>CM030358.1:261919477-262519477 GCA_017893485.1 Hemerocallis citrina
CACACATACAATAATACAATTCACCAAAACTTTTTAAATAAAACAAAATATGTAGAACAAATACCACTATCTGCATGTTGTTTCCCTTCTGATTCCAACATATTCCGAAGCTTTTCTTGTTTCATCAAATTTTCATCTTGTCATTTCATCAACTATTTGATGCAAGTTCTTAGCTTTCTTATATATTCACTCATTTGTTCACTTTTACCCTAAGAAAATAAAAATAATAAAATACAATAATGATAAAATGGACCAAACTATTCAAATTTCATGCTTTTTACCATCATTTACAATCCATCATTCTTTGTAATTGAAATTTTAATGATAATATTACTTAGAATGTAAAAATCCAAATGAAAACAGATAACAATTACAAGAAAAAAACCCTCATATGCAATGTAAATCACCCTTAGGGGGTGAATAGGGTGATCGTGCGAAATTAAAAAAAATAAACGAATAAAGTAAAATAAATCAAAGTAATGCAAGAGAGGCAAGAAAAGCAAACTCAGATAATGCAGTGATATAACATGGTTCGACCCCCAGGTCTACGTCCACACCACCTACTTGTAGCAATTCTCCGCTACAAGCGTTCCACTATACTCAAAAACCCTTAGTACAGTGATTCTCGGATTCAGACCAAGGACCTATTACACCCACAGGACTTCTAATCCAAGTCCTGTCAATCTTACCAAAGTGGAAAAGAAAAGAAAATAAAAACTCAAGATCATTTGAGATCTTGACTGAAGAATACAACCGATTCATTGCTCACACCCAGATTGATTATCAAGAGATTATTTCAAAGTAATTTTCTTAGAAGGAATAGGTGCAGAGACGGAACATACTTGACAAGTGCAAATGATGCATATAGGCAAGGAGTCAAGTTTTTATGCACTCTCCATGTCATACTTATAGCATCCTTCAAGCTACTAAGACAATAATTCTTTCCCTTAGGAAAAGATTGTATGGCGAGTAAGACACAAAATTGATCTTTACATTGTTTCCCTTAGGAGTTTCCATATGTGCTTCATTATGGTTTACATTATTTCCGTATGTAGTTATCAAAAAACATTGATTCACAATGTGAGAAAGGTCAATTGCTTTGTAGGATTGCAAGTAACTTATTCGGTGGGAAAATGGACCTTACCTTATTTCACATAATGTTTTGAGGAACACGAAGCTATTATATTCTTATTCAATGCTACACAGGTTGGAAGTTGTAATTATATGAAACTCCATTATTAGCATGTGCATTGCACGTGCTTTCTTATACTTGACAAATAGAGAGAAATAGACGGTGAACATGAGCTACTCTCTTTCTCATGAGTTACGTTTCCATCTCAAACTTTTGGGCATACTCAATGTATGTTACTGGATTGTTTTACTGGAATGTATGATTTTTCTCATCTAATAAACCAGCTTCATCTTTCTTGCAGTGAAGGCAAACTACTTCAGGTTATTGGATTTTGTATGTTACTGGATTGTATGATTTGAAACTCATGCTTCAGGTTAGTGTAGCTTGACGAGTTGCTTTTTTGTCTGAATTTGGAGATGAGATGGATCATGTATCTGAAGTTGCACACTCTAATATTGAGGAGTGACTAGTGATGGAAATTTTTTTATCTAAACTTTATATACAATTATATCATGATGTCTAGATGAGTATCAGTTTCTAAGATAATGTTCATGCATGCTTCTTGCTTGGGTTTGAAAATGAGATTGTTCTTTCTCATTGGTTTTAAGTGATGATGAGATGGATTATGTAACTAAAGTTGCATACTATGATTTACAGAGGAGTGACTAGTAATGAAATAATCCTGTTTGAACTTATGTAGTGGTTTCAATTGACAGTAATCTCTTGAGTATTATAAAAGTATAAGTTTCATCTCAGTTAGTATCTTGTTTGCCTGAATTTGACAGTGAAAATATTCTTTTTTACTCTTTGTAACTCAATATTTTGAACTCCGTATTTTGGTAATGAATGTGATGAGATCACATTATTATGTTTCATTATGAGATTACAATTTGATGATATTATACTATTATGCTTCATTCATATTTTAGGGATTGAAGATTTTCAGAATCTGTGCAATGATCAACTTAATTTGGGTCACTTTTAGTTTTGCAATTGGTTTTGCTTCATTCATATTTTAGTGCTGAAGGCATTTTTTTTTTAATAATTATTTTTTTTTTAAAAAAAAATATATCTACACCAGCATTTTGTAAAATGCCGGTGTAGGTGGTGGCTGCAAAAGGGGACCCCAAACGAGAGCACCCCTTCGATGGCGTTTTTCAACCGCCAGTGTAGATTTACCCTTTACCGACGTTCGTAAAAAATGCCGGTAAATCTCCCGAGGATATAACGACACATGATTCAGCGACACTTGCACCGACATTTTATGAAATGCCGGTGGTATCTACGGCGGCGTTTAAAAACGCTGTTGAATGTGGAAAAAAAGCCGGTAAAGACGATTAGTGTTGTAGTGATTTGGTTGATGGTATAGCATGCTGTATTAACGGCCTCTGCCCAAAAAGACTTAGGCAAATCTTTTTCACTAAGCATTGTACGGGCCATTTCTTGGAGAGATTGATTCTTCCTTTCAACAACCCCATTTTGTTGGGAAGTGTGAGGTTATGCAAACTCATGTTTTATTCCCTTTTTGTCACAAAATGATGTGAAGAGTTCGTTTTGAAATTCCCCACCATGATCACTACGAATAGTAACAATGGTAAGGCTTTTCTCATTTTCCAGTCTTCGACATAATTTTTGAAATACATGTACTGTCTCATCTTTTTGTGGTAAGAAGGCAACCCAAGTAAATCTACTATAGTCATCAACAATAACAAATGCATATCATGCACCACCATTGCTACGTGTTCATGATGGACCAAAAAGATCTGTGAGCAAAAGTTCAAGAGGTTGAGAGGTTGATACCATTTTCTTTGGTTTGTGAGAACTTTTTGTTTGCTTACCAAATTGGCATGACTCACATGGTTTGTCCTTTTCGAACTTAATTTTGGGGATTCCTCTCACAAGCTCCTTACTTACAAGTTTGTTGAGGTTGTCTATGTGCGTGTGACCAAGCCTACGGTGCCATAGCCATCCATCATTGTTTCGTGCAACAAAGCATCTCATACTTTTCTGTGCTAATTCATTCGAGTTTATGACATATACATTATTGCATCTGTTAGCAAGAAGTAAACAATTTTTATTGTTATCTAGTACAGTGCATGTGTTTTTATCAATAGTAACAATATACCCTTTATCACATACTTAACTAATGCTAATTAAATTGTGCTTTAGACCTCTTACCAATAGGACATCCTCAATGGAGCATGAGGAACCAAAATTGATTTTACCTTTACCAATGATTTGACCCGTGCTATTGTCTCCAAAGATGATGTCCTTCCCCTTTTCCCTTGATAGTGATGAAAAGTATCTGCTGTCACCAGTCATGTGATTTGAGCATCCACTATCAAGATACCATCGATCTTTAGTTTTGATGCGTTGGGGTACCTACACCAAAATTAGTAGGTATAATTTTGCGTGCCCAAGTTTGTTTTGAACTTGCATTTGTATCCTTTCTCACCCACACAAGGTTAGTACTCCTTTTTAGTGAACAGTTATAAGAAATATGCCCTAGTCTACAACAAAAATGACATGTGATTCGACTATGTTTTGGGTCATGCGCACTTGCGTAATTTATATTTGGTTTATGATTGTGTTGATTTTTATGCACGTGCTTATGACAAAATGATTTTTGATGATGCATTGGCTCTTCGTAACTAAGCCCTCTATTATCATGATATGATCTTGAATTTTTTGTAATAAAGTAACTGGGATCTTCATGCTTTTCAACAATTTTTTCGAGCGCAATTACCTTTTTACAAAGCCTCTTTCTAGTTATCTCATCATCTTTTGTATTCCAACGAAGAGTATCTAGTGTGGCATCAAGAATCCTATTTTGTTTAAGAGCTTCGTTACATCCTTCCACTACTTTATCAAAATTTCTTTTACATTCATCTAAGTCTTTTGTGAGCTTGGCAATATAAACTGACTTCTCCTAAATCTCTCTGAAGTAATCATCATGTTTTGCTAGAGATTCACAAATTTGTTGTTTCAAGGTCTCATTTTTATCTAGCAAAACATCATAATCTTTTTGACATGACTCAAGTTTTTCCAACATTAGAGCATTTTTATTTTTCAGTTTGTGATTCTTTGTTATGCACTCGTCATGTATTTCATTTGAATTTTGTTTATACTACCTAAGTTCACGACTTAGTTTCTTGGCATAGTCTTTCTGTAACGCCCCGATTTTCAATACTGGGAAACCGTGACACGAGCCAAGACCTTTTCTTCAATTAGTCACAATACACAGAAAAAAAAGGAGAATTTAAAACTTTTTATTCAATACACAAAGTGTTACAAGTCTGAATATTGTGCAACTGTAATACCTTACAATAGAGTTACAATATTACCTTTACATTTTCAAGTATTACATCCTTCAACATCTTACATCAGAGTACCTCTCAACTAATAGATAATCAATACATATACTGCAGCGGAACTAAACATAACACTGACTCCTTGCTTTCCTTGCCTTGAGTCCTCCTGAATCTCGCCTTTGTACTTCGGCGATCCAGTACCTATGGAAGTGGGGACGTCAGTATTCACTGACGCTTAAAGGCTGATCATATAGCAGCGAATCTCCCAAATAATATACAAAGTATAGCAATGGTGTTGGTGTAGTTTAAGTGTTCGTGAGTGCTAAGACTAGACTCTAATGCGATATTTAAATAGAACTAGGACGCTTCCTATTCTAATGTCAGCAAGTCTCCGAAGCAACATGCAGCCCATACTACATGCGACCCCATCTCAAGCCGTTTCTCCATATATAGGGATTGAACCTGCGTTATGAACTCTAATTGTACACAACCTGTTCCTGACAATACTCCATGACTCTGTGAGGTTGCAGAAGGGGTCAAGTCCCCCCATGCAGTCTGCTTATGGTGTCTCCGTTTTCCACTACTACCCGGCATGCCGGACCTCACTCGATCCCAGTATATCGGGCCTCATTCCAAAATCAAACTATAGGGTTTTGCAAGCGCAGGGTAGCTCGAAGCCTACCCTGTGGCACCCTCTGGGGTCTAGCAAGCGCAGGACTGCACCATGCATCCTGTGGCACCCAGCCACGGTATTTCAGGAATTAACAGAGCGAGATACGCAACCCGTGTCCTCAACTTGTGAGACGGCACCGTGCGTATCCCTTTGACGGGAAGGTACAACCCAATACACCACCTATGATCTGCCTCAAGGGACGAGTTAGTGTAAGGGGGCCCCTACCACCGACTCCTCTCTCCCGGCAAAAGGGTTTAAGTAAAATGATCCTTGTAAGTCACTATCCTAATGATGTCCCTGACTCGAACAATCCTAGGGATGACAATATTATAAACACAACATGCTAGGCCTTTAAAGTAGACTTCGCAAGACAACTCTACTAGGCTGCTCAACTTAGACTTACCAGAATCCCTCAGGATCCGGTTCATGGCTCATCGATCCAAGACTTTGGCCGTGCGAATATACATGCATGCCGCTACCCTAGACTTGGATTTCGTCTATACTCCGGTCCTCGATCAACCTACCCTGGTTAAGACTCGACGGTACACAAGGAGTGACTCCTCCACAGTTCCTTAGGGTAAGAAAATATATGTCTTGATGGTCGATACCCCTTAGGGTGGTAATATTCCCCTAGACGAGCACAACGAACTGTGTACTAGCTAACAAGCTATACACGAGTAACAACCACATACGAGCCAATAAGCTACGTATGAAACAATAACTATCTACGAGCCAGGCGGGCCTCGTAGGAGATAACCGCGTACATACCAGCCAAATAAGCCGCGTATGAGACAACAACCTACATACGAGCCAAGTAAGCTACGTATGAGACCCACAGCTACGTACGGGCCAGTCGAGCCACGTACGAGCACAACCATATGCAAACAACCATACAGGTAATCAATCTTAAAAGCAACCAAACGTGCTACTAGCAAACTTGATCTCTTATTATTAGAAGCAACAGAAGAGTCTACTAATATTCTATGGTCGGTATTCTACTAAGGAAGAATCCGAAGGCGACATAACAGCCTTTATCGAACTAACTATCACTAGTGGTATTCCCAATCCTTATTACTTCAACCTATAGCGCCTTAAGTATGGCATACAATTGCAAGCATCTTCCTACGACAATCTAATCATATGACACAACCACTCACCATGATACTCTTAAGTATGAATATGATTAACCTTGTGCTTATATCGAGCCTAAGCATGAAAGTCACTACGACCTAGACATGAAGTCCACTATAGTCAAGCATAGGTTATAATTTGAGCGTGAAAGCTTACTACTTATCATGACTAATCACCACAACCCAAGCATGGATATATAACTAGTATGAACATGCAACATTCCAAGGCATAGTAGGTATTCTAACATTGACCCTACAACATTCTAAGCATGTATTTGAACCTTAGCATGGTATAGAACATAACATAAAAATCACTACAACTAACCATGGATAGTTTCTTTAATCTAAGCATGAATATCATAGTATGGATATCATTAGCTTAACATGATCAATAATTAGCATGACATACAACTTACTTGCAATTAAGCTATCATGGCATACAACTTACTTACAATTTAAACTAGCATGGTATACCACTTACCTACAATTAAACTAGTATGGTATGCAACTTTTCTACTACCATCCAAGCATGAATAACTACTAAACATGAATGTCTTACTAAGCATGGGTAACTATTAGTATGAACATACAACATTCCTAAGTATATATGTATATATATACTTCTAACATGGTAAGTAATTTTATCGTGGATCCTACAACATTCTAAGCATAATTAAATTAATCTAAGTATGGTAGGAAACTCTTAGAATGAATCCTACAACATTCTAAGCATAAATGAGTTGATCTAAACATGGTAGGAAATTCTTAGAATGAATCCTACAACATTCTAAGCATGATTAACACTCCTAAACATGATAGGAATTTTAGAAAGAATCCTACAACATTCTAAGCATGAAATAGCATTCCTAAAACATGATAGGTAATTTTAGAAAGCATCCTACAACATTCTAAGCATAACAATATGATAGGTAATTTTAGAAAGAAACCTACAACATGTATGTCATTCCTACATAGGATAGGCAATTTTAGAATTAATCCTCCAACATTCTAAACATGAAATAGCATTCCTAAAACATGATAGGTAATTTTAGAAAGCATCCTACAACACTCTAAGCATAAAATAGCATTCCTAAAACATGATAGGTAATTTTAGAAAGCATCCTACAACATCCTAAGCATAAAAATATGATAGGAAATTTTAGAAGAAGTCCTACAACATTCTAAGCATAAAAACATGATAGGATATTTTTAGAAAGAATCCTACAACATTCTAAGCATCCTTAAACATGCTAGGTATTTTTAGAAGAAGTCCTACAACATTCGAAGCATATCTAAATTAATCTAATATAACCTTAGCATGGTATTTACTTTATGAACACAAAATAAACATCTACAACTATCTACTACTACTACTACTCCATTTTAATCAAAAACATAACACACAACTATCTACCACTACTACTACTTTATTTTAGTCAAGAACATAACACCCAACTATCTACTACTACTACTACTTCATTTTAATCAAGAACACAACATACAACTATCTACTACTACTACTACTTTATGGACATAAAACATCTACAACTACTTACTATTACTTCTTTATTTTAACACATACCACTACTACTTTATTTAATCAACATACTACTACTACCTTATTTAATCAACATACTATTACTACTTTATTTAATCAACATACTACTACTTTATTTTAATATGCTACTACTTAATTGTCTACTAGTCTTTATTAGTAGATTTATTACCACTAGTGATAGAAAAGAAAAGATCTTTTTATTTATTCTACAACTAGTGATTATAAAAGAAAAGATCTTTTTATTTATTCTATAACTAGTGATTAATAAAAGAAAAGATCTTTTTATTTATTCTATAACTAGTGATTAATAAAAGAAAAGATCTTTTTATTTAAGAAAGAAAACTACAATAAAACATATGCTTATTATTATTTTAGTCAAGTCCAACACAAGTCCTACAACCAACAATGGTTGTAAAAATGTTCATATGCTTATGTATAGTTCATATTCAAGCCCTACAAGTCCTACAACCCCCAATCGGTTGTATGCGCAAGTTCATGTGCATTATGCCATTTTAGTCCAACAACCAACATAAACAACAACTACAATTATAAAGGTTTGATCTTTATGTGTTTAGTAGGTACTACTACTACTTTCTTTCTTTTATTCACCATAACATTCATCACAACAACAACACACCCATCACAAGAACAACCCCAAAACAAAAGAAAACAAAACAAGAAGATAGGAGAAGAAGTCAAAAACACAATACAAACAAACAAGCAAACAAACAAAGAGAAATGTGGAGAACCCCCACCTTAGTCTCTTTTTTTTTGGAAGGACTTGCTTGCTAACCTTATCCTTCCCCTAGCTCTTAGAATCTCCTAGAACCCTACAATAAAACTCTCTTGTTAGTATGAGATTCTCTCTTTCTTTTCTTTTCCTTTCTTTCTTTCTTTTTGTTTTCTAAAATGAGAGAAGGAGGAGAAGGAGGGAATATTTATAGGAGGGGATAGGAGGGGGAAAGTGTAAATTTGCACTCATATTTGCACAAAAACCCCAAGAAGAAGTTGAGGCCGGCCATACTCTAGGAGGAGGAGGGGTAAGGTGTAGGTATGGTGAGGTGGAGGCATGGTGAAGGGATAAGGTTTCTAGAAGGGGTTTAATTCTTCTCATGCATACAAACCCTACTTTAAGCCTCTTAATCAAACCCTAACTATCTTACTAAGTTGTCATGACAAGGATGAGTACATTGTCTTTGAGTATATGCTACATATTTTGTATGATGTACTAAGTATCATACAATTGTATGTATGTGTACATGTATGTGTATACTAAAAATTTCTTATATAATCCTCATAAAATAGTTTAATTTAGAAAATAATAGTAAAATAAATTTTATTATTAACTCGGGGGATCGCGCTATCAATTTGATACACTTTGGATGTACACCGACGATATATGTGCGTAGACACTGTTTGTGGGCAAACCGGCGAAAAATCACCAAAATAATTTGATTTTGGAATTAAAATAAAATAATAATAAAATAATAATAAAATAGTAATTTATACGAGGTAATATCCGTCTGGGATATTACACTTTCAAATCATTACATATGTCTACGAGTTCATCATAAGTAGGTTGTTCGATTACCTCTTCTTGAGAAGGTGATTGCACCTCACCACTCCCAAGAGCCATGAAACCGACGTCGTCGTGATCTTGCTCTTCCTCACTTGAGTCCGAGTCTAGCCAAGTCGCCTTTAGCGCCTTCTTCTTCTGTCTTGGATTTGAGCGATAATATTCTCTGTTCCTGTCTTGTTGACTGGGGCAGTTTGCACGGATGTGTCCGGGCTTCTTACACTTGTAGCACACTTCTTCCTTATCCTTTTCTCTTTCCTCTTGATACCTACCATACATTTTATTTTTGACATACTTACGAAATTGTCTTGTCAAGAGAGCAATGTCCTTATCTGACTCCTCGTGTTCTGAATCAACTTTTGACGACCGGGCCTTCTCTGCTTTAAATGCAATAGTTCTCTCCTCAGTTTTTGATTCGATCCCGATATTTTGCCTGTATCGCTTTGTTTCCACCATTTCCATCTCGTACGTTTTTAGTTTTCCTTGAAATGTATCGTAGTCAAATCATTTCTCTTCAAGTGTTTCTCTCATTGCCGCGGCTTTAACATCTCACTATGGCGTGAGACAGCTTATGAGCTTTCCGATCTTTCAGTCATCATCAAGCTCCTTACCCAAGCTTTCAAGTTCATGAGCAATGATGTCGAACCGGGCGAGCATTTGATCCAGGTTCTCCCCTGGCAACATGCAAAACACATCAAATTTATAAAAGCACAGATTCACTTTAGCTTTTACCTCGAAAGCAGTTCCTTCATGTCGCTTCAGCATGTTGTTCTAGATTTCGTAGGCTATTTTGCTGTTGCGCCCACATCGCATTAGCTCTTCATTATTCAACCCTGCATAAAGAGTTGTCATTGCTTTGGAATTTGCTGTCTTGAGGGCCAACTTCGCATTTGTGAACTCCGTCTTTCCATCACTGACTGGGATTTCGGTTTTGTTGATACATACGTTCCACACTACTTCTCCGAGCATCTGAAAAAATAAGACATACGAACTTTCTAGACGTCATAGCATTTTCATAAAAAAATGGTGATCGTGTAAGACTTGTCCCATTGGAGATGAAGGGCTTCGATGAGTACAAGTTTTAGGGGAGGAGGGATTTCGGCCATTGGACCTTTCGCTTAAGCTTTTAAGCTTTTTATAAGTACCTCGCTCTGATACCACTGTAAATCACCCTTAGGGGGATGAATAGGGTGATCGTGCAGAATTTAAAAAAATTAAACGAATAAAGTAAAATAAATCAAAGTAATACAAGAGAGGCAAGAAAAGCAAATTCAGATGACGCAGCGATATAATGTGGTTCGACCCCCACGTCTACATCCACACCACCTACTTGTACCAATTCTCCGCTACAAGCATTCCACTATACTAAAAAACCCATAGTATAGTGATTCTCGGATTCAGGTCGAGAGACCTATTACATCCACAGGACTTCTAATCCAAGTCCCGTCAATCTCACCGAAGTGGAAAAGAAAAGAAAATAAAAACTCAATATCGTTTGAGATCTTGACTGAAGAATACAACCAATTCAACGTTCACACTCGGATTGATTATCAAGAGATTAGTTCAAAGTAATTTTCTCAGAAGAAATAAGTGCAGAAGACAGTGGATTCGTTCGATTTAAATAGAAGAGGAAGTATATCGATCAAAAGAAAAAAGATACATTCCAAAAAAGATATACAGCCAAGTTGCGGTCGACCAGTCTAAGTGTGCGGTCGACCGTTCAGCTCTCTGGCGTAGCTAGAGAGATGAAAGGTCAACCACTGTCTTCGCCAATAGGAGTTACGGTCGACTGCGACGGTCGACCGACATTAGGTACAGTCGACCGGATTGTGGCTGTATAGATCGAATCCACTTTGTTTTTTTACCATAAACTCTTCTCTTTTTAATCAATCAATTACAATAAATATCTCACGAAAATATTGCTAAAAATTCAGACTTGATAGATTACTTGGTGGCCAATTAATTGGGAGCTCTTTCCTCTTTAGCTTGTAGATGCAATCTCCCTTTATTACTTTCCTTGTCTGTATATTTGTGAATCTCTCTTGGATCTCTTTTTGATATTAATTAATCCTGAAAATCTGATACACTAAATTCAAACTTATTAGTACAAGTGAGCACGTTTTGTGCACACCAAACCAAGAGTCAACATGCAAGTCAGTTCATTTCAATCTCTTACTTGACGATCCCCCCTTCTTCTGATCCGAAACCCTACATTATTAGGTTTGCATCGAATCTCGAATCTCAAAACTTGACCATACTATTATAAAAAGCAGAAAAATACTCAAACATAAACAAATTAAATATTACCCAAAAATGATATAAAACTGAAACAGCAATTTTAATTGAAGAACAATTGCTAAAATAATTATGAGTGATTGCTAAAAAAAATGAAAAGCTGAAGAACTTAACAAAAGTAATTTTTCATTAGAAATAATTATGAGAAGTAGTGAACACAATTACTATCAAATTGGAGAATAAAAGTTGATCTTCAGGTAATCTACATCTGGGCTAATGACAACGACGGCATAATATACATGCCTAACTGCCATCTCCATAACCTTTGGGAGTACACATTGGAGAGAATAGTGTAAATCAGTAAATAAACAAAAACAAACAAAAACAAACAAAAACAAACATATAATAAACACTTACATTACCTCTTACTTTCCCACAGTTTATTCTTTTCTTCATTTCTTCGCCTTCCGAAATTCCAATTTCTAATATGACCTCTAAAATCTAATTTATTTGGATCTGAAGAAACAAAGAATCAAGAACAGAACAATAGTTAGGATTTTGTCTGAAAATAACCAATCATTATTTTTAAATCTATAATTAGGGTTTGGATTCCGAAATTTCAAGAATTGAAATGCCCTAATTAGAAATCAAGAGTAAAAGCGGGTAAATTAGGGTTCAAAAAATTTAGGAATTGAAAAACCCTAATTTCTCATAGGAGAATTCTTACCGATGGTGTCATCACCCATGGTGGGCCAGCGAACGCCGACGGCGAGGATTTGGGTGGGCTGGCGAACGGCGACTGTTGAGATTTGTTCGAGGAGGGTTAGCGGGATTGGGAGGGGGGGGGGGGGGGGGAGAGTTGGGAGAGGAATGATGTTTTTTGTTTTTGTATTTGTTTTTGTATTTTGTTTTGTTAAATAAAAAAGGTGTGATGTGCACGTGTTAAGGTAGGTGTGATTTCTACTTTTGTTCTCCTTTTTCTATTTAAAAATGGAGAAAGAAAAGAGAAAGCAGACCTATTAACTTAAGATATAGTACAATATAACTAGTGTTACCCTCTGCAAATTGCACAGACTAAAATACTTTTAACAGACTCATAAAATTATTTGGAACTTAAACAATACAATGATGATATGCACTGTGTCTTTTTTTTCAAGTTTATCTTATTCAATAACATGTGCTACTCTTGTCTGGAAAACCTAAATAATGATATTTTTATCTATTTTGGTCATATTCTTTGAAACCACTAAGAGAGATTTCATTAGTTCATATTCTTTTATTATCATGTACATGCACAGTAACTTTAGTTCTTAAACAAAAACATAAAAGTCATTAAAGGACGGAGTTGACCATATTCAATACCGACACAACTCTAAGACATAGTTAAACCTTAGATCCCTAAATTTAGAGATGCCCCTTAACTATTTCGATCACAATATAATTAAAAGATGACAAATCTTCAAATTATCAAATTCACATTTTCAAATCAACCAACATCATTCTATATTTCTAAAGCAAATAAAAAAAAGTCGAATAATTAACGAAGTTGAGCTTACAATGCAGTAATAGGTGGGGATGTGTCTCTTCTTGGACTCCTCCGTGATGTACTCTACTATCTCCTTCTCTACATTGTGCTTCTCAACTGCCTTTCCTCTCAAATCAAGCATTCCATCTTAAATCATTCCCTCTCAAATGAAACATAATCAACATTAGAAGGTAAGTACTCTGCTTTTTCACAAATACCTCGTGTGCACCACAAATGAGAAAATAATTGTAATCAAAGATAATCTCGAACCCAAACACATCTATGAGCATCTTACTGAGCCCTATATTTAGAAGATTGGTGTATAAATCCATCCACTTGAGTTCCATATGCCCCCACCACACAGCAGGCTCCTACAACTAACATATTTCAGTTCATTCATACATTTTATCAAACAGGATGAGCACATATAGTAAATAGAGATAAGATTGAAAATTTTAACATGGGAAGACGAAGCCGCACATAATAAACCAAAGGATCTTTAGACATTACTCTTAGATTCATGCATCAAATATTTTCATCTCTTTAGCAAATAATTATACTATATATACAATCCAAAATAAGAGAGGATGTTACAACTTGATCAATACCTTAATCTCATATTATCAATATTCTAAAAATAATAAATATATAATCCAAAAATAACAGAGGATCTTACAACTTCCTGAATACCTTAATCTCGGTGACGATTTGGGGTATTTCGTACGACTGTTGCTTGGATTTGGGTGGACTGGCGAACGACGAAGTATTACGGTTGAGTTTTGGGCTTAGGACGATGGCGAGGATAGGCGAACGGGGATGACTTGTATGTGGGTGGACGGCGAATGGCTACGGTTTGGATTGGGGTGGATTTGCGAACGACGAACTGTGACGGGTGGGTTTTGGGCGAGGATGGGTTGTAGGGGATTTGGGGAGAGGAAGAGTTATTTGTGTTTTGTATATTTTTTAATTTTGTTTTATTAAATTAAATGTGTGGTCTGCACATTGTAAGATAAGTTTGAACTCCTATTTTTGAACTCCTTTCTCTATTTCAAAATAGAGAAAGGAGAGAGGGGGTAGTCCTATTAGCTTAAGATATAATATAATGAGTCATTTAAGATACAGTTTGCGTTTGAATATTAGCTGGGTTAGAAGTCTTATCTTAACCAGCTTCTACAATCGAATCAGCAGACCAAGTACCAAAGCTAGAGTTGGATATTTATTGATTATTGAGAACTCTTTCGTTTGTGGGTCGAGTTCTCTTCTCTCCTACTTGTCCTTTCACTACTCTTCGTTTACCTAAAACTTTTTCCCCTGAACTATCTCTAATATTATAATGGGAGAAGGGCTTAGCGTCATTTGTCATTGTGTCATTTTGTCAACACGTGCAGCGCACGTGTTGGTATTTTTTTTCTTCTTTTTGTTCTTTTCACTTCCCTCCCCCATTTTCTCCACGTGCAACGCACGTGTATAATACTAGATTTTTTTTGTCCTTTCATTCCCCTTTCCATTTTTTCCACGTGCAACGCACGTGTATAATACTAGTCAACAGAATGGTGCATGCCAGTAGTTATCTCATGAAAATTATGTTACCATTGGGCACTTAAATCTCTCCTACTTCAACTATTTTTCATCCTAATCTACAGAAGAACCTCTCTATGCGAAAATTCAAAATCCAGGAAGGAAGGGGCTATGAAACATTGCTCTTTGAAAGCCATGTCATGTCAAATGATTGTGTCAGTGTCAATCCCAGCTTTCCCAGTATCAGTGTAAAATGTTGCGTTGTGACCATTTCGGCATGCCTGGGCTTCTTAGGATCAAAATCCAAAGGCAGCGCTGAAATACATCAATATACTTATCACCAGTATATTTTTACGAATTAGTTATATATATATATATATATATATATATATATATATATATATATATATATATATATATATATATATATAGGGAAAGCTTCGGTTGAGCACTACTCTAGTGCTCTCAACTCTAGTGCTCACCGCGTGAACACTAGACCTTCGGGCGTTCATATTGAAAATCCGAACCATTCACATTGATCTACATATCTAAATTAGTCTAAATATGTAAAATCAAATCATTTGAAATTTATTTGCCCATCCATCATGTGACTATAAAAAACACCCATTCATTGTGAATGGGTGTTTTTCAGCCTATACAATCATGTGAAAACCATTGTTTTTTATAGTCACATAATAGATGGGCAAATGAATTTCAAATGATTTGATTTTACATATTTAGACTAATTTAGATGTGTAGATCAATGTAAACGGTTCGAATCGTCGATATGAACGCCCGAAGGCCTAGTGCACACGCCGTGTGCACTAGAGGAGTGCACAACCGAAGCTTTTCATATATATATATATATATATATATATATATAGATGACGTGGTCTAATCAGGGCCGTCGGATCTCCTCAGATTTCGCTCATTCCAGATCATCAGGTCAATAGGCCCAACGGGCCTTCTACCACTTTAGGCCCACAAACAAACAGGTCTGGCCCGACCCATTAGGGTCAGATACTCGTTTGCCCCTGCCTATAAATACCAAGCCCCCTCCTCACTGCAGAATGTAATCAATATTTCTCCATCTGAACCCTAACTGCTCAGTCTCTTTTTTCGTGACTGATTACATCGTCGGAGGGCCTGTCGCCAGAATTCTCCCGGTGTTTGTAGGCCTTTTGCAGGTACTCCGGTCGTCCGAGCTCTAACAGTTCTTCCGAGCCGGCCTCCAGGAAAAGACCGAAGTCGAGGTCGAGATCCGTCCCTTCCACTTCACAAATTACAAGAACTCACACCTGTTCCTGCCGCACCGAAAACAAGCAGCATCAGGTTGGCACCGTCTGTGGGAATCCGACTGACTCGATCCCAAGCACGAATCTCTCCTGAAGCCAAGCCCTCCCATGGATCCCAAAGCTAGAAGAGCCTTCACCGCTCGATGTCGTCCAGACCCCCATCCCTCTCACAGTCGTGTGAACACTCAGGGGTCAAAATGGCCACCTGTCAATGGTACGGCGGGATCGGGTCCGAGCGCTTCACGCTCGGTTGCCAAAGACTTATGGCATATCATTAACTACCGACAGCCCGTAGATGACCTTCGGGTCCAGCTCAGCCAATCAAAAAGCCGGGTGGTCCCTTCCGACCCAGCTCCGACACATAGCACTCTCCCATCCCGAAGCCGGGAGCACAATCGCAGTCGCTCCCTGAAGGATGGGCCACCTGTAGCGCCCCGAATTTTCAGTATAATATCTCAGAAATACGTGGCACAATTTTCAGAATCAACTTCAATGTAATCATAAACATAGAAACCAAATACAAGGAAATTTAAAACTTTTTATTACATCAATCGTTTACAAAGCACAGCGGAAAATAAAACACCTTGAATTACATTTTCTTTCTTTTACAACACATTCTCTTACAATTTACATAAGCTCTATTATCATTCTACCACATGCATTCAAATCCCAAGCTAAATGCACCTACCTGTAAAACAAGAGACTAGAGATAACTCTAATCCCCAAAACCACAAGGGTCAACCATAACGGTGTGAGTGACATAAAAATAAATGCAACATAAATAAAACATAAAGCATAGAGTCATAACAAACATGTATTAACAGCAAGAATAAAATAAAATAAGAAATAACAATAAATAAAACATGAAAAACATCAAGCGAAACTAGACTAAGTGTCAAGTATTGAAAAACAAGAGGCAACATGTATAAAACCAAGTCAAGAAAACATCAATGCTATATGCTGACTCTCTAATGCATACTTTTCAGATTCTATGCATCCCATACTACATAGGTTCGGTGCAAGTCCTTATCGTTCTCCACTTGATAGGGTTAAATACCCCGCTATACAACTAATCCTACTACTATGACTACTATGAGATTTAGACATTCTGCAAGTATTGGTTCTCGCCCTTGGGATACTGGAGCCCAATCCCACTCCGCGGATCATTCTGTCGCCCATATGTCCATCGTCCTGAAATACTGTGGCGATTGCCTCACTCCCCATGTCATCCTGAAACCCTCATTGCACAAAAATCCCATGAGCGTCGCTCTCATCCTCGGAATACTGGAGATCAATCCCACTCTGCAGATCATTCTGTAGCCTATACGTCCATCGTCCTGGAATACTGGGGAATATCTCACTCCTTGGATCATCCTGGAGTCCATAACTCACGTTCGCACTCATTTAATCATATGCACTCATTTCATCATATCACCATCTAGTGTCTGTCCTTATCTTTTTAAGTTAATTAATTAATTTCAAATCTCCTAGAGTTGGTGTACACTACTGGACTTAACTCAACTGATCAACAACAAAAGCCATAACTGACCAAACCACAAAATCTCAACTGCCGGTATCTAGGGTCCCACACACCCTCTAGAGATTCACAACTCAACCATCAACACAAGATTCTTCTGTTTAACTCCTTCATTTATTTCATTGTTAATCCCTTCACAGTGGGAAAATTCACTCATTAACATTGTTTGTATATTGGTATGTATATATAGGTGTAGGAGGTCCTCTGATTTAGTAAGAGTGTGCATAAGTGTGTATAATTCTTTACTGAGTTGAAGTGTACATAGGTATATATACTGGAGTTGAGTGTACACAGGATGTGGAAGTAAAACCCTTTTCTCTTATTGTAGATATATATATGCAGGTAAATGAAAGTGAACTTTATTTAATTGGAACATATGTATACACTTATATAACTGATATATGTAGAAAAACCCCCTTATACTGATTTGAAGTAAATGTATATTTGCAAAGTGTAGAAAGGAATCCCCCTTACACTGATACAAAATATATATATTTATATGTAACTGATACAAGGAAGAAAACCCCTTTTTACCATATGCAAGGTGTAGATGGAAACTCTCTTTTTACTGAGTTGAAGGGAACACAAGTAATTTAAATTTAACTGATAGATATATATATGACACCTTACTGATTGAAGTATGTTTATATGTGATATATCAAAAGTACTTGTTGTCGAAATGGAGCATATGCAGTTTATGTAGAAGAAATAGATCATATGTAGGTTATGTAGAGAAATGCAGCCTCAGAAGTAGGTCCTTAGTGAACTGAAGTAGGTTTATGTATGCATATAGTGTTTCCCTAGCACTGATACGAACTATATATATGGATATGATATGTCAAAAGGACTTTTGATGTAGTAAAACATATGCAGATGTCATAAAAACTCTCTTTCTGATTTTGAAAGGATCATATGAAGAATTGTACCTGTAACGCCCCGAATTTTAAATATAATATCTCAGAAATACGTGGCACAATTCCAGAATCAACTTCAATGTAATCATAAATATAGCAACCAAATACAGGGACAAATTAAAACTTTTTATTACATCAATTGTTTACAAAGCACAGCGGAATACAAAATACCTTGTATTACAATTCTTTTCTTTTACAACACATTCTTTTATAATTTACATGAGCTCTATTATCATTCTACCACATACATCCAAATCCCAAGCTATAGATACCTATCTGTAAAATATAAGGCTAGAGATAACCTGTAACCCCCAAAACTACATGGATCAGCCATAACGGTGTGAGTGACAAAAAAAATAAATACAACATAAATAAAATATAAAGCATAGAGTCATTACTAACATGTATTAACAGTAAAAATAAAATGAACTAAGAAATAACAATAGATAAAATATGAAAACATCAAGTGAAACTAGACTATGTGTCAAGTGTAGAAAAACAGGAAAACATATGCATGAAACCAAGTCAAGAAAGCACCAATGCTATATGATGATTCTGATGCATACTTGTCGGATTCTATGCATCCCACTCTACATAGGTCTGGTGCAAGCCCTTATCGTTCTCCACTTTATAGGGTTTAATCCCTCGCTATGTAGATAATCCTACTACGATGACTACTACGAGATATAGATAAACTGTAAGTATTATCCCTTACCCCGATAATTCCGGAGACTATTTCACTCACACCTGGGAATCTTTCAGAATACCCCACACCGCAAGCTATGACGCCTCATCACACGAATACCATATGAGTGTTGCCTCGATCACGATAATTCCGGAGATCAATCCCATACTACAGGTAATTCCGAAGACTATTTCACTCACACCTCGATAATTTCGGAGATTATCTCACACCGCAAGCCATACTGAGGTCCATAACTCACGTTCTCATTTCATCATATCACCATCTAGTGCTTGTCCTTATTTATTTAAGTTAATTAATTAATTACGAATCTCCTAGAGTTGGTGTACCCTACCGGACTAAACTCAACTGATCAACAACAAGCCCTAACAAGCCAAACCACAAACTCTTAACTGCCGGTATACTAGGGTCCCACACACCCTCTAGAGACATCAAGGCCAGACTTTTATTAGAACTCATACTTCTTTCAAATTTAGAAAACGTTTTGAAAATACTATAATCTGTAGCAAAATGATATTTAGAACCGTATGTCATAAATCCAAAAATATTAAAGAATCAAACGTTTAAAAGAACATCAGAAAACTCAAGAAAACATCAGTCAGAGCAGTGGTAGTCGACTTCATACTGTAGTCGGTCAACTGTCCTGCGTAAAAATCCAAAACCTCGAGAAACACTAATCAGAGTAGTGACAGTCGACTGTATAAAGTGGTCAGTCGACTGCCCCGCATAAAAACCCAAAACATCAAGAAGACATTAAATAGTGCAGTGGCATTCGACTGTATAAAGTGGTCAGTCGATTGTCGCGCATGAAAATCCAAAACTTCAAGAAAATATTAATCAAAGTGGTGGCAGTCGACTATTTAAAGTGTTTAGTCGATTGTCCCGCATAAAAATTCAAAACTTCAAGAAAACACTGCAGCCAGGATCGCGAAGGTTGACTGTCGAAAATAACCGGTCGACTGTCATACCTGCAAACTGTAGTTTGAGTTTGTGTATGTTTCAACCGATACGGTGTTTTACTTTATTAAAATGAAATATGTAAAAATTACATTCCTGAGATGATCAAACGTGATTTGTAGAATATATAGGAGTTCATAAAAACTGTAATACCCTGCAAAATAGCATATAACTATTTTGCATTGTAATCTGTGCACAATTAAGAATTGCATGCGATTATGTATTTTGTACTGTTCGTATTATTAAAGTATCGAGTTGGGGTTTATTTGAAATATTTTGGAGATCTGGGGGCCTAAGCAACTTCAATCATATATGACACGCATACAGGACCATTGGAGGGGACCCCATGAAGATTTTTCGGTATGCTACTTCCTGGATGAATAACTTTCCTTCTAATAAAGCTTAGTGTCGGCAGATATGATGATCATAAATCATATGGAAGCGCTTTACAACTTATGATTATGATCTTCCCTATATCTGAACCAGTCTTAGTGTACTTCATTTTTACTAATGAACTTGGTACAGTTATGTTCAGTAGCGGCTAGTCTGTAACCATACATCAATGGAGGCAAACCTGCAACTGGATATCGGAAGGCAAGTCTGCAGTCGAATGTCTAGAAGGCAAATCTGCAACCGGATGTCGAAAAAGCCAATTCGTAACTTGATGTGCAGGTAACAAGTCTACAGTCAAACGACAAGTGAGGGCGAATGGTAGGACAAAAGTTGAGAAAGAACGATAAGGCCACACCGACAAGATCAATACCGAGACTAGAATTCGCGATATACCAAGGAAGGCACTGGTAGAAATTAGCATGAACCAAGCGCCATCACTAGGAACTAATCAAGATTGGGCTCGAGGAAGGATCTGTCAACGATCAACCCAATCATTCTCAGAAGCGGCAGAGTTCTCCAAGTTCAGCTTATGATTAAGCAACCACCAGGAGCACGCCAAGGATGAAATCTTGCTCAGACAGAGGGCAATCATGTTAATAATTCAGCAAGGTCACCAAGAGGAGCTGCTCAGGGGATGAAGCGGCAATGTGTGACTTTGTCCTTTCTAAGGAGGGAGTGGTCACCAACCAACAGGAGTCGTAATCAAGGAGTAAATCAACATCACTTGTAGACAAGAATGGAGCAAGGTAATGCAGCCATTGGCCACTCCAGAGTAGGAGCAGAAGAATGTCAACATCAAATTCATGGTGGGTCTGTCCAGAAGGCTGAAGGACAACAGTTCAACTTGTTAGAAGACCAGTTTTTCGAGAATATCACTTGAGGAACTGGAGATAGTTCAGAAAAATGTCTCGGGAACCATTGATGTTTGTGTCTTGTTTTCCTCTCCACTAGCAGCATTCTGAGGACAGAACGATTCTAAGGAGAGAGTGATGTAATACCCCGCAAAATAGCATATGACTATTTTGCATTGTAATCTGTGCATAATTAAGAATTACGCGCGATTATGTATTTTGTACTGTTCGTATTATTAAAGAATCGAGTTGGGGTTTATTTGAAATATTTTGGAGATCTGGGGGCCTATTTGTAAATATAACTTTATAAATATATATTTATATTATAATTTTTTTATATAAACCCCTCCCCCCATTTCCCTCTCCTCCTTCTTTCTTTCCCTTCCTGTTTTTATCCCGACCGAAAAGAAACCCCATCGACCCAACTTTCGGTCGGTCTCTTCCCCGCTCAAATCCACCCAAATACTTCATGATTTTCAAATTAATTTGAGGGGATGGCTAATTGGAGGGTGCTCTAGCTTGTGGTAGCATCGGTTTTTGGAGAGGGCTTCGGGAAGGTATACTCTACTTTCATTTATTGTATAAAATTAAGTGTGATTAATTTCTATTGAGTAGGAGTATTATGGTAGGAAGATTAAGAGATGTGGGAATGGTAGAGACAAGAAATTAGCAGATTATTAGAGAGTTTGCAAGTTGTTAATAAATTAGGATTTTGGGTTTGTAAAAGAGAATTAAATATGTAAGAATTAGTTCTCGTATGGTAGTAGAAATTTTAGTTGAACTACTAGAATAATTTGGGGGTAATTTTAGTAATTGCATGGGGATAAAAATCCTGTAGGAATTTGAATATTACGTGTATCGCACGTGTGTATCTCAGGCGTTCAATAAAATGCCTGTGTGATATTTGGATTAGTGTTATTAGCTCCTGTGATTGGTTTAAATGATTTGAGCTTTAATTGCTTTGAAATTTGATAATAGGATATATTAGAGACTTTGGATGTGGGGTGGCATGGTGGCGCTTCAAGTCTTCGCAGGATATTTGGTGAGTATGATCTCTTTTATTTTATGTACATGGTGTGTTATGAAAATTTTAAATTTCGATTGTTGTGTATTTCCGATTTTGTATCTCAGTGTATCCTGGGTGTTTTGAGCTAAAAAATTTTGTGGGCACTCTTGTATGTGTCCACAACTATAGTCTAAAACTTCATATTTTTTTGAGGTTATTTGATACCTCAAAAATTTGTGGAGTGCAGCTGGTCTGAAAGGGCAGAGCTGAAGCTGATTGCTTTTGGACTGAAGTTCAAAAGGTCATAACCAGTTGTGTATGTATGATCTTGCTATGAAATTTTGGGAGTAGCTTTTGGTATGAGTCTATTTGATGATTATCAAGTTTTAGAATTTTTAAAGATTGTTTGATGAGCTTTCAACAATAAGCCGTATACAGTGGCAAAAATCCTGTTGAAAGAGTGGCTGAAATTGTGTGCTATGTTTGAAGAATCGTAGCTCATTGTGTGAGATGAATCTAAATGTTAATTTTGGACACAATGAAATGGTATATGTGTAGATTAAGAATCTCAAATTTCATGAGCATTGGACTCAAGGTTGATTTATTATTGAATTTCAAAGTGGGCTATGTTCAGCCTAGTATAAGTTGACTAGTTTGTGAAGATGAGAAATTGGGAACTATTTGTTAAGAATTTGGGAAATTGACCAACTAGAGAGTCGTAGTAGGTAGTCATAGCTTTCTAATCCATCTGGAATTTTGTAATTCCAGTTTATAGGTTGAGAGTTAAGATTTTCCAAAGATGGAACAGATCCAGTCTTAGTTAAGGTATTATTGGCTAAGTAAACCAGTTTCTCCCTGTTTGTACACCTGATTGACTTAGTGTTTTTGAGAACTCAAATGATAGAATCTGAAAGAGGTGTTCAACTAGAAAGTTGAAGTAGACACTCCCACCTTCCCATAGGACCCGGAATCGAGAATTTTCGATGAGTGAGCAAACTTTTATGATATTGGAAAGGTGCAGCGTGTGCAAGAAGAATACACTATTGAAAGTATATAAGGTTTTATATTATCAAGATGATTGAATTCGAGGAAATGGTTAGTTTAAGAGTTGTAGACTAGGGTTTTATCTTTCCAGAATGGGTAGTATCAAGCAATTCTATATTGTGTGTTGGAAGTTATGGACGTTGCAAGTTAGCAACCTGTTGTTTAGACTAAACTTCAAGTTTAAGTTGACTCGGGGACTTGAGTTCTATAAGAATTTGAGGGAGTCTTCCACTAGGGGATTGCAGTGGATCTCCCTACCCTTCTAGAAATTCTGAGTGTGTTGGATTCCGATGAGCGTAACTTGGATCACAACTACTGTTTTTTCTTGAACTATTTCATCGGACAATTGACGAGGAACCCTCTGCATACCGCAATGTGGTGATCATGAGCTATCGGGTTTTTAATGATGTTTTAGCATTTCATTTGGAACTTAGATAAGTTCCTGTGCTTAGTACTCATGGTGGACATGAGTGAGTTAGGATATAGCTCTGGTCAGTTTGTATTTGTTGTCTTGATGCCTGAGTCTGTTAGTGGTCAAGAATTGATGGTTATGTGTGTGCTTACCTTCATTTGGATTGTATTGCATCCTTGGGGCGCCGTTGGACCACTCGATGAGGGTCACGGGCCGGAATTATTTGGTCGCTGACCTGTGAAGGTATTGGGAATCAGTGGATGTGATTTTCGTGATGATTGTTGTTTGACAGACCGGACAGGATCGACATTGTTGATCGACACCGAGTGTGATTTGGGTAACAACTTGTTTTAATAAACTGCATTGATTAGGTTTTCCTTTATCGTTTCGCTCGAAGACCGAATTGGTGTTAGGGGTGATTTCCTATTATCCAACTCATTCTGAGAGTTAGCATTAGGTGGTGATACTATGGGGTTATCTCTTCCTGTCATTAGGGATATGTGCTGTGGTGTGTATCTTGCACTGTTGATTCCTGAAGTATCATGGTAAGAACGGGATGTCGATTTCCTGGCGGATAGGGGGTTTTAGACCTTCGAGGCCGTCATATTCTATATTGGTGGACACGAACGGATCATAATGGATTTTCTGTGCAATGGGTATGCTGCGTGTATATCTGTAAGTTCGTCACAGCTTTCGAGGATGGTCCGATGCAACAATTATTGGTGACAACAGCATAGCGCCCTGAATTATTTCTTTTTATACCTCCTCAACCATATCATACTATAAGGAACAGGAAGTGGAACGAATTAGAATGCATTGCATAACGAGGGTTCAAATCCCTGAAATTGGAGAAACGGCTTGATCTGGGGCACATGTAGTATGGGATGCATGTGTGTCCAGAGTCTTGCTAACATTAGATTAAGTGCATCTGTTCTGTACTCTGTGTTTTGTATTAGACTTCAAGTCATGGCATATACGAACAGTAGGAAATCAGGATACACGTTTATTTTCCATTCAAGATGAATTGTGAGTGTGATAGTTGAAGTATATAATGAGTGTGAAAGTAATGTATTGCGAGACGTGATGATATATGTTGTAAGAAATGAATGAATGCGATGTTATGTGATATGAGATTGAGAAAGAACATGTTTATGAATGAAATGAGCACGAAAGAATATAAGTAGTGAGTCTGTAAAAGCAAATGAATGGTAAATGAGGTGCAGTTTATGTAAAAGTAAAGTTATAGAAATATTTGTATAAGGCATAAAGTGATGGGCGTTAAGCGACTAATTTGTGAATGATTTCCAAACTAAAGATAAGTATGTTGTGAGCGGGTATGGATATACATACAGGTGATGGATCAGAGAGTATTTGATGTGAAATCCCATTTATGATGTTTACATGTTCAGATTTCAAGTAAAATTTGATTATCTTGGTATTCGTAAGTTCGTTCTGTTTTACTTATAAAGTTTAATTTATTTGCTTAATTAGTAGATTATACTCATACCAGAAATGGCTAACTCCTTAGTGTTTGGGGGGTTAGGGAGTCCCTGGACTATCCTAGATCTCCTATTGTTACAGGTCCTTAGCAATGCAGAGGTGATGTGTTGATTCTATGGAGTGGAGCTTTTATTTTAAAATTGTTGTTTAAGTTTAAGTATGTGAATAGTGAAATTTATGATTTAAATTGTATTTTAGATGTATAAGTATGTGGATGATGATGATGAGTATAGTGTAGAGTGGCATGATATGTTTTGACCCGTACCCATCTCGTTGTGGAGTACCGGGCCCTGTGGTATGTTTTATAAGTTATTTTCTAAAAAAAACTTTACTATGTTTTCAAAGGAATTTATGGTTTTTGATTGATAATTGATATTCTATTATGAGTTTGGCCCCCAGAGCATGATATTTATATTGCCTGTGTGATTCTACTCATTTTGGCCTGGGGAGCTCATGATATTATTGCCTGTGATGTGAGCTACGAAATTTAGAGCAGAATTCTGCAAGTTTTTTGTGCTTCGGGGCAAAAATTTTAGGGAAAACTCTGCCAAAATTTTCTTTGAATATAACTATCTTAGTTTATGTTTAAAGTGATATAGAAATTGAAAGAATTGAATTTTGAAGTCAAAAGAAAAAGGGGGGAGGCATTACAGTTTGATATGACAAATTGATATTTGTAATTTTTGATGTAATAACTCTGATGGTAATAAAAGTGTTTAAATTTCCATGTTATTTACTGTGCTGAGATGCATTTGAAGGTAAAGATTCTGGTTGTGTCACGGATGGCCGATAACGGGGATCCAGGGCGTTACAAAAACAAATCAAAACCACCTCGAATTAATAAAATAGCAATTTATTGAATTTCTTCAAAATAAGACATGAATATGTGCATATATCAGAATAGGGCATTTGAGAATCAATTATGCGTCAAAATAACTTTGTAAATATGGGATACATTGTTCAAAACTATCTTAGTGCTAAAATAATCAAGATTTAGTCAAATCTCGATAAAACTCACAAAAATTCAATTCCTTCAAAAACAATGAAATGGAGTGTAGGCATATATGTGTATGTGGTATATCTAAATCATCAAGAAACCATTGTAAATACGCAATATAGAATTCTAATTAATCTCAGTAATTGAAACAACTCAAATCCAATTGGAGACTTCACATAATCACAAAACCAAATTTTGGTCATAATGTATCAAACCCGAAAACAACCCCTTTTCTCAAAACTTCAAAACTTGATCTTTAGATTCAATAGTCGTTCTTGTAATTCATTAAACTCATTCACAATCATTCAGAATAGTTTAACGATCATTAATCAAGTTTTTACTCCACGAAGAACCCCAAACAGAGCTTATGCATTTTATACATAGGGAAGAATAATCCTTTTATCCATTTTTATGCAATATCATCATACCACACATCATAACAAATCAAAACAGCAAGTATCCGAAGGAAAACATCCTACTCATGATTTCTATGAGGTTCTTTAACAATCTCAAGTCATCCAAATGTAAATTTAATCATCAATAACAAGGTTTCCATGAAAGAACCAATTTTTAACTCATCTACTCATCAAATCCATTAAATATTTATACCGATCCCTAACATGCTTTCTAAATAGATAAAACATCACATACAACATTCAAAGAACAATACAAAAACAAACATATATCACTCACCTCATTGAAGAAATCAATCGAATTAATAAAGAATGATAAAAAGCCATTCTTTTGCAAAATCCAAGATCATCTCTTCAAAACTCCAAAAAATTAATAGTACAAATATATTTTATTTTTTTGCAGAGGAGAGGGACGGCTGTAGTGGCCATAATATAGGCCAAAATCTGGAGTTTTTAGGGTTTTACAAGTTTATGGAAACACCCCTTAACAAATTATTACTACATATATAACATTTCTTTAATAAAGTAGTTAAAATAAGTTAAATAAATTAAAACCAAATCAAATTTTCTTACTACTGAGTTTTCCAGCCATCCAGCACAGCCCTGAATTTAAAAAATTCGGATTTGTACTCAGAGTGGCAATTTTGCACAAAAGTCCATCTTTTTGTAATATTTGCAAATATGCCATAAAATATTCGTAAAAATCCAAAAAAATCAGAAAAAATATTTACCAATACATATTAGATTTTCCAATTAAAATTTCTGACTTTTACTTTCCAAAAAAATATTTGCACAAGATCCACTTAAATTCCATAATTGCAAAAACACTATATTTGTTTAACTTTTACCAAATCAACTCTAAATAAAACTTAAATAGATTTTATTTACAATGATGACCATGGAAAGCCCAAAATTTAGTAAAAACGAATTTTCATTATTTGTTTGAGATCCAAACGGCTTTTTACATAAAAGCCCCTCTCTTTCGAAGTATTTATAAAAAATGGTTTCTTTACTCAGAAAAATCCCAAAATTTAGGATATTCTTAATTATAAATAGGAGAATGTATCCAGAAATTTAAAAGTGGATATTTGTACACAAAAAAAACATTTGCTCGTGTAAAATTGAAAAATTCATAAAATAGTCAAATAAATTCAAATAAATCTGAAAAATTAAAATATCATAAATAAATGAGGAAAACCAATCGTTATCCATAAAATTTCAAAAATTCAAAATTCCTAACTTGGCACTTGTGTTGCACGTGTAAAATGGCAATTTCAATAAAATAGTCAAAGTAGTCAACTTTACCAATATAATATTATTTAGTAATGCAAAATAAATCTTTTTATTTTGCGGGGTGTTAAAATACCTATAACTGATACATAAAGAAAAACCTTTTACTGATGGGGTGAGTGTGCATGTATATGTATATATATATATATATATATATATATATATATATATATATATATATATATCTAGGATATGTATATAAAAGTCCTCTTTACTACTTGAAGTGAAAACATGCAGGTATAGAAAAATGTCTTCACTGCATACAAGCATCAACTACCAAATACAATATTTATGGCTACAATTACTTAGACATGATACAGGTGGGGTGAATGTGGATTTGTTCATGTGTGCACCTACACAAAGGGCAGCAGCAATCTACAGTTGCAACCTGCAGCTGAGTATTTTGGCACTCAGACAAAAAATTGATCCCTTAACTGGTTGATTAAATGTTTAAGATTTGATTCCTCTTGATAGTAATTAAGGTGTATTAGGACATTCATAAAGCATCAGTACACCTCCAGGACTCAGTATATATATGTGCAGTAATAAGTTTAAGCCTATTCAACTCACATCAGATTTAAGTTTTGGTCTTTGTGCATGTTTCTAACTGATACACCCTTGGACTTTGCAAACTCAAAATCTAGTTTCCTGAGATGATCCATCACCTCTAACATAACATATAGGGGTTATTTAAAAGTACACAAAAACCTACCAGGTTCTAAATTTGAGATTTCCTCAAGTTCTCCAAAAATCAGTAAAACAGAATGTAATGCATAGTGTGATTACCAACAGTGCTCATGTATATCTACTCAAATAGGTATTGTAAGCAGCAAGAGAATTCTTTTCATGTTAAAAGTAGTGTATAAGTGTTTATATATATATATACTTGATCAAGAATGCAATGGACCATTCACATCCTGTCTTTACATTGCCCAAAATCAACAGAACAACAAAAATACACATATACACAGATCCGAAATACACCTTTCTTCTTTCACTTCACACTTTGTTTCTTTTAGTCTAAAAACTATGTTATATACATACTCCAGCCATCTACAACATTGAATCCATGATTATGAGCAATTTATGAGACAAATTAATAGATTTGAGGTATCAACAGTATGTATGTGTTCATCTCACATAAACATATCTTACTTATCTGTTCTTTTATGCAATACAACACACAATCCATTATATATATTTCAAACAGCAATAGAATGATTTAAAACATCCTACTCATGATCTCTATTAGGGTTTTCAACAATCACAAGTCATCAAATTAGGGTTTTTGTCATTAATAGCATGGTTTCAAAAAAAGATCCAACTTTTAGTTCATCTACCCATGAAAATTTCATTATACCTTCACATCATCATCTAATGTGCTTACTAATAAATAGATCAACTCATACAACATGCTTAGAACAATAAGAAAACAAAATTAAGTCACTCACCTCTTTGAAGAAACAACCGAAGAAAAGTAAAGAATAAGAAGAATCCCTCATTCGTGAGAAAACCAAGAATCCTCGCTTGAAAACTCCAAGAAAATAATAATAAGAAATTCCTTTGTGTTGTGCAGCAAAGAGTCGGCTGCACTCCACCTTTAATAGGTCGGGATCCAAGTAAATTAGGGTTTTGAATGGATTTGCAAAATACCTCTTTTAAAATATACCTTTCCATATATAAATCCTTATACTTGGAAATTAAATAAAACCAACTTAATTGAGTTTTAAAAAACAAAAACAACCAGCCTACAACCAGCCGGCACTGTTTGAAAACCCAGAAAAACGAATTCTCACTTTTATCCCCCCAAATGGCAAATTTGCAAAAAGATCCCTTTTTAATCAAAACTTGCAAAATAAACCAAATTTATTAAAAAAAAGTAAACTCTCTACCTCTGAGATGACATCATTCCAAGCCTAAAAATCCGAAAATCTGGAGTTTTTACTCCCAGTGGTAATTTTGCACATAAGTCACTTTTTGTAATATTTGCAAATAGGTCAAATAATCATCAGAAAAATCCAAAAAATTCACAAATAATATCTAATAATAAATAATGAGTTTTTCCAAAATAATTTTTGATTTTGAACTTCCCAAGAAAATATTTGCACGTGTTTTGCACGTGTAAAAAGATAAATTTTCAGAAAAATATTTATTAAATCACCAAAAATTATTTTAATTCATTTATTAATCTTAAAAACATTATTTAAAATATCTAGGGTATTACATCACTCCCCCCTTAGAAAATTTCTGTCCTCAGAACTACTCTAAGCAAAAGAAAACAAAATACCAAACTTACAAAATAGTTTCGAAAATTTACTCTACCATTATTTTTATAGTTTAATTTAATTACTAAGCAAAAAAAATAACATATAATTATAGCTCGAAGAATAAAAGGTGAAAACTGACATGGCAAAAGTATAAGAAATCCAATTGAATACACCATAAATCCCAAAACGTGAGAAAATAGAAAGACTATTCTCATAGAATAAGAAGTCAAAAGTAAAAAGATAAAACCCAAATATAAAAAGGTTGATAACCATACAAACAATAAAGGAACACAACTTAGAGGTTATATATATAAAAAATAGTTTTCGGAAAATAATCAGTCAAGATACATAGACATATGAACAAATTTAGCCAAGTAAAGAAAATATTAATAATAATGAATGTAGAAGACATATAAAGACATATAATAATGAGTATGCTAGTGAATGTTGACCTTATATTCAATACTCCAAAAGCACAAAAAGGTAACAAGCAAAATAGACCAAAATATATATGCAAGAAGACTTCAAAGAAGTTCATTAAATATTACAAAAGTAAGTGTCAAATCATTAATTAGGATGTGGAAACAAATGAAAGTGAGAAATCTAAAATGTTAAAGAGTTGGAAAATGGTAGCAATAAATAGTAATTGCAAAAGGACGAAAACTTAGACCAAAGTTGATGTACTCAAATCTTGAAAAATTTTGTAAACACAAAATAGAGTAAAATCAACTATACTAGTTCAACTTATATGGAAACATAAGGTTTAATTTGTATAAACAAAAGTCATAAAGAAAATATTTCTTTACCATTAGTTTCATTATATAAGTAAAAAGTCTTGAAATATCAATTAGCAAATAGATAGAAATTCTTGCCTCCTTAACATCAAGTTGCATGTTTGCCTTCACGATATCAGGTTGCAGGTTACCGTCTGGATATTCCGTTGCACATTTTGCCTCCCGACATCCTGTTGCAATTTGCCTCCATTGACATCGAGTCTCATATTTGCCATCTCGACATTAGGTTGCACCGAAATGGTGAAATAGAAGATGTAACCTTCTGTATGATATGTTTTGAAATTCGTGATATAGAAATAGCAGCAAAAGTAAGAAATGGAGTTGAAAGTCATACGATGGATTATAAAAATAGGTGTATAGATTATAAATATCAAAACAATAGTACAAAATCGTAGTAGTGAAATGATGTATAAAAGTAAGGAAAAAAACAGAATGAAATACATGCATAAGCACAAATGCTAATGTGAATGAGAAAATAAATATGCAAAACCAAAATTTATAATATAGCAAAACAATAATGAAAGAAAATAGAAGTAGCAATAATAACTTAACACACAGTAATTCAAAACTTAATGTAATATGCAAAAGTAATAGCAAAATATACGAGTAACATAAAGTGCATGAAAGTGAGAAGGATAAAAACGTCAAGGAAGAAATGAGTAAGAGTTGCAAAAATAAAAATGAGTTTGTAAAATGCTAAAGGATGCACTGTTGAATTACAGCAGAAGTTGTAAAATAATAATTTGGACAAAAGAATAAAAACTAAAACCAATAGTAAAGTCATAGAAACAATTGTAAAAGAAAAACAAGATGATTAGCGAAAGTGAATAGAAATAATATAAGCTCGGTTAGAGATATAAATTCCAAAAATGAAATCAATCACTGACAATAAAAGAAATCGAATAAAAAGTAGAAATAAGTTAATTACACATAAGTTATCGAGTAAGTAAACAAATGTAAAACAGTAAAAGTGATAGGATACAAGAGTGAGAAATACAAACTAAGGAACATTTTAAAAAAATACAAGAAAATAAACAATTTAAAGAATGAAGTGGAAGATAATTAAATTTAATAATTGAAAAAAAAATACTGGTGAAAATCATAGAATCCAGAAATTATACACAATGAGTAAAATAGAAAAAGATATAGTGAATATTAGTAAGTAAGATAGAAAATATACAAGTTGAGGAGGTAATAGTAAAATATCAAATGCATAAAGCGAACAAGAGAGGTCAAAAAAGCTAGTGAGAAAAGTATATGCTTTATGCAAAAATAACCAATGCACTTACGATAAAGAAATTTTATTCAAGTCTAAGCATACTAACAGCCGAAACCACATTACAGGTCTTCATGACCAAACAATCAAGTCACACACATCAGATGTCCACCAAGGTACTCACACTTCTAATGTCCACCTAGGTGCCATTTAATGTCCACTTGTGTACTCACACATCTAATGTCCACCTAGGTTCACACACATCAAATGTCCATTTATGTTTATTCCCCGTACTATGTTTAAAATTATTAATTGAAGCATTCTCTGATACCAACTCTGTAGCGCCCTGAATTTCTAATATAATATCTCAGAAATAAGTGGCACAATTTTCAGAATCAATTTCAATGTAATCATAAACATAGCAACCAAATACAGGAAAATTTAAAACTTTTTATTACATCAATCGTTTACAAAGCACAGCGGAAAATAAAACACCTTGAATTACATTTTCTTTCTTTTACAACACATTTTTTTATAATTTACATAAGCTATATTATCATTCTACCACATGCATCCAAATCTCAAGCTAAAGGCACCTACATGTAAAACATGAGGCTACAGATAACCCTAACCCCCAAAACTACAAGGATCAGCCATAACGGTATGAGTGACATAAAAATAAATGCAACATAAATAAAACATAAAGTATAGAGTCATAACCAACATGTATTAACAGCAAGAATAAAATAAAATAAGAAATAACTATAAATAAAACATGAAAAACATCAAGTGAACCTAGACTAAGTGTCAACTGTAGAAAAATAGGAGACAACATGCATAAAACTAAGTCAAGAAAACATCAATGCTATATGCTGACTCTCTAATGCGTACTTGTCAGATTCTATGCATCCCATACTACATAGGTCCGGTGCAAGCCCCTATCGTTCTCCACTGGATGGGGTTAAATATCCCGCTATGCAACTAATCCTACTACTATGACTACTATGAGATTTAGACATTCTACAAGTATTGGTTCTCGCCCTTAGAATACTGGAGCCCAATCCCACTCCACGGATCATTCTGTGGCCCATACGTCCATCGTCCTGGAATACTATGGCGATTGCCTCACTCCACAGGTCATCTTGAAACCTTCATTGCACAATCATCCCATGAGCATCGCTCTCGTCCTCGGAATACTGGAGATCAATCTCACTCCGCAGATCATTCTGTGGCCCATACGTCTATCGTCCCGGAATACTGGGGAATACCTCACTCCTTGGATCATCTTGGAGTCCGTAACTCACATTTGCACTCATTTTATCATATCACCATTTAGTGACTGTCCTTATCTTTTTAAGTTAATTAATAAATTTCGAATCTCTTAGAGTTGGTGTACCCTACCGAACTTAACTCAACTGATCAATAACAAAAGCCATAACTGACCAAACCACAAATCTCAACTGCCAGTATCTAGGGTCCTACACACCCTCTAGAGATTCACAACTCAACCATCAACACAAGATTCTTCCATTTTAACCCCTTCATTTATTTCATTGTTAATCCATTCACAGTGGGAAAATTCACTCATTAACATTGTTTGTATATTGGTATGTATATATATATGTGTAGGAGGTCCTTTGATTTAGTAAGAGTGTGCATAAGTGTGTGTATAATTCTTTACTAAGTTGAAGTGTACATAGGTATATATACTGGAGTTGAGTATACACAGGATGTGGAAGTAAATCCCTTTTCTCTGATTGCATATATATATATATATATATATATATATATATATATATATATATATATATGCAAGTAAATGAAGGTGAACTTTATTTAATTGGAACATATGTATACACTTATATAACTGATATATGTAGAAAAACCCCCTTACAATGATACAAAATATATATATTTGTATGTAACTGATACAAGAAAGAAAACCCCTTTTTACCATATGAAAGGTGTAGATGGAAACTCTCTTTTTACTGAGTTGAAGGGAACACAAGTAATTTACATTTAACTGATAGATATATATATGACACCCTACTGATTGAAGTATCTTTATATGTGATATATCAAAAGTACTTTTTGTCAAAATGGAGCATATGCAGTTTATGTAGAAAAAATAGATCATATGCAGGTTATGTAGAGAAATGCAGCCACAGAAGTGGGTCTTTAGTGAATTGAAGTAGGTTTATGTATGCATATAGAGTTTCCCTAGCACTGATATGAACTATATATATAGATATGATATGTCAAAAGGATTTTTGATGTAGTAAAACATATGCAGATGTCATAAAAACCCCCTTTCTGATTTTGAAAGGATCATATGAAGAATTGTACCTATAACTAATACATAAAGAAAAACCTTTTACTGATGGGGTCAGTGTGTATGTACATGTATATATATATATAGGATATGTATATAAAGTCCTCTTTACTACTTGAAGTGAAAACATGCAGGTATAGAAAAATGTATTCACTGCATACATGCATCAACTACCAAATACTATATTTATGACTACAATTACTTTGACAAGATGCAGGTGGGGTGAATGTGGATTTGTTCACGTGTGCACCTGCACAAAGGGCAGCAACAATCTGCAGTTGCAACTTGCAGCTGAGTATTTTGGCACTCGCAGGAAAAATTGATCCCTTAACTGGTTAATTAAAAGTTTAAGATTTGATTCCTATTGATAGTAATTGAGGTGTATTAGGACATTCATAAATCATCAGTACACCTCCAGGACTTAGTATATATATGTGCAGTAATAAGTTTAAGCCTACTCAACTCACATCAGATTTGAGTTTTGGTCTTTGTGCATGTTTCTAACTGATACACCCTTGGACTTTGCAAACTCAAAATCTAGTTTCCTGAGATGATCCAACACCTCTAACATAACATATAGGGGCTATTTAAAAGTACACAAAAACCTACCAGGTTCTAAATTTGAGATTTCCTCAAGTTCTCCAAAAATTAGTAAAACAGAATGTAATGCATAGTGTGATTACCAATAGTGCTCATGTATATGTACTCAAATAGGTATTGTCACCAGCAAGAGAATTCTTTTCATGTTAAAGTAGTGTATAAGTGTTTATATATATATATATATATACTTGATCAAGAATGCAATGGACCATTCACATCCAGTCTTTACGTTGCCCAAAATTAACAGAACAACAAAAATACACATATACACAGATCCGAAATACACCTTTCTTCTTTCACTTCATAGTTTGTTTCTTTTAGTCTAAAAACTATGTTATATACATACTCCAGTCATCTACAACAGTGAATCCATGATTATGAGCAATTTATGAGACAAATTAATAGATTTGAGGTATCAACAGTATGTATATGTTCATCTCACAGAAACATATCTTACTTATCTATTCTTTTATGCAATACAATACACAATCCATTATATATATTTCAAACAGCAATAGAATGATTTAAAACATCCTACTCATGATCTCTATGAGGGTTTTCAACAATCACAAGTCATCAAATTACGGTTTTTGTCATTAATAGCATGATTTCAATAAAAGATTCAACTTTTAGTTCATCTACCCATCAAAATTTCATTATACCTTCACATCATCATCTAATGTGCTTACTAATAAATAGATCAACTCATACAACATGCCTAGAACAATAAGACAACAAAACTAAGTCACTCACCTCTTTGAAGAAACAACCGAAGAAAAGTAAAGAATAAGAAGACTCCCTCCATCGTAAGAAAACCAAGAATCCTCGCTTGAAAACTCCAAAAAAATAATAATAAGAAATCCATTTGTGATGTGCAGCAAAGAGACAGCTGCACTCCACCTTTAATAAGCCGGGATCCAAGTAAATTAGGGTTTTGAATGGATTTGCAAAATACCTCTTTTAAAATATACCTTTCCATATATAAATCCTTATACTTGGAAACTAAATAAAGTCAAATTAATTGAGTTTTAAAAAACAAAAAAAACCAGCGTACAAACAGCCGGCACTGTTTGAAAACCCAGAAAAACGAATTTACACTTTTACCCCTCCAAATGGCAAATTTGCAAAAAGATCCTTTTTAAATCAAAACTTGCAAAATAAGCCAAATTTATTAAAATAAAAAGTAAACTTTCTACCTCTGAGTTGACTAGGCATCACGGCAAGCCTAAAAATCAGAAAATCTGGAGTTTTTACTCAAAGTGGTAATTTTGCACAGAAGTCCTTCTCTTTGTAATATTTGCAAATAGGTGAAATAATCATCATAAAAATCCAAAAAATTCACAAATAATATCTAATAATAAATAATGAGTTTACCCAAAATAATTTTTGATTTTGAACTTTCCAATAAAATATTTGCACGTGTTTTGCACGTGTAAAAAGATAAATTTTCAGAAAAATATTTATTAAATCACCAAAAATCATTTTAATTCATTTATCAATCTTAAAAACATTATTTAAAAAATCTGGGGTATTATACCACCTCTGCCACGTCATGGCGAACAAGCTCTAGTCACGAGAGCCGAAATCTGAGATTTCAAGAACGAGATCCTTCGAGCCTTCGGAGGTGGCCCCGGGTTCGAACAATAACATGTCGACCCGAGGCTCGAAGAGGGTCAGGGTCCCGAGTCTCACGGCTCGTCCCAACCACCGTGGCAGCACGAAGCTGTCCTCCACCGCCTCCAGGAGATGGAGAATTGCCTCGCCTGCATTAACGAGGGAGGAACATAATCCGGCCGGGCGTACCAGCCGAGCCGACCCCTGTTATCCCCTCAAGTTCTAAATGCTATGATTCCCAGGAATTTCAAACCGCCACAGTTCAACACCTATAACGGCGAAAGTGATCCAGCTAATCTCAAGGAAGGGTTCAAAACTCTCATGATGATTCACAACGCATTAGATCCTCTCCTATGCCGCGCCTTCCTAGCCACCTGCGTGGCCCGACTCGGGAATGGTTCTCAAATCTCTCCTGAGGTTCGGTTTTCTCGTTCGACTAGCTCGAGGCGAACTTTTTACCACTCTGTGACTAGCTGGAGGGTCAAGAAGACGAGCGCGTCCCTTCTGGACCTCAGGCAGAAGGAAGGAGAGCCCCTCTGCGATTTTGTGCGGAGATTCACAACTGAAGCTACGGCGGTCTCGTCCCTTGATGCTAATGTTACCTGGGTGGCCATTCGGCACAATGTTCACCACGGCCAGTTGAAGGCTTCCTTGGCCAAGAAACCGCCCCTAAATTTTCCTGACCTTCTTAACAGGGTCGAAAAATACATCGGGCTGAGGAGGCCCTGCACCCTGAAGGCCTGAAAGAAACCCCAGCCAAGGGGAAGAGGAAGACCAAAGATTCCGAGCCTATGAAGAAGGCTCAGAATTATGTGTTTCCCCAGAAATGCTCCCCGCTGGTCCCCCATTTCAAGAGATACACTCCGCTAACCCAAAATGTGCCGGCTATCCTCCTGGAGATCGAGGACAAGGGGATTGTCCGCCTTCCTCCCCGACCTAACAGTAATAAGAAGAGAGACCTGGAGGTTCTACTGTCGGTTCCAACGAGACAATGGGCACGAGATCGATAATTGCTGCGCCCTCAAAGACAAAATCGAAGCCCTCATCTAGAGGGGGTACTTGAGGGAGTTCACTCAAACCAACCCCTAGGGATCAGAAGGATCTGCATCCCTCACCTCCTCTTCGGACGGTCAGCAGGCGACCCGAGCCCGAGCTTGAGGATGCCGGGGGGCCGACTATCTTTCACTGTGTCAAGGGAGGACCAATGAGAGGAGAATCGAACACCTCCAGCAAAGCTTTCGTTCGAGAAGTAAACTTGGTCCATAACCATCTGCCCCCGGGGACCAGAGGCTAGCGGCCACCTTCTCCAACGAAGATCTCGAAGGTGTCCGACTGCCTCATTGCGATGCCTTGGTGATCAGCCTTGGCATGGTAAACCATGAGGTCTGGCGTATCCTTGTTGACTATGGGAGTTCAGTCAATATCTTATTTCTGGCTGCATTCGAAAACCTCAAACTCTCCCGCAAAAGGTTGAAGCCGGCGGGGTACACACTTCATAGGTTCTCCGGTATTCCTGTCCAAATCGAGGGTATCTTCACACTTGACGTGACCGGCGGCACGACCCCGTCCCTTCGGACCGAAGCAATGGACTTCATGGAGGTCAATATTAAGGCCGCCTATAATGCTATCCTCGGCAGACCCAGCCTGTGCACACTCCAGGTGGTTCCCTCTGCCTATCACTTGAAGCTGAAGTTCCCCACCGATCACGGGTCGGTGTAGTCCAGGGGTAATCAAGAATTGGCATGTTCGTGCTACATGACCGCAGTGGCGGGTGGAGTCTTTCCCCTTGATGCGGTAGAACTCCCATCCGATAGAGGCTCGGAGCCCGTAGATGTACTGGAGGAGCTCTCCTTCCCTAAAGGAGAAAAGTTCAAATGGTTCTGGGTAAGCCAATCCCTGACCATGAACCTGAAGCTGTCAATCATCGAATGTATTCGTCGAAACGTCGACCTCTTTGCCTGGATGCCATCCGATATGCCTGGGATTTCTAAAGACATCATAATGCACATGCTAAGTGTCCACTCAGACTCAAAACCGGTTCAGCAGAAGCGACGCAAGTTCACCCCTGACAGGCAGCATGCGGTGAGGGAAGAAGTGGGTATGCTCCTCTCGGCACGGTTCATACAGGAAGTCAGCTATCCGGAGTGGCTGGCCAATGTCACAATGGTGAAAAAGATGAACGGGAAGTGGAGAATTTGCATAGTTTTACAGACCTTAACAAGGCCTGCCTGAAAGACCCATTCCCTCTCCCGAACATCAACACCCTGATCGATGCAACATTGGGGCACGAGCTGTTGAGCTTCATGGATGCCTTTTCAGGCTACAACCAGATTAGAATGTTTCCTCCAGATATACCGATGACCGCCTTCGTGACCGACCAAGGCCTAATTGTTACCGAGTCATGCCCTTCAGGCTAAAGAATGATGGCGCCACATATCAAAGGCTCATCAACCAGGTCTTCAAAGAGCTGATAGGCCGGAACATGGATGTGTATGTTGATGATATGCTTGTCAAGAGTCGCAGAGGGCAAGATCATGTCAGCAACATCGAGGAGGCTTTCGGGGTCTTGCGATCTCACAAAATGAGACTTAACCCCTCCAAATGCGCCTTGGGCATCTCCTCGGGAAGGTTTCTCGGATTTGTGGTGAGCCAGCGCGACATTGAGGTGAATCCCGAAAAGATCCAGGCCATACTTGACATGGCCCCTTCGAGAAACGTCAAAGATGTCCAAAGGCTCACGGGACAACTGGCGATCATCGGCCGTTTCCTCTCCAAGTCAGGAAAGAAGTCACTCCCATTCTTCAAGACCCTCCGAGGGGTGAAAAGCTTCGAGTCGGTGGATTCTCAACAAATGGCGTTTGACCAGCTGAAGGCCTATGTGGCCAACACCCCTGCTCCTCAGCAAGCCAGAATCGGGCAAGCTCCGCTTCCTCTACCTAGCCACCACGGAACACGCGCTCAGCACTGTCTTGATTAGAGAGGAGGATGGGGTGCAGAAGCCCCTCTACTATGTCAGTAAGGTCCTGCACGATGCTGAGGTCCGATACCCCAAGATGGAAAAGATTGCCTGCGTGTTGGTAATGGCCGTACAGAAATTTCGACCATACTTTTAGGCCCACTCCGTACATGTCCTTACAAATCAGCCTCTCAAAGTGGTCCTCGACAAGCCCGAGAACTCTGGCCGCTTAATCAAGTGGTCAATCGAGCTCATCTAGCATGACATCAACTACCATCATCGGACGGTCATCAAGGGTAAGGCTCTCGCAGAATTCATTACGGAGTGCACCATCCCTGAGTCCCCAGAAATTCTGGAGGACGTCCTGGCATGGGACGTCTATGTGGACGGATCATCATACGAGGTAGGGAGTGGAGCTGGCGTCATCCTTAGGGGTCCCGACGACTTTATCCACAGTATTCACTTTGGCTAAAATTTTCGGCCTCCAACAACGAGGCAGAATATGAAGCATTGATCGTCGGGCTCACACTAGAATACCGGGCAGGGGTAAGACGGATAAGGGTCTACAGTGATTCCCAGCTCATGATTAATCATATCACTGGGGAGTATGAAGCTTGTGACACTAGGGTGACCCAGTACTTGGCACATGCAAAGCAGCTCCTGGAGCTCTTCGAGCAGGTGGAGGCCCGATGGATCCTAAGAGATAAAATAGCCATGCACTCCCTGTCCAAACTCGCATCGTCATCCCTCGGAGGATTAGACCACACCGTCCTAGTCGAGGTCCCCCTCAAACCCAGCAATGAAGAACTTGAAGTCCTTTGCCTCCTCTCCGTCGAACAAGCCGAGACATGGATGGATCATATACTAAAGTTCTTGACCAATAGCGAGCTACCGCTGGACCGTGCCGTGGCACGGATTACAAGGATCCAGTCCGAAAGGTTTGCCCTAATTAAGGAAGTGCTCTTCAAACGTTCCAACACCAAGGCTGACGGAAGACCCTATTTTCGTTGTCTGAAACCAGATGAAGCTAAGTATGCCTTGGAGGAATTACATGAAGGAATCGGGGGTTGCCATATGGGTAACAGGTCACTGGCAAGAAAGGTGCTTAGTCACGGCTACTACTGGCCCACTATGTTGCTAGACGCCGAGGACCTGGTAAAAAGATGCAGCCCCTGTCAAAGGTTCTCTCCCATCAGACGCTTGCCCCAAGCCGAACTAAAATCACTCGGTAGCCTTACCCCCTTTGCCATGTGGGGGATGGACCTGGTCGGTCCCTTTCCAAAGGCTACGGGCCAAAGGCGATTCTTTATCGTGGCCATCGACTACTTCACCAAATGGGTCGAGGCAGAACCCCTGGCCATGATCGGAGAACTCCAAGTCCAATAATTCTTCTGGAAACACATCATATGACGATTTGGGATCCCGTGCTTGCTAGTCATCGATAACGGAACACAGTTCGCTGGCAATTTTTTTTGAAAGTGTTGTGAAGACCTCAAAATTTAGCAGCGCTTCTCTTCAATCTCCCATCCCCAATCGAACGGCCAAGTGGAAAATGCTAACCGCCAAATTCTTGACGGTCTCAAAAAATAGCTGGACCAATCCCCTAAGGGTCCCTGGGTCGAGGAGTTATCAAGCGTCATTTGGTCACACTGTACTACTAAGAGAATCCCGACCAGTGAGTCCCTATTCAACCTGGCATACGGGACCGAGGCGGTCATTCCTCTGGAAGTCAGTCTCCCCTCACCTAGGTACATGGGCTTCGATGAGGGGTCAAACTCGAAAGACCTAAGGGCGAACCTGAACCTCATAGACGAAGTCTGAGAAAGATCCACCATCCGTCGGGCTATATACCAGTAGTGAATTGAGAGGTTATACAACAAGAAAGTCTGTCTGACAAATATCAAGGAAGGGGACTTCATGCTCAGAAAGCTTACAGTTTCCCTGCCCACAGTCGGAGGCAAGCTAGCCCTCAACTGGGAAGGACCATATAAGATCTCCCAAGTGATACGTCCTGGTACGTACCGCCTCGAAGACCTGGGGGGGCAGGTTAATCAAGAGGCCCTGGATTGCGGAAAAACCTCATCAAGTTCCAAGAGGGGAAGTGAGGGAGAGCCTACTATTGTAATGGGTGCTACACGCCACGCTAATTCCCCTAAATATAAAGCCAGGAGATTTTGTTTAACAAATCAAAGTTTGTGGATCCATCAATCCCTAAAGTCCTCATTGCTCGGCTTGGACTTCGACCACTTATGAGGGATTTCTCAATCCCTTATGTCCTCGCCGCTCGGTTTGGACTTCGATTACCTACGAAGAATTTCTCATACCCTCAGGTCATTGCCGCTCGGCTTGGACTTTGACCACCTACGAGGGATTTCTCAAATCCTTCATGTCCTTACCGCTCGGCTTGGACTTCGACCACCTACGAAGGATTTCTTAATCCCTCAGGTCCTTGCCCCTGAGCTGGACTTTGGCCACCTACGAGAGATTTCTCAATACCTACGTCCTCACCCCCGGCATGGACTTCGACCACCTATGAGGGATTACTCAATCCCTTAAGACCTAGCCCCTCGGCTCGGACTTCACCAACTAACGTCCTCACCCAACGGCATGGACTTGACCGCCTATGAGGGATTCTCCAATCCCTTAAGACCTAGCCCCTATGCTCGGACTTCTCCAACAAATGTCCTCGCCCCTCGGCATCGACTTTGACCACCTATGAGGGATTCTTCAATCCCTTGTGTCCTAGCCCCTCGGCTCGAACCTCGGATACTAAAGTCCTAGCCCATTGGCTCAGACTTTGCCTACTAACGTCCTCCCCCATCGACATGGACTTCGACCACCTATGAGGAATTCTTCAATCCTCAAATCCTAGCCCCTCGACTCGGACCTCGGCTACTAACTTCCTAGCCCCTCGGCTTGGACTTCGCCTACTAACGTCCATGCCCATTGGTATGGACTCGACCACCTATGAGGGATTCTCCAATTCCTCAAGTCCTAGCCCCTCGGCCTGGACTTCGCCAACTAACGTCCTCGCTCATCGGCATGGACTTCGCCAACTAACGTCCTCGCCCCTCGACATGGACCTCAACCACCTATGAGGGATTCTTCAATCCCTCAAGTCCTAGCCCCTCGGCTCGGACCTCGGCTACTATTGTCCTTGCCCCTCGGTATGGACTTCGACCACATATGAGGGATTCTTTAGTCCCTCAAGTACTAGCCCCTCGGCTTGGACTTCACCAACTAACATCCTTGCCCCTCGACATGAACTTCGGCCACCTGTGAGGGATTCTTCAATCCCTCAAGTCCTAGCCCCCGGCTCGTACTTTGCCTACTAAAGTCCTCGTCCCTCAGCATGGACTTTGACCACCTATAAGGGATTCCTCAATCCCTGTACTAACCCCTAGGTTGAGACTTCGACTCACTACATACAATAATTTCAATTTGTTTTGCGGTAATCGCCCACAGCGAGGACCTCCGAGCTCCGTGCTCCGGGATGACCCCCTTTTCACCTGCTGACAGCCAGGGGTAGAGCATCCTTCATCGCTGCTACCCTTAACTGTCAGAGGGTGGTAGGAGAGCTACTAGCCATAGGAACCCTTGAACAATTTCTACTTTCGACACTCGTCTTTGGCAAGTGCCTCAGGCCCTGCACCCCGAGTCGGCCCTCGTTTCACCCACTAGCAGCCAGGGGTAGACCAACCTTCATCGCCGCTATCCCTAACTTTCAGAGGGTGGTAGGGGAGCCACCGGTCAGAGTGACCCTCGGTTAAGATTTTTATTTTTTGGCACTCGCCTTCGGCAAGTGCCGCGAGCCCCGCAATTCAGGTTGACCCTTATTTCACCTGTTGGCAGCTAGGGGTAGAATAGCCTTCATAGCCGTTATCCCTAACTATCAGCGGGTGGTAGGAGAGCCACCAGTGACGAGAACTTGCAGTGAAGTGAGGAATGAAATGATGGAGAGGGAGTGAGGATTATATATCCAAAAGATGAGCATTTATGACATGGAGAGTCGAAACGTCTATTAAATGCATTTATGGCATTGGAAGATGAAATGTTCTTTATTATCAGTCATTCGGGATCCCTTGGCCACCTTGATGTTTCACAAGTCCTCATCCCTCGGCTCGCACTCTGCCCTTGGCCGGGACGACGAAGAATCATCCTCGGGGTTCGGATGGATACGCGCGACAAAAGAACCCCCAAAAGGCCAATTCAATCATGTTCTCTTATTATTATTTCAACCAAAGAAAGTGTATCATTACAAGGAGAGACTTTATTACATCATTCACAATCTTCCTAGGGCTCCTGTATCAGAGCCGCAGGGTTAATACAGACCAGTTCAATATCGGCCGAACGAGTTTGGTCTTCCGCCGGATTGCCCAGTGTCGCTAAGGTATACACACCCACAAACGAGCTCTATGCATCATAGGGCCTCGCTGGCCCAATTCTCGGGGTTGGCAACAAGGCTCCGGCAGAAGGGTAGGTGCTTCCGAAAGAAACGGATCGGGATCCTAACATCGAAGCATTATCTTTTACCGTTGTACCTCTAACTCCTTCTCCACAATAACGTCACGAAGGAAGGACTCAGACGTCGGCCACCGAGCGGAAGTGTTGGCCATCAAAAACACAACCTCCACACTTCCCAAGTCAGGGTCGGCTATTAGCTTCTTAAAACGTGCAAACTCCAAGCTAAGTACCTTTGACTTATCCATGAAGTATTGGAGAGTTGCATCTCGATCGCGAGCCTCTTTACGGCACCAGGTTAGAGCGAACTTTAAGGCCAAGACCTTACCCATAAGTCGTACCATCTCAGCACGACTAGGGTCTATTTTCGAGGTCGCATCTATCTGACAGAGGCAAACAGAGAAACATCATCCCGAGCCCTATATACTTGGCTAAAAATTCAGAAAATCTCACATGACTGATCAGGCCCAACATTCAAGTCAAAAAGTTTGAAAAAAACTCTTTTCATTACTCAAAAGTGTTTACAAAGATGCGATGGCCAGTCCGTGTTCAGGCAACTAGAAAATACGAATAGAAAAAAAGAGGAAAAGAAAATAACAAATGCTACTGTTGGCTAACCTTTTATTCGGCTGCCGCAACGTCCTCGTCACCACCACCCCCGGGAGTCGGCGGATGGTCGGGCAGCTCCATATCATAATGAAACTGACTAAGATCCAACTCCTGTTGGTAGTACTTAACGTGCTGGATCGCCAGGGCATAGACCTTATCCTGGGCCGTGATGACTTTATCGATGCCGGCCTGCTTAACCTTTCTTACTTGGTTCTCAGCTCCTTCCTCAGCTAGCCCTCCCTCTTCATACTGGCATCAACCTGATTAGCCAGCTCGGCCTGGAGGGTCAGGTTGCAGGCCTCGAGCACCATCTGTGCTATCTTGAGGTCCTTCATTTCACGCTCATAGTGCTGAGCATTCCTCACCTCCCTCCTCATCTCTTGATGGTGTAGCTTCATCAGCTGAGCGCCCTCCATACAAGCTTATAGCCGAGGGAATCAGACTTGAATAAATATATAAAGAAAACAAACTTCAAAAGAGTCGGAACGAAGGTTACCTGCACGCTCGCCATAGCCCACTTCATGTAGCTGGACTCTATGGTGTCGCACTTTCGGGCCTTCTGGTCCCGAGGTGGGGAGAGATTCTCAACCACCTCGATGGTCACGGGACCCTCCAACAAGGTGTTCGCGATCGTAAAGGCCCAGTCCGGGGCCCATGGTTAAAGCCCCGCATCTCCTATGATCGCCTCGGTAGCTAGAGCGATGGGGGGAGGCCACTCTTCAACACCTCAGTAATGCCCAGGCTACTGGAACTTGGGCCTGATTTGGTGGCCTTCTGCTTCTTCGGTTTCGGGTTGGAAGGTTCCTCTGAAACCACCTCAGAGGGGACCTTCCCCAGCTTCCCTTTCTCGGTCGTCCGGTTCTTCAGCAGTGCCCTCCTTGTAACGATATCTGAGTCGTCCATATCTGCAAAAGGAGTAGCGTATAAGATGAAGGAAAATACTTGAATGAAAATTAGACAAAAGACATACTGGAAGGAATGGGGCTTAGTTTGATCCGAGCCAGATGCTTCTCCATCACATTTGGCCAACCAATGTTGTTGCCCGAACATATCTGCTTAACATTTGCACACTCCTTGACCGTAAAATTGGACTTGCGAGGCCATTAAGGTTGGGCTTATAAAAACTTAACGTCGTGGGTATCTGTAACGTCCCGAATCCAAAACATATCTAATTCATAGCACAAACAGGATCTTTTACTTCAACTTCGTACAAATTTACAAGAAATTTAAAACTTTTTATTACAACAATGTACTTTACATCAACACCACATAAATAAATGAATATAATACAATTTATGATAATACAAATTCTTCAATCTTGTAACATCTCATCATAGTAACTTTAAGTCCACGCCAAGTCCAAATCCTGGAGCTAGGAAACTGTGGGCACGCCAGTTGCATACAACTGACACAATGCTATAATACAGTGATTTTTTAATTTAGCAAACACAAACTTGAATGCAAACAAGAAAAGTGACTATCCTAGTTGTGTCAGTGTATGATATAACTTAATGCCTAATGCAGACATTACACTATGATGACACTAATACAAACTTGTTCAGATTCTATGCATCCCATACTACATAGGTCCGAGGGCAAGCCCTTATCGTACTCCTCATTGTAGGGTTCAACCACTCGCCATGCAACCTACTATCATGAAAATTACGAGATTTAGATACTTTGCATGTATTGGCTCTCCCCTCGGAATACTGGAGATCAATCCTACCCCGCAGATCATTTTGTGGCCTATTTCATCCATCGTCCCAGAATACTGGGGATTGTCTCTCTCCGCGAGTTATCTTGGAACCCTCATTGCACAAATATTCCGTGAGCATCACTCTCATCCCCGAATGCTGAAGATCAATCCCACTCTGCAGATCATCCTAGGGCCTATTTCATCCCTCGTCCCGGAATATTGCGGATCGTCTCACTTTGTTTGTCATCCTGGAGTCCATAACTCACGTTTGCTCTTGTTTCATCATATCTCCAACAAGTGCCGGTCCCTAAGTTTAAATTGAATAATAATACCACCTAGAGCTAGCTTACCTTCCTACCGGTCTTAAACAATATACCGAGATCGATGGCCCATATTAGCAACTTCTGAAATTTCAATAATTTCTTTCATCACTTGTCGGTTTTTTGAGTCTCACTTAACCTCTAGAATCTACACATTTCATGTGCATAACATACTGGGTTATTCATACCCTCTACATTTTAAAGTCTCATCCATTCATATATTCAATTATTCTCTTGCTCACACAACCCAATTATTCGATCAACTAGTTTCATAATTTTATTCAACAATTTCAAATCAACATTCTTTATGTAATAATGGATAGTTTACTCACCCCCTTCTAATAGGATTTTCAAAGAAGTTGTAAATTGAAAAAACTTTATCTATTTCATTCAATAGGTTCTTTTTCCAAACAATATGATATTCAACTTCCAATTTTCCTCTTTAACAACTCAAATTAACTCTAGATTGAGTTTAATCCAAATGATAAATTTTAGAATACCTCTAGTCAAATAGTTTACTTTGTTTCTTAATAAAAGGCATAAATTACTATTTATTTAGCCACCAATACATATCAATTCCAAATATTCTTCTTCTAAACCACATTTTAGATCTCACAATATGATTCTAGTTCAAATAATCCAATTTGTTCCTAAACTACAAACATAAATTGCTATTTACTTTATACCCAAATAAATCTCAATTCTTATAATCAACTCAATTTAAATTATTCCCCTTAATTCATATTTTAAATATAATAGTAAAAATAATTTAAATGTCTTTTAATCAAATACAAGCTTCCATTTATTTGTCTCCCAAATGGATCTAAATTTTATATTTACTCATTTGTAAACTTTCCCTTAATAAACCCAAAGATCTAGTAAAGAGAAAGAAAAAAAAAAGTTTTCCCCTACCCTAGCTTGAACTCGCCCGCAACCAGAGGCGCCCAAAGTCGCACGCGCACTAGCCAAGAAGTCCAACCATCACAACTGATTATAACACTACTAAATTTTTTTATACAAACTCTTTGTTTCTCGATTATTTTAAATTTAACCATATGACTATGAGCTTCCTCCTTAATGTATTTTGGGGATCATTACTATACACATCACCTCTAAAATTTCCAGAATGAGAAATCTCTCTAATTTAATATAATTTAACTTGGAAATTATTCAAATCAATTTAGATAGTGCAATCTTTAACCTTTACATTATAGTTCCTCATTAATTCAAATTAGACTACACTTTGTTTTAACTTCATAAAATTAGCATGAATGCTCTACCAATTATTATAAGATTAGGAAAAATACACATACCCCAACCCACTTGCAAATCTACTTGCAGTTCTAACATAAACATCTCAATTTTGCAAATTATTATGCATTCTCAATTTTACATATATAATTTAATCATGGTGTAGGAAAATCTAACATAAGCCAATATTCATAAATTTCATACATGAGAAAACACACATGATATTTCCACACAAGGAATCATATGCAAATTTATTTTAAAAGCATGACAAATCAATTTCTATGTTGTATCTTCATCTATTCATCAAGTTTATTTAATCTAGCATGCGTTCTGATATGGCTAAAAATGGGGTTAAATCGGAACCGTTCATAGAGGGCACGGATTTTGAGGTCTCAGGGATGAGATGGTAATTTCACCTACAGACGGGTCCGAATTGGGTACCGGGCCTCTCCACTTGGACCCGCTATCCCATTAACGGATCTGATAGGCAGAGAATGGGTCTCCACCCATTAGGGACCAGACCAATAGGATAGGAGCAGAACCTGGCTTGTCCCTATCTTGAGGGGGTGGTTGTAACCAACCTCAGCCAGCCACACCAGGAAGTAGGGATTCACCCTTATCCTGAAAAAGATCCCCATGGCGACTATAAAAACCCCCTACCTCCTACTGTTAAAAGTGATCACTCTTTGCACACTAAAGCACTTTCTCTTCACTTTTTCTGCGTATTGACTTGAGCGTCGGAGGGTTCGTCGCTGGGATCCATCCCGGTGTCTTGAACGTTTGTGCAGGTTCAAGGGAGCACTAAGGAGTTAACTGAGCAACCAGGAAGAAGAAGGGTTCCGCCTGTTCGAGTTCCTCACAAACCTACAAATCTCATCTATTACTCCCACACCAGAATCCAGCGGCAACAGATTGGCGCCGTCTATGGGAAACGCCCGACAAGCAATCTCGTCTTCCTCCTTCAGCCCACATTACTACCAACCATGCCTCCCAAGAAGAGACCCACAAACTCCAACCGAAGGACAACCTCTTCTCATCCTCCTCCTCCGCAGGGGGATCTCCCTCATCCCAACCAACCAACCCTGCAGCTCGATCCACTGGCTCTGCAGTCCGTCTAGCAGCCTTTGGGACCCCAAGCCACAATGGGGGAACACTCTCGACGAAGTCACCACAAGCAACCTGTCCATCAGGTCCGAGTCTCCATTCACAATGCCAACACCGACTTGATGGCTTCCTATACTCCTCCCACTCGAAAGGATCTGCGAAATGTGATCAACAATTGGCAGATCGAGCACGGACCCGATCTTCTACACATCTAGATGAGAGGCAGGCCCAAGAGGCGAACCCTCGTCACGAGCATACCAGGGATTGTTTGCCGCGCCGATCCAACAAAGGAGGGTCCAACTCTCCCCGCAGGTGAAGAGAGTCACCCCAATGTTACCCAAGACGGAGCTGCTCTCTGGCAGGCCGCCCTGCACCTCGGGCCCATCATGAGCAGGAGGCCCCCATCACAAGGGCAGAATTCTAGCAATTCCAGGAGGCAGTCCTCCGGGCTCTCAACGCTGCCTCTAGCAATGGCCGTAGGGCTCCCAGTCCTCCGCCAGCTCCTTACCATCCTCACCGCCCCCGTAGTCTTCGACCGGCTCCTCACCATCCTCGCAGCTCTCGAAGCCCTAGGCCTATTGCGAGTCATTGCCGCCCTTCTCCCTGAACACCGCCGCTGCTCCCCAAGCCCTAGGCCTGTTACGAGCCATCGCCGCCCTTCTCCCGATCACCACCGCAGCTCCCAAAGTTCGCGTACTACTCCGAGTCACCTACGTCGCTCATTCAGTCCACCACCTACTCTAAGCCATCACCAGCGCAGCCTCAGGCCTCCTTGACATGAGGATGAGTCTCGGGGCTTGGTGTAACTCCTATTTCCCGTATCTGTAATTTTTCTACTATATTTTTTATTCCTGGTATTTTTATATTCAAAATGAGATCCTATATTTTGTACCAGTTCGAATAAAATCTCTTCTTTTGTTCCAACTCAATTTTTGGGTGCCTATGTCTAATTCAATTGTATGTCCATCCTGATCTTCTGTGTCGTTCTTCATGAAGAATGAGTTGTTCTATGTCATTCATCTCTTTATTCCCCATTTTAATACATTTTGACTAATTCCCTAGTGGATCCAATACCCTACTACCCAATAACCCAAACCCTATCTATATAAACCCTAACCTAGTTTACCCTAACCTTAAACCCTAACCTAATTACTGTGCAACCCCCTAATCAACAGTACGCCACCTACCCTCTCCTTCTTCCTCGCACCGTCTCCATCTCCTTCTCCTTCGCATCTTCGATCGAAACCTATACCCGAATCACATCGCCTCCCTCTCCTCTCCATCTCCGATCGCCCTCGCCTCCACCATTGCCACCCTAGCCTCCATCATCTTCGTCGCCTCACCTCCGACCCATCGAACCCAACTCCCGAACCCATCGTTCCCCTCTGCCATTACCGTCGTTGTCGTCCCCTCGCCTCCATTGCCGATCGCCTCGCCGATGCCTCCTCACCCACGACCTCCGCCAGCCAGCCGCCACACCTCCGAATCATCCCCCGCTTTCGCCACTCTGTTTCGAACCCGAAAATAGAGTCGCTAGCTTCGCCCCGTCGCTGTGTCACTCCTCGATGTCGTGCCGCCGCTAGTCACCGCCACAGTCGTGCCAGTCATTGCCGCAGCCGCCCCGCCGCTTTGCCGTAGTCACCCTGCCGCTTTGCCGCTAGTCGTCGCCGCCGGAGACCCTCGCGCCCACTCTCTCTGTTCGGTGAAGAAGGAGGGAAGAAGGAGAGTGGGAGATTGAATCTGGGCCGTCGGATTCGATCAAGATCTGATTTGATCAGATCTGATCTCCTACATCAGATCAGATCTCAGCCATCCATCCGATCGTGATCTTCAACTCAGACCGAAGCAGATCCAGCCGTCCGATCGTCTTGATCTTGATCTTCCATCAAGATCCGCTCCGATCCGATCCATCCGATCTTGATCGTCGATCAATGCCCTTATCCAATCAAGGCAAGCATTCCTCTTGTACATATTTTTATTCTAGTACAAGCGTTCATTTGAAAATACGGCAAATAGTTAGAAGTTGTGACTCCTTTTTGAATCATCGTTGTTGATCAAATATTAATCTTCATCAATTTCATAATCTTAAGAGTCACAACAATTTTATTGTATTATATTACAACTACTTGGACTCATTTTATCCCCTAGACACATGAACACATGAAATTAAGGAACCCTAGATTTGTAATTATGTGTTATATCATGTATGTGATGATCTTGCACCCATTTGAGTTGAGAAATAAATATTACTTGCTGTTTTGATAACCATCACCCCGTATTTATATCACACATTAACCTAGACGCCTAATAACAAATTTTCATGCAACCTATACATGTAAGACAATTCCCACTTGTTGCTGTCCTGGACCTTACTATGCTGTTTTGACCCCTTTAACATCAGAACCTGAACCCGAGCCCTGAACAGTAAATGTAGCTCTAGATGTCTAAATGTGAATAGCCTCCAGAATTTTTGAATTCCGAGTTGTGGTCTAGGAGTTATCGCAGTTTTACTGCAGCTGTGTCGTTAGTCTCAGAATTCACAAAACTGCTGCACATCTTTAGTTTGCGAATTAATTTAACTATGTTAGCAGTAAGCGTTTGAGTTGAAATTTTACGTGCGGTTGCTGGACACCCTATAGGACATCCCCAATATTTCACAGAATTTATTTGTAATGTTTCAACTCTGTTTCACATGTTTAAACTTAGATTCACAAATCCTTGCTGAACATAAAAGCAGGATAGTTTGCTGTTTTGGCACATGTTTCCACAACTTTCATGTACCTTAATTATATGCGTTGGAACCGAGCAGGAGTCTAGTTTCTAGACCTCCTGACGGATCCATATTTTCTATTTCGTAGCAACGGGAATCACAATTTTGGTATAGCAACGTCGTGCTGTCCAGATTTGAGATTTTCGTTGTTCGTGATATTTTTATTTGTGTTGACCCTCGAATATGCTTTATAAATACCTCAAACTTATTTCATGTCCATGATTATGATTTTTTGACTTGTTTCGCACACCTGTATACTTGCTTGATAAAAAAATAATAAAAAGTAATAGCCGGGTTTAAGGAAAAGACCATAGTAGTGGACAATATAGGTAAGTGTACTCGGAAGGGGGCCCGTGTTTCCCACTTGATACATGTCTCATGAACTAGTATATTATTATTCGATTTATGAACTAGTATATTATTTGATTCATGAACTAGTATATTATAAATCGATTCATGAACTAGTATATTATTGATCCATGAACTAGTATATATATGATTCATGACTTATCTTGTTATGACTTGACACATGACCTAGTTATATGATTACCCGATTCGTGAGCATGACTTGCTTGATACTTGATACCTGAGTACACCGCCCTATAGACTCCACCACTAGGCCTAAACATAACTGATTTGCATGTAGCAACCATGTAGTAAAAGAATGGATGTATGAAGTGCTACCTAGATAGTAATCACCACCAAACTTGAACATGAAACTTTAACTTGATACATGTTTACTTGGTAATTGATGACATGATATATGAGACTTGGTACTTGAATATAATACTTGACACTTGCAACTTGATACTCGTGCTTGACAACTTGGCACTAGACTTGAGACTTGATACCTGACACTTGTACTAGATGCCTGTCACTTGAGGTTAGATACCCCTATAAGTTCACTTGTCACTTGCTTCACCATTAGTATTTGTTATCCAGCCTGTTTACTTGAGTTTTCCTTCTTGCTAGCTAGTTCTTAGATTTTCACTACTTATTGTATCCCTGTTACATTCTTGATTCCAATTCCTGTTCCCTATTACTTGTACTCGTTTTTACTATTTGTGGCCCTAACTTGCACTAAGGACATTTTCTCTTGTTTTATCTATTTTTCTCTTTTTATATTTATTAAGCAGACTTTGGAGACAACTACCTGCTGGAATCGGTGAGCAGACGTTTTAGGCCTTGCTTGGAAAAAACTTTCTTTAATTATTTCATTTGTATTTGAGTTATTACATTTGATGTTACTTGAAATTTGTAACGAGCTTATGTTCCCGAGTTTTAACTTGATCCAGACTTGAAAACTATTTGAATATTATCATTTGTTTTCAATTGTTTTCTGTTGCTTAATAAATTATTCATGCATGCTTGGTGGTATATATATCTTATTATATTCTTGTTATGATGCTGAGTCGATCCTACAGCTTATGAATGATGTTAAAATCATTCGCTGGGCTTCGTCACGCACTCGTATTCCGTGTTTTTGGGAAGCGTGGCGTGACAAGGTTTTTAGTGGTATAAGAGCTCAGGTTTGGCTAATGTGTTAGTTTGACTAATACATTAGGCAGACTTGACTCAGTCAGGATTAACTCAACATTAAACAGGCCATGCAATCACATGAATAATTTGATAATCAACTCGATTTGGACAAAAGTCTAATCCCATTCATTTTGATCCCTTCATATCCAATTCTTTGATTCATTGCTTCCTTTCATCTCTTACAGTCATCCTGATTTGTTGATTCCTTATTGGGTACAATTTATTCTTTTCGTACCATTATTCTTTTGATTCGGGTGCAAGCAATCTCTTATTTCTGCTTGCCTCGTTGATCTCTTCTTATTTCAGCTCGTGCGTCGTTCATTGCTTTCCCTACCTTGCATTCATTTTTTATTTGTTGAATCATATTGAGTATCATGTTGGTTATTTCTTCCCTGCTATATTCTCTTCAATTTCGATTTTGCCCCTCGTCCTTCTTCCTTCATATTCAATTCCTTAATTTTGTTTTGTCCTTTCTAGTCATCATTCTCTTTAACTCTTTTATTGGGTATAGATTCGTTTTTCTCCTACTTATTTTTTCTTTTTATAATTATTTTTCCCGAATACTTTCTATGTTTCGATTATTAATTATTATATTTATTTTCGATCTTCTATAAAAATACTTCTCAACAAAGATTTTGTTATTCCGAACAATGGTGTATTTTAACTTCACTTTCCTTTTTTGATTGACTATATATTTCTACTGGATTATTTTAACAAGTCAAATTCTGATTTTGTTGTATAATACTGTTATTATTATTATTATTATTATTGCTACTGTTTTCATTATCATTACTAGTATTATTATTATTATTACTTCTATTGATATTCTTATTGTTGTTTTCATTATTTAATTATTGTTGTTAATATTGAATTACTTTCACAAAAATGTTGGGCCCAAACTATATTTTGTCCTGCACTATTACTTTTACTAGTGTTGTTAATATTTTAATATTAATGTTATTATTTGATATGGCTAAAAATGGGGTTAAATCGGAACCGTCCAGATTGGGCACGAATCTTGAAGCTCCGGGGTAAAAAGGTAATTTCACATACAAGCGGATCCAAAGCGGGTACTGGATCTCCTTCTCACAGACCTAATAACCCACGAACGGGTCCGCTCCAGTTGGGCACGGGTTCCGACCCGAGGCGAGCCCAGACCAGCAAGAGACAAATCAGGGCCACTGATTTGACCAAGTCAACGGGCCTGATTTGCTCTCACCGGGAATCAAGGGGTTAGTTTCCTAAACAGACTGTGAGGATTTTTCTCCTAGCAGTTATACAGGGAACCAGGCCTCTAATCACTCCCCTGGCGACTATAAATACTTCCCCTCTGCCACTGTGACCAGGTTAATCACTTTTTCACCACTTTAAACTCTTTCTTAATCTCTTCTGATTACTGACAAGAGCGTCGGAGGGTGCGTCGCCGGAATCAACCCCGGTGTCTCGCACTTCCCTGCAAGTTGCGGCAGGAGCAAGAAGGCTTGAGTCAACTGTTCAGGTTTTTCTCGGACTCACAAATTCTATCTGTTTACCCCACACTGAAATCAGCGGTAACAGATTGGCGCCGTCTGTGGGAACACAACCACACGAACAGCCTTAGCCCCTTCTCTGTCGTCCTCTCCAACCATGCCTCCAAAGAAGGTCAGATCCCGAGGGTCAAACCGTGGTGCTAATCCCGCCGACCCTACAGAGGAAGCCCCCTTCAATCCTATTCCTCAGCCCGACCTTCCTCTTCTGGCCCAGCAGGGCCAACCTCCTCTTCCCAAGCAGCAACCCAACAATGGCCCTTCCGGCCATAACGGTCGGAAGCAGAAGCAGCCCCTCAACCCGGACCATGTCTCAGTCCATAATGGGTCTTCGGACTCGATGGCTTCTCATCATCCCGACCTCCGCAACACGCTCCTGAACCGCCAGAAGGATGACGACCTCCGCACCCACCTTGACGAGAGGCGGGCCCGAGAGGGAGCCTCCCGCCAGCGTCAGGGTGAGCGATCCCCACGTCGCCGAGACGGAAGGAGGTCCCCGGACCGCAGGGGCCGGGCGACGTCTCCCGAACGCAGGAGGAAGAGGCCGCATTCCCCCGCGGATCGGCATCCTCGGAGGAACAATGACGCACCGATCACTCGTGCCGAGTTCCTACAATTCCAAGACACCGTTCTGCAGGCTCTCAACCTTCGGCAGAACGTCCAAAATGCCCAGAGGGCTCCAACGCCCCCGAGGGATCCCAGTCCTCGCCGCCGAACCCGAAGTCCTTTCCCGGCTCCCAGCCGCCAGCAGCAGTAGTACAGTCCTCGCCAATCCCAGGGCTACCGGCACCGCAGTCTGCGCTCCCCTTCCTATGAAGAAGAGTCCGGGGGGTCGTATGATTACCAGCGGAGGGACGACGCCCTCATCCGCCGCCTCCATGAGGTGGAAAGGCGTATCGGCCGCATGGACAGAGAGGAGGAGTCCCGAGCAGGAACGGTTCGTCCCAGCAGACCCCCTTTCTCTCGGTCGATCATGGAGGCCCACATACCGAGGGGTTTCAAACCTCTGCAGTTTGAAACGTACTCAGGGGAATCCGACCCAGTTGATCACGTCGAAAGCTTCAAGACCCTGATGCTGATCCATCAAGCTTCCGACGCCGTGCTCTGCAGGACCTTCCCCGCCACCCTCAGGGGGTCGGCTCGGGAATGGTATTCCAGACTCGCTCCCTCCTCGATCTTCTCGTTCGAGCAGTTTGAGACACTGTTCATAACTCACTTCGTGAGTAGCAGGCGAGCTGAGAAGACAAGCCTCTCCCTACTGAACCTGCGGCAAGAAAGGGAAGAGAAGCTGCGGGACTATGTGAAGAGATTCACCGCAGAGGTTAGGTCTATCGCCTCCTTAGACCAGTCAGTGGCGACCGTGGCGTTCCAGTCGAACGTTCTCAACGCCAACCTCCGATCGTCCCTAGCCAAGAAGCCCCCGCATGACTTCGCCGACCTCCTCCTGAGGTGCGAGAAGTACATCCGAGCAGAGGAGGCTGAAGCCCTTCCGAGCTTCGGGGGGGCCCTCCTCAGGGTCGAAGAGGAAGGCGACGGGGGAAGAGGGGTCCAAGAAAGCTCAGAAGGACAATGGCGGTCAGCGTCGCCCTCCCCCCAGGTTCGAGAAGTTCACTCCCCTCACCACTAACGTCTCTACCATCCTAATGGAAGTGGAGAAGGAGGGGGTCATCCCTCTAGCTCCGAGGATGCACACCTAGGCAAAGAGGAGGAACAAAGATAAATGGTGTCGTTACCATCGGGACCACGGCCACGACACGAATGACTGCCGGGCTTTGAGAGATGAGATCGAAGCCCTCATCCGGAGGGGGCAGTTGGCCAAATTCGTGAAGGCTAACGATCGGGCGGATCGCAATTCTCCTCTGCCTCGGGGGGCTAACAAGCGCTCCGAGCGATGCGAAGAGACACCCGAGTTCGAGGAGGAACGGATTCTACACCTGATCCACGGAGGCCCCATGGGGGGCTCCTCTAATTCATCCCGGAAGGCCTTCGTCCGAGAGGTCAACTCGGTTCACAGTGCCCCTCCCCCCAAAGGTCTCGGCGTCCCTGTGTCTTTCTCCGACGCAGACCTCAAAGGGGTCCGAACCCCACACTGTGATGCCCTCGTCATCGACCTCCGGATGGCCAACTTCAAGGTGCAGAGGATTTTAGTAGACAATGGGAGTTCGGTCAATATTCTTTTCCTCTCGGCCTTCCGAGGCCTGCAGCTGTCCCGGGACCGTCTCAAACCGGCCAGGTTACACACTCCACGGGTTCACGGGGGTCCCGGTAACTGTCGAGGGGGTGATAACCCTAGACGTAACCGCGGGAAGTGCCCCTACTACCCGGACCGAACCGATGGACTTCATGGTCGTCGACGTCCCGGCGGCGTATAACGTCATTCTAGGCCGAACCGGCCTAGCTGCCTTGGAAGCTGTCCCCTTGGCGTACCATTTGAAAATGAAGTTCCCCACTCGGTCGGGAGTAGGGGAAGTCAGGGAAAGCCAAGAAACAGCCCGGAAGTGCTACATGACTTCCACTGGGGGACCAGTGCTCTCGCTCGAGACACTAGAAATCCCCGAGCCAAAAGCTCGGCCAACCTCCGAGCCGGCGGACGAGTTAGAAGAAGTGCTCTTCTCGGCCGAGGACCCGAACTGGAAGTTCCTCATCAGCAAATCCTTGCCGACCGCACTGTGCTCGGACCTGATTAAATGCATCCGGGATAACCGTGACTTGTTTGCATGGTCGGCCGCGGACATGCCCGGCATTTCCGAGGAGCTGCTCGTCCATCGCCAAAGTGTCGAACCGGGGTGTAAACCGGTTCAGCAGAAGAGGCAAAAGTTCGCTCCCGAGCGACAGCAGGCCATCAAGGAGGAGGTGGATAAACTGCTGAAGGCCAAGTTCATACAGGAGGTAAATTACCCTGAGTGGCTCTCCAATGTTGTAATGGTCAAGAAGTCGAACGGCTCCTGGAGAATATGCATTGACTTCACCGACCTGAATAAGGCGTGTCCGAAGGACCCATTCCCTCTTCCAAACATCGACACCCTCATTGATGCCACCTCGGGCCATGAGCTCCTCAGCTTCATGGATGCCTTCTCGGGCTATAACCAAATCCGAATGTTCCCTTCGGACATTCCGAAGACCTCCTTCATCACCGATCAGGGCCTCTACTGCTATCGAGTCATGCCATTCGGCTTGAAGAACGCGGGCGCCACCTATCAGCGCCTCGTCAATAAGGTCTTCCAGAACCAGATAGGTCGGAACATGGAGGTATACGTTGACGACATGCTCGTCAAAAGCGTCCGAGGCACTGATCACGTGGCCGACTTCCAAGAGGCCTTCGGCGTGTTGAGAAGGCACAGCATGCGGCTGAACCCGAACAAGTGTGCGTTCGGGGTCTCCTCGGGAAAATTCCTCGACTTCATGGTAAGCCAACGAGGAATCGAAGCTAACCCCGAGAAGATTAAGGCCATATTAGACATGGCCCCGCCTCGGAACATCAAGGAGGTGCAGAAGCTCACTGGTCGGCTCGCTGCTATCGGTCGGTTCCTCTCGAAGTCGGGGGAAAAGTGCCTCCCCTTCTTCAAAGCACTCAGGGGGGCTAAGGGTTTTGAATGGGGCCAACCACAACAGGAGTCGTTCGACCAACTAAAGGCCTACTTGGTGAACCCCCCTCTGCTCAGCAAACCGGTCCCAGGCGAGACTCTCTTCGTCTACTTGGCTGCTTCCGAGCAGACCCTGAGCGCTGTCTTGGTAAGAGAGGAGGACCGATCCCAAAGGCCCATCTACTACGTGAGCAAAGTGCTTCGGGACGCCGAGCTCCGCTATCCGAAGATAGAGAAGGTGGCCTACGCCCTAGTCACGGCGGCGAGGAAGCTTCGACCATACTTTCAGTCCCACTCGATCGTCGTCCTCACCGACCAGCCCCTAAAGCAGATCCTCTACAAGCCCGAGACCTCGGGCCGGCTGATGAAGTGGTCCATAGAGCTGAGCCAGCATGACATATCTTACCGACCTCGGACAGCCATTAAAGCGCAGGCACTCGCCGACTTCATCGTAGAGTCCACTATCCCTGAAGTCGAACACATTCCGAATGGACCCCCCATTTGGGTAGTCTTCGTGGACGGATCCTCTTGTAATGAAGGAAGTGGCACCGGCATCATTCTAAACGGCCCTGACGACTTCGTCCTCCAGTATGCGATCCGCATGAACTTCAAGGCCTCGAACAATGAGGCAGAGTACGAAGCACTCATCGCTGGTCTCGGACTTGCACGAAGTGCTGGGGTGCAGCGCCTCCGAATCCACAGCGATTCCCAGCTCGTCGTGAACCAAGTCTTGGGCGAGTACGAGGCTCGAGACGAGCGGATGGCGAAGTATCTTGCTAAGGTTCGGGCCCTCATGGGCCGGTTCGAGGAGGCGCTCATCCAGCGGGTCCCTCGTGAAGAGAACTCACAGGCCGATGCCCTCTCCAAATTGGCCTCGTCCTCCCTGCAAGGTCTCGAACAGACCGTGTTGATCGAAGTCCTCTCTAAGCCGAGCATCGAAGACGAGACACCTGGCTCGGCGGAATCGTTGCCGGTCATGTTACAAGATAATTGGATGAAGCCTCTAGTGGAGTTCTTGAGGGACGGGCTCCTACCCGAAGACCCCAAAGAGGCTCGCCGAGTCAGAACCCGGGCCGAGGTGTATGTCCTGATCGAGGGCATCCTATACAAACGCTCTTTCTCTCAAATAGACGGCCGACCATACCTAAGGTGCCTCTCTCCGGATCAGGCCGAATATGCCCTACAAGAGCTCCACGAAGGCATCGGAGGGGCACACTCAGGATTTAGGTCCTTGGCCCGAAAAGCTTTAAATTATGGATACTTCTGGCCGACCCTCCTTCAAGACGCCGAGCGACACGTTCGGCAATGCAGCTCTTGTCAGAGACACTCCAGCATCCGACGCCTCCCTCAGGCCAACCTCGCCTCCCTATCAAGTCCCATCCCCTTTGCAATGTGGGGGATGGATTTACTAGGGCCCTTCCCTCCAGCTCTGGGTCAGTTCAAGTTCTTGGTCGTAGCCATCGACTACTTCTCGAAGTGGGTCGAGGCCGAACCCCTCGCCGCTATAACCGAGAACAAGGTGGTACAGTTCTTCTGGAAGAGCATCATTTGTAGGTTCGGCGTCCCCCGTGTCCTCGTGACGGACAACGGGACTCAGTTCACTGGCGCGGTATTCCGAGCTCTATGCGACGACCTGGCCATCAAGCAGCGCTTCTCGTCCGTCTCCCACCCTCAGTCGAACGGACAGGCAGAAAATGCTAATCGGCAGATCCTCGCAGGCATCAAGAAAAGGCTAGACAAAAGTTCCAAGGGCTTGTGGGTCGACCAACTCCCCAACGTCCAGACTTGGACCTCAGAGCAGACTTGGACCTGATAGATGAACTGAGGAAAAGGGCGTCGATTCGGCAGCAGACTTACCGAAGAAGAATTGAACTAGCGTACAACAAAAAGGTCCGACCCGCCAACCTTAAGCAAGAAGATTTGGTCTTGAGAAAGCTAGCCATATCCTTCCCCAGTCAGAAGAGCAACCTGGCTCCGAACTGGGAAGGGCCGTACAGGATCACGGGGGTAGTTCGGCCCGAGACATATCGTCTTGAAGACCTAGAGGGCAGAGAGCTTCCGAGGACCTGGAATGCCGACCACCTCCTAAAATACCAAGAAAGCGCTCCGGCGCCGCTCTAAGTATCATAGGATATCGAGCCATTCCAGTCCTCCGACTTGTAACCTATTTTCATAAATTGTACTATGTAAAATGGTTCGCCGTCGATTATCAATAAAGAAAGCTCTTTTGGTGTTCTTGAATTCGCATGCTTCTCTCCCCTCTTATCAACTGCTTTTTAAACTGAGATTTCAACCAATGGTTCGGAGTCCACGTTCGGCTCGACCTCACCTCCTCGGCTCGTCCCCGGATGAACCAGGGGAAGACCGTCGTTCGGAACTGCTCTCACAACCGTTGAACTACACCGATGGTTCGGAGTCCAACACTCGGCTCGACTTTACCTCCTCGGCTCGCCTCCGAGCGAGCCAGGAGTAGATCGCCGTTCGGAATTGCTCCCACAGCCGTCGAACTACACCGATGGTTCGGAGTCCAGCACTCGGCTCGACTTTACCTCCTCGGCTCGCCTCCGAGCGAGCCAGGGGTAGATCGCCGTTCGGAATTGCTCCCACAACCGTTGAACTAAACCGATGGTTCGGAGTCCAACACTCGGCTCGACTTTACCTCCTCGGCTCGCCTCCGGGCGAGCCAGGGGTAGATCGCCGTTCGGAATTGCTCCCACAACCGTCGGACTACAACGATGGTCCCGGGGTCCAACACTTGGCTCCCAGTCCCCCCAAGCTTGCTTCGCGGCAGACTGGGAGTGGACCCCCACTCCGCTTCGTCAGTGGAGGGACACCGAAGCCATGTTCGGCCACATAATCCGAGCACTCCTGCCTAGCAGCCGAGGCACGAAGCCCCACGCCTCCGGTCGGCTACCGAGCAAGTGCCTTCCCGAGCTCGCAAACGGAGAAAACTCACTTTCTCCTCAACTTTCGTGCATGATCTCGATCAGACGGCCCAGATCATGCCACCGGCGCTAAACGACAAGATAGCATTTTCTTGGGAACTGAGTCGCCTCGAGATTCGTGCCTTCATTCAATGACTCAGATCTTGCCACCTGCGCTAAACGACAAGGAACCCGTTCGGTTCAACACTCTCGCCGACGGAACTAACACGTCCGGTTCAAGGACCTCGGCGCGACCAACACAGTTATAAGCAAGACAAATATGCAGAGCAATGAAAGATATTTTATTAAACAACCAGGCTGTAATACAAAGCGCATCTGTTCCATGGTTACAAAGTGTTTGCAAATAAAATACACGACGCCGACCCACTATACTTGGCCCTCATATGGAAATATCTTCACTAGGATATTCGGTTGCCTGTCCATCCTCCTCGGCTGATAGCTCCCCTGCACCCTTCCGGAGCTTTGCCACCACAGTCTGCAAGTGTCGAATCTCCGAGAGCAAATCGTCCCGCTCGGCTATAATCTTCCACTGGTTATGCCGAATACACTTGACCCGAAGAGCGTTGCTGAAAGCAGTTTGCGAATCTTCGTCCTCCCCTGTAGGGCTCAACTCGGCAATCCTATTCTCCAGGCATTGGATCTCCGCTTCCCAAAGGTCGAGGATGGACGAGAGGTGGGCCCGCTCACTCTCAGCTCGGCGCAACTCCAGCTCGACGCTTCTGGGACTCAGAGCCGCCGTCCCAGAAGTGGCCTCGGATTCAGATTCGTCATCCGAACCGTGGAAATCAGCATAAGGGTCGGTCGCTTCGAGCTGAAAAGAAAGGAGAACGAATTGCAAGTTTTCAATACACTTCCGAGGCACAAGACTTGGAAAATTATCCAAACAAACTTACAAACTCATATATATTGTCTTCACACACATCAAGACCGACTCTACTACAAAGTTTTACAACAAATCCGAAGGAACACAAAACTACATGATCAGGGCCTCTTCGGAAGGGGAACGCTTCGGTTCAGGGAAAGGCGAGGACGACGAGGCCTGCCCTCCGAACTCGATCCTAAACCAACGAAGCGTGAACCCCCTTCGCTGCCGACCCTAATTGTGGCGCCGGCCGAGGCACCGCTCGACGAGACGGCTGCGCTACTCTGAGCGTCGGCAGGGCTCCGCCTAGCCGCCGGCAAACGTGTTGCAAGTTCATAAAAAGAAATCCCCCTCTCGCTCTCTTCGCGGGTGCACGACGTACTGCGGACGTTAGCCCTCTCCGGCACAGGCTTGAGCGACGCAATCTCTTCCTCCAGTTCAATGATTCTGTCTCTCAGAGCCTCGTCCTTCGCCAACTTCCTCGGACGAGAAGGCCTCGACGAGCCAGAGGCATTGGCACCATCGGTCGCAAGCCGTCGGAAGTGGGTGACCTCGATCCCCCTGTCTATCGTGATCCTTCTGAGCTTGTCGACTTCGGCCAATAGCCTCTTGCACTCGACCGACGCCTTCTCCAGCTCGGAAGTCAGCTTCTCTTCCGCCGCCAAGCGTTCTTTCTCCGATAATTCCAAGTGTCGGACCTCAGCCAGAAGGTTGTCATTCTTCTGCTCGGCGGCAGTGAGCTCTCTACGGAGCCGCTCGACTTCCCCTTCGAGACAAGGAGCTTGGGGGTACTTCCGCAGTTGCCACAGCTCGCGACAGTACCTCCGCACAGCTGCCTTTGTCTCCTCCAGCTTGTCGAGCAGGAGAAACCGATTCTGTCGGCTCTGCAAGAGCTCGCCCTTCATTTTCGCCAGCTCCTTCCGAAGGTATACAACCTCCGTGATCGGACCGAACTTCACCTGAAAAGCGGAGATAAATCCGATGGGACAATACATGGAAACATCTACAACTAGTCACACGCAAATCCGAGGCTCAACACTTGGATAAATTTTTGCCAAACAAAATGTTTTCATTCAAAACCGAGGTGAAAGTTTTACACAAGCGGTGGCCAGTCCGCAGTTAGGCTTACAAAAAAAACGGAAGACTAAAAAAGACAACCGAGTCAGGGGTCGACCTTTTTGTCGTTAGGGTCCGTCGACCCCCCGGCCTTGTCCTCGCCACCGCCCTCGCCTCCGTCCTCGCTCCCGCTCTCCTCCTCGGAATCGTCCTCCTCCTCGCCCTCGGCTTCGGTCTCCCCTGGGCCTTCGACGCCTTCCGTCTCTCCCTCGGGGCCGAGCAACCCCTCGGGAACACCCTCCTCCCCTTCCACGAGGTCGTAAAAGTGGTAGGAGGACGTGTCGAAGCCCGGGTTCTTGGCGGCTACGTGGAGCAGGGCTCGACCGTAGGCTTCCTCCATGTTCTGGAGCATGTGCTGCGCGGCCTCCTCCTGCACGGCCTTCCTCACCTTCTTCACCTTCTTCTGGTGCTTGGTCATGATCCTCTCGGCCCTCTTCCGAGCCTTCTCCGCTTCCGACCGAGCGTTGGCCAGTGCCTCCTTCAGGTCGGCGGCCTCTTTCTCCGAGGCCTCAAGTTTGGCCGCCGCATCCTTCGACAGCTGAATGGCATCGGCCAGCTGCTGCTCCAGCCCCTTCACTTCAGCACCCCTCTTCGCCGAGAGGAGCTGCTCGGCATCAAGCAGCTGCGTGGCCTTGATGCGCTCCGCCCTCTCCCGCTCATTGTCCTGCTCCTTGTTCGCAAACTCCTCGACCAGGAAGTTGAAGTGGCAGAGGGTCTGAAAAAGAACAGCGGATTAAAATCCGAGCCCAAAGACTTAGAAAAAATTCTAAGAAAGAAATTTTGATGAGGGAGAGCTCGGCCTACTTACCGACATAGTATTCTGAGCGATCTGCATCACGGCGTCCCCTGCTAGCCCGGCCTTCAGGGTCGCTCGGTCCTTTGGGGTCGGCAGGTGCCTCACCGCCTCCATGCAGATGTTGCCGTCGCCCAAGAAGCCGTCGACGTTCATCACCTGCCATTCGGGCACGAAGATCTGCTTGTGACGCTCGGTCAGGATCTTCTCCGCATCGGCAATGAGGGGCGGAACTTGGAGGGACAACACCTCCTTCACGCCGAACGCACCGCTCGACGAACCGGGGGCATCCCCCTTCGAAAGCGGTGTCGGCGCACCCGAGGCAGGAGAGTCGAGGACCCTGATCTCCCCCTGCTCGAGGACCGCGACCTTCGGTTGGTCGGCAGTCTTCTCGACCGAAGGCTTCTTCGAGGCTCGGCTGTCCTGAGGCCCTGCCAAAGGCCTCTTCTTCTTCGCCTCCTGCTCCGACCGGCCCTTCGCCACCAGAGCTTTGTAATCCAGCTTCATCGTCTCTGCACAAGCCGAATGAAAAAACTTAGAAAAATTTTCATGAACTTTAAGCAAAGAGTATAAATACCAGAAGCATACTAGGGTCGATCGGACTGAGACCCCCACGGAACAGATCCTCCTCGGTAATTTCTTTCCAGCTTAGCGCTGGCAGGGCGAGGAGCTTCTTCTGGACCTCTGCCTCCTCATCACTCAGCGCCGCCTCCTTCTTGGTCCGCTTGGGCAGACCCTCCTTTGCCCAAACCGTTGGTATCACCCACGGCGCCGGAGCTCGGATGAGGAAGTACTTCTCCTTCCAATGTTTGATCGAGTCCGGATTCTCGATCAGCTTCACGCCCGTCCGGGGCGAAAGATAGAACCTCTGTTCGTCTCGCCTCGGCTGACAGGGTCGGTAGAGACTCCGAAAGAGGAACATACTCGGCTTACCGCCGACCTCTTGGCATCGGAGGACGAATGCCATGACGTGCCTCCATGTGTTCGGCATCAGCTGGGCGGGGCTCAAACCGTACCATGTCAGGACATCAACCAAGAACGGGTGGAGGGGAAAGCGGAGTCCGGCAATAAGGGAGTCGACCGGAAAGACGCACATGTCCGACGAGGACTTTGTGTTGGCTCGGAAACCCGGCCCGGGGAGGAGCAGTCCATAGTCGGCAGGGATCCGGAAGCCCTCTCGGATCAGGTGGAGGTCACCCTCGGTGAGAGACGAGATGGTATGGTCCACCTCGGACAGCTCCCTCAGCTCGTTCTCCTCCACCAACTTAGCCGTACCTTGTGTCACTCTCTCCAAGGTGTCCTCGGCGTAGTCCCGTACGCCCCCCACGCTCGACAGAGAAATGGGCTGCCGACCGAACGCTCCAGCCGTCTTCGGCGTTTCCACGATCGTAACCACGGCCTTGCCCTCCCGGGACACCGCCGCAACCTCCTTAGGCAGCTCGGCCACTTCGCCCTCTCTGTCCGGACGAACGACATTCTGATCGCTCGGCTCCACTACCTCCTTCCCTTTATCCCCTCGGCCAACGGCTTGCTCCGAGGCGGGGGTCTCATCCGTGATCTTAACCATTTTTTCTAAAAGAGAAGGAAAGAGACTGACCTTGAAGTGATAGGTACGGTCGGAAAGTTCACCGGAGACAAGGAACGCTACCGCGACAGCTAGCACCGCCACCAGAGAGCTGAAAACTTCGAAGGCAAAGTAAAAACTGAAGAGAGAGAGTAAAAGTAAAAAATGAGACTTGGTCTAAGGGGGGGTGAAGATTTATAGTAAAATGGAACGTCCTTTGGACTTCTAAACGAAAGAGCGCGACTTTTGGGCTGCTCTCGAAACGTCGCGAAGGCCCAACACAACTGCCTTCCTCACCAAGTCAACTAGCTCGGCCTAATGGGATCTGAATCCGAGCAAAACGCAATCCGAGCCAGATTGCACAGACTCCGGTCGGTCTCCGAGCAAGTACCATTCCGAGCCAACAAACGGAGAAAATGCGCCTTCTCCTCAACTTTCGTGCATAATCTCGATCAGACGGCCCAGATCTCGCCGAGGACACTAAACGACAAGATAGTGTTTTCTTGAGAAATGTGCCCGTCTCGAGATGCGCATCCACCATCCAACGGTTCAGATTGCGTCAGGTCCCTCGGACGCCCCACCTATGTCTAGAGAAACCAGAAAAAGTTTTGATTCAAAGTTTTAAGGCACCGCCCTCGGCGAGCACCCCCCAGGCCCCGGGTCTCGGTCGGTATTCCACCGACACACGGGCCCCGGTCGAAAGCAGATCAACACTCAGAGATCGGGAGTAGCGCACCATTCCGAGCTAATTGATTGTAACTGTGAAGGTTCGGCCTGATAGAGGACTCTGGGAACAGAGCCTTCACAGTTGCAAACAACAAGCTCGGAATGCCGAAGATCATGGCGGAAGAACGACCGCTCGTCCTTCCTAGGCAACTTGGCCCCCGGGTCCGAATTTGGATCGTCACCTCTTCCACCATGATCTCCTCCGACCCCGCCACCCACCTCGGGACAGCCGGAGTCGGCAGAAGACCTTGGTGGAAGAACGACCACCCATCATCCCGGAGCGACTCATACCTCGGGTTCGGATCACAGTCGTCACTACTCCTGCCTCGTTCTCCCCCGACCCTGACACCCACAATGAGGGCCGTCAGGAACGGGAGAAGAAGAAGGCAGTAGAGTGACCACCCCTCCGAACCAATCAAGGTCAAGACCCCACAAGACTGGCGTCCGCCAGAGGCAGACAACACCGAGGTCTAAAACTCAACATTGCTGCGACTGAAATGACAAGGGGAATGGAGTACTTATAGCCTAACCTCCAAGAACCAGCCATTATGACCCTCGGAAGTTGAAACGCCACGCATTAATTGAAGGAGTTATCCTTAATGACCTGAGGAAGGCAGAACGCCGCACAAACCCCGAGGCACCATTAATGTCCTTGGGAACAGAATCATCTCGAGACAGTTCGCGCCACGTCGCCCGACTTGCCGAGACCCCCTGTCTTCGATCGGCTACCGAGCAAGTGCCTTTCCGAGCTCGCAAACGGAGAAAACTCACTTTCTCCTCAAAAATCGTGCCTGATCTTGATCAGACGGCCCAGATCTCGCCGAGGACACTAAACGACAAGATAGTGTTTTCTTGGGGAATGTGCCCGTCTCGAGATGTGCGTCGCCATCCGACGGCTCAGATTGCGCCACGTCGCTCGGATTTGCCGAGACCCCCTCTCTCCGGTCGGCGGACGAGCAAGTGCCTTTCCGAGCTCGCAAACGGAGAAAAAAGACACCGAGCTACTACGACCGTTGGATCTCCCAGAAATTCGTGCTCTTGATGACAAACGGTCCAGATTGTGCCGCGTACACTAAAAGACAAGATAGCGTTTTCTTGGGATTCACACCATCATCCGACGACTCAGATTGCGCCACGTCGCTCGGCCTGCCGAGACCCCCTGTCTTCGGTCGGCGGCCGAGCAAGTGCCTTTCCGAGCCCGTAAACGGAGAAAAAAAAGCTTTCGAGCGATAACAACCACTGGATCTCTCAGAAATTCGAGTTCGACCATGATCAACGGCTCAGATCGAACTACGCCATAAATCGGTATTAAAAATCATTTTTTATTTATTTAAATCGTTTATTTATTTAAAAATTGTGAAAAAATTGCTAAAAATTCGGGAAAATTAACTAAAAATTCTAGAAAATAATTAAAAATTCGGGGATATATTTTTGAGCCCCTGAACGGACAATTATCGCCTAGAATGCACTGTTAAGGCCCCCGAACGATTAGTAAACACATCGCAAAATTAAGTAAATAATCCGAAAAAATAAATAAGAGCCGTCAAATACTCGATATGGCTAGGAAACAGTACATGACATCAAAAAGTTACCTCACTACCCCCTTCGAAATTCTATGTCCTCCATATGGACTCCGATACAACTCCGCTAGCCACCAAAACAGTCAAACTACTCCTCAAAGGCTGATCACGCTCCGTCTTTAGGAGTGGGGGGCTCGTGATATGGCTAAAAATGGGGTTAAATCGGAACCGTCCAGATTGGGCACGAATCTTGAAGCTCCGGGGTAAAAGGGTAATTTCACATACAAGCGGATCCAAAGCGGGTACTGGATCTCCTTCTCACAGACCCAATAACCCACGAACGGGTCTGCTCCAGTTGGGCACGGGTCCCGACCCGAGGCGAGCCCAGACCAGCAAGAGACAAATCAGGGCCACTGATTTGACCAAGTCAACGGGCCTGATTTGCTCTCACCGGGAATCAAGGGGTTAGTTTCCTAAACAGACTGTGAGGATTTTTCTCCTAGCAGTTATACAGGGAACCAGGCCTCTAATCACTCCCCTGGCGACTATAAATACTTCCCCTCTGCCACTGTGACCAGGTTAATCACTTTTTCACCACTTTAAACTCTTTCTTAATCTCTTCTGATTACTGACAAGAGCGTCGGAGGGTGCATCGCCGGAATCAACCCCGGTGTCTCGCACTTCCCTGCAGGTTGCGGCAGGAGCAAGAAGGCTTGAGTCAACTGTTCAGGTTTTCTCGGACTCACAAATTCTATCTGTTTATCCCCACACCGAAATCAGCGGTAACATTATTATTTTTATTGTTATCATTCTTTTTGCGATTACTGTTATTATTATTGTTATGATCATTGTTATGATCATTGTTATTCTTACTGTTATTAGTATCGATATTTTATTATTATGATTATTATTATTATTATTATTGTTATTATTAGTATCGATATTTTCCAGGTCCATTGCCTCCTTGGAACCCTCGGTCGCCAACATCGCCTTCCAGTCCAACGTCTTCAATGTTGACCTCAGGGCGTCCCTCGCCAAGAAGCCCCCTCGGGACTTCTCAGAGCTCTTGCTTCTAAGTGAGAGTACATCCGAGTGGAAGAAGCTGTCCGCCGCCCCACCTTCGAGGCATCGTCTTCCGCGAACAAGCGAAAGGGTGCAGAAGAAGAAGGAGCTAAGAAGCTCCAAAAAGACAATGGGGGTCAGCGGCATCCTCCTCCTCGATTCGAGAAATTCACTCCGCTTAACACGAGTGTATCTGCCATCCTCATGGAGATTGGGAACGGTGGCCTCCTACCACCTACCCCAAAAATGAATACTCCGGGAAAGAAGAGGGACCGGAGTAAGTGGTGTCATTTCCATCGGGACCACGGGCACGACACAGACGATTGTCGCGCCTTCAAAGACGAGATTGAGTCTCTCATCCAGAGAGGGCAGTGCACCCGGTTCATAAGGAGGGACCGAGCCGATCTGCCCCCGCCACCTAGGGGGGACTAACAGGCCAACTGAGCAGCGCACGGAGACTCCGAAGGCCGAAGTAGATGGCATCTTGCACCTGATACACGGAAGCCCAATGGGGGGAGATTCCAACTCCTCCTGAAAAGCCTTCGTAAGGGAGGTTAACTCCGTGCAAAGCCATCCTCCCTAAAAGTGCCTCAGAATCCCAGTGACGTTCTCCGATAGGGACCTGGAGGGCGTTCGCATGCCCCACTGCGATGCCCTCGTCATCAATCTCCGGATGGCAAACTTCGAAGTTCGTCGAGTCTTGGTAGACAACGGCAGCTCCGTCAACATCCTTTTCTCGGAGGCCTTCAAGGTCTCCCGCTGTCAAGGGATCGACTCAAGCCGGCAGGCTACTGTAACCCCTGTTTTCCCAAAAATGTATTTTTGTGTATTTCCTGTATTTTAAAAATTTTTGCAAATTATTTTTTTCGGTTTTCAAATTCTTTTGTCAAAATGTATTTTTGAATCTTCTATTAAAAATCTATTTTCGATAAATAATCTTATTTGTAACTATTTCCTATGATTTTTATTCAAATCTTATTATTGATATTATTACTATTAATTTTGGCCGGTTATTGAAAATCCATTTTATGTGTCCATTTGTATTTGTATCTATTTTAAATAAATTCTATGTTTTAATGCAAACTACATTTTGTTATAAATATTATTTTATGTTATTGATTAGTTTATTTTCCCATTGGATTTTAAAACCCCATTTTTTATTTAAATTCTAAATACCCTAATGGATTTTTTAATACCCATTAACCCATTTCCCAAACCCATTTAAACCCATTAAAACCCCTATCCATTATATCCAAACTACCTTACACCCGAAACCCACAAAGAAACCCACACCCCATTGAAATATACCCAATACCCATCAGACCCGGTTCATAACCTAAAACCTAACCCATGCATATAAATACCCATCACCCGGTATACCCGGCTCTTCACCGAAAATTTTGCCGAAATGCCCCTGTTTTTGAAAATAATTAGCGAACTACCCTTGTTTCGAAAACATTTAGCCATTTGCCCTTGTCTGTGACACGTCAGCAACAAACGTTAATGGGAATCACGGCATCAGCTAATTGTATGCCGTTATTCCCAATAACGGCATCTGTATTTGAGAAAATTGCCATGCCGTTATTCCCAATAACGGCATTGGTTAATTTTAGTATAGAACTCTACTTTGTTAATCTTGACTCGAGATTAATTCCAAATATGAAATAAACTGATGCCGTTATTCTGGAGAACGGCATCGTTTATAACTGATGCCGTTTTTCAGAATAACGGCATCAGTTATAAACTTTTTGCACTAATCCCTATACTCGAAAAAACCCTTCCTCTTCCCCCTTTCTCTTCCGCTCGTTCCTTCTTCATTTCCAAACAGAAAACCCTAGACGAAAACCCTAGATGAAAACCCTAGACGATCTAAAAAAAAAAATCCTTCATCCAGAGTTATTGACTTCTATTTCGAAGTAGACTCTTCAATCCTTCATCCAGAGTTCCTTCTCATTCCGAATCCCAAATCTTTGTAAGTAACCAAAAACCCCTAATTTGTATTTTGTATAGTTGATTTTGACTGTTTTATTATGTAGTATAGTACTAATATTGTAGAATAGGGTTATTGAAGTAGTAATTTTGGAAGTATTGTTATCGAAGTAGGGTTTACTATGAGTTGAATTTTTGAGAAGCCCAAATGCTGAAATATTGAAGTACTTTATTTTGAAGTAGGGGTTTTGAAGGTCCTAATACACTTAATTACTACCAAGTAAACCAGTCCAATGTCTTCAAACAATTGATAAGATGTTAAGTTTTGTAGATTATATGTTTTCCCGTTTTCTAATACACTTAATTACTACTCCTAAGATTGCTCATGCTCTCATTTTTTATACCGAAAATGTTGTTTATTAGTGTTTGTCAATGTGTACAGGCCAATGGATCCTGCACAACCATCTTCTTCGCATGGTGTTGGTGCTTCTTCTACGCCTTCATTTGGACCACGGGGACATCCGGGTCCATTAGATCCTACAGTTCTGTTTCTGCAAGAAGACCACAGATCACAGGCCGTTTGGACCAGAGATGTGGAGAAGATGAGTTTTAGGATGCACAAGGTCATGCCTGTCCTCAAGAACTGTATTGCTATGGAACATTATTTGGTTAGCAGTGGATTTAGCGGTATGTCAAAGCTGACCAACATAAAGTGTGATCACGCCTTGCTTACCGCACTGGTAGAGCGATGGAGGCCGGAGACACACACCTTCCACTTACCGTGCGGTGAGATGACGGTCACCCTACAAGATGTAGCGGTGATTTCGGGTCTTCCAATTGACGGGGTGGCCGTCACAGGCAATTTGATGTTCAACAAGGTTGCACTGGTGCGAGATTATTTGGGGTTGGATGTTGATGAAGTTGACCACGGCATATGGGTTGGGGAATCCATTAGACGTTCATTCCTAGAAGATAGTTTCACTCATATTCGAATCGCACCTGTGCATACGGACATCGAAATCCAGAACTATACGCGGGCATACGTACTGTCGATGATTGGAGGGATTCTATTCCCTAACTCTTCAGGTGACGTAGTCCACCTCATGTATCTTCCATTGATAGCTGACCTGCAGACAGTCGGCAGGTATAGTTGGGGAAGTGAAGCTCTAGCATCCCTTTACCGTGCACTCTGCAACTGTTCGATGGGTTCGATTCAGATGACCGGGCCGATGTCCATACTGCAAATTTGGTGTTGGGAAAGAATACATCTCGGCCGACCCCGGGTGACGGTACTATCAGAGAGTTGGAGAGTGCTCCAGGATAATCCCGTGATGAGAGCTCCTCTCGGTGCATACTGGGCGGGGAAGCGTACGTGGAGGGATAACCCACGTGGTGTCCTAACTTATTATAGGGACGAGCTAGATCAATTGAGGGAAGAGCTCGTCAATTGGACCCCGTACACGGACGATCGAACGCAACGTCTACCACCTATTTGCACTGCTAATGCACAGTTGTGGTTGACCCTAGCTCCACTAGTGAATTTCTCAGTTGTGGAGTTTTATTACCCCGGTCGTGTTCTTCGACAATTCAATGCACAACAACCCATCCCAGTGAACACATTATACGATCGTTGACTACACAACATCACGGGCCAAGGATGTTTACCGAACATGGATTGGGCCGATCACCACCGCGCTTATGTAGGAGCATGGAATGAGCGGAGGTATGAGTTGGTCGTCGAGGGTGTTGAGTATCCGTATGATGGATCAATGCACGAAACTTATATGGCCTGGTACCGTCGCATAACGAGACTTTATATTGCGCCAAAAAACGGATTTTCCAGCGGGTATCCAACAACCGATACCCGCGGCTCATGTTGAACCACCACCGGCATTTTCATCATCACAGCCGATGTATCAACCGAAAGCTTCATCATACCGTATAATGGTAAATTAATTTGTTTTTCTGAATTTCAATTATTTCGATTAATTTTACTTACGAATCTTTACTTACAACATATATGGTTTACTATTATAGATTGAAAGCACATGGGACATGGCTAGAAAATGTGCGAACGTGTTGAAGAGCAATGCCAATAAGGCATGCAAAGAATTGGCACGAGACCTCCTGTGCAATTGTCGTACCTCTCTTGAAGAGGTTGGAGATGGTCCTCGTTTCAATGAACTAGTACGTTCAACCGAAGGTCAACGCCAACAAGAACGGTCTACCGCTAGCCAAGCTTCACCCCCACCACAACAAGCATTGGTGTTGGGAAATCCATCACGTCAACGAAGATCCAAGTCCGTTCGTGAACCTCCACCGTAAAGCGCAGTGGCCATGCCGGAGATTGAAGAAGGAGAGGGTCACGAAGATGAAGGAGCTGGTCCAAGTGGACCCCCAACGCAAGAACAACGGGAACGTAGGCGGAAAGTCCCGGCTCGGATGAGAAGAGCACCCCAACATTTCACACCGAGTTAATTGGAAGTATTATTTGTCGTTTTAATGTTTTCTTTGGTAATACAACGATTACTTTAGTATTACACCTTATTCTAGCATTTTTAAATCTGTGCAGGTTTATGCATTTGAGATTGTTTAAATTGAAGTTTGTGCATGTTTGAGCAGGTTTGTAGGAGTATCAGCTTGTTATTTTGGAAGCTATGTCGAACTTCTACAGATGCACATGTATGAGTTTGTAGGAGTTGCACATGTATGAGTTTGTGCAGGTTTGTAGGAGTATCAGATTGTTTAATTTGAAGTTGTATGTATTTGAAGTTCTGAAGTTGAATGTATCTCTGAAGTTGAATGTAGCTGATTTTGCAAAATGCTGTAATATGAATCATAAGTTTGATGTTATTTTTTGAAATATTGAAGTTCTGAAATCTGAGAATATTAGAAGTCTGAGAAGTTGAATATTGGATGTATTTTATATTGAAGTTCTGAAGTTTGAAGTTCTGAGAATATTTTATATTTGAAGTCTGAGAATATTTTTTGAAAGAATGAAGTTCTGAAGTCTGAAGTCTGAGAATATTCGAAGTCAGATTCATGCTGTAATATGAATCTGAAGTCTGAAGTTGAATATTGGATGTATTTGAAGTCTGAGAAATTGTATTGAAGTTTGTGAAATATCGAAGTCTGAGAATGTATCTGTGAAGTTTGTGAAATATTGAAGTCTGAGAATGTATCTGTGAAGTCTGAAATATTGAAGTTTGTGAAATAATGAAGCTTGATTCTGTGCATGTATTGGAAGTAGTGAAAGTATCTGTGCATATTCTATTGAAGTTAAAATTTGGAAGTAGTATCTGTGCATGTCTGTGAATTTGGAAGTAGTGAAAGTAGTATCTGAAATATTTGATCTGTATTTGTGAATTTTGAAAACTTTAAGATTTGTATTCTGTGCATATTTTGTTCTGTATTCTGTGCATATCTGAAAACTTTAAGATTTGTAGTCTGTGCATATTTTGATCTGAATTTTAAACTTTAAGTATTTGATCTGTATTCTGTGCATATTTTGAAAACTATAAGATTTGAAGAATTTGATCGGTATGTGAAGTATTTGATCTGTATTTGTGAATTTGAAGTATGTGAAGCTGTATGTGAAGTAACTTGATGAAGTATTTGATATGTACTTGTGAAAACTTGAAAACTTGAAGTATTTGATCTGTATTTGTGAATTTGAAGTTTGATTCTGTGCATAAATAAAGTGAGTTGAATTCCTGAATGAAGTTGAATGTATGTGAAATAAGTTGTGCATGCCTGTTAAGTCAAAAAAAGAGAATAAACGATGTCGTTATTCGCAATAACGGCATGTTAATCCTGTAACATTATTGCAAAAAACGGCATCTTCATATAGGGAAAATTAGAAAATTTGTAGTTGCTGCTAAATGTACCTGTCTCCACAGTCGCGGTTCAGAACAACGGCATATGTCAACTGTGCCGTTATTCGGAAGCACGACATTAGTTATGTATGCCGTTATTCTGAAAAACGGCATTAGTGAAAGAACAAAATTTCAAATTTTCAACATTCTGGCAAAGATACTGTCTCCACAGACGTTCTTCAGAATAACGGCATGTAAATAAGATGCCGTTATTCATGAGCACGGCATCAGTTAAAGGATCTGTGCATGTTTTCTGTGCATGTTTATTTTGCGAATGGTAGGGTGGAACAAATCTAACCATACCCACCACTCATTAACACTATCATACCATTTTAAACATACAAATCACACAACACTTATCATTCCAAACAATAACAACACTTATCAATCCAAACAACACTTATCACACAGGATCTTATAATTCAAACGTAAATTACTCAACATTAACAGACAACATGAAAATAATTCAAATAATTCAAACGTAAATTACTCAACAAACAACAGACAACATGAAAACATTTAACTAACAAATAATAACTAAGAAAAATATTCAAGTGCGGGTAGATTGTGAAGTCCCCACACTTTGTACATTCTTACAACTGCGTCTATTATGTCCGTTCACACCACATTTTGAACATACTTTTCCACTACTCCCTCCTTCTCGAGCGTCCATGTCATTGCGGATACGAGTACTCTTAGGCCTCCCCTTGACCCGACGAAGACTAGGATCAACAATTAGTACCGGTGCGCTTTGGGTAGGCCAATAAGATTCGTCTGGGAAAGGATTGAAAGATGGTGCCCATGTTTTTGCTAACGAGTCTGTAGAGTAGAAAGGATCTATGTACGGTTGATAATCAAGCGCCCGGGAAGCACATGCCGCTAACACATGAGAGCATGGAACGTGGAACAATTGAAATTTCCCACATGTACAAGTTCGGCCTTCTAGGTCCACCGTATGCCAATGCCCACCCTTTTGATATCCACCGTCCATCCTAATGCCCGTTTTCACCCCAAAGACACCATCGCGATTATTGAACATTATGGCCTCATGTAAATTTGATTTTTCAAGCCGGGCATCAATAAGATCCTGGATTCGTGGTGCCCATAGTTTACCTTCAACGATAAGTGTCTGCGCGGCCTCACGACGGTCGGTGAAATACATGTTCAGACGGAAAAATATCTGTTCTACAATTGCGGTGACAGGTAAGCTACGAACACCTTTTAGAACCGAGTTGAACACTTCAGACAGATTTGTTGTCATAATACCATATCTACGCCCACCATCCGCAGTAAGTGCCCACTTCTCAATTGCTTTCTCCTTAACCCAATTAGCCGCATCAGCATTGCTAGCTTCAAGTTGTGCCATCTTTTCCTCGTACTTTCTCCACTGATTTTCACTAGCAATTACCTTTAATTTATTCATCAAAAATTTCGAACCAAATTTTTTATGAAAATTGCTAGCAAAGTGCCGCATACAATACCGATGATATGCAAAAGGTTCCCTCCACGTGCCAAACTCATTTCCCATTGCTGATAAAATACCGGCATGTCGATCCGAGATGACGCAAAGACCTTCACGATCTGTCACATAGCACTGAATACAGTCCATGAACCATGTCCATGTTTCTATACTTTCACCTTCAACAAGTGCAAATGCAAACGGAAACAACCTACCGTTTGCGTCTGGTGAAACCGCAATCAACAAACAGCCTTTGTATTTTCCGTACAAATGAGTACCGTCAACACTTATAACTGGTCTACATGATTTGAATCCTTCGATCGAAGGACCGAATGACCAAAAAACACTCTTAAATGTTTCTATACCCGACCCAGTCGTAGTCTTCGCCCACTGTACAGCCGTACCCGGATTCGAAGCTTGAATTGCATTGAGTAGGTATGGTAATTTAGTGTACGTTGTTTCAAAAGAACCATATAGTTTCTCAATTGCTTTATGTTTTGCCTTCCAAGCTTTCCAATATGATATTGTGTATTGGAGCCTACCCTTCACCTGCCCAATTATGGCTCTTGGTGTTACTGTGAGTTGTTCCCTCAGAGTATCTATTATCAGCATCGATACAACCGTCGAGTCAATTTTGCTGTGATCCTGAGTCAATGTAGGATTCACACATGTGTGTACACCTTCAAGTTGTTTCACCACAAAATAATCACGACCTTTGGGAATAATTGCACGCAAGTGCCATGGACAACCGACTACATTTTGAAGTGATGGATTTTCTGCAATCTGCTCGGCTGAATGGTTGATGGGAGCGTATTTACATTTCACATGGTACAGACTACGATCTGATTTTACCGTCACGAATTCCCTGTGGTTCTTCACGGCATACATCTTTACTTGATGTTGTAGAGCATCTTTGGATGGAAATCTTTGACCTATGAAGAGTTCATCCAAGTTGGAAGACCCAATGGAAGACTGGTCATGTTCATGTACGGTGCCACGGGACATCCATTCGCTTGACTGCGATCCACGCATAGCTGGACCTGTGTCCTGACTTGGCAACACGCGGGCATTGTTAACCGGCACATGAACATTGGCACCAACAACCGGCACATGAACATTGGCATCAACAACTGGAGCTTCAAGGGCGATCTCCTCATCATCATCCTCGAGACCGCGTACCTCATCTTCTTCCTCTTCTACCAAGTCGTTATTTACAACGGCGTTATCAAAGTCTGTCAAAGCAATGCCAGCTACCAAAAAATTTTGTGGCAATGGGGTCGGATGTAGCTGCTCGTATTCGGAGGAAACAGGTTCCGTTGGAGTTGTGCTAGTATCTCCAACAGTATTAGAAATCCTTACGTGTGACTCTTCAGATGGTCTCAGAATCCTAGTTGGCCTTGGACCGTCGATAACAACTCTTGTAGTATTTGGAAGCCTCGTTTGATCAATATATAACTCAACTATATTCCAACTACAACTTGGATGAAGTGTCCTAAGCAGGACAGACCTCAGAGAACTGTCACTGTCTATGGGTACCAACATGAAGTACTGCCCATCCCCTTTACCAGCAGAATAACGGGCTCTCAATCTCAGAGTCATTTCACTTCTGTCCCAATTGGTTACTTCATATATCTTATCTGTTAATTCTGAGTAACCAAAATTGGGGGTAGCCCAAATAATTACAGGATCAACGTCATTATAAGAATATCCAATTTTTGGATCCTTAATTACTTCACCCCCAAAATATAACCATATAGGGATATCAAATTCCATACCTATGCATAAAAATTAAAACATATCCAAATCATTCACTACTCAAAATGTGATGAATCTTTGAAATAAAAATCAAACATAAGGTTAGTATGCTAATACCTTTCAAATGATACCGAAAAAACCACCGGCAAAATATTCGTTGATGAGGAAGACTGAAAATGAGAGTGGGAGTGAGGAATTAGGATGTATGGAATTTTATAGGACTCAAATGGTTGAAAATTTTTGATTATGAGATCTAGGGTTTGTGGGTAAAAGGGGTGATGTGGGAGAGATGCGTTTTACAAATCAGAAGGGGAAGAAAAGGGGAGAAGAAAGGGGGTTACGCTTATAGGGATTAGTGCAAAAAGTTTATAACTGATGCCGTTATTCTGAAAAACGGCATCAGTACAAACGATGCCGTTCTCCGGAATAACGGCATCACTTCATTTTTTTTTTGATTTCCAATCTCGAGCCAATGTTGATACAATATAGTTCTATACTAAAATTAACCAATGCCGTTATTGGGAATAACGGCATGGCAATTTTCTCAAATACAGATGCCGTTATTGGGAATAACGGCATACAATTAGCTGATGCCGTGATTTCCATTAACGTTTGTTGCTGACGTGTCACAGACAAGGGCAAATGGCTAAATGTTTTCGAAACAAGGGTAGTTCGCTAATTATTTTCAAAAACAGGGGCATTTCGGCAAAATTTTCCTCTTCACCTTCCTCCCTATCTCTTCGCAGCCGCCTCACCTTTACCCATCTTTAAGCCTGTTCACCTTCCCACCTTAACAGCCGACCTTCCCTGCCCGGCTGTTCACCTTCTCCCCGTCTTTCCCCCTCCCCCTCGTCGCGACCCACCTCGCCGATGCCAGCAACGACACAGCCTCTTCCTGTGTCTCTCCGTCGACCACAGTGCCACATCGCTACACCCCCCCCGACCTTCACCAGTCTCCCTCCCCGTCCATCCTCTTCCTGTCTCTCCTTCTGGCACCGCGAAGTCGCAGCGCTGCCAGCCACCCCTCTCCTATCCCTCGACCTGGTTTCGCGGCGCACCCCTCTGCCGTGTTCGCCTGGCTGCAGCCACCTCCAGTCGAGCGACACAGCAGCGTCCTCCTGGCCTTCGACGACTGCAGCCCCAGTAAGCCCTGCGACCTCCCGTCGTCGGTGCTCCCCCTGTGTGCCATCCCTTTGCCGGTGCTGCCCCTGGCCGCCGTCGCCAACCACCTAGTGCAGTGCGCTCCCTATTGCCTTGATGATCTGCTGGTTGTATTGGGTTTTTGATCAACTTCGATCGTGAGCCGTCCGTTTGGTTTGATCTTGATCATCAAGATCATTAGCTATTTGATCATGGGGTGCTGTTGATATTTGTTGTGATCATGGAGTCTTGATCATTTGAACGTGGACCGTTGATCAACATCTTGATCATCATCATCTTAGTGTTCTTGATCACTTTGATTGGTGGCCGTCCGATCGTCGATCTGATCCGATCATCATCATCATCAAGATACTAATCACATCTTGATCTTGATCTTGATCTTGATCTTCGATCAGAGTCGTCCGATCTGATCCGATCGCCTTGATCTCTTGATCCCAACCGTCCGATCGTGTTCGTGGGTTATTTGTTCTTTGGATTCGTGATCTTGTTTGTGTTTGCTTGTATTCGTTCGATCGTGTTCGTGCCCGGGATCCATTCCCGTTATTCTATTTCTTTATTCATCGTTGTCTTCTAGGCAAGTAACTTGTACTCCAATTTATTTGTTTGATACAAGTCAAAAAATTCACCTATAATGTAATTGGGTCTAGAGACGACTCTTGTTTGTGTTTTCCATGATGGGTTTTGTCTCTATTGTGAAAACTTGACCATAGATGACTCACGACACAAATCTTGACATGAATTAACTTAAGATTTACCCGTTCTTGATTTTGATCTTGTATGTGAGATTTTTGTGAGAACTCGTGTTTTGGTTGAGACCCATGTGATATATTTGGTGTGGACATGTTAGATACCCCAATTTATGATGTTTAGACACTTGGTAGACTCGATTTCATGTTTGGGTGTGTTTGGATCAATTTTCTTGAATCTATGTTGATTTTGTTTTTAAGGGAAAAATCTGTAGTTTGACGCTGATCTGTTTTGGTTGCTGTTTTGGACTGTGTTAAAGTCAGTATCTTAATTTCGGTATAAAACATGAGTTTTAGAGAATTTTGTCTACTTTCAAACCCCTCTAACCTTGCTTTATTTTGTTTTCGTAAGACTTAGTTATGACTGCTTTAGTACAGAGGTGTCGACCTTTTCCAGATTCTGTTTTCAGGTAAATTTGATGACAAATCATTTTAAAGAACTATGCTACATATATTATTTTGATTCAAAACTTTGGTCAGAATTTCTTTATCAAGTCAAGGATTACCCAGAATTTTGGTGAATTTTATTGATGAGTTTTATGTATTGTTCCATGCTCGCTTACAAAATCTATACTTGCTGTATTTTGCTCGCTGTCCTGTAAAGAATTGTGTTTCACCCTGATTTCTTTTACTCTATGGAAAATATTTGTGAAATATGAAAGTTATTTTATTTTATCTATTTTCATATCTCTTTGGCGGATATGGATTTCGTTTCACGGCTTGCAAGATACTTCAGTTTTCATACAGCAGTGTTGGGAATTCTAGATTTTCCAAAGTACCGTTTTTTGATATTTTATTATTTTGATGACTAAACTAATTTTACTAGAATATTATGAAAATTTATATTTTGATACTAGATATATAGGGGAATACCCCAGATTTTTCATGGATTTATTTGAAAGGTTTTGATGCTATTTTTCGGACTGAGAATTCGTTTTACTAATTTCTGACTGAATATATTTGCTGGATTCAAACCTGTTTAGAGTTAAGATGTTGTGAATTACTATATGACTTATTTATACTCACTGGATTTGTGTGGAAGTCTATTTTTCAGGTCCTTCGACGGATCCAGATTTGGATATTTGTAGTAGTGGGAATCACTGTTTTAGTACAATACTGTCATGCTGTCCTGAATTAGAAAACTAGTTATTTTACTTTGTTATGTGTTATCTTGTACCTGTACTTGTTTATCTTGCACCCTGAACCTGATACATGTTTATACCTTGTTATCCTTGTTTCGTTTTGCGTCATATACATGCATGTCTGATTATAATAATAAATGATCAAGCCGAAGTTTAATGGGAAAGATCCAGTAGTGGATAATTCAGAAACATGCACTCAGAAGGGGGCCCGTGTTTTCCATATTTGGAATTTGGTATATGATTTGGCTTATTTGGAATTTGGTATATGATTTGATTAATTTGGAATTTGGTATATGATTTGGATTATTTGGAATTTGGTATATGATTTGGATTACTTATTCCTGAGTATACTGCCCTCTATGGTCCACTATGAAATCTAAAGCGAAAGTGTTTGTTGTAGCAACCATGTGTTATAATATGGGGCACATGAAGTGCTACCTAGTAATAACTACAAGATTTGACACGTGAGACCTGAACATGCTACTTGACTACATGATACATGAGATTTGATGCTTGAGACATGTTACATGTTTACCTGTATACCTGTTACCTGATACCCGTTACATGTTTACCTGTTTACTTGATTACTTGATACTTGATTCATGCCATTTACACTTATTCACTTTACCATGCTAGTTATTTATTTTGACATCATGCTTATACCATGATCGGATGACTGAGATTCAAGGGATCACGATATCAAGGCGAACGGATCAGATCGGACGACTCTGAACGAAGATCAAGATCAAGATCGAGATGTGATCAGTATCTTGATGATGATGATGATGATGATCGGATCAGATCGACGATCGGACGGCCACTAATCAAAGTGATCAAGAACTACAAGATGATGATGATCAAGATGTTGATCAACGACCCACGTTCAAAACATCAAAACTCCATGATCACAACAAATATCAACAGCACCCCATGATCAAATAGCTAATGATTGTGATGATCAAGATCAAACCAAACGGACGGCTCACGATCGAAGTTGATGAAAAACCCAATACAACCAGCAGATCATCAAGGCAATGGGGAGCGCACTACACTAGGTGGCTGGCGACGGTGGCCAGGGGCAGCACCGGTGAGGGGACGGCACACAGGGGGAGCACCGGCGATGGGAGGTTGCAAGGCTTGCTGGGGCTACAGTCGTCGAAGGCCGGGAGGACGCTGCTGTGTCGCTCGACTGGAGGTGGCTTGCTACCACAGGTGGCTGCGGCCACGGCAGAGGGGTGCGCCGCAACACCAGGACGAGGGAGAGGAGAGGGGGTGGCTAGCAGCGTTGCGGCTTCGCGGTGTCAGAAGGAGAGACAAGAAGAGGATGGACGGGGAGGGAGACTGGTGAAGGTCGGGGGGGGGGGTGCAGCGGTGTGGCACTGTGGTCGACGAAGAGACACAGGAAGAGGCTGTGTCGTTGCTGGCGTCAGCGAGGTGGGTCGCGACGAGGGGGAGGGGGAAAGACGGGGAGAAGGTGAACAGCCGGGCAGGGAAGGTCGGCTGTTAAGGTGGGAAGGTGAACAGGCTTAAAGATGGGTAAAGGTGAGGCGGCTGCGAAGAGATAGGGAGGAAGGTGAAGAGCCGGGTATACAGGGTGATGGGTATTTATATGCATGGGTTAGGTGTTAGGTTATGAACCGGGTCTGATGGGTATTGGGTATATTTCAACGGGGTGTCGGTTTCTTTGTGGGTTTCGGGTGTAGGGTAGTTAGGATATAATGGATAGGGGTTTTAATGGGTTTAAATGGGTTTGGGAAATGGGTTAATGGGTATTAAAAATCCATTAGGGTATTTAGAATTTAAATTAAAAATGGGGTTTTAAAATCCAATGGGAAAATAAACTAATCAATAACATAGAATAATATTTATAACAAAATATAGTTTGCATTAAAACATAGAATTTATTTAAAATAGATACAAATACAAATGGGCACATAAAAATGGATTTTCAATAACCGGCCAAAATTAATAGTAATAATATCAATAATAAGATTTGAATAAAAATCATAGGAAATAGTTACAAATAAGATTATTTATCAAAAATAGATTTTTAATAGAAGATTCAAAAATACATTTTGACAAAAGAATTTGAAAACCGAAAAAATAATTTGCAAAAATTTTTAAAATACAGGAAATACACAAAAGTACATTTTTGAAAAAACAGGGGTTACAATTCTACCCACCTTACAACAAAATTTCGTTCTCAAAATTTGCTTAGGCAGTACATAGGACAATGTAAGACAAATTGGGGAAGGGCAACAAAAAAGAGGGCTAATGGGAGAAGGAACAAAGCAGCGGCAATACCAGAAAAGAAGGAAATGGATAACAAGGATGTCAAATAGAATGCAAGAAAGAGAATAAACAGTATCAAAAGAAAGGAAACAACTCAAGATAACAAAGCAAGATAAAGGAGTAGATAGAACTGGAATCAAAGGGAGGAAAGATAGGAAAGAATTGAACCAACAATAAGTCCACAGATGAGAACAAATGCAAGAGATAGGGGAAACCAAACAATGCAATGGAGGAGAAGCAACAACAGGATCATGGGACCTGTGGGTCATGGGCCCACCACGCTTCCGCTGCGCTACTCTGATGGTGACGTTCCAAGCTGCAGACAAGTCGTTGTAGACTACGCGACAACAAGCGACAATCCGAGTAGGAAGAAAAGAATGTGACACCAGATTAAAATTGGGCTTTAGAGGAGGGCTTTAATTTAAATAATTAGGTCAAAACTAATGAGCATTAACAAGAAATAATATTAATAATACAGAAATCAACACATATTAATAATAAAATAATAATAACAATACTAATAAAAATAATAATAACAATAATAATCATCATACTCATACTGGTAAAAATAATAATAATAATAATAATAAAGTATTAACAATACTGGTAAGGATAATAATTCAAGACAGAAAATAATTTGGGGTTCATCATTTTGGTGAAAGTAATTCAATATCAACACCAAAAATAAAATAGTAAGAAAAATACAATAATAATAATAGTAATAGTAATAACAATAATAATAAGGAAAACAATAATAATTGTAGTAGTAGAAATTCTTTGGTGTGGGTTCGCCTCATTTATATCCATCTGTAGATTTGCCTTCTCGACATCAAGTTGCAGGTTTGCCTCCACGACAACAGGTTGCAGGTTACCATCTGGATATTCGGTTGCACATTTTGCCTCCCCGATATCCAGTTGCAATTTGCCTCCATTGACGTCTAGTTGCATGTTTGCCATCTCGACATCTAGTTGCAACAAAACGATAAACAAAATGATGCGATTTTCTACGCGTTCTTAGATATTGATTGCTCAATTTAAGTACGAAGTTACGTTTTGAAATTTGTGATATTAAAAGTACACAATTATTCGAAATAACAAAATTTTTATTTTTAGAAAACAATTTCATAGAAGATCCAAAATATAACAAATAATAATCGAAATACACAAAATATTCGAAAATACATATACATATAAAGAAAATACAGGGAGGAGAAGAATGAATTTTATACTCAATAAAGAGTCAACAAAAGAGGACGACTACAAGGGACGAAAGAAAATAAGAAACCAAAGAATCAAATATGAAGGAAGAGGAATTAGGAGGCACAAGCAGATTTGAAGAGAATATGGCCGGGAAGGAATAACTAGCATGATACTCAAAATGAATCAACAAATGAAGATGAATGAAAGAATCAAAGAAATATGGGTACGGAAAGAACGAAATTATACCCAATAAGGAATCAACAAATGAGAACGACTAAAAGAGACAGAAGAAACAAGGAATCAAGGAATCGAATAAGAAGGGATCAAAAAGAAAGAAATAAGACTAGTATCCAGATCAATGTTGATAATGATTCATTTATGCATGCATAGTTGGTGAAATGTTGAGCAGATCGCAGTTCGAGCCAAGCTTGTCTAATATATCAGTCAAACTAATACATTAGCCAAACCTAGGCTCTGATACCACTAAAAACCCTGTCACGCCCCGCTTTTCAAAAAAATAATACGGAATACGGATACGCGACAAAAGTCCAGCGAATGATTTTCAACATCTATAAGCTGTTCAGGAATCTTTACAATATATCACAATATAATCAGAGTCGGAAGCCAGAAAAGTCAACCACATGCATAATTGAAACAAGATAACAATAGAAATTACTTGAAATAAAATATATTAATCTTTCCCCATGTGCTTGTATCCTATATCATAAGTGGCCCGTAACTTGCAATTGACGGGTACCTTGTTTTCTCTTTCCCTCTTTCCTGCAGTCTATTAAATTGTAGATTTTGGAGATCAGCTGCCAGATAGAATAGGCCTGATGAGATATTAGTTGCTGGAGCTCTTGCTATATTTATTTATTTTACTGTTTCTATTTGAATAATGTATCTTGTACTTGGATTTATTTATGGCTAAAATTGAAAAAACCCCCCTAAACTATTCCATATATGCAGAAAACCTCACTCACCTTTTTTTTATGCAGAAAACCACACTCAACTATGGTGCGAAAAACCACATCATGACTCCGTTAGGGTTCCGTTAGGCTAAAATTGAAAAAACCCCCTTAAACTATCTCATATATGCAGAAAACCTCACTCACCTTTTTTTTTAATGCAGAAAACCTCACTCACCTTTTTTAATGCAGAAAACTGCACTCAACTATGGGTGCGAAAAACCACCCGTATAACGGAACCCTAACGGAGTCATGATGTGGTTTTTCGCACCATAGTTGAGTGTGGTTTTCTGCATAAAAAAAAGTGAGTGAGGTTTTCAGCATATATGAGATAGTTTAGGGGTTTTTTTTTTAATTTTAGCCTTTATTTATATTTGGGCAATGTGACCCAGGATTACTTGTGTTATTCAGATTATGACTATTTGAAATTAATATATTTTATTTCAAGTGTTCTTGTTGATATTTGGTTCATATGTGCATGTGGTTGACTTTTCTGGCTTCCGACTCTGATTATATTGTGATATGTTGTAAAGATTCTTGAACAGCTTATGGATGATGAAAATCATTCGCTGGGTTTTTGTCTCGTACCTGTATTCTGTATTCTTTTTGGGAAGCGGGGCGTGACCGCTACACTCTCCACGGGTTCATTGGGGTCCCGGTTACGGTCGAGGGAATTATAAACCTCAACGTAATGGTAGGAAAGGCCCCGGAAACCTGCACGGAGCCAATGGACTTCATGGTGGTCGATGTCAAGGCTGCCTATAATGTCATCCTAGGTAGACCAGAGTTGGCCACACTTCAAGCCATCCCTTCAGCCTACCACATGAAGATGAAGTTCCCCACCCCCTCAGGAGTGGGAGAAGTGAGGGGAAGCCAAGAAGCGACTCGGAAGTGCTATATGACCTTGATGAGGGGTCCAGTTCTCTCTTTGCAAGTGCTCGAACTTTCTCAGGAAGGCGGTCAAACTATCTCCGAGCTCGTGGACGAATTGGAGGAAGTGGCCTTCTCTGAAGAAGATGCCACTAAGATGTTCCGCGTCAGCAAGGCTCTCTCCCCCTCCATTAAGCAAAACATCTCCTGATGCATACGGGAGAACCGCGACCTCTTTGCCTGGACTGCAGCCTATATGCTCGGAATCTCAGAGGTGCTCTCAATGCACCATCTGAGCGTCACCCCTGGGGTCAAGCCTGTCCAACAGAAGAGGCAGAAGTTTGCCCCCGAGAGGCAACAGGCGATCAAGGAGGAGGTTGAGAAACTCCTCAATGCCTGCTTTATTCAGGAGATAAACTACCCTGAGTGGCTCTCCAACGTGGTAATGGTCAAGAAGGACCATTGGGAGTTGGAGAATATGCATTGACTTCACCGATCTCAACAAGGCGTACCCGAAGGACCCTTTTCCTCTTCCCAGCATTGAAGCCCTGATCGATGCGACTTCCGGGTACGAGCTCCTCAGTTTTATGGATGCCTTCTCAGGGTACAACCAAATCAGGATGTTCCTTCCCGACATCCCGAAGACCTCGTTCGTGACGGACCAAGGCCTTTATTGCTACCGCGTTATGCCATTCGGCTTGAAAAATGCAGGAGCTACCTATTAGTGCCTGGTGAACAGGGTTTTTTGAGACCAGATTGGCCGAAACATGGAGGTCTCTATTGATGACATGTTGGTCAAGAGCGCCCAAGGGCAGGAGCACACCCTCGACCTTCAAGAAGCCTTCGGGGTACTCAGAAGGCACAATATGAGGCTAAACCCGAACAAATGTGCGTTCGGTGTTTCATTGGGAAAATTTCTGGGGTTTATGGTTAGCCAGAGGGGCATAGAGGCCAACCTCGAAAAGATCCAAGCTATTCTCAAAATGGCTCCCCCCTCCAACGTCAAAGAAGTATAGAGGCTCACGGGGCGCCTCGCCACGATTGGGCGATTCCTCTCCAAGTCCGGGGAAAAGTGCCTCCCCTTCTTCAAAGCCCTCAGGGGGGCTAAAGGCTTCCAGTGGGGACAACAGCAACAGCAGTCCTTTGATAAGCTCAAGGAATATTTGGCTAACCCCCTACTCCTGAGCAAGCCAGCACCTGGGGAGGTCCTCTACCTCTACTTCTACCTCGCAGCTTCGGAGCAGATGCTCAGCATGGTCCTTGTGAGGGAAGAGGATAAGATGCAGAAGCCCATCTATTACGTGAGTAAGGTGCTCCGCGATGCCGAACTCCATTATCCAAAGCTGGAGAAGATGGCACTCGCCTTGGTCATGGCGGCTCGGAAGCTCGTCCCTACTTCCAATCCCATTCGGTGGTCGTGCTTACCGACCAACTGCTGGAACAAGTTCTCCACAAACTTGAGACTTCCGGGATGCTCATGAAGTCATCCATCGAGCTGAGTCAGCACTACATCATCTACTAGCCCAGGACGGCGATAAAGGCCCAAGTTCTAGCCGAGTTCATCGTGGAGAACACCATCCCCGACTCATACGAGTCGCCTACCGACCCCTCCGTCTGGACCGTCTATGTGGACGGGTCCTCCTGCGCCGATGGAAGCGGGGCCGGCGTCATACTAACTAGCCCCGATGCTTTCATCCTCCAGTACTCCCTCCGCCTCAACTTCCCGGCGTCAAACAATGAGGCAGAATATGAAGCCCTCATAGCAGGGCTCTGCTCGGCTCGCAAGGCAGGTGCCGAGCAAGTAAGGGTCTTTAGCGACTCCCAGTTAGTGGTCAATCAAGTGTTCAGGGAGTACGAGGCGAGAGACGACCGCATGGCTAGGTACTTGGCAAAGGTGAGGGAGCTTCTAGCTTTCTTCAAAGATGTTCAACTCCAGCAGGTTCTCCGAGAGGAAAACGCACAAGCGGATGCCCTCTCTAAGCTCGCCTCCTCGTCTCTCCAAGGTCTAGAACGGACCGTCTTGATAGAGGTCCTTCTCAAACCAAGCATTGACGAAGACGGCTCGGAGCCAATGGAAGCCTACCCCCTGACACTTGGGGAAAAACTGGATGAAGCACCTCCTCGAGTACCTCCAGGATGGAGTCCTTTCCGAAGATCCGAAAGAAGCAAGGAGGATCAGGACACGAGCAGAGCGGTACACACTCCTAGATGGGATCATGTGCAAACGCTCTTACACCCAGATTGATGGTCAGCCCTATCTAAGATGCCTCTCCCCGGAGGAAGCGCTCTACGCCCTGAAGGAGGCCCATGATGGCCTATGTGGCATGCACTTGGGAGCGAGATCCCTAGCCCGGAAGCTCTTGAACTATGGCTACTTCTGGCCCACACTACTAAGTGACTCCGAGGAGTACATCGGCTAGTGCGACTCCTGCCAGAAGTTTGCCCCAATCCGTCGTCTACCCCAAGTGCAACTTGCTTCCTTGGTGAGTCCAATCCCCTTCGTAATGTGGGGGATGGATTTGCTTGGACCCTTCTGTTACCGCTAAATCTGGTGTGGGGGCAAACAGATAGAATTTGTGGATTCTTAGGAAAACTGAATAGTCAAACCTGGAACCATTCCACCGGAGTTCGACCGTTGACTCCCGCCGTTCACCTGCAAAAAGTGCAAGACACCAGGGTTGATCCCAGCGACGCACCCTTCAACGCTCAAGTCAGTAACCAGAAGAGATTATGAAAGAGCGTAAACTGGCAAAAGATTGATTACCTCTTAATGGTGGTGGATGGGGGGTATTTATAGCCGCCTTTGAGATCAGTTTAGGAATGAAATTCCTAATTCCCCGTGAAAGGATAGAGTGAATCAGGGCCGTTGATTTTATACAATCAGAAACCCTAATTCTATCCAGCTAGACTGGGTTTCTTGCGGGTTGGGACCCACACCCAGTTAAGGCGGATCCGTTCATGGGTTATTGGGCCTTTGTAGAAAAGACCCAGTACCCATCTCAGACCCGTTTATAGGTGAAATTACTATTTTACCCCCAAGCTTTAAGATTTTTGCCTGATTTGGGCGGTTCCGATTTACTCCTGTTTTCAGCCATATCACGAGCCCCCCACTCCCGAAGTGTAACTCCTATTTTCCGTATCTGTATTTTTATACTGTATTTTTGCCCTATTGTACTCTTTTATCTATTTGAGATCCCGTATTTTGGTTCCGATTGAATAAAATCATTATTTTGTTTCGACACATTTTTGGTGCTTTTATCTAATTCAATTGTATGTTCTCCTTGTGTCGTTCTCCATGAAGAACGAGCTGTTCTATGTCATTCATCACTTTATTCTCCATTTTAATACATTTTGACCAATTCTCCAGTAGGACCCCTCTCAAAACGGATACCCTAATACCCAGAAACCCGAAACCCTATACTATTTAAACCCTAATCCCCTAACCCTAACCCTAACCCCTACCCTAGCTGCTGTTTTAACCCAAAATCACCCGCCGCTCTCCTTCTTCCTTCTGCTTCTTCTCCCTTCGATTCGAAACCCAATTCCCTACCTCCGATCGCCTCGCCGCGCAACCACCCTCTCCTCGTCAACACCACCACCACAGCACCCAACCATCGTCATCCACCATCGACGCCATCGCCTCCACCATCATCCAAGCACTCCCGAACCCATTTTCGCCATTTTCGACCTCCACCAACCTCTACCCATCGCTAGTATCCTCTTCTTGCCTCGCCAGTCATCGCCTCTCATCACTACGACCTCCGTCCACGCCGCTAACACCCCGAACCCACTCCTCCGCTCACTCCTCTGTTTTCGAACCCACGAACAGAGCCACGCGCGATGAGTCCCCTCTCGACGTCGCACCGCTGATTCTGCCGCCGTCATCCTCCCCATCGTCGCGAGCCTCGCGTCGCACACCAGACGCCGCTCGCCACTGCCGTTCGCCTGTCGCTGCACCTCCTCTCTCTCTCTCTCTTTGTTTCGACGAAGAAGAAAGAGGCCGTTGGGCAGGATCGAATCTCAGCCCTTGGATCGCGCCAAGAATTGTGCCACACAACCTGATCTGATTGCTGTTCCCGGTTCACCCACAGCAGATCCGAAAACGTTGTTCCGTGGTTGGCCCAGATCCGCTGCGTGGCAGCGATTTGATTGGAGGGTTTCAGTGTTTTGCTGTTTTGGCACGCCAGATCCACATCACCATCCGCTGTTTTGGCTGATCTGGTGTGGGGAAATTCGCTCTACGGTTGATTACTTGCACGTGCTTCACACGTGCTTTTGGGAGACTTCGCCCGGGAATTTTCGATTCCGTTTTCTTCAACTAACAAATCTATTCGTCGTCAATTAAGGCAAGTATTCCTTTTGTACACATTTTGTTCTAGTACAAGCATTCCTTGAAAATACTACAAATAGTTAGAAATTGTGACTCCTCTTTGACTCGTCGTTGTGATCAAATAATAACCCTCATCAATTTCATAATCTTAAGAGTCACAATAATTTCATTGTATTATATTATAACTACTTGGACTCATTTTATCCTCTGAACATATGGACACATGAAATTAAGGAACCCTAGATTTGTATACGTATGTTATATCTTGTATTTGATGATCTTACAACCATTTGGCTTGAAAAACAATTATTACTTGCTGTTTTGACAACCATTAATCCGTATTTATATCATACATTAACCTAGATGCCTAATAACAAAATTTCATGTAACCTATACTCGTAAGACATTTCCACATGTTGCTGTCCTGAATCTTATTATGCTATTTTGACCCCTTTAACTTCAGAACCTGAACCCTAGCCCTGAAGAATAAATGTAGCTCTAGATGTCTAGATGTCGATAGCCTCCGAAATTTTTGAATTCAGAGTTACGGTCTAGGAGTTATTGCAGTTTTACTGCAGCTGTGTCGGTAGACGCAGATTCGCAAAACTACTGCACACCTTTACTTTGCGAATTAATTTGACTATGTTAACAGCAAGAGTTTGACTTGAAATTTTATATTCTCTTGCTGCACACCCTATAGGACATCCCCAATTTTTCTTAGAATTAATTAACAATATTTCAACCCTGTTTCACATGTTTTAGCTTAATTACACAAATTCTGCCTGAACACATTAGCTTTGTAATTCGCTGTTTTGACACAAGTTCCCACAACTTTCTTGTACCTTAATTATATGCGTTGGAACTGGGAAAGAGTCTAGTTTCTAGATTTCCGGACGGATTCACTTTGCTATCTCGTAGCAACGGGAATCACAGTTTTGGTACAGCAATGTCGTGCTGTCCACATTTGGGATTTTTGTTGTTCGTGACATTTTTATTTATGTTGACCCTCGAATATGCCATATAATTACCCTAAACTTGTCCCATGTCCATGATCATGATTTCTTGAATTGTTTCGCTCACATGTATGCTTGCTTGATAAAATAATAAAAAGTAATAAGTCGGGATTAAGGGAAAGACCATAATAGTGGACAATATAGGAAAGTGTACTCGGAAGGGGGCCCGTGTTTCCCATAATTTTATGTTAAATGAAACTAAGTGCCACGTAGAACTAAGTGCCACGTCATGGTGACGGGGGCCACCTCTAGAGCCTACGGAGGCCACCTCTAGAGCCCATTATATGATTACATGATATATATATTTGAGATCACATGGAACTAAGTGCCACGTAGAACTAAATGCCACGTCATGGTGATGGGGGCCACCTCTAGAGCCTACAGGGGGCCACCTCTAGAGCCCATGGTTTGATCACTTGCTTGATACTTGATACTTGATACTTGATACTTGATACCTGAGTACACCGCCCTATAAACTCCATTACTAGGCCTAAACGAAATTGTGTTGACTGTAGCAACCATGTAGTAAAAGAATGGATGCATGAAGTGCTACCTAGATAGTAATAACTACAAGACTTGAGCATGATACATGATTACACGATACATGAGACTTGAAACATGAACCTTGAACTTGATACATGTTTACTTGATACTTGATGACATGTTACATGAGACTTGATACTTGAATAATAATACTTGACATTACAACTTGATACTTGAGACCTGACAACTTGACACTAGACTTGAGACTTATTACTTGACACTAGACTTGATGTCTGTCACTTGAGGTTAGATACCCCAACATGATCATTTGTCACTTACTTCGCTATTAGTATTTGTTATCCAGCCTGTTTACTCGAGTTGTCCCTCTTACTAGCTAGTTCTTGGTTTCCACTACTTGTTGTATCCCTGTTACATTCTTGATTCCAATTATTGTTCCACATTACTTGTACTCGTTTTTACTATTTGTGGCCATAGCTTGCACTAAGGACATTTTTTCTTATTTTTCCCTGTTTTTCTCTTTTATATTTATTAAGCAGACTTTGGAGACGTGCTACCTGCTAGAATCGGTGAGTAGACGTTCTAGGCCTTGCCTGGAAAAATCTTTATTTAATCATTTCATTTTGTAATTGAGTAATTTCTTTTTTTGTTGCTTAAGACTTGTAACGGGCTTATGTTCCCTGAGTTTTACCTTTTGTTCCAGACTTTGAAAACATTTTGGATATTATTAATGTTTAAATTGTTTCATGTTGCTTAATGAATTATTCATGCATGCTTGGTGATATATATATCTTGTTATATTCTTGTTGTGATGCTGAGTCGATTCTACAGCTTATGGATGATGTTAAAATCATTCGCTGGACTTCGTCACGCGCTCGTATTCCATATTTTGGGATGCGGGGCGTGACAAGGTTTTTAGTGGTATCAGAGCTCAGGTTTGGCTAATGTGTTAGTTTAACTAATACATTAGATAGGCATGACTCAGTCAGGATTAACTCAATATTAGACAGGCCATGCAACATGAATAATTTGATAATCAACTCGATCTGGACACGTCTTATCCCATTCATTTTGATCCCTTCATATTCAATTCTTTGATTCATTGTTTTCTTTCATCTCTTACAGTCGTCCTGATTTGTTGATTCCTTATTGGGTACAAATTTATTCTTTCCGTACCCATATTCTTTTGATTCCGATGCAAGTAATCTCTGATTTTCTGCTTGCCTCGTTGATCCTTTCTTATTTCAGCTCGTGTGTCGTTCATTGCTTTCCCTACCTTGCATTCATTTTTATTCGTTGATTCATATTGAGTATCATGTTGGTTATTTCTTCTCTGCTAATTTCTCTTCAATTCCGATTTTTCCCCTTGACCTTCTTCCTTCGTATTCAATTCTTTAATTTTCTTTTGTCCCTGCTAATCATCCTCCTCTTTAACTCTTTATTGGGTACAACTTCGTTTTTCTCCTACCTATTTTTCTCTTTATAATTATTTTTTTCGAATACTTTCTATATTTCGATTATTAATTGTTATATTTATTTTCGATCTTCTATAAAATGTTTCTCAACAAAAATTTTGTTATTCCGAACAATGGTGTATTTTAACTTCACTTTTCATTTTTGATTGACTATATATTTCTACTATATTATTTTGATAAGACAAATTCTTATTTTATTGTATAATGCTATTATTACTACTACTATTATTATTGATATTATTTTCATTATCATTACTAGTATTATTATTGTTGTTACTACTATTGATATTCTTATTGTTATTTTCATTATTTAATTATTATTGTTAATATTGAATTACTTCTACAAAAATGTCGGACCCAAACTATATCTTGTCTTGCATTACTACCTTTTTTAGTGTTGTAAATATTTTAATATTATTGCTATTATTATTATTATTGTTATCATTCTTTTTGCGATTACTGTTATTATTACTGTTATGATCATTTTTATTACCATTGTTATTCTTATTGTTATTAGTATCGATATTTTGTTGTTATTATTGTTATTGGTATTATTATTTTTATCATTGCTATTATTATTATTAATTTGTTTTGAGCCTGAGTATGCTCAATTTTATATACATTTCACCATTTCGGCGCAACCTAATGTCGAGATGGCAAATATGCAACTCAATGTCAATGGAGGCAAATTGCAACTGGATATCGGGGAGGCAAAATGTGCAACCGAATATTCAGACGGCAACCTGCAACCTGATGTCGTGAAGGAAAACATGCAACTTGATGTTACGGAGGCCAGATTTTCTATCTGTTGCTAATTGATATTTCAAGACTCATTACTTATATAATGAAACTGATGGTAAAGGAATATTTTCGTTATTATTGGTATTATTATTATTATTGTCATTTCAATTGATGTTATTATTATTGTCTCCATTATCTTTATTACTGTTATTATTATTATTATTATTATTATTATTATTATTATTATTATTATTATTATTATTATTATTATTATTATTATTATTACTGTTACTTTATTATTATTTGTATTATTGTTATTATTGCTATTATCATTATTATTATTATCATTATCGATATCATTTTTATTGCTATTATTATTATTATTATTATTATTATTATTGCATTACTTTTATGGATGTGTTGAATTCTATTATGTCATGTATTCATTACCATTATTATTAGTATTGTTGATATTTTTCTTTTATTATATTATTATTGCCTACAGGATTATGATAATTTTGATTACTGTTACTATTATTGTTATTATTATTATTTTTATTATTGTTATTATTATTCTATTATTCTTGATATTATTATTTTTATTGTTAACATTTGTTGTTATATTTATTTTGTTAAAACCCATTAGTTTTGATCTATAGTATATCTTTTAATTATTTAAATTAAAGCCCAATTTTATTTTATTTTATTATTCTTATTTTATTTTATTTCCTTTGATTGAGGTATTTATTGATATATCACTCGAGCCCAACCCAAATTTCTCTACCTATATTTTCTTTGATTTTGCTGCCTCATTCTTTTCTTCCTGCTCGAATCGTCGCTTGGTGTCACATGGTCTACAATGACATGTCTGGAGCTTGGAACGTCGCCATCAGAGTGTCGCAGTGGAAGCATGGTGGGCCCATAACCTGCAGTATCCGGGATCCCCTTGTTGCGACTAGTTCTTTGCATTGTTGCTTCCCTCTGTTCTTGTATTCATCTCCATCCATTGACTCCCTGAATGGTTTGATTCTTCCCAGTCCTTTCTCTCTTTGATTTCAGTTCTGCCTACTCCGTATCATATTTGTTATCTTGTGTTATTTCGTTCCTTTTGATACCGTTTAATTTCTTCATGCCTTCCATTTGACTCCATTGTCATCCACTTCCTTATTTTCCTGATGTTGCCATTACTTTGTTCCTTCCCTTTAAATCTCTGCCTCGTTACCCCCCAGTTTGCTTAGTCCTATCCTATGTATTGCCTAAGCAAATTTCGAGGACGAAATTTTTGTGTAAGGTGGGTAGGATTTGTAACTCCTATTTTTCCGTATCTGTATTTTTTACTGTATTTTTGCCCCATTGTACTCTTTTATCTATTTGAGATTCCGTATTTTGGTTCCGATTGAATAAAATCATTATTTTGTTTTGACACATTTTTGATTTTTTTATCTAAATCAATTGTATGTGCTCCTTGTGTCGTTCTCCATGAAGAACGAGCTGTTCTATGTCATTCATCTCTTTATTCTCCATTTTAATACATTTTGACCAATTCTCCAGTTGGATCCCTCTCAAAACGGATACCCTAATACCCAGAAAACCGAAACCCTATACTATTTAAACCCTAATCCCCTAACCCTAACCCTAACCCTAACCCCTACCCTAGCTGCTGTTTTAACCCAAAATCACCTGCCGCTCTCCTTCCTTCCGCTTGTTCTCCCTTCGATTTGAAACCCAATTCCCTACCTCCGATCGCCTGGCCGCGCAACCACCTTCTCCTCGTCAACACCACCACCATAGCACCCAACCATCGTCATCCACCATCGACGCCATCGCCTCCACCATCACCCAAGCACTCCCGAACCCATTTTTGCCATTTTCGACCTCCACCAACCTCTACCCATCGCCAGTCTCCTCCTCTCGCCTCGCCAGTCATCGCCTCTCATCACCACGACCTCCGTCCACGCCGCTAACACCCTGAACCCACTCCTCCGCTCGCTCATCTGTTTCGAACCCACGAACAGAGCTGTGCGCGACGAGTCCCCTCTCGACGTCGCATCGCTGATTCCGCCGCCGCCGTCCTCCCCATCGTCGCGAGCCTCGCGTCGCACACCGGACGCCACTCGCCACTGCCGGTCACCGTCGCTGCACCTTCTCTTTCTCTCGCTCTTTGTTTCGACGAAGAAGAAAGAGGCCGTTGGGCGGGATCGAATCTCAGCCCTTGGATCGCGCCAAGATTCGTGCCACTCATCCTGATCTGATCGCTGTTCCCAGTTCACCCTCAGCAGATCCGAAGACGCTGTTCCGTGGTTGGCCCAGATCCACTGCATAGGAACGATGTGATTGGAGGGTTTCGGTGTTTTGCTATTTTGGCATGCCAGATCCAAATTGCTGTCCGCTGTTTTGGCTGATCTGGTGTGGGGAAATTCGCTCTACGGTTGATTACTTGCACGTGCTTCACACGTGCTTTTGGGAGACTTCGCCCAGGAATTTTCGATTCCGTTTTCTTCAACTAACGGATCTATTCGTCATCAATCAAGGTAAGTATTCCTCTGATACACATTTTTGTTCTAGTACAAGCATTCCTTGAAAATACTACAAATAGTTAGAAATTGTGACTCCTTTTTGACTCGTCGTTGTGATCAAATAATAACCCTCATCAATTTCATAATCTTAAGAGTCACAATAATTTCATTGTATTATATTATAGCTACTTGGACTTATTGTATCCTCTGAACATATGGACACATGAAATTAAGGAACCCTAGATTTGTATACGTATGTTATATCTTGTATTTGATGATCTTACAACCATTTGGCTTGAAAAACAATAATTACTTGCTGTTTTGACAACCATTACCCTGTATTTATATCACACATTAACCTAGACGCCTAATAACAAAATTTCATGTAATCTATACTCGTAAGACATTTCCACATGTTGCTGTCCTGAATCTTATTATGCTGTTTTGACCCCTTTACCATCAGAGCCTGAACCCTAGTACTGAAAAGTAAATGTAGCTCTAGATGTCTAGATGTCGATAGCCTCCGGAATTTTTGAATTCGGAGTTACGGTCTAGGATTTATTGCAGTTTTACTGCAGCTGTGTCGGTAGACGCAGATTCGCAAAACTGCTGCACACCTTTACTTTGCGAATTAATTTGACTATGTTAACAGCAAATGTTTGACTTGAAATTTTATATTCTGTTGTGCACACCCTATAGGATATCTCCAATTTTTCTTGGAATTAATTAACAATATTTCAACCCTGTTTCACATATTTTAACTTAATTACACAAATTCGGACTGAACACATTAGCTGTGTAATTCGCTGTTTTGACACAAGTTCCCACCACTTTCTTGTACCTTAATTATATGCGTTGGAACCGGGCAAGAGTCTAGTTTCTAGATCTCCCGACGGATTCACTTTTGCTATTTCGTAGCAACGGGAATCACAGTTTTGGTATAGAAATGTCGTGCTGTCCAGATTTGAGATTTTCGTTATTCGTGACATTTTTATTTATGTTGACCCTCGAATATGCCATATAATTACCCTAAACTTGTCCCATGTCCATGACCATGATTTCTTGACTTGTTTCGCTCACATGTATGCTTTCTTAATAAAATAATAAAAAGTAATAAGTCGGGGTTAAGGGAAAGACCATAGTAGTGGACAATATAGGTAAGTGTAATCGGAAGGGGGCCCGTGTTTCCTATAATTTTATGTTAAATGGAAATAAGTGCCACGTAGAACTAAGTGCCACGTCATGGTGACGGGGGCCACCTCTAGAGCCTACGGGGGCCACCACTAGAGCCCATGGTTTGATCACTTGCTTGATACTTGATACTTGATACCTGAGTACACCGCCCTATAAACTCCATTACTAGGCCTAAACGAAATTGTGTTGACTGTAGCAACCATGTAGTAAAAGAATGGATGCATGAAGTGCTACCTAGATAGTAATAACTACAAGACTTGAGCATGATACATGATTACACGATACATGAGACTTGAAACATGAACCTTGAACTTGATACATGTTTACTTGATACTTGATGACATGTTACATGAGACTTGATACTTGAATAATAATACTTGACATTACAACTTGATACTTTAGACCTGACAACTTGACACTAGACTTGAGACTTGTTACTTGACACTAGACTTGATGTCTGTCACTTGAGGTTAGATACCCCAACATGATCATTTGTCACTTACTTCGCTATTAGTATTTGTTATCCAGCCTGTTTACTCGAGTTGTTCTTCTTACTCGCTAGTTCTTGGTTTCCACTACTTGTTGTATCCCTGTTACATTCTTGATTCCAATTCTTGTTCCACATTACTTGTACTCGTTTTTACTATTTGTGGCCCTAGCTTGCACTAAGGGCATTTTTTCTTGTTTTTCCATGTTTTTCCCTTTTATATTTATTAAGCAGACTTTGGAGACGTGCTACCTGGTTGAATCGGTGAGCAGACTTTCTAGGCCTTGCCTGGGAAAATCTTTATTTAATCATTTCATTTTGTAATTGAGTAATTTCTTTTTTTGTTGCTTAAGTCTTGTAACGGGCTTATGTTCCCGAGTTTTACCTTTTGTTCCAGACTTTGAAAACATTTTGGATATTATTAATGTTTAAATTGTTCCCTGTTGCTTAATGAATTATTCATGCATGCTTGGTGATATATATATATATCTTGTTATATTCTTGTTGTGATGCTGAGTCGATCCTACAGCTTATGGATGATGTTAAAATCATTCGCTGGGTTTCGTCACGCACTCGTATTCCATGTTTTTAGAATGCGAGGCGTGACACGAAGACTGAGTTTGATCAGACTTTGAGGAGTAGTTTTACTGTTTTAATGGCTTACGGAGACGTATCGGGGCCCAAACAGGAGGTGACGAATCCTTGTGTGGGGGATTATGATAATTGTTGAGTTAGTTGCGTGCTTAAGGTTATTCTTGAGCTCTTTTAGGCTTCTGGTGATTTTTCTCAATTTTGCGAAGTGGTAATTTGTTATTCGGTGGTCTTAATTAACTATTCTAAGTAATAATTATTTACCGAGGGGCTCAAAAATATTTCCCCGGATTTATAATTATTTTTCAGAATTTTTAATTAATTTTTCTGAATTTTAAATCATTTTTTCGCAATATTTAGGTAGACGACTCGCTATTGAAGCGATGGGATCTGATCCCTTTATCAGTATTGGGCGTGAATTTTCAGGAGGTCTAGCGCTTGTGCTCACTTGGACGAGTGATTTCCTCTATTTCACAGTTTATATACTTCGATGCTGCTGCCGACCCCCCTAGTACGCTTGCCGAGGAGGAGGCCGAAGTCTATGAGGGTTCGGATCCCTCTGCCGAAGTGCGGAGATACCTCGGCTAGGCTGCCGGTGCGAGGTCCCTTTTTCCCGTATCTGAGGGTCAGTGGCAAGAGCGCTCGGTAGGGTGCGCCGAGGTCCAATTTTTCATGTAATTGATTCGGTGCCAAGAGCGCTCGGCAAAATGTGCCGAGGTCTAATTTTCCATGTAATTGGGTCAGTGGCAAGAGCGCTCGACAAAATGTGCCGAGGTCCAATTTTCCATGTAATTGAGTCGGTGCCAAGAGCGCTCGGCAAAATGTACCGAGGTCCAATTTTCCATGTAATTGGGTCGGTGGCAAGAGCGCTCCGCAAAATGTGCCGAGGTCCAATTTTCCATGTAATTGGGTCGGTGGTAAGAATGCTCCGCAGCGTGTGCCGAGGTCCAATTTTTCCATGTGACACGGTCGGTGGCAAGAGCGCTCGACAAACTGTGCCGAGGTCCAATTTTCCATGTAATTGGATCAGTGGCAAGAACGCTCGGTAGCGTGTGCCGAAGTCCAATTTTTCCATGTGACACGGTCGGTGGCAAGAGCGCTCGGCAAACTGTGCCGAGGTCCAATTTTTTCATGTAACATGGTCGGTGGCAAGAGCGCTTGGCAAAGTGGGCCGAGGTCCAATTTTTCCATATAACATGGTCGGTGGCAAGAACGCTTGGCAGCATGTGCCGAGGTCCAATTTTTCCATGTAATATGGTCGGTGGCAAGAGCACTCGGCAAAGTATGCCGAGGTCCAATTTTTTCATGTAACATGGTCGGTGCCAAGAGCGCTCGACCGCATGTGCCGAGGTCCAGAGCAAGATTTTTGGCGGCTTAGGAAACGACAGGCTAGGCAGGTGACTGTTGAACTTCTGACAACTCTGACAACTCTGACAGCCATTAATGTGACTGTACAGCTGGGCACGGTAAATAATGTGACGGTTCAGCTCGTTTTGTCGCCTTGTGTAGATGGGCCTGGCTCTTTGGGCTCATTAACCTCGTTTTGTGTGCCAAGCTCTATAAAACTCCACCCCCCCTCTCATTTCTCACTTCTCCGAATTTTTACTTAGGCGGTAATTTCTACTAGTGAGAGCTCACGGTGATCGTCGATAGCTTTCCGGTGAAAATTCCGACCGTTCCCATCACTTCAAAGGTAAATTACACTTAGTTTTTTTCCAAGTATAAATATGTCTCTTTCACCTGTCTCCCAGCCCTCCCCCTCTGCTGCCGAAGCTTCTTCTCCGAGTCTGAGAGTTCGCCAAGATAAGGGCAAGAGGGTATCTGGTCGAGACACCATAGTGGAGGACCCGAAGTGCATGGGGCCGTTCGATAGGTTGCCAGGGCCGCTGACCGGGCTTCAGAGGGTTCGAGAACTTCCGGAGGATCATGCCGAACGCATCATCCGTGGGAGGGGGAGGACCTTCAAGGAGAACGCGGCAAGGGAGACCTCCGAGGCAGATGACACGATGTCTATCCTCAGCATGGAGGACTTGGCAATGATCCGGAATTGCTTTCAAATTCCGAAGGAGTACGAACTGATGCTGCTGGGTCCCGGGGTTAGGGCCAATTCGCTGCTGCCAGTAACCATGTGTTTTCGACCGGTCGATGCCTTCATCGCCGGGGCTCAGCTGCCTCTCCACCCGTTTGCTATTCAGGTACTTAGGTGGTTTGGGGTCAGCCCCATCCATCTAATGCCAAATGTGTGGAGAGTTATCAACGGGTTTGTGCTCCACTGCCAGACGGCTGGGGTTGAGCCGGAGTTGAGTGTACTTCGGACGATCTACTGGCTTCATCAGCAGAATCGGTCGGAGTTGCGGTCTTACCCTGGCTCCGAGGCACAAAGGTCGGCTCATCGTTTGCCCCGACTCCATAAAAGCACTGGCGTTGTAAGTATCTCATAATGCGGAGTGTGGAGGCGTGGCCCATACCCTCTGGTTGGGTAGAGGAGGTGTCGAAGCGAGTAAAGGAGTCGCCAGTGCTTCACCCTCAAGAAAAAAAGGCAGTTCGGACCCTTCTAGAACGGCCGAAGTATGATTGGCGAGAACTAACCAAATACATCCTCTTCAGGGGAGGGCTCAGCCGCGTATATCCCAGTACGCGGCTCTTTCTACATTTTTCTTTTTTCTTTTTCACTTTGCTTATCGTGGCTTGTGTTTTTTTATTTAACCAACTTTTTTCTTTGATGCAGAGGCCATGGATTATGACGCAGTGCTGGCGCAAAGGGTCGGCCTGGGAAGCAAGGCACCGAAGAAGCGCAAAAGGGTCGCCACTAAGTTGCTTTCTGCGAAGACCCAGAAGGTCGCGAGCGCGACCGAGGAAGTGGAGGCGCCGGCAGATGTGACCCAGACCCGCACTCCGACAGTAGCCTCGGCGTCGGCCGATGGAGGGGAGTTCCCGATTGCCGCCGCACTCGGGATGGAGGCGCCCCCCCTGACGGTGGCGGCAGAGGAGCTCCTGACGGAGGAGCACAAGAGGATCCATGTCCCGAACTGGCAGGTTTGGAAGCATGATGGGTTCCTTGGCAACTCCTTGGCGAGTATGCAAGTGGTAAAGCACCTAGCGACGCCGAAGGACCAGGCCGCCATGGATGCCGGCCAGGCAGGTGATGATGCCATCGAGATCGCTCGCTCGGCGGTATCGGTAAGCATCGTCTTTTCGCTTTTGAAGGTAGCTTTTATGTTTGTTTTTCTTACTCTTCGTACTTCTCGTTGTTCTGTTACAGATTACCATCCACTTCGGTCATCTTATGGAAAAGATGACGAAGTTGGAAAAGGACATAAAACAGGAGTCTGACCGAGCTCGGGCTGAAAAGGCTCAGATGGGTAACGAACTCGACAAGTTGAAGGTCGAGCTCGAGGGAAAGGCAACAAGGCTCGAGTACCTCGAGGACCTTGTTACAAGGCTCGAGGGTGACCTGCTCCGGCAGAAGGAGGAGACGGCCAAGCAACCGGCCGAGGCGGTGGAGGCGAAGGTTGTCGTGGTGAAGGAGGCCGAAGAGGCCACCATGGCGAAGGCGCAAGGCTTCCTCGCAGCAAATATTGCCAAGGCGTACACCCAGGCCATCGCTCGGGTGTCGGAGCGATACTCTGAGGTCGACTGCTCGGGGTGGAGGCTGTTCCCGAACCACGTCGACAGCTTCGACCCTAAGTCGGAGGAGGAGGGAGATAGCGACGAAGATGATGCCGAGGTTGAGGTCATCGGCGAGGTACCGGGGTCAGTGGTGACTCTGCTGGCGATGGTGCCTCCTTCAGGGGAGTCCGACCCCGCCCAGTCTCGACGCTCCGGGAAAGAGGTCGATCCCTGACTTCTCTTTTCTTTTTTTGTTTTTCGAGCTATTCTTGTACTGCCTAATTGCGGACTGGCCACCGCATTTTCGTGATGAATGGAAACATATTTTTTGTGCTCGAACTCATGTCTTGTTCTTTCCTTGGAGTCTTGAAGTTCGACTAAGTGTTGAAACAACATATTTTTGTCTTAGCTAGATGCATGTTGTCTTGTTCCGAAGTCTGATGTGACGCAATTTTGTGAGTGTTTACTAAGTGCTCATTGTCTGCTTTGATCTTTTCTGCTCACCGAGGTTACCCAGTCCGTCGAACCCACTCTCTCCGGGGAGGAGTTTGGTTTTGAGGTCGGCTTAGGGGCAACGAGACTGTGTTTGACCAGGTGCCGAGAGCATCTTTACGAAGTCGAGCTGGGGTTGCGCAGAGCCGAAAGTGAGCGGAACCATCTGCAGTAGATCTTAGGACGGCGAGACATCGAGATTCGGCGACTAGAGGGCAGGCTCGCTAAAATTGCTCCCGTAGACGAGAACGATGGCTCGTCGACAGCCTTCACCAATGGGCTGAGGCTTAAATGTCTCCAACACTCCTTGTCGAAGATGACAGCAGAGAGGGATGACATGCTCACCGAGGTTCACCACCTACAGATTGTGGAGGCAGAGCTTCTGGTAGAAGAAGAGGAATTGACGACGGTGGTGGGCAAGCTGATGGCCGAACATGAAGAATTAACGACCGAGGTCAATGCGTTGAAGAGGGCCACAGTGGACAGGGGCATCGAAGTCACTCAGCTCCGCCAAATCATTGCCAGCCGTCCTAGCATCCCGAGCTCCGTAGTGCCTCCTCGCTTCGAGGTGGACGTAAAAGATGATTCTCTGAAGCGACGGATAGCCGAGATGGAGGTGGAAGTGGCTCGCATCAAACCCTGTTCGGGACCGATCAACGTCAGGAGCACTTCGTGTACTCGTGAAGAGAGCGAACGAGGGATTTCGTTCTACGAGCTTGCGACCCGTTCTCCTGTTGCTCGGCAAAGTTCGGGTGATACCCAAAGTGGTGTGGCGATATCATCCAGCGGAGCGTCCGTCGGCGCAATTGTGAGGGGCAGTGCCGAAGATACGTCTCAGTTCGCCGACTTAGGGACGAGTTCCGGGGTCAAGCGCCGACGTCCCCGGGTATCTTTGAAGCGGAACATTCCTATGCCTAGGAGGCACTGAAGATCTCTTGTTTTCCAAGCTTTGTATTTTGCTTAAGTATATTGAGTCAGTTTTGTAATCTTGGCTTTTGAACTCTTGTAACTTTATTGTAAAGAAAAGCTGTTGTATTGTTTCCCCATACTTAATCGAAATGAGGCTTTTTTCGTTCTGGATCTGTGTTTTGCATTTCTTGTGGCAATCTTTAGCATGCCGAGGTCCAGAGCAAGATCTTTTCCAATTTAGGCGTCGGTGCCCAGAGCGCTCGACAAGGAGTGCCGTGGTCCAGAGCAAGATCTTTGCTCGTTTGGGCGTCGGTGCCAAGAGCGCTCGGCAAGGTGTGCCGAGGTCCAGAGTAAGATTTTTGCTCATTTGGGCATCGGTGCCAAGAGTGCTCGGCAAGGTGTGCCGAGGTCCAGAGTAAAATTTTTGCTCGTTTGGGTGTCGGTGCCAAGAGCGCTCGGCAAGGTGTGCCGAGGTCCAGAGCAAGATTTTTGCTCGTTTGGGAGTCGGTGCCAAGAGCGCTCGGGAAGGAGTGCCGAGCACCACTTCGAATCTCCTAACTCGTGAATTTGTAAGAGTGAGCTTCTTGTAGTGGAGAGCAGCCTCTTGGAGGATTATTTTAACTTTAAACGAACCATAAGAACCAAAGGTTAGCTCCTCCAAGTCTTTGCATCTCCCTATTGCTCTCGAAAGTGTTTGAGGTTTTCCGATTAATGAAGCCGATTTGCAGGACCCTCAAAGCTGGGCATTGGTCGACAATATACGAGCTCCTGGAGGTGATTTCAAAGTCCAGTATTTGATTAAGGACGAGGTGTGTCGCAGATTTTTGACTTCGCTTCGTGATAAAACTAAGAATTGTCCAGGCTGGAAATTCACCGAAGCCTTTAACAAGTTCATGTTTGAAGCTGATAACTCTCTTGAGGAAACACGAAGAATATAGCGAATTCATATCAATGTCCTTCCAACTGTGCGGATCAAGAGACGCAGTGTACTAAGACTAGCATACAAATGGCAGACCTAGCATCAGCTTCTCCCATGTTTAGTATGGCTGTAGGAACTTTGCGCGCGACGGCGGAGCTCGTTTCGACGGTTGTTGGAGCAATTCTGAATGGCGAACCGCTTCTAGCTCGCTTAAGAGTGAACTTGCAAAGCGGAGTCGAGCTAGGTGTTGGACTCCGAACTCGTCATTTGAGTATGTTTCAACGGTTGTGGGAGAAATTTCGAATGGCAAACCACTTCTAGCTTGCTTAAGAGCGAGCTTGCGAAGCGGAGTCGAGCCAAGTGTTGGACTCCGAACTCGTCGTTTGAGTATGTTTCAACGGTTGTGGGAGCAATTCCGAATGGCGAACCACTTCTAGTTCGCTTAAGAGCGAGCTTGCGAAGCGGAGTCGAGCCAAGTGTTGGACTCTGAACTCGTCGTTTGAGTATGTTTCAACAGTTGTGGGAGCAATTCCGAATGGCAAACCACTTCTAACTCACTTAAGAGCGAGCTTGCGAAGCGGAGTCGAGCCAAGTGTTGGACTCCGAACTCGTCGTTTGAGTATGTTTCAACGGTTGTGGGAGCAATTCCGAATGGCTAACCACTTCTAGCTCACTTAAGAGCGAGCTTGCGAAGCGGAGTCGAGCCAAGTGTTAGACTCCGAACTCGTCGTTTGAGTATGTTTCAATGGTTGTGGGAGCAATTCTGAATGGCGAACCACTTCTAGCTTGCTTAAGAGCGAGCTTGCGAAGCGGAGTCAAGCCAAGTGTTGGACTCCGAACTCGTCGTTTGAGTAGAAGAAATTAAAAACAGAGAGATGTACACAATCACAAAAAATATGGAAAAAAGAAGCTTTTTATTGATAACAACTAGTCGGCCGCTTCTGAGTTGCAAGCCGTTATTACATTGAGGAAATAAAGAAGCAAAATACAAGTGAAAGGTAAGGAACGGTTCGACATCCGAAGGTACTTAGAGAGGCGTTCAGGCGCTCTCTTGGTACTTCAAAAGATGGTCGGCATTCCAAATCCTGGAAATCTCTCTGCCTTCAAGATCTTCTAGGCGGTATGTACTGGGCTGAACTACTTTGGTAATCTTGTAGGGTCCTTCCCAGTTCGGAGCTAGCTTACTCTTTTGACTGGGGAATGAGATAGCCAGCTTTTGGAGGACTAAGTCTCCCTCTTTGAGACTGGTGGGACGAACTCTCTTATTGTAGGCTAATTCGATCCTCCTACGATAGTTTTGTTGGTAAATTGAAGCTCTTTCCCGTAGCTCATCAATCAAGTCCAAGTTTGCCCGAAGCTCTCTAACATTCTGTTCTTCTTTGTAGGCCATGAGGCGAGGAGATGGTATTCCGACTTCCAAGGGGATCACAGCTTCGGACCCATAGGTGAGATTGAACAGTGATTCACCTTGTGGGGTCCGCTTCGTAGTGCGGTAGTTCCACAGTACGTTGGGGAGCTGATCTGCCCATAAACCTTTGGCTGCCTTATCTAGCCTTTTCTTGATACCGAAGAGGATCTGTCGGTTGGCATTTTCCACTTGACCATTTGACTGCGGGTGGGAGACGGAGGAGAAACATTGTTGGATGGTGAGGTCTTCACACAGAGATCGGAATGCGGCCCCTGTAAATTGTGTTCCATTATCGGTTAGTAGGACCCGAGGCACACCGAACCGACAGATGACGTTCTTCCAAAAGAACTGCAGTACCTTATTCTGGAGCTAATGGTTCGGCCTCTATCTACTTAGAGAAGTAGTCGATTGCCACGACTAAAAACTTGAGTTGGCCAGGAGCTGGCGGAAAAGGGCCTAGTAAGTCCATCCCCCACATTGCAAAAGGGATCGGACTTGATAAGGAGGTGAGATGAGCTTGGGGTTGGGGTAGGCGACGGATGTTGGAGTATTTCTGGCAGGAGCTGCATTGCCGGACATGTCGTTCGGCATCATGTAAGAGGATAGGCCAGAAGTACTCGTAGTTTAACACTTTCCTGGCGAGGGATCTTGACCCTGAATGGGCTCCGCCTATACCTTCGTGGAGCTCTTGCAAGGCATAGGAAGCTTCTCCCGGGGAGAGGCACTTCAAGTAGGGTCTGCATCTACTTGGGTGAAGGAGCGTTTATACAAGATCCCTTCAACAAGGGTGTACTGCTCCGCTCGGGTTCTGACTCGAAGAGCTTCCTTAGGGTCTTCGGGGAGGAGCCCATCCCTTAGGAATTCTATCAGAGATTTCATCCAATTGTCTTGAAGTTGGACAGGCAGTGACTCGATCGAGTCGGTGGTTTCTTCTTCTATGCTTGGTCTCAGGAGCACTTCAATCAGGATGGTCTGCTCGAGACCTTGTAGGGAGGAGGAGGCCAACTTGGAGAGGGCATCTGCTTGGAAAATTTCTTCTCTGGGGATCCGCTAAACGAACGCCTCTTCAAACGAAGCCATGAGATTTTGGACCTTGGCTAGGTACTTAGCCATCCGTTCATCTCACGCCTCATACTCACCTAAGACTTGGTTCACGACCAGTTGAGAGTCACTAAATATTCGGAGACGGTGTGCCCCTGCCTTGCGAGCCATTCTGAGACCGGCTATAAGGGCTTCGTACTCCGCTTTGTTGTTAGAGGCCTTGAAGTTGATGCGGGGGGAGTATTGGAGAACGAAATCATCTGGGCCTGCCAGAATGACCCAGGCTCTGCTCTCTTCGGTGCAAGAGGATCCGTCTGCATATACCGTCCAGATAGGGGGTCCGTTTGCTGCTTGACTGACCTCTGGAATAATGCTATCAACAATGAATTCAGCAAAGGTCTGAGCCTTGATTGCGGTCCGATGCTGGTATGATATGTCATGCTGGCTCAGCTCGATCGACCACTTCATGAGGTGGCCAGAGGTCTCTGGTTTGTGAAAGGCTTACTTAAGGGGCTAGTCGGTAAGGACGACCACTGACTGGGACTGAAAAATAAGGGCGAAGCTTCCTAGCTGCCATGACCAAGGCGTACGCCATCTTCTTCAATCTTGGGTAGCAGAGCTCGGCATCCCGAAGTACCTTGCTCACGTAATAGATGGGCTTCTAAGACTTGTCTTCTTCCCTCACCAAGACAGCACTGAGGGTTTGTTCGGAGGCAGCTAAGTAGAGGTAGAGTGTTTCCCTGGGGATAGGCTTGCTGAGGAGAGGGGGGTTGACTAGATAGGCTTTAAGCTGATCGAATGACTCCTACTGTTGTTGACCCCATTCGAAGCCCTTAGCCCCCTTGAGGGCTTTGAAGAAGGGAAGACACTTCTCCCCTGACATTGACAGAAAGTGTCCTATGGCAGCGAGGTGCCCCGTGAGTCTCTGAACATCTTTCACACTCTTGGGAGGATCCATGTCCAGAATGGCCTTGATCTTCTTGGGATTGGCTTCGATTCCTCTTTGGCTGACCATGAAGCCTAGGAATTTCCCGGACGAGACTCCGAACGCAGATTTGTTCTGGTTGAGCCTCATATCATGCCTCCTCAACACATCGAATGCCTCCTGCAGGTCGGCCACATGATCAGCCCCATGGATGCTCTTGACCAGTATATCATCAACATACACTTCCATGTTTCGGCCGATTAGGTTCTGAAAAACTTTGTTGACAAGGCATTGGTAGGTCGCACCTGCATTCTTCAACTAGAAGGGCATTACCCTGTAGCAGTAGAGCCCCTGATCGGTGACGAAGGAGGTTTTCGGAATATCCGGGGGGAACATGCGGATTTGATTGTACCCAGAGAAGGCATCCATGAAGCTGAGCAGCTCATGGCCCGAAGTGGCGTCGATCAGGGTGTCAATGCTTGGGAGAGGGAATGGATCTTTTGGGCATGCCTTGTTCAGGTCCGTGAAGTCGATACAAATTCTCCAACTCCCGTTAGACTTCTTAACCATAACAACATTGGATAGTTGACTTGGATGAACTGGGCTTTAAGGAGCTTGTCCACTTCTTCCTTGATAGCATGCTGGCGCTCAGGGGCAAATTTGTGCCTTTTTTGTTGGACCGGTTTGGTGCCTGGAGCAACACTCAAGTGGTGAACGAGGAGCTCTTCGGAGATTCCAGGCATGTCGGCAGCCGACCACGCGAAGAGGTCACGATTCTTTCAAATGCATTGGACTATGTCAGAACACAGGGCAGATGGGAGGGTCTTGCTGATGAGGAACTTGCGGCTCGGATCTTTCTCGGAGAAGAGCACTTCCACCAATTCATCCACCGGTTCGGACGTTGATCGTACATTCTCTTGGGGAATCTCAAGAGTCTCGAGGGAGAGGACCGATCCCCCGGTTGAGGTCATGTAACATTTGCGGGCCATCTCTTGACTACCCCTTACTTCCCCTACTCCTGCCCTGGTGGGGAACTTCATCTTGAGGTGATAAGTCAACGGGACGGCCTCTAGAGTAGCTGGGCCAGGTCGACCTAGAATTACATTATAAGCAGCGGGGACATCGACGACCATGAAGTTCATTGGCTCCGTTCGGATAGTAGGAGTTTTGCCAGCGGTTACGTCGAGGGTGATTACCCTTTCGATAGTCACTGGCACTCCCATGAACCCGTGGAGTGTGTAGCCGGCGGGCTTAAGCCTGTCCCAGGATAGTTTGAGCCCTTTGAAAGTAGCGAGGAAGAGGATGTTAACGGAGCTGCCATTGTCCACCAGTATCCTTTCCATTTTAAAATTCGCCATATGGAGGTTGATGACTAGCAGTATCCTTTCCACTTTAAAATTCGCCATATGGAGGTTAATGACTAGTGCGTCACAATGGGGGGTTCGGACACCCTCAAGGTCTTCATCTGAAAAAGTGACCCGTACTCCGAGGCCTTTGGGAGGGGGCATGCCATGTACTGAGTTGACTTCCCTTATGAAAGCCTTTCGAGAGGAGTTGGAGGTGCCTCCCATGGAGCCTCCATGGATGAGATGCAGGATGCATTCCTCTTCGAACTCGGGAGTTTCCTCGCACCTTTCAGGATGCTTGTTAGCCCCCTTGGGTGGAGGAGGTGGAGGATCAACTCGGTCCTTTCTCAAAAATTTAGACAACTGTCCCCTCTGAATGAGGGCCTCGATTTCACTCTTTAGGGTCCGACAATCATTGGTGTCGTGGCCGTGGTCCCGGTGATATCGGCACCACTTCTCTTTGTCCCTCTTCTTGCCGGGGGTATTCATCTTCGGGGCAGGAGGCAGGACCCCTTCCTTCTCAACCTCCATGAGAATAGTGGAAATGCTGGCGTTAAGAGGGGTGAACTTCTCGAATCTGGGAGGTGGGCAGCGCTGGCCCCCACTATCCGTTTGGAGCTTCTTGGCTCCCTCTTCTTCAGTCGCCTTTCTTTTGGTTCCGGAGGAAGGCCCCTCAAAGGTGGGGCGATGCTAAGTTTCCTCAGCCCGAATATACTTCTCGCTTCTGAGAAGGAGGTCGGAGAAGTTTTGCGAGGGCTTCTTAGCTAGGGAGGACCGAAGGCTGGAGTTGAGGACATTTGATTGGAAGGCTGCTGGAGCGACTGACTGGTCGATGGAAGCAATGGATCTGGCTTTCGCGGTGAACCTTTTCACATAGTCTCTAAGCTTCTCACCCTTCTTCCGGTTGAGGTAGAGTAGCGAAATGGAGGATGGGTCAAGGCGAGAGTACCATTCCCGGGCCGGACCCTTGAGAGTAGCCGGGAAGGTCTTGCACAGTAGGGCATCGGAAGCTTGGTGGATTAACATAAGGGTCTTGAAGCTCTCGATGTGGTCCATGGGGTCCGACTCCCCAGAGTAAGTTTCGAACTGTAGGGGCTTGAAGCCTATTAGAACGGGCGCCTCCATGATTGTTCGAGAGAAGGGAGGTCGGCTTGGACGGAGGGTCCTTCCTCTAAGCTTTTTTTCCTTGTCTAGCTGACCCAGGCGGCTCTCCATCTCGTGGAGACGATGGTAGACTGTGTCATCCCTTCAACGGTAGCCAAATGAGCCCCTGGACTCGTCTTCGTACGAAGGAGAGCGGGGGCTACGGCGAAGGTAGCTCAGGGAGCGATGAGGACTAGGGTCATGGTGGCGGTTGCTAGGAGCTGGAGGAGGAGTTAGGGACCGATGGCGAGGACTTTGGACCGGAGGAGGAGTGGGGACCCTCTGAGCATTGTTGTTGTTGGGTCGGAGATTAAGGGCTTGCAAGATGGTTGCTTGGAATTACTGGAATTCAGTACGGGTGATAGGAGCATTATCATCCCTCGGGGGTTGCTGACCAGTAGGGGAACGAGGCCTTCTTCTATGGTGCTCGGGGGACTCTCTCCATCTTCGGTGAGGAGGGGACCTCTTATGTTCTCGGCGATGAGGAGATCGCTCATTTGGACGTTGTTGGCGAGAGGCTCCTTCTCAGATCCGCCTTTCATCCAAACGGCGGCGAAGATCCTCTTCTTTATGCCAATTGTTGAGGGTGTTGCGGAGGTCATCGGAGGCCTGGGGATTATGAGATGCCATGGAGTCAGTAGAGGGGTTGTGCACGGAGACGTGGTCATGTTGGAGAGGTTGTTTATGAGGATTGGGACAGGAGCCCCCCGCACCGGCATTTTGAGGGGGCTGAAGATTCTGAAGAGGAGGTTGGTCCTGCAGCGGGGCTTGGTTGGACTGAGGGGGGAGGCCTTGCGGCTGGACTGTTTGGAGGGGGATCTCTTGCTGTTGAGGAAGAGTAAGTCCACGGTTGGACCCCCTGGATCTAAGTTTCCTTGGAGGCATGGCTGGAGATGATCTTAACCAAGGGAAGAGGAAGGAGTGCTATTCGTGGTTTCCCACAGACGGCGCCAATCTGTTACCGCTAAATCTGGTGTAGGGGCAAATAGATAGAATTTTTGGATTCTTAGGAAAACCGAATAGTCAAACCTGGAACCTTTCCACCGGAGTTCGACCGTTGACTCCCGCCATTCACCTGCAAAAAGTGCAAGACACCGGGGTTGATCCCGGCGACGCACCCTCCGACGCTCAAGTCAGTAACCAGAAGAGATTATGAAAGAGCGTAAACTGGTAAAAGATTAATTACCTCTTAATAATGGTGGATGGGGGGTATTTATAGCCGCCTTTGGGATCAGTTTAGGAATGAAATTCCTAATTTCCCGTGAAAGGATAGAGTGAATCAGGGCCGTTGATTTAATACAATCAGAAATTCTAATTCTATCCAGCTGGACTGGGTTTCTTGCAGGTTGGGACCCGTACCCAGTTAAGGCAGATCCGTTCATGGGTTATTGGGCCTTTGTAGAAAAGACCCAGTACCCATCTCAGACTCGTTTATAGGTGAAATCACCATTTTACCCCCAAGCTTTAAGATTCGTGCCTGATTTGGATGATTCCGATTTACTCCTATTTTCAGCCATATCACCTTCCCTCCGGCACCAGGCCAGCTGAAGTTCCTTGTGGTAACAATAGACTACTTCTCAAAATGGATAGAGGCTGAACCTCTATCAACAATTGTCACGCCCCGCTTCTCAAAACATGGAATACGAGCGCGTGACGAAGCCCAGCAAATGATTTTAACATCATCCATAAGCTGTAGGATTGACTCAGCATCATAACAAGAATATAATAAGATTTATATATAACCAAGCATGCATGAATAATTTATTAAATAACAAAAAACAGTTGAAGACAAATAATAATGTCCAAATAGTTTTTAAGTCTGGATCAAGTTAAAACTCAGGAACATCAACCCGTTACAAGTTTTAAACAACAACAAATGAAATAACTCAATTACAAAATGAAAAGATTAAAGAAAGCTTTCCCAAGCAAGGCCTAAAACGTCTGCTCATCGATTCCAGCAGGTAGCACGTCTCCAAAGTCTGCTTAATAAATATAAAAAGGAAAAAGTAGAGAAAACAAGAGAAAATGCCCCTAGTGCAAGTTATGGCCACAAATAGTAAAAACGAGTACAAGTAATGTGGAACAAGAATTGGAATCAAGAATGTAACAGGGATACAACAAGTAGTGGAAAAATCAAGAACTAGATAACAAGAGGGACATCTTAGTAAACAGGCTGGATAACAAATACTAATGGTGAAACAAGTGACGAGTGAACCTGTAGGGTATCTAACCTCAAGTGACAGGCATCAAGTACAAGTGTCAGGTAACGAGTCTCAAGTCTAGTGTCAAGTTGTCAGGTCTCAAGTATCAAGTTATAAATGTCAAGTGTTATTATTCAAGTATCAAGTCTCATGTAACAAGTCATCAAGCTTCAAGTAAACATGTATCAAGTTCGAGTTTCATGTATCAGGTTTCATGTATCAAGTTTCATGTATCATGTAATCAAGTATCGAGTAAGCAGGTATCATGTTCAAGTCTTGCAGCTATTATTATCTAGGTAGCACTTCATGCATCCATACTTTTACTACATGGTTGCTACAGTCAAAACAATTTCGTTTAGGCCTAGTAATGGAGTCAATAGGGAGGCGTACTCAGGTATCAAGTATCAAGCAGGTGATCAAACCATGGGCTCTAGAGGTGGCCCCCGTAGGCTCTAGAGGTGGCCCCCGTCACCCATGACGTGGCACTTAGTTCTACGTGGCACTTAGTTCCATGTGATCTCAAGTATATATCATGTAATCATATAATGGGCTCTCGAGGTGGGCCCCGTAGACTCTAGAGGTGGCCCCCGTCACCCATGACGTGGCACTTAGTTCTGCGTGGCACTTAGTTCCCTTTAACATAAAATTATGGGAAACACGGGCCCCCTTCCGAGTACACTTACTTATATTGCTCACTACAATGGTCTTTCCCTTAAACCCCGGCTTATTACATTTATTAATTTTTATCAAGAAAGCATGCAAGTATGTGAAACAAGTCAAGAATCATAATTATGGACATGGAACAAGTCTGAGATATTTATATGGTATATTCGAGGGTCGACATGAATAAAAATAACACGAACAACGAAAATCTCAAATCTGGACAGCACGACGTTGTTGTACAAAAACTATGATTCCCGTTGCTACGAGATAGCAAATGTGGATCCATCATGAGGTCTAGAAACTAGACTCCTGTCCGGTTCCAACGCATATAATTAAGGTACATGAAAGTGGTGGAAACATGTGTCAAAACAGCAAACCATACTACTTCTACGTTCAGCCAGGATTTACGAACCTAAGTTTAAACATGTGAAACAGGGTTGAAATATTGCAAATAAATTCTGAAAAAAAATTGGAAATGTCCTATAGGGTGTCCAACAACAGCATATAAAATTTCAAGTTAAACGCTTACTGCTAACATAGTTAAATTAATTTGCAAACTGAAGATGTGCAGCAGTTTTGCGAATCTGCGTCTACCGACATAGCTGCAGTAAAACTGCAATAACTCCTAGACCGTAACTCCGAATTCAAAAATTCCGGAGGCTATCGACATCTAGACATCTAGAGATACACTTACTGTTCAGGGCTTGGATTCAGATTCTGATGTTAAAGGGGTCAAAACAGCATAATAAGATTCAGGACAGCAGCATGTGGGAATGTCTTACGAGTATAAAATGCAAGATCTCAAATTGATAACAGAGTACAAAGGGGGAAAAAAATACAGTATAAAAATACAAATACGGAAAATAGGAGTTACAACAATAACCGAGCACAAAGTGTAGAAGTTGTTTTGGAAGAACATCGTCTGTCGGTTTGGGGTGCCTCGTATCCTTATAACCGACAATGGGACCCAATTCACGAGGGCGGCCTTTCGCCACTTTCGCACTGACCTCAGGATTCAGCAGCGGTTCTTTTCTATAGCGCACCCCCAGTCCAATGGTCAAGTGGAGAACACAAACCGTCAAATACTCTCGGACTTGAAGAAGAGGCTGGATAAGTCCACTAAAGGGCTATAGGTCGAACAACTCCCCAATGTACTTTGGAACTATCGCACCACAAAAAGAGCTCCAATGAGGAAGTCCCCTTTCAACCTCACTTACGGATCCGAAGCTCTCATCCCTTTGGAGGTGGGCCTGCCTTCACCTCGACTCATAGCTTACAATGAGGCGCAAAACGCGAACCAGCTTCGCAACTGCCTAGACCTCATAGACGAGATCCGTGAGAGAGCCGCAATCTGCCAAAAGACCTACCGTCGTAGGATTACTCAAGCTTACAACAAGAGGGTACGACCCACCAACCTAAAGGAGGGGGACTTAGTGCTGAGAAAGTTGTCAATTTTCGATCCAAGCAAGAGAGGCAAGCTGGCACCCAATTGGGAAGGACCATATAAGGTCTCCAGAGTTATACGCCTGGGTGCGTATCAACTCGAAGACCTAGGGGGTAGGAAGATAATAAGGACATGGAACACGGAGCACTTGATGAAGTACCAAGAGGGTGTCTAAACACCGCTCCAAGCAACTTCCCCAGGATCGCTCCAGAAGACATGTCTCAAAATCCTTACTTGTATTTCCTCTTTATCCAAATGTAAAGGCTCGCAACTTAAAGCGGCCACCCAATTGTTTGCAATAAAAGGAAATCTTTCCCCGCAAATTTTCTATCTCTTGAGTAACCTAACTCTACTTAGCAAATTTTCTATTTTTGGGGTAGTCTAACTCTAATGGGAATTTTTTTTCTTTGTTAAAACGACGAGTTCGGAGTCCAATACTTGGCTCGATTCCGCTTCAACTACTTACTAATAAGTGAGTAAGAAGTGGTTTGCCATTCGGAATTGCTTCCACAACCGTTGACTCTCTCTTTAAACGACGAGTTCGGAGTCCAACACTTGGCTCAACTCCGCTTCAACTACTTGCTTATAAGCGAGTAAGAAGTGATTCGCCATTCGGAATTGCTCCCACAACCGTTGACTCTCTCTTTAAAGGATGAGTTCGGAGTCCAACACTTGGCTCGATTCCGCTTCAACTACTCGCTCATAAGCGAGTAAGAAGTGGTTAGCCATTCAGAATTGCTCCCACAACCGTTGACTCTTTTTTTTAAACAACAAGCTTGGAGTCCAACACTTGGTTTGACTCCGCTTCCACTACTTGCTTCTAAGCGAGTTAAAAGCGGATCACCATTCGAAATTGCTCCTACAGCTGTTGAAATTTTTCTAAACAACAAGCTTGGAGTCCAACACTTGGTTCTACTTCGCTTCCACTACTTGCTTAAAAGCGGATCATCATTTGAAATTGCTCCTACAGCTGTTGAAATTTTTCTAAACAAAAAACTTGGAATCCAACACTTGGTTCAACTCCGCTTCCACTACTTACTTCTAAGCGAGTAAAAAGCGGATCACCATTCGAAATTGCTCCTACAACTATCGATAACTACAAATCCAAGCAAAATGCACGAAGTACAAAGACAAGTATTATTTCATTAAAGATTGAGATTACAAGTCTAATTACAAGGCCAACCACCCACCTTCACATTGAGATACAAAACTTGTACAATGGATATTGCAAAATCACAAAAGTGACATCCTAACGCTTCCTAGGGAGTGGGATACTCCTCTTGAGTGACAAGCGAGGACGGTGAGCACCTTGCCACTGCGACCCCACCTCTGTGGGGGTCTCTAGGCCGGCGAGCCTAGTTGTATCCCTAAGAGTTGCGTCGGCTGAGGTCCCGCTCGATGAGCCAGCCACTCCGCTCTGTGCGTCTCCGGGGCATCCCAAGGTGGGAGGTGAACGTAACGCCAACTCGTGAAATGACCGCCCCTATGAGTACTCACCTCGGGCACAAGAAGTGGTCCTAACGTTGCTCCCCTCCGAGTGACGTCGCAACCGATGAATCTCTACCTCCAACTCAACAATTCGCTCCCTCAGCGAGTCATCTGTTACCCTGAAATTTAGCCGAGGCATTCGACTCGTATTACCTGCACGAGAAGCCTCGGTAATAATCTGCCAAAGCTATGCCGTCTCCAAACTCTTTTCGAGCACCACGTTCTTTAGACCATCTCTCTCCGCTCTAGCCTCGAACAAGGAGTGTCGAATGGACTCTAGCTTCTTCCCTTGCTTGCAGGCCTCATGAACTTGCCCCTTCAGCCACTTTAGTTTGGATGAGAGACACGCTAATGTCAGCTGGTGGTGACTTAGTTCCGCCTTGCTTTTGAGGAGCCTCTCTCGGCTTCGAGAAAGGGCCAACCTAGCAACTCCTAAGTCAGTCCGGAGGCGAGATATCTTAGCCCCTCGAGGCTCCACGTCGAGTGGTAGTACTTCGACCATTTGAAAAGGCCAAGTGAAACTACTGAGTTCGAGCACAACTAAAACTACAAAATTTGAAAGCGATACCAAACTTCAACACTTGTTCAAAATAGTATTTTAACACTCGTTCAATAGCAAGTTTCAAAGCAGTGCCGAACTCCGATACTTGTTCAGAAAAGTGTTTTAACACTTGTTCAAGAGTGAGTTTCAAAGCAGTGCCGAACTCTGACACTTGTTCTCAAAAGTGTTTTAACACCAGTTCAAAGAGTGAGTTTCAGAGCAATGCTGAGCTCTGACACTTGTTCGAAAGAGTGTCCTAACGAGTGTTCAAAGAAGAATACAAGTAATATACCTATCTAATAATTTTCTCACTAAGGGCCGAACCTCAACACTTTTCCAAAAAAAAAAGTTTTCATTAAAATTTCAAAAATTACAAGCTGTGGCCAGTCCGCAGTTCGACATTACATAAACAAGACAAAAAGAGGAAATAAGATGCAAGGTGGATCAAGGGTCGACCTCGGTTGAAGGACCCTCCCCGGGGGCCACGATGGCCAGAGGCACGGCCTCCGACGGAGCCTCCTCCTCGGCCTCAACCTCGTCAACTTCGACCACCTCGGTCTCCTCTTCTTCTTTGCCTTCTTCTTCACCTTTCGAGATGTCATCGAAGCCGGGGACGAGATTCGGAAAGAGATGCATCCCGGTGCAATCAACTTCAGGGAACTTCGCCTTTACCTCGTTAATGGCTCAAGGGTACGCCTTCGCTATGTTCACGATCAGATATCCATTTGGCTTCTCCAAGGCCTGCTCCTCGGCCTGCACCTCAGCCTCCTTCGCCGCCTCCAACTTCGTCGCAGCTATGGCATCCTCCTTATCCTTGGCAGACTCCTCATCTGCCTTAAGAAGCCGAGCATTGTCCGCCTCCAACTTGGCAACCACAGCTTCGAGGTGCGTCAACCTCGAGTTCTTCAACTCAGCCTCTGCCTTTGCCTTGTCGAGCTCCTTGGCAAGCCGAGCGTTCTCCGCCTCGGACAACAACACTTTCTCCTGCTCGGCTATCTTCTTCATCAAGTGGCCGAAGTGGCAAGTAATCTGCGAGGAGAAAGACTTGGGTTATTTCAAAAAAAAAAATTCTAAGTGTTTTGCAAAAGAGAGTTCGGACTTCGAAGCTTACCGACATCATCAAGCGCGCGACCTCCAGCGCATCGTCCCCCATGCTACCTGCTTCCATCTCCGCCTCGTCCTTCGGCATGTCCAGGTGACGAACTGCCTGCATGCATGCCGACGAGTCGCCGAGGAATCTGTCAAGCTTGCGGACCTGCCAGTCCGGGACGAAGATCTTCTTGTGCTTTTCAGTCAAAAAGACCTCGGCTTCGGCAGTCAACGGCGGAGCTTCCAGCCCTAAGGCTGGCGATAGTGGAAAGGCCCCTGCGCTCGATGGAGCCAAAGCCAACACTGCGGTCAGAGGCTTCGGAGCCAAGGGGGTCGCCTCGCCAGCTGCTCTGCTGCAGCACGGTGCGCTAGCACCCCCTCCGAAGCGGTCTTCGAGGCAACTCTTTTCCTCTTCTTCGGTGCCTTGCTACTCAGCGACCCTCGCTGTGACACCAAGTCCTCGAAGTCCATTGACTCTGCAAGGGAGAAAGAGTTGGAAAAAAAAGTCTACTTTCCCTAATACATAAAAAACCAACAAACAAAGTAAATCCGTACTAGGGTTTATTGAGCTGAGACCCCCCCGGAAGAGAACCTCCTCGGTCAAGTCCTTCCAATCGAACTTCGGACGGTTGAGCAACATCCGAACCATACCTTCTTCCTCGGCGCTAAGTGAGGGGCTCTGCTTGACTTTCTTCGGCACCGCATCTACCCAAGCTGTTGGGATACCCAACGGCCCCTGGCTTCTGATCAAGAAGTACTTATCTTTCCAATTCTTGATCAAGTTTGGGCAGCTGACAAGCTTCGTCCCGAACCTCGGGGCCAAATACCAGCGGTAGACTTCCTTGTGCTGCTGATGCATTCGATACACCGTCTGGAGCACGCTCAGCCTCGGCTCAAAACTCGCTGCCTGATAGTGGAGGATGAACTCGTTTATCAGCCTCCACACGTTTGGCATATACTGAACGGGGCTGACACGGAACCACCTCAGCACCTCGGTGACGAAGGGGTGCAGGGGGAGCCGAACCCCCGCCAAGAATTCGTTGACCGGCCAGAAGCACATGTCGACAGGCATTGGCGAGTTGGCTCTCACCCCGGGCCCGGGGAGCATCAAGTCGAACTCTGGCAGGATCTGAAAGCATACCCTAATCTTCACCAGGTCCTCCTTAGTAAGGATTGAAACCGTCTCGTCCGCCTCAGATGTCTCTCTGGCCTCGTTCTCATCAATGCTCCGAGCCATCCCATACATTATCCGCTCCTCTTGGTCCTCCGGAAGCTCTCGAACCTTCGGCAGTCCTGTCAGGACCCCAGGCATTCTTCCGAACTCCCCCATTCTTCGATCTTCAGTGACCCTCGTCTCAACGACTACGGAAGTTTCCCCTACCACGGCCTTGCCCTTGTCGATCGATGGGACCTGACTAGAGGAGGAGTCGGGGGCAAGAAGGGGGGAGGTCTCCTCCCTCGAAGGGTCGATAGACATTTTCTAAAAGCGAAAGTAAACTAAGTGTGGGGTTACCTTGATTTGAAAGCTACGGTCGGAAAATAGGCCGGAAGAAGGTGAAAACTCGTCGGAAACTCTCACAGAGTGAAATTCTCGCCTGAGTAAAAAATAAGTGAAATGTGCAAATGACTGTGGGGGTGAAGATTTATAGGGAGTACGATTGGCAGTACACATACCAAGATAAAAGGCCCCAAGGAGCACAAAGGCCTGGACCATTTAGTGAAGAAATGCAAGAAAATGCGTTGACCAATCAACGGTGGCTGGGGCCCCACTCTCCACATGACACTCTCCTATTCGTCCCCGAAGTCGATTGCCACCAATGTCGAAATGCAAGAAAATGTGTTGACCAGTCAACGGTGGCTGGGGCCCACTCTCCACGTGGCACTCTCCTATTCGTCCCCGAAGTCAATTGCCACTGACGTCGAAACACAAGAAAATGCGTTGACCAGTTAACGGTGGTTGGGGCCCACTCTCCACGTGGCACTCTCCTATTCGTCCCTGAAGTCGATTGTCACTGACGTCGAAATGCAAGAAAATGCGTTGACCAGTCAATGGTGGCTGGGACCCACTCTCCACGTGGCACTCTCCTATCCGTCCCCGAAGTCGATTGCCACCGACGTCGAAATGCAAGAAAATGCGTTGACCAGTCAACGGTGGTGGGGGCCCACTCTCCACGTGGCGCTTTCCTATTCATTCTCGAATTCGATTGCCACCGACGTCGAGATGCAAGAAAATGCGTTGCCTAGTCAACAGTGGCCGGGGCCCACTATCCACGTGGCACTCTCCTACTCGTCCCCGAGGTCGATTGCCACCGACGTCGAAATGCAAGAAAATACGTTGACCAGTCAACGGTGGCGGGGGGCCACTCTCCACGTTGTGCTCTCCTATTCATTCCCGAATTCGATTGCCACCAAGTCGAAATGCAAGAAAATGCGTTGACTAGTCAACGATGGCTGGGGCCCACTCTCCACGTGGCGCTCCCCTACTCGTCCCCGATGTCGATTGCCACCGATGCCGAAGCGCAAGAAGAAGCAAGGGCCCACGTACCACGTGTTGCCTCCCTGGACCTCGGCAACCTTCCCGGAGTCAATTGCCACCGACGTCCAGAGGGTGAAGAGAAAAGGGTCCAGAAGCCACGCGTCGCTTGCCTAGACTTCGGCGAGAGCTCCGAAGTCAACTGCTGCCGACCCTCCAATAGACAAAGTTCCCCCTCTTGGTGGCCGTTAGATCTCCTGGAATTTCTCATCATAGCGCGATCAAAGGCCCGTATTTGGCCACGTCATAAATAAGTGATTGAAATTGTTTTTTTAATTATTAATTCGGATTATTTATTTAAAAATTGTGAAAAAATGCCCAAAAATTCACGAAAGTTACGTAAAAATTCTAAAAAATAATTATAAATCCAGGAAAATATTTTTTAGCCCCCGGGTAAATAATTATTAGTTAGAACAATTAATTAGTGCTCCTGAAAAATAAAGCATCACTTCGCAAAATTGGATAAATGGTATGAAAAATAGCTAAAAAAAATCGCCAAAACTTCAGAGCAACTAAGAAGCAGCTTTGAGCATGCTACCAGCACAAGAAAGTATCGTCCCCCCGCCAACGGGATTCAAGCACCCTTTGAGAACTCTGATAAAACCCTATATGCCATCAAAACTACAAAACTACTCCCACAAGGCTGTAACACACAGTCTTTGGGAGTGGGGGGCTCGTGATATGGCTAAAAATGGGGTTAAATCGGAACCATTCATAGATGGCACGGATCTTGAGGTCTCATGGACGAGATGGTAATTTCACCTACAGACGGGTCCGAATTGGGTACCGAGCCTCTCCACTTGGACCTACTAGCCCATTAATGGATCTGATAGGCAGAGAATGGGTCTCAACCCGTTAGGGACCAGATCAATAGGATAGGAGCAGATCCTGGCTTATCCCTATCTTGAGGGGGTGGTTGTAACCAACCCCAGCCAGCCACACCGGGAAGTAGGGATTCACCCTTATCTTGAAAAAGATTCCCATGGCGATATAAAAGCCCCCTACTTCTGACTGTTAAAGGTGATCACTCTTTGCACACTAAAGCACTTTCTCTTTACTTTTTCTGTGTATTGACTTGAGCGTCGGAGGGTTCGTCGTCGGGATCCATCCCGGTATCTCGAATGTTTGTGCAGATTCAAGGGAGCACCAAGGAGTCAACTGGTCAACCAGGAAGAAGAAGGGTTCTGCCTGTTCAAGTTCCTCACGAACCTACAAATCTCATCTATTGCCCCCACACCAGAATCTAGTGGCAACACGTTCATACTCAAATTAATTCACCAATCACATTCTAGATTACACAAAGTAATTATATAACAATTACATGCATAAGAAATAACTAAATTTGAAATTAAAGAGACACCCACCTCTTAGTAGTAGAGATCTCCTAACAAATTAAATCCAAGAAAATTATCCCCAAGATTCCAATAAGAAAGCGCCAAAATTCGAGATGAAGTGGTGTAAGAATATAATTGTACCCATATATATATATATATATATATATATATATATATATATATATATAGGGAAAGGATCGGTTGAGCACTCCTCTAGTGCTCACTGCGTGAACACTAGGCCTTCGGGCGTTCATATCGAAAATTCGAACCGTTCACATTGATCTACACATCTAAATTAGTCTAAATATGTAAAATCAAATTATTTGAAATTCATTTGCCCATCCATCATGTGACTATAAAAATAATGATTTTCAGCCATACAATTTTGTAACACTTCAATGAATGGGCAAATAAATTTCAAATGATTTGATTTTACATATTTAGACTAATTTAGATGTGTAGATCAATGTGAACGGTTCAGATTTTCGATATGAACGCCCGAAGGCCTAGTGTTCACGCGGTGAGCACTAGAGGAGTGCTCAAGCGATCATTTTCCTATATATATATATATATATATATATATATATATATATATATATATATATGGTGAGTGAGTGGAGGAAAAAGAGTGAGGTGGCTGGGATCAGAAATGGCAGAGAAGGAGAAGGAAAGTTTTGATAGTGGGGTCTGGAGAGAGAGAAACATAAGAGGGTGAAAGGTTTTTTATTTACAAAAGTAATTAACTCCCCACTAACTCAATTAACCACCCCACTAATCCTAATTAATCTCACCACTAAACTCACTTAACTAAAATAAATTTCAATTTCCCTGCTAGCACAAGAAATGGCCTGCCAATCCCTTTTTGGGGAGAAAACACGTGCACATGTGTATTACGTGTGTGCACACAAATTATTAAGAGTTTTTATTTAAATTAAATGCATATGTTATATATTGTAATATGTATTTAATAGAGCTAGTTTAATTTAATTATAATTAGTGTTTTCATGCAAAAATAAAAATAAACACACACATCATAAATTTTATTTTTTGAAAGAGAATACAACCAACACGTGTACTGTAAACACGTGGGTCGCACGTATAAATAATTATTCAAATACGACATAGATTTGAGCAATGGAGAAATGTTTATAAATAAATGAAATAAAACATACGAAAAATATATTTCAATAATTTTATATATATAACAATGTAATCAACATGTACGTAGAAAGCTCGTGCATCGCACGTATAAAAATGTATCTGAGTTAGGAGAAAAGGAATGTCAATTTATAAAACGAATTCGAACAAGTTATAAAATAAATAATTGAACACGTGGAAATTACACGTGACGGTAGAATATACATAATCGACACGTGTATTGAAAACACGTGCGATGCACGTAAAAACACAAAAATTAAAATAAATATTTAATTTGGCTCAGAATATGATAAAAATGTATTTTGAGATGACAAGAAAATATGTAAATAATCGAAATACAAAATATGCAGGATATTCCTATCAAAATACGTTATAGATATTTCTCGTAACAGTATAAAATACATGTACGCAACACCCGTGAGCAAAATTTTCACAACTCAATTTTGTGGGGTGTTACAGTCTCTCCCCTTAGAACAGTTATGTCCTCAAAACTTACTAGGGTAAAAGTTGTATCTTTTACGCACAAAAGAAATAAATCATTATTGTATATAGAAAAGCTGCCAATACTAAAAAAAGTGTAGTATAAACATATGCAATGTGAATACCAAAGCAAACTTATATAAAAAAACTATGGGTATCAAGGTGAATGAGAATGAAACATGAAAGTATTAAACAAATTAGAAAATTTTAATAGAAAAAGAAACAGGACAATTATAGGTTAAAGTATTTTTCATACAAAATAATATTTAATAAAGTATTAGAGAAAAAGAAAAATATAAATTAAGTCATTAGTCGTGAAAGAATTTGTAAAACAAAATAATTAGCAAGAAATAAGGAAATTATAGATACATGCTTTAAAAACAAGTATAGTCAACATAAGAAAGTAGTAAGAAGTAGTACGAGAAAGAGTAAAACAAAAATAGATGTATAGAAATAAATAATAAGGAAGAGAAACGTAAGTGCACAGAATAAAATCATTGAAATAGTATAGAAAAATTATAATGCAGTAGAAAATTTAAAAAATCGATTAAGAGCACAATTAAATATTAGGTAGTTAAAAGCTAACGATAATAAAGAGAACAGTATGATAATAAAATATCGAAATATAAAAAAAATTGATAAATAATCGAGAATACCAACAAAATTAATAGTAGTTAGCAATAGCTAATGAAGATTTCAAAATTAATGGAAGGAGAAGTTAATTAAAAGGGAACGTGTAGAATTGAATTGTAACCCCTGTTTTTCCAAAAAGGTATTTTTCGATATTTTCTGTATTTAAAATTTTCACAAATTATTTTTATTGTTAAAATTAGATTATTTCATAAATTATATTTATAAATTATTGTATTAATTTTCTTATTGGATTATTTTCATTTTATATTATTTTTCTTGCATTTTTGACCTCCGAGTGCTGTTTGTGCGCCGATCGTCCGTTTTCCGCCATTTTGAATTCTTTTTCGCATTTTCTTGATCTCATTCATATTTGTTAATTATTTTTGGGTCATGGTGAATTTTTAGAAGTGTTTTGGCCAATTTGAGATTTTTGACCCTTAAGGAGATTTTTAGGAGCCATAGGATTCATTGCATTTGGTATCCCCATTTCAAATATACCCAATATCCATTACCCAATTGTATACCCATTTAATCCTATTGGTATCCAGTACCCATTAACCCACATTTGATCCCCTATAAATACCCCCTCATCTAATTAATCCCTAACCCTAATTTCTTTCTCTCTCCCTCTCCTATTCCTATCCGGCCTCCACCTTCTCCCTCCCGGCCTGCATCTCTCCTACCCCAGGCCGACACCCCCTCACAGCCCCCAAGCCCTAGCCGACCACATATCACCTCCTACATCCTCCAATATACAACCCCGCTTCATATTACCTCGTCTCTCCTCTTTTCCTTGTGGCCGAAACCAACCAAAACAGCACCCACTACTTCAAAACAGCCCCTCCTTCATCTCTTCGCTGATTTGGTGAAGAGGGTATCATCCGTTCGAGTTCGTGCTTCAAGAAGACGATCGTAGGCAAGATTCGGTTCGTGGGTTCGTTTGAAATTGCGCGTGGAAGGACTTTTGTTCGTGGGTTTTCTTTGAGGGCTTGGATTCGTCGCGTTCGTCATCACATAAAGGCAAGTAACTTGTACTTAAATTTCTTAGGTTGATACAAGTAGAAAGTTCACACATAGGATAGGTTGAGACTAGAGACGGACAAAGATCATATTTTTAATTGTGGGTTTCGTCTCTATTGTGCAAAACAGGCCATGGACGACTTAGGGCATGAAGTCTGATAGGTTTATACCTTAGGATTCACCCAAAGCGCGATTTTGATCGCATAGGTCAAATAGCGCATGAACCATGTTTGTTGGATTGCCCATAGGAAATTATTAGGTTTTGACATGTTAGAAATCCTTAGATATGATATTTAGATAATGGGTAGGCTGCGTTTCGAATTTGGAAGAGTTTGGATGATTTTTGAGGAAGTTATGACGTTTTGGAGTTTGGTTGAGAAATCTGGAAATTTGGATTTGAACTGAATTGATTGTTGATTTTACCTGAATTGGAGTCCGAATCTCAACATGACTATTTCTGAGAAATTTGTAGATAATCGAATCTAATTTCTAACCCCACTGATTTCACCCTGTTTGGACTTCGTATGAATTAGTTATGATTATTTTAGTGCCTGTGTATCGGTAGTTTCCAAATTCAGTTCGGAGTAATTTTTGTGGACAAATTATTTTCAAGATCCAAGTTAGACATAATTTCATGCCACAAGATTTTGTCCAGTATTTCACCATGATGTTTGGTAGTTCTCTGATTTTTGTGATAATTAAAAGATGAGTTTTGAGTGATGCCTTACATCCTTTTCTATAGATCGCTTTTGCTGTAAACTGCGTGTGATTGTATGTTGAATGCCGTGTTCACCTTGTTTTTAATTACTGTATGAATATTTTGTGTGATATATGAAAGTTGGGTAATTGTATCTACTTTCACCCTGTTTTGGCGAAGTGGATTCTGATGCGCTGTTTACAAGATGTGTTCCATTTTGTACAGCGGTGTTGAAGAATTCCAGATCCATCAAAACTGTGTTATGTGTTATTTCCTATTTTTGAAAACATATCTATACTTTCTGGAAAAATATGAAAATACATATTTTGATACTATACATATAGGGGATTACCCCAGAATTTTCGTGGATTTAATTAATGAATTTGTATGCTGTTTTCATGTGGTTTAAGTTATTCCCCTGTTTTCTGGCTGTACTTGATAACTGTGTTGGAATGTGTTTTAAGACGTGATGTTGTGAACTAGTGTATATCTTTATTATAACCGTTAGAAGCGTGTGGATGTCTAAATTCCAGATCATTTGACGGATCATGATTTGCATGCCTGTAGATCTTTGGATCACTGATTATGTACAGACTGGTCTTGCTGTCCTGTTTATAAACCTATACCATTTTGCTCGTATTTGTGAATGGTTGGTACCTATACTTACTGATCTAATTCCCTGAGTCTAAACCTGATTATGACCTGTTAGTTTGACATTATTTAGTACACACCCATGCCTGTTGATGATCTTAATAATAAAAGCAATCAAGCCGGGGTTTAATGGGACAGATCTAGTAGTGGATAGTGCAGAAACGTGTACTCGGAAGGAGACTTGTGTTTCCTGTATGACATGTTACCGATCAAGTTAATATTCTGTTACCGATCAAGTTACCGATCAAGTTACCGATCAAGTTTACCGATCAAGTTTACCGATCAAGTTACCGATCAAGTTTACCGATCAAGTTTACCGACCAAGTTCTGTGATTCTGTGAATACTGAGTATACTGCCCTGCATGGTCCCCTACGAAATCTAAAGCGAAATTGTTGTGCTGTAGCAACCATGTGATATAATTTGGGGCACATGTCGTGCTACCTAGATAGTAATCACACAAGACTTACATTAATCTGAAATCTGAGATCTGATTATATTTCTGAAGTCTGAATCTGAATCTGATACATGGAAATCTGAATCTGAATCTGAATATCTATTATATGAAACCTGTTATCTGATTTACCTGACATATCTGAATATCTGTTTACCTGACATATCTGAATATCTGTTTACCTGACATATCTGCTATATGACACTTGACACTTAATATCTGGGACATCTGCTAGGATACTATGTTAGTTGAGTTTACCATACCATATTAGGTCTGTTTCTGATGATTAGTTAGATCTGTTTAGTTTTTCCCAAGTGCTTGTATCCTATTCTATTTGTGACCCGGACTTGCCATTGACGGGTTCTGTGTTTTCTTCTTTTCCTTTTTCCTGCATTCGATGATTGCAGATTTTGGAGGACAGGTTCCTGAAGGTATTGGCAAGATGATGGGCTAGATACTGAAGTTTGCTATTACTATTCTTGTTGCTTATTTTGGACAATATTGTATTTTGAACTTGTATTACTTCTTGTATTTGGGCGATGTGACCCATGATTATTTGTGTTATTCAGATCATGAATATTTGAGATTAATGTGTTTTATTTCAAGTACTCTTGTTGGTATTTGGTTCATAAGTGCATGTGGTTGATCTTTTTCTGGCTTCCGACTCTGATTTTTACTGTGACATGTTGTAAAGATTTCCTGAACAGCTTAAGGATGATTATATTCATTCGCTGGGCTTTTGTTACGTGCCCGTATTCCGTGTTTTTGGAAAGCGGGGCGTGACATGAATGATTTAAAATTGTAAAGTATACTAGGGTTATATATTACGAGATAAAAGGAAGTAGTAATCTAAAAGACGAATGTTTTGTGAAAAATAATATGACTGTTTAATTTTAGCTAAAAGAATAAAGAATATAATATAAGTATAATAGTAAGAATTATAATGATGTGTATAAAAATAATATCATAAAATTTTTATTTTTAAAAGTTACGTAATAATTCTATAGAATGGTGATTAGTATACATCAAAAATTTACAAGTTGTCAGGTATAGCACGAAAATCAACATATAATATTTTATACGCAAATACGCGTAAAAACTGTATGACGAAACAACAATACTATAACATGAAAGTTGTAAGCAATTAGAGAAACAAAATAAAATAATAGTAAAAGTAACAATATACAATTGAAATAATATATAATATTAATTGGGATAGAAATAAAATGTAGACAGTAAACGGAAGTATAAATAATAAAAATCATATTATATGAGTATCAAACATATCGAAGATAGATTAGCAATAAAATATACAAATAGAATTGTATAAAAATACAAAGTAATAAAATAATTAACAGTAATTATATACACTCACTATTATATGAGTATCCACGACATCCGGTTGCAGTTTGCCTTCTTGACATTCAGTTGCAGATTTTGCCTCCCCGACACCCAGTTGCAATTTGCCTCCATTGATGTCTACTTGCATATTTGCCCTCTCGACATTAGGTTGCACCAAAACGGTGAATGGAATGATGTAATCTTCCATATATACTTGGATATTGGATGTTTAATTTTTAAGTATGATGTTATTTTTTGAAATTTGTGATATGAAAATAGGAGTAAAAGTAGGGAATGAAGTTTTAGATTACGATAATGAAATATTAAAATAGATGTATAGATTATAAATATCAAACATAACAATATAATTTAGTAGAAATGAAAATAGTTTATCAAAGTAAGAAGAAAAATGGAATGAAATTCATGCTTAGGCTTAAATGCGAATGTGAATGAGAAAATAAATATGCAATGTAGTAGGTTGACATAATAAACATATACTATAAAATATATACAGTAATGTAGTAATTAGGTAAGTGTAAAATAATAGGTATAATAAGAATGTTGAAATATATGATGTATATAGTAATCAGTGAAAAGTATGTGTAGTAATCATGTAACTCCTGTTTTTCGTTTTTCGTATTTTTGGTGTATTTTTCTCTTTCTTGAGTATTTGTACTCTCTTGTATTTTTCTGGGACCGTATATTGGAGTTGTTTTCAATATATAATCATTTTTGTTTTGGTTTGAGCTCTTTGTGTTGATTTGTTCGTCTTTTGATTTCGTTCTCCATTGATTGTTGTTTTTTCCTCTTTATTTGATTATTGTTCTCTTTATTTTGCTCTTGGGTGTTCCTGGTGTTTTGGTTGGCTACCCTATTCCTAATCCTATTACTTTTGAACCCCAATTGATTACCAAAGCCAAATTGACTTACAATCCTATTTTTAATCCTATACTAATTGATCCAAATCAATCCTAATTGAATTAATCCTATTACCACTCCTATTGGATCCTAATTAAACCCACATACCCAAATATCCATCTCCTACTACAAACCCTAAACTATACCCTATTTAATCCCTCTCTACAAAACCCTAAAACCTAACCCTAACTCTCTCTCACCGGCCTCCCTTTCTCTCTCCTCGACTGCGCCACAACCCAGCACACCGACCCCCCCTCATCGACCTGCTCCCCTTCGGCCTGTGCTCACCCACCGACCGACCACCTCATCCCCTACTCCCGACCGCATTCCACCTAGCCGCCAACAACCGAGCACTCCATTGCACCATCCTCCATCATCTTCACCTCTTCCCCATCCTGCCGTCCGCCGTCGACAGCAGCAACCGGAGCGCTAGCAATCGAAGCCAGCCGACGCCCCGACGCCGCTTGCGCCCTTGCTCTCTCTCGCTCTTGTTCGTTTGCACGTGCTCGTGTTTGAGTGCACGTGTGATCGAGGTTTGTTTGGTTCGTGGATTCTTGTTCGTGGGTTTGTTCGTTGCCGGGATCCATTCCCGTTATTCTTGGTGTTCTTCGTTTTCATCTTCGGTTAAGGCAAGTAACTTGTACTCAAATTTCTTTGTATGATACAAGTCAAAAATACCGCTTATAGTGTAGTTGGGTTCTAGAGACAACTCGTGTGTGGGTTATCTTTGATGGGTTTTGTCTCTATTGTGCTATTTGACCATAGTTGCTTCACGACACAAAATTGACATGAAAACAACTAGGTTTGACCGTTCTTGATCTATTCATATATGTGAGATAATTAGGTGAAATTATGTGTTTGATGAGATCCATGTGATATGATAATTGTAAATATGTTATACACTCTATTTCATGATATTTGGACACTTAGTAGACTCTATACCATGTTTGATTGTGATTGGAACAAGTTTCATATGATTTATGTTGGTTTTGTTGTTAGAGAAAAATCTGTAATTGTCGATGATCAGTTTTGATTTGCATTTTAGACCATATTACGTTTAGAATTCTCAATTTTTGTATTTGACATGAATTGTAAAGAAATCTGTCTTCTTTCCAATATCTCTGACTTTGATCAATTTCGTTTTTGTATGAGTGAGTTATGGTTGTTTTACTAGAGAGGTGTATTTTATTTCCAGATTTTGTTTTTTGATGATTTTGATGATTAAACTATTTTGATACTAGTCCTAATTATATTATTTTGATCTGAAACTTTGCACAGTATTTCTATAGCTATTTAGAGATTACCCAAAATTTTGGTGAATTTTATTGATGAGTTTTGTATGCCGTTTCATGCTTGTTTATAAAAGCTATACTTGCTGTATTATGCTCCCTGTTCTGTAAAGAATCATATTTTCACCCTATTTTCTTTTACTGTATGAAAAATATTTATGAAATATGAAAGTTATCTTTTTATGTCTATTTTCATCTCCCTTTGGTGGATTTGGATTTCGTTTCACGTTTTGCGAGATATTACAGTTTTCGTACAGCAGTGTTGGGAATTCCAGATTTGCCAAACTATCGGTTCTTGATGTTTTTTGATTTTTGTTGACTGGACTAATTTTACTGGAATATTATGAAACTTTATATTCTGATACTAGACATATAGGAGAATACCCCATATTTTTTCTGGATTAATTGAGATTTTTTAATGCTGTTTTTCTGACTTTGAATACGATTTACTGATTTCTGGCTGAACGTATTTTCTAGATTCAAATCAGTTTTGAGTTATGATTTTGTGAAATACTATATGGCTTATACAAAATCGCTGGATTTGTGTGAAAGTCTATTTTCCAGATTCTTTGACGGATTTAGATTTGGATTTCTTTAGTAATGGAAATCACTGTTTTAGTGTTGTACTATCATGCTATCCTGAATATGAACATACACTGTTTTGCTCGTTTATGTGACCGTATATCACCTATGCATGTTCATTTGTTTTCCTGAACCTAATAATGATTTTATCATGTTATTTTGACACTATTTCATGCACTATCATGTCTGTTGATAACCATAATAAAAGTGATCAAGCCAGGGTTTCTTAAGAAAGATCTAGTAGTGGAAAATATGGAAACGTGTACTTGGAAGGAAACTAGTATTCCATACTGTTATTGTTACTGTTACTACTACTGCTACTACTACTGTTACTTTTACTGCTACTGTTACTGTTACTTTTACTGCTACTACTACTGTTACTGATACCTGAGTACACTGCCCCATTATGGTCCACTATGAAATCTAAAAGCGAAATTGTTTATTGTAGCAACCATGTATTATAATATGGGGCGCATGAAGTACTACCTAGCTAGTAATACACACAAGACTGTAAGAACAGAAGACTGATACTGTTAGACTGATACTGTTATACTGTTACACTGATATACTGAGTTTATGTTTACTGGACACTGTTAGTTACCATATGACATTATACTTGACACATTCATTTATACTGTTAGTATACCATGCTAGTTGACTTTGTTAACTGATTCATGCTAGTTAATACTGTTGATGCATTATTCCATGCTATTTGTTTACCTTTCCCATGTACTTGTATTCTACATTATAAGTGGCCCGTAACTTGCATTGATGGGTACTTATTTTCTCTTTCTTTCTCCTGTAATTATTAATTGTAGATCAGGATGGTCAGCAGCCCGACGGCATTGGCAAAATGAGATATTAGTGCTAGATTTTTTTCTTATTAGTATTGCTAGTATTGTTGCTTTGAATAATATATTTTGAGTACTTAGATGATTACTTTGTATTTTTGGGCGATGTGACCCAGGATTTTGTCTTATCCAGATTTTGATTTATTTGAGATTAATATATTTTGTTTTAAGTAAATTCTGTTGGTTCATTAATTCAATTTTGCATGTGTGTGGTGATTCTCTTTTGCTTCCGACTCTGATTATATTGTGAGATGTTGTAAAGATTTCTGAACAGCTTATGGATGATGCAAATCATTCGCTGGGTTGAGTTGCGTATCCGTATTCTGTATTCTTTTTTGGAAGCGGGGCGTGACAAGGCTTTTAGTGGTATCAAAGCCCAGGTTTGGCTAATATATTAGACAAGCTTAGCTCGAACTGGGATCGGCTCAATATTTTATCACCATGCATGCATAAATGAATTATTATCAACTTTGATTCTGGATACTAATTGTTTTGATTTTTGGTGCAGCTATGGCTCGTGGGAATTCTTCTCAGCCTGATCCAGTTGAGGCTGTCACTGCTGTGCTTGAGTGGCTGATCAATCAGCAGCAAAACCACAATGATCTTGTGATGGCTGCTCTTGAAGCTGCTCGAGTTCCGCCTCCCATTGTACCTGTGCAGGCAAATCTTCCGCCTCGTCCAGGAACAGTTACGAATTTTATAAGGCTGCATCCCGACCGCTTTTCTGGCACTGAGACGCCTTTGGAGGCCGAACAATGTTTGATCCGGACCGAGCACTTGCTCTTGGCGGCACGTGTTGCTGAGGCTGATAGAGTGGACGTGGTTTCCATCCAGCTGGTGGATTTGGCTTATATTTGGTGGATGGCGAAGTCCGAACGATTTGAGAGGCCTATTGCTTGGACTACTTTCACTTGGGGATTCTTGAAGAAGTTCTTCCCCAGTAGTACTCGAGTTGAGATGGAACAGCAATTCCTGGCCCTAAAACAGGTTAAGTCATTATTCTATTTTGGAATTTTGTTACATAATTGTCCAAATAATGTTGTAACATGGACTTCTTCAAATAGGGCTCCAGGACAGTGGATGAGTACGCAGCTGAGTTTACTAGACTTAGCCGCTTCGCTGCTGTTCTTGTGGCTACTGAAGAGGATAGGGCTCGTAGATTCACGAATGGGCTTGAGCAGGATATCAAGAGGCATCTTGTCTCTTTCCATTTGCGTACTTATGCTGAAGCTCTTGAGGCAGCTCGAGCTCAGGAGCAGGCTCGTGGTGGTTTGGTTCCTTTTCCGCGGACTGTTCCGCATTCTGTTGCTAGGCCTTCTGGTGGTCCTGTTCGGAGGCCTATCCCAACCCATCCGGTCAGGGCAGCTCTGTATCTTTCTGCTGGTTTCCAGAAGGGTGGTTTTTGTGACTTCTGTCAGATGTCTGGGCATGAGCGTAAAAATTTTTGGCGCGTCAACTGCCGTTGCTTTAGGTGTGGCGTCGCTGATCATTCAGTACGCGATTGTCCACAGCAGCAGCAGCAAGTGGCTCTTCTAACCAGGAGTCCTGTTAAGCAAGCAGGCCCAGCTCGTGGTCCAGTTAGGCCTCTGCTTTCTCCTCAGCATCAGATTGTCGGTCAGAGGACCGCTGTTCCGAGGAGAGATCAGGCTTTCAACTTGACTGCTGCAGATACTGAAACAGCTGAAGGAGTTGTGGCGGGTACATTTTTCTTTTTTTTTTGTTGTTGTTGTTGTTTTGCTTTCTCTTGTTTCTTTCTGTTGGTCTTATTTTGCTTTCTTTCCGTTATCTTTCTGCATTGTTGTTTCCCTTATCCTTGATTGTCTGCTTTTTCCTTTCTCCTTGTCTTTTGTTTCCTTAGGTGTCATACTTGTTTGCTCTTTTTCCGCTCGTGTTCTCTTTTATTCTGGGGCAACCCATTCTTTTGTCTCCTCACGATTTGTCACTCGCCATCAGTTGGATTGCAGCAACATGTCTGAGGCTTAGAACATTTTGACTGGTGGTGGTCTTGTCATTTGTTCCTGTGAGTGCAGGCAATGTTCCGTTGTTATTGGGGATGCAGATTTCAAAGCCAACCAGATTAGAATTGGAAATTCAGGATTCGACGTTATTCTGGGTATGGATTGGTTAGGTGAAACCCATGCCATTATTGATTGCCGTGCCAAGAAAGTTATTTTCAGAATTCTAGATCAAGCAGAATTTAAGTTCCATGTCGGGGAGTCTTTCCTTGGCCGAGCAAAGATTGCAGTTGTACAGGTGGATTGTGCGATGGAACTGCACTCAGGCTGTGAGGCTGCACCTCTAGTAGTTTTGGGATTTCTTGGATGTTTTTCCAGATGAGTTGCCTAGCTTACCCCCTGATAAGAAGTAGAGTTCGGTATTGATCTTCAGTTGGAACGACACCAATATCGAAGAGTCCCTACAGGATGACACCTGTTGAGCTAGCAGAGCTTAAGGTGCAGATTCAAGAGTTGCTTGATTTGGGTTTCATCAGACCAAGTGTTTTGCCTTGGGGATGGTAGTCGTCACCTGTCTGTGGATTATCGGGAACTAAACTGTGTTACTGTGAATAACCGGTATCCTTTGCCTAGGATCTATGACTTACCCTCCTATTGTTCTTAAAGATTATACCGAGATCGATGGCCCATATTAGCCACTTCTCAAATTTCAATAATCTCTTTCATCACTTGCCGATACTTTGGGTCTCACTTAGCCTCTAGAATCTACACATTTCATGTGCACAACATCCTACGTTATTCATACCCTCTACATTTTAAAGTCTCATCCATTCACATATTCAATTATTCTTTTGCTCACACAACCCAATTATTCGATCAACTAGTTTCATAATCTTATTCAACAATTTCAAATCAACATTCTTTATGTAATAATGGATAGTTTACTCATCCCCTTCTAATAGAATTTTCAATGAAGTTGTAAATTGACAAAACATTATCTATTTCATTCAATAGGTTCTTTTCCAAACAATATGACATCCAACTTCCAATTTTTCTCTTTAACAACTCAAATTAACTCTAGATCGAGTTCAATCCAAATGATAAATTTTAGAATACCTCTAGTCAAATAGCTTACTTTGTTTCTTAATAAAAGGCATAAATTACTATTTATTTAGTCACCAATACATCTCAATTCCAAATATTCTTCTTCTTAACCACATTTTAAATCTCACAATATGATTCTAGTTCAAATAATCCAATTTGTTCCTTAACTGCAAACATAAATTACAATTTATCTTAATCCCCAAATAAATATCAATTCTTATAATCAACTCAATTTCAGTGATTCCCCTTAATTCATATTTGAAATCTAGTAGTAAAAATAATTTAAATGTCTTTTAATCAAATACAAACTTCCATTTGTTTAATTCCCAAAAGGATGTAAATTTTATATTTACTCATTTATATACTTTCCCTTAAATCCATCTTTTACTTCCCTTAATAAACCCAAAGATCTAATAAAGAGAAAGAAAAAAAAAAGTTTCCCCTACCCTGGCTCGAACCCACGCGCAACCGAAGGCGCCCAAAGTCGCACGGGCACTAGCCAAGAAGTCCAAGCATCACAACTGATTATAACTCTACTAAATTATTTTTATACAAACTCTCTGTTTCTCGGTTATTTTTAATCTGACCATGTGACTACGAGTTTCCTCCTTCTTAATTTATTTTCGGGATCATTACTATACACAACACCTCTAAAATTTCCAGAACGATAAATCTCTCTAATTTAATATAATTTAACTTGGAAATTATTCAAATCAATTTAGATAGTGCAATCTTTAACCTTTACATTCTAGTTCCTCATTAATTCAAATTAGACTACACTTTGTTTTAACTTCATAAAATTAGCATGAATGCTCTACCAATTATTGTAAGATTAGGAAAAATACCCATAGCCCCAATCCACCTGCAAATCTACATGCATTTCTAACATAAACTTATCAATATTGCAAATTGTTATGCATTCTCAATTTCACATATATAATTTAATCATGGTGTAGCAAAATCTAACATGAGCCAATATTCATGAATTTACATACATGAGCAAACACAGATGATATTTCCACACAAGAATTCTTATGCAAATTTATTTTAAATGCAAGGCAAATCAATTTCTATGTTGTAGCTACATCTATTCTTCTAGTCTATTTAATCTAGCATGCGTTCATACTCAAATTAATTCACCAATTACATTCTAGATTACACAAAGTAATTATCTAACAATTTCATGCATAAAAATAAGAAAATTAGAAATTAAAGAGACACCCACCTCTTAGTAGTAGAAATCTCCTAACAAAATAACTCTAAGAAAATTATCCCCAAGATTTCAATGAGAAAGCTCCAAAATTCAAGATGAAGTTATGTTAGCATATAAATGTATCCACACACACACACACACACACACACACACACACACACACACACACACATATAGGGGAGTGATCATGTGAGACCTAGTTCTCACGATAAGCTTCATGTGAACTTTTTATATAGCCATCACATGGATGATATGAACCATTCACATTGTTTAGATAGACAAAATTAGTTAAAATATGCAAAATCAAGTTATTTGAAGTTCATTTGTCCATCCATCACGTCATTATAAAAAATAACGATATTCAGCCATACAATTTGTAACACTTAAATGTATAGACAAACAAATCTCAAATGACTTGATTTTTCATCTGTAGACTAATTTAGATGTGTAGATCAAAATGAACGGTTCAGATTTTTCAATTTATATCTCAAAAAAAAGTTCACACTTGGTTCTCACCGAAGGAGTTCTCACATGATCATATATATATATATATATATATATATATATATATATATATAGTGAGTGAGTGGGGGAAAAAGAGTGAGGTGGCCGGGAGGTTTTCAGAAATGGCAGAGAAGGAGAAGAATTTTTTTGATAGTGGGGTCTGGCGAGAGAGAAAGAGAAGATGGTGATGGGGTTTTTATGTACAAAAGTAATTAACTACCCACTAACACAATTAACCACCCCACTAATCCTAATTAAACTGTCCCCTAAACTCACTTAACTAAAATAAATTTATATTCCCTCCTAGCACAAGAAATGGCCAGCCAATCCGTTTTTGGAGAGAAAACATGTGCACGTGTGTATTACGTGTGTGCACACAAATTATTAAGAGGTTTTATTTAAATTAAATGCATATGTTATATATTGTACTATGTATTTAACAGAGCAAGTTTAATTTAATTGTAATTAGAGTTTTTATGCACAAATAAAAATAAACACACATACACTTCATAAATTTTATTTTTTGAAAGAGAATACAACCAACATGTGCACTGTAAACATGTGCATCGCACGTATAAATAAATATTTAAATACGAAATAAATTTGAGAAAAAGAGAAATATTTATAAATAATCGAAATACAACATAAAAAAAATACATTTCATTAATTTTATATATACAACAATGTAACCAACACTTACATAGAAAGCACGTGCATCGCACGTATAAAAATGTATCTGAGTCAAAATAGGAGAAAATGAATTTCAATTTATAAAACGAATTCGAACAAATTATAAAATAAATAATTGAACATGTGGAAAATTTTATAATATTACACGTAACGGTAGAACATACGTAATCGACACGGGTATTGAAACACGTGCGATGCACATAAAACAAAAAGATTAAAATAAATGTTTAAGTTGGCTTAAAATATGATAAAAAATAAATTTTGAGATAAAAAAAAAATGTAAATAATCGAAATACAAAATACGCAGGATATTCCTATTAAAATACGTTACGGATGTTTCTCGTAACAGTACAAAATACTTGTGCATAACACCCGTGGGCAAAATCGTCACAACTCAATTTTGTGGGGTGTTACAGTATCCCCCAAGGTTTCGGGCTCCGAACAATGAAATACGTCCCCTTCCACCCCTTTATGGAGTCTGGATACCCGTGTGCGACCTTCCTCCCTCGGTGCGGCGAGATGTAGTAGATATCCCTTCATACTCGCCAGGCGAGCTAATACCCAAGACCGCTTGGAAATAACTCAATCTCAGGGGCACGCCCCTCTCTTCGCAAAGAAGCATGAAATACACGAGCTACTTCCAAGAATTGGGTCCGTATTGCATTTGACTCAATGACTCCCAGTTTTAGAACCCTCTGGATGAATGGGTGGAGTGGCAGTGGCAAGCCCGAGCTGAACGCGTCCACCGAAAACATATAGAAGCTAGGAGCCAAGTTATCCATGGGACGGAGCCCGGGGCAGCGGATCAACAGCTCGTACTCCTGTCTGATGAAGTAGTTGGCTCAGATAATCAGAAGGTCATCCACCGTTAGTACAGTTGGCGCTTTGTCCATAGAGATTTTTTGTCAACAAGGCAAGGATGGTTGAGCTTCGTACCAGAACAACTCCTCGACATCGTCCAGGTACATTCAGATGGAGCTCGGCTGCACGGTGAAGGGGACATCGAGTCTGAATTCAGGAGTCGTCTTGTCCGGGCTGTCCAATAGGATCCACTTCGTTTTTCTCCGTCGGACACGACGACCCCTCGGGGGAGAGGGCATCGCCAGAGGGGCCAGATGGTCTTCTTTGACTTCCTCGTCCCCCTCGATAACTTCAACTCCCTCGCCATCCCCCACTCCCTCAATCAGCTTATCTTCCTCCACACCACCGACAACTTCCTCCTTGTCACCCTCCTCCCTATGCACGCTCTCGTCTGAGTCGCTTGACTCCACTATGAAGGGCTTTCTGCTGCGAAGCGGCATGACTTCATAAACCCTCTCCACTGTTTCCCAAGACGTTGAGTCGGATAGACGAGAGTCATCATCCCGACCCGATGTAGTGGCGGAACCAAACTGAGCCCTCGACATAATGAAAAAAACTAACCTGTCTGAAATACAGGGAAGTTACCGAAAAAGATTGTCACCGGTGATTGAACTGTGCTAGAGAGCAAACTAGGGAACCTGGAGAAAGCAAGCAAAAGGTGAAAAATGATTAGAGGGGTGGGGGACATATAGTGAAACCAACAACTCCTCGAAATTCCTAAACATCACCATTACACGTGTCACCGCAGGAGTGGCCCACATACAACCCAATTTCTCCGCAAGACCAATTTCTCACCAAGTCCAAATCGCTCGAGCCTCTGCATGCACCTCGGACATGCCAAACACAGAAGCAAGGTTTTTGCAGGTCACGAAGGCCACTTGGCTTGGCGCTAAACATGAATCTCGAGCAGGCACCCAACATTTCTGGAAAAGCTCCTCAACAGCAAGACCATCTAGCTCGACGCTCTGCATGAATCTCGAGCAGGTTTCCAACATTTCCACAAAAGTGCCTTAAAAGTAAGGCCATCTGGCTCGACGCTCAGCATGAATCTCGAGCAGGCACCCAATATTTTCACAAAAGCACCTCAAAAGCAAGGCAACCTAGCACGATGCTCGGCATGAATCTCGAGCAGGCACCCAACATTTCTACGAAAGTGCCTCAAAAGCAAGGTCATCTGGCTTGATGCTCAGCATGAATCTCAAGTAGGCACCCAGCATTTCCACGAAAGCGCCTCAAAAGCAAGGACACCTGGCTCGACGCTCGGCATGAATCTTGAGCAGGCACCCAATATTTCTACGAAAGCGCCTCAAAAGCAAGGCCATCAGGCACGATGCTCGGCATGAATCTTGAGCATGCACCCAACATTTTCACAAAAGCACCTCAAAAGCAAGGCCACCTGGCTGGACGCTCGGTATGAATCTCGAGCAGGCACCCAAAATTTCTACAAAAACACCGCAAAAGCAAGGCCACTTGGCTCGATGCTCGGCATGAATTTCTAGCAGGCACCAACATTTCTACGAAAGTGCCTCAAAAGCAAGGCCATCTAGTTCGACGCTAGGCATGAATCTCGAGCAGGCACCCAATATTTCTGTAAAATCTCACAAAATAGTATATAACTATTTTGTACATTAGTCCATGCATGATTAAGATTTGCAAGAATAATGGATTTTTCTAATTTTTTAATCGGTAAGTATTTGAACATATTATTTAATATGTTTCAAGCCCGAAAATGATACAATTGTTGAACCGGAGTTGGGATGATTTCTCAATTAAATTTTTACGTTTGTTTTAACTATAATCGAGACAGAACGTATAATGTTTTCTATAATAATAAACTATTTTTATATGGACGTACAAATGTTTTCTTTTGAGAATGTGTATGCATTTGTCATGTATCAATACATGTGTGTGTGTGTGTGTGTATATATATATATATATATATATATATATATGTGTGTGTGTGTGTGTGTGTATGTATTTTGTATAATTATACAAACAACCCTAAAACCGTTTATTGAAACCCTAAACCACCATTAAATATATGTGCTTGTTTTGAGTTGTGGTCACCCCCCCTCTCTCACTCACCCTCATCTCACCCCCTCCCATTTGTTTTGGCCGGACACCATCCCCCCTCCCTTTATTTAAAACCCCAAAACCCATCTCTCATCTCATTTTCCTCCATTTCTAACCTTAGAAACTTTCTTCTTCCTAAAAAGCTTCATTTTCCTCATTTTCTTGCAATTTCTTAAACTTCTTTCTTCTTCAAAACTTGGCTTGAAAATTTGGAGAGCAAGCATACAAGGAGGAGGAGGCTAGGAGGAAGGAGTAAGGAGCTAGGAGGTGGATGAGCTAAACAAGGAGAAAGAGAAGCAAGAAGGAATCAATCAACATCTTTATAGTGGGTGACTTCTTCCAAACTCTATGCATATTTTTAATTTGGTTTATTGTGATAAAAATTTGCTGATTTGGAATGCAATGGTGTGTGAATGAAATTTTTTTATGTTTATAATTCAATACTAGAGCTAAGGATGCCAAATAATGGGGAAAGATATAATCTTGTGAAGAAATAAACATGTTTGATTAGAAATTTTATAACCTTGTGCTTGATGGAATTTGAGGTTGAAATTTTTTTGGTAGCATCTTGATTGTGTCCTTAATGTTCACCCCAAATTTTGTGAGTTTTGGAGGTGGTTTGATATTTTTATAAAATCTATCAAGTTGCTGGTTGTGGAAAGAAAAACTGCTACTTGTTGATCAATCATGTTGACTTATAAAATTTGTATTTCCATGATAACTATGAATATAGAGCTGAAATTTTTATTGGAGCTTCTTATACATGTTTAAAACAACTCCACCAAATTTCATTAATTTTGGATGTGGTATGATATTTTAATAAAGGCTAAATTTGGAAGAAAAAAAAAACCCTTGAACTATGGCCTTTCTGCAGAAAACTCCCCTGACCTTTTTTATGCAGAACCCCCCCTAAAGTATAGTTATTGCATAACCCCCTGGAAGTATTTCAAAAAACCACATCTAACTTTTCTACTTGTATCAGATAACCCCAGTCATCTTTGCAAGTTGTTTAAAAAAAACATCATATATCTTTCTTATTATTATCAAAAACCTCTCTCAACTTTAGCAGAAGTGTCACGTTGGCGGGGTGGGTTTTTTGCAACAATACTTCAGGGGAGTTTCTGCATTAAAAAAAGGTCAGGCTGGTTTTCTACAACAATAGTTCAGGGGATTTTTTTTTTCTTTCAAGTTTAGCCTTTAGTAATTCCATTTCTTGCTATTTGGGAAAAAGAATTTCTGCTATGTTGAATTTTAACATGTTTGACTTACAAAAATCATAACTCCTTGAATACTGTAGATTTAGAGTTGAAATTTTTACAGTATATACTCTTACATGTCTTTATCAATTTCCCCGAATTTCATATTTTTGGAGAGTTTTTGATATTTAAAAAAAAATATAAATCCAATGCTAGTATGAGAATAACATCGGTTCTGTCTTCGAATTTTCATCTAGTTTGAAAATTCATTATATTGGTTTGGTTGGATTACGAGCTGAATTTTTATGTGAGATTTTTTCTGTGTATAAAACCACCCTACCAAGTTTTGTAAATATTGAACAAGATTTGTTATTCCTTTTAAATATAATTTGCTGCAGTGGTTAAGGAACATGGTAGTTTCTGTTAGTAATTTTACATCCTATTCAAACTATCATAACTTTTTGTGTGATTTGATTTTCTAGCCAAATTTTGGATATGTATTGCTCCTATGTGTCTAGAGAAATTCTGCAAAATATTATAAAGTTTTGAGATCATTTGTTATTTTTAAAAGGAGTTTTATTCTATGACGGTCGATAGTTTCATCAGATCTGGAGGTTTTACATACCACTCAGTTTTGGCTATTTTTCTTTATCTAGGTGAACTATTTTGAGAAATTTTTAAACTAAGAAGTTAAAGTAGACTCAATGATCTTTCTAAAGAGTCCAAGAACTTGAAATTTCATTGTGTATGTTATTTATGGGGATTTTTTTAAAATAGCACAACGACATGTGGAATTGTTAGTTCACTATTTTGGTTTAATGTATGTTTTCTTCGTACTAGGGCTTCCAATTATGACTTCGAATGTCGTTTGTGTAACTTTTGAGTTGTGTTTGATCTTTTTGAAATTTTGCTTGTTCACACCTAGTGTGTTTTGAGATTTGAACAACTCGTATCTTATCTTCTTGCCTCGGTGTATTTGTTCATTATTCCAATTGAATAGCTTACTGTTTTTGGTGTATGTAAGTTATAGTCATATTAAGGTCGTAATTGGAGTTAGATAGATATTGATTAACTTGTGAATCATACGTGGTTGAATCGGCCTTGTGGATGTCCACTGTTTGTTATGTGTTTTGGCTATGTAATCAGCTTGTTAGTTGTCTAGGGTAATGGTTATCATCCTAGACTCTTGATCCATTTAACCCTTGAAAATTGTTAGCCTTGTCACCTTGAGATGTTGTGGATGAAGAAAATTTTCGTGTGCCGGCGGTTCGTTACCGATGGAAGGGTTGATCGCGGGATGGAAACGGGGTCAAGATCCAAACAAGAGGGTTGTTGGCGCGCAACGGAGGTCGAATCGCCAATGTCGCTGGGTCAAGTTTGGGATAAGTTCAGCTCAGTCTTGAGCCTGGTCTGGGGGCCATGTTGGTTTCCCTAAGGCTTTGTGATATTGGTTAATACTGGGTTTTACTAGCAAGTAATCGGCTGGTAATCTATAATCTTTGTAATTAAGATTGGTAGTTGCTTTGTCAGTTCTAAGTGAAGGATGATGTCTAGTAGTAGTATCCTTTTGATTACTCTGATGTATGGATAGGATAGTCTCTAGTCGGGTGGTTGTACTCTCCTGTCAAGGAGACACATGCAGCGTCGTCTCGCCTGATAAGGGGGCGGGCGGCATGATCCCGTATGTTAATTTCTAGGGTCTAGTGATAAGAACGTGATGTGCGTACAATGATTCTCCCGTCGGAAGTTTGGGGATGGACCCTAAGACTCTGCCAGGTTCTATATTGTTTAATACGGACAGGGAGCTAGGGTAGGACTCAAAATTGCGAGTAAGACCCGAGACGTCCTGGTGAGCTTGTGGGCTACCTTATGTTCTTAGTAACTTTTCGAGTGAGGTCAGGTGCAATGGGCGGAAACTGGACATAGTGGAAAATGAGGACACCACTACTAACTGTAGTGGCGGAATTAGACCGACCAACTGCAACCTCATCACTCACTAGATAAATTTCAGGAATGGGAAAGAGTACATTAGTAGGATGCCTCATGAGGGATCGAACCCTACAATTAGAAGGAAGCGAACTCCTTGTGAAGTATGTAGTATGGGATGCATACGTTTCCATTAAAGTTGATTTTGGGAAAGTATGTTGTATGGGATGCATACGTTTTCAAATAAATTGCATTTGAGTAAGTGCATCCTGTGCATTTTGAATTGTGCATTAGACTCTAGGGCATGGCATATACTAACACTTGTGATTTGACTACACATTTTTCTTTTGTCGCTGGTTTTATCAGCATAACGTCAGTTATATTCAACTGACTGCCCACAGTTTGTTTAGTTGCAAGATGACTGATCTTGGAGCAGGAGACTCGAACTGCGGGGAGCGATCAGTGGAAGTTAATGTCCAGTGTGTTGCAGAGTTTTCGAATTGTTATACTTTGTGAGATTATAAGTGTTGTGCAGTAAAATTTTTGGGATGTAATTTAGGTGAATTCATGATGTAATTCTTTGATAAACAAATTTGTACTTGAACAACATTTTGGGTCAATAAAAGTTTTAAATTCCTGTGATTTTACTGTGTTTAGAATCATTTGAAGAAAAGATTCTAGCTTGTGTCTCAAATTTCCTGTGTTGGAAACTCGGAGCGTTACAATTTCTACGAAAGAGCTTTAAAAGCAAGGCCACCTAGCTCAACACTCGGCATGAATGTCGAGCAGGCACCCAGCATTTCTACAAAAGTGCCTCCAAGCAGCGCCGACCCCAAGCTCGGAGCTCGGCTTGAACCTCGAGTATCGATACAGCTTTGTCTCAGAAAAATGCCTAAATCGAGGTGCTCGGCACCGACCCCAAGCTCGGAGCTGGGCATGAACCTCGAGCATCAATACAGCCCTCTCTCAGAAAAATGCCCCTATCGAGGTGCTCGGCATCGACCCCAAGCTTAGAGCTCGGCATGAACCACGAGCATCGATACAGCTTTCTCTCAGAAAAATGCCTCTATCGAAGCTTTCAGCGCTGACCCCAAGCAGAGCTCGGCTTGAACCTCGAGCATCGATACAACTTTCTCTCAGAAAAAAAACCTCTATCGAGGCATTCGACTTGAACCTCAAGCATCGATACAGCTTTCTCTCAGAAAAATGCCTCTATTGAGGCGCTCGGCACCAACCTCAAGCTCGGAGCTCGGCATGAACCTCGGGCATCGATACAACTTTCTCTCAGAAAAATGCCTCTATCGAGGCACTCGGCATCGACCCTAAGCTCGGAGCTCGACATGAACCTCAGACATCGATACAGCCTTCTTTTAAAAAAATGCCTCTATTGAGGTGCGCGGCATGAACCTCGAGCATCGATACAAATTTCTTTTAGAAAAATGCCTCTATCGAGGTGCTCGGCACTAACCCCAAGCTTGGAGCTCAGCATGAACCTCGAGCACCGCCACGGCTTCCTCTAAGAAAGCACCTCCCTCAGCGTGCTCGACCTCGACCCTCCTGGCTCGACGCTCGGTGCCGACCCCTCGAGCTCGGCGCTCAGCACGGACTTCGATCAGGCTGTATACCATGCTCGGCTTGATGCCGACCCCCAACACTTCTCAGGAACTCACCATCTCATTTTCGCAAAGTACTTCCCTCCGCTCTTCTCACAAGGACACACTACTCTTCCACGGCTGGTGCACACAACCCTCCAGGAGTGGGGGGCTTATGATGTGGTATAGATGACGTGGCCTAATCAGGTCCATCAGATCTCCGTAGATTTTGATCATCCCAGATCATCAGGTCAACAGGCCCAATGGGCCTTCTACCACTTCAGGCTCACAGACAAATGGGTCTGACCTGGCCCATTAGGGTCAGATACCTGTTTTCCCCTGCCTATAAATACCAAGCCCCCTCCTCATTGCAGAAGGTAATCAATATTTCTCCAACCGAACCCTAACTGCTCAGTATCTTTTCCAGTGAATGGCTAGATCGTTGGAGGGCCTATCGCCGGGACTTCTCCTGGTGTTTCTAGACCTTTTGTAGGTGCTCCGGCCGTCCGAGCTCAAATAGCTCTTCCTAGCCGACCTCCAGGAACAGACCCGAATTGAGGTCGAGATCCGTCCCTTCCATTTCACAAATTACAAGAACTCACACCTGTTGCTCCCACACTGAAAACAAGCACCATCAAAATCCCATGCAATTCATAAGCTTTGCATAAAAATGTCAAAAGTGAAACAATTTAAACCAAACCCTAATTTTAATCTTACGAATATAAAAATAATCAGTACTCAATATCAATGATTAAGAACAGAAAATGCGAACTTGAATATTACCAAATTATGGGGCTGGAATTTCCGCAAAATCGCAGAGTGCTTGTTCTTCTGGATTGGATTGGTAAGAGGATAAAACATCAAATTTGCAAAATAACTGAAAAGAAAATTAAATTTTTTTTTTTTACAAATTGATGATGTGTACAGGTTGAAGGAAGAGTGGTGGGTTGATCTGTAATTTCCCCTAAAAAACTAGGAGTTTTTCATTAGTTGTTGTCGTGATCAAAAATTTTTGGGGAAGGGAAGAGCGAAGTAGAGGGATATAGAAGAGCGAGATTCTGACTCTTCTATTTCCTTTTAAATAAATATTTTAAAAAATAAAAATAAAATTTACAGTTTCGGTTTGCTCTTCAATTTCGTGAGTTCCGGATGAGATGTGGTCGGTTTCTATGTAGTAGAAGAGAGAAATCGAGTAATGGTGGCTCTCGTTAATAAACAATAAAATTGGAAAATCCTACGCACATGATTTTGTATGAAAGGGTAATGGTCAAGAATAATAAGGTGCCCCTACATGATCGACTTAGAAAGATTATGCAGGATGCACAAATCTCAAGGAGAACAGCGAAAGCCTTGTCCATTTCATGTAATATCTTTCCTACTTCGGACTTGGTACTCAGGTACCATACATTTCGAGGACAAGTTGTTAAGATCCTTTGGGAAAGGGTCGTGGATGGAGGGGTGTTGCTTCCGTGTTGCCCTCTCCTCTGTGCCTGCTACTTGGAAATTTGGACTCTTTCATAATATGTTGGTTTTCTTAACCTCGCGGATTAATTTATAAAATTGTTTTTTTCTTCTTGTTTTTCTGGTTTTTTGGGCTTTATTTCATTATGCACTTGTTAATAAAATAGACCGATCAATGATCATGCTCCACCTTGTAACGTCCCTGCCCGAGCTCAGGCAATTTATTACAATTTATCAGACAAATTATTTATAGTATAGTACAACTGCCCACCACAGGCTGCCTCTCAAATGGTGGTTAACCGGATCGGTGACTCTTGATCATAGGCTATTATATTTCTATTTATTTTATTTTATTGCAATTCTCTATGTGGGACTATATTATTCACATTCTAGCCAACAACCTGCTGTCTTTAATCAGACCGTGGGACCCCCCATCCTATTTCACATTATTATTACTCTTTTGCCATCCACCTTAATATATATATATATATATATAAGAAAATCTTCTATTGTGCACCACCCCTCCGTGTGCACTTGACCTTTCCGCCTTCGTATTGACGATCCGAACCGTTCACATTGATCTACACATCTAAATTAGCCTAAATATGTAAAATCAAATCATTTGAAACTCATTTACCCATCCATCATGTGACTATAAAAAACAATGATTTTTAGCCATACAATTTTGTAACACTTCAATGGATGAGCAAATGAATTTCAAATGATTTGATTTTACATATTTAGACTAATTTAGATGTGTAGATCAATGTGAATGGTTCGAATTGTTGATACAAAGGCGGGAAGGCCGAGTGCACACGTTGTGTGCACCATAGGTGGTGCACAACAGAAGACTTCCATATATATATATAGAGTCCCCTTCGGTTGCACACTACTTTTGGTGAGCACTCCGTGAGCACTCACGAACCAGAGACCCTATGAAAAATCCGAACCGCTCATATTGTTCTATATGCCTTAGATAGCCTAACAATAAAAAATCAAGTAATTTGAAGTTCATTTGCCCATCCATCATGCTGTTAGAATTTTCAGCCATACAATTTTATGATGATGTAAATCATGGGCAAATGAACTTCAAATTACTTGATTTTTTATTGTTAGCTATCTAAGGCATATAGAACAATATGAGCGGTTCGGATTTTTCATAGGGTCTCTAGTTCGTGAGTGCTCACGGAGTGCTCACCAAAGTAGTGTGCAACCGAAGATTTCTCTCTCTCTCTCCTCTCTCTCTCTCTCTCTCTATATATATATATATATATATATATATATATATGAGAAATGCTCCATTGAAAACGGGTCTAGTTTTCACGAGTTGGAAAACACTAATCTGAGCCGTTGGATTGCTCATACTCGTGATCAGCGGCTCAGATCGAGCTCACTATAACCCATTTCAATTGATCAGCGGAGGGTTATTTTGGGAATTTCGTCCCAAATAACTCTTCGCTGAACAGATTCTAAAAAAATTGATATAACCTAGGTCGTTGTCAGGATGAAATTTCCAAAATAACCCTCTGCCACTTAAGTGATATTGGGTGATGGGCGGAGGTGATCTGAGCCGCTGATCACGATTAAAAGTGATCTAACGGCTCAGATTGGTGTTTTCCAACCTGTGAAAACAAACTCTTAAGAATATAGTACAACTGCCCACTACAGTCTGCCTCTAAAAAGGTACTTAACCGGATTGGTAACTCTTGATCATAGGTTATTATATTTATAGTAATTTTATTTTATTGCAATTCCCGATGTGGGACTATATTATTCACGTTCTCTCCTATCTCGATGAAGTACAGCCGAAGCCTAGCCACGTCATCAAAGAAAACACAACATGCTGTCTTCATTCCTCACCCGGGTGGCTCCTACATGTCCTTGGCCTTCATGTGTGCCAACAGAGTACATAATTAGCCAACAACATGCTGTCTTTAATCAGACCGTGCGACCCCCAATACATTTTTTTATTTATAGAAAATACGGGATGTTACACCACCTTCTTTTCAAATAAACAAAATTGAGATGCATCCTTTGATTCTCTAGCCATTTCAATTTTCTTTAGTTTAAATTTTGGCATGCTTTGGGGATGTAATATAGCGTGGGGGCAACTTTGCCCGTTGTGTTCTGCTTCCTCTGAGGATGTTAATCATCTCTTTGTGAGATGCTCGTTTATATCTCCGCTTTGGCAGATTGCTTCCCTTGCCTGGGGTGTGCTTATCCTGCCGAGCGATATTGAATCTTGCTGGAGTCGCCTTCCGCCGATTTCTAAATATCGCAAATGCTGGATGCTCTCGGTTCACATTATTATTTGGATCCTCTGGCTTGAGAGGAACCGTAGAATTTTTTCGCAGCGCGCTCGCACTATCACTCAACTGATTGATGATTTCCTTTACTTATTTAGTTTTTGGTCGTCTAAGGCTTCCTCTAAAGATAGAGAGCTTTTCGATCATGCTCGCATTCATGACTCTATTATTGTTCTTCGCAATCTTCTGGCGTTTTAATTATATTGGTTCTTCATATTTCTTTTTTCTATCTTCTATCGCAGGTTGATTGAAGCGCTTGGTTCCTTCTTAGCCTCGGGGTTGTATGCCTTGACGCTTCCCTGGCTTTTCTCTGTTCCAGTTTATATCTGCTGGATTGCTGATGGTTTTGTGGTTTTGGCTCGGTGACCATTTTGATATCCTGATGGTATCAGGATTTTGAGTGCTAGTGACCTTTTGTGGGAGGATAAGTTACTCCTGTCCTTGTGCTGTATGCCTCTTTTTGGGTCACTTATCTTTGCACTTTGTGTTTATGTATATTTGTTCCGTCTATTAATTGCTTGTGTAGTCTTCCTGCTTGTTGCCTTGTTGATTATGTGTGGGATTTGTTAGCCTGTTGGTTTCCTGATTTTGTGCATGATTTATGTCTGGCTCATGAGGATATGGTTATTGCGTTCTCTGGCTCGTTCTGTTATAATGCTCTGATGCTCTCCATTTGTTTGCTCCTTTGTTTGGTTGCGGTTCTGAGATTACGCTTTATTCAGTTTGTTGTCTTGTGTTGCTCCCGTGGTTGGAGGTGGTTTTTGCTGGCTCGATTGCGCTTCTTTCGATCGTAGCTTTTCTCCTGCTGGCTACCTCTCTAGCCAGCACTACGTCTTAAGCGTATTGTCCCCGATTGTGGGTGATTTGCGGCAGTTCATTGCAGTTCGGGGAGCAGTTTTCTGTTCTTCCCCTCCTCCTGCTGTCTATTCCTCCGCGTTGGCTGATTCGCGGCTTGCCCTTTCTGGGCTTGCCTGGGGTCCTTTGTTCCTCCTGCAGTTCAGTCGTTCGTCTACCGTAGCAGGCTCAGCTGAGTGTGGCGGCTCCCGGCGCTTTCGTGGTCGAAGCGACTGGCAGGTCTCTTGTCCGTTGGCCTATTCTGATGCGTGCTTTCGATTTCTGTTGTTGTTGTATCTATTTATATAGGACTGTATTATTCTGTTTTACACTTCGTAAAACCCTTCGATGTACATTTTATTCGTTAATAATATATTTTTGTTGTGGCTGGAGTCTTTAGACTCTATCCGTTCACGTCAAAAAAAAATTGGCATGCTACGGTTTTTTTGATTCGAGCTAATTAGATATATTTGGCTAAAAACTAAATTGAAACTTGCCTTAACAAGTGTGTTGTTGGGCGAGAAAAAATGGCCAGGGTCGTGAGTGACTGATTTGGCCAAATAATAACTCTTATCAATAGATATTCCCCAATATCAGCCCAATGCTTTGCTGGAACGATGGATATGAGAGGCAAGATCAGGAAGGCAAGTATGGTCAGGACGTGCGCCATCGCCGAGCACCATCGCCAGAGAGGAGGCCAATGAAGGAGGTTGGGTGGAAAGGGTGAAAGGGAACAATCGCCGATACGGAGGGGGGAAATGGGGCATTAGCCTGTACGGAGGATGGTTGAAGGTGGGAGGTGGAAGGGCTACCAACAACCACCATCACGGAGTTAGGAGAACAGTGCTAGCGTGTGGAGGAAGGGGAGGATAAGGGAACGCGACAGAGGTTGACATATGTGGAAGTGGTCAATTCACCGATGGTGGTTGGGGAACATGCTGTTGTTGTTGAGGGGGGGCGGGCACAGAAAATGGTGGATCTTGAATAGATCCATGTGGTCAAGAAGAAGAAAAAGAGTTCAAAAGGAAAGGGTTCACGGGGATTGGAGGAGAAAAGGGTGGTTCATCGAAGGGGCCATGGGACTGAGGAAGAGTTCTTTCGGAAATGTGAGGTTTAGGGACATTAAAAATTTTAGTGCTCCAAGGCTTGGAAGTGCAGACGCTGTATGAAATATGCGCACATTGCGAGACATTGCAAGAATATAGATGTTAAGGAGGATGCTTTGGCGACAAAATCGGTGAGCTTAGGCTTTAGTTGTTCTGGTAAAATGGTCAGCAAGCCAGTGACTGTGGCTGTGGAAATCGTAGAGGTGTCGAGAATTTTTATCAAACCAACCCCACCCATGATAGAGAGAGAAAGAAAGATTTTCAAGGTGTTTGGTTGTTAAACATATTCTAGGAAACCTACCCATGGCGGATGTTCATGATCTCATCTCAATTTCATGTCTTCGCTAGCATCTCATCAGATTCAAATGGGATTGTAAAATCTCATAGATGACAACATGCAATTTCATGCTTGAATGTGGAACTGAGGAGTGAGTTCAGAAAATTTTGGCTCTAAAAGAACGTTGTTATAGATGAACATGTGCTTACATTTAGGAGGTGGTCATTAGATTATGGCACCTGGGATTGGCATGGATTTCAAAAAGTGTGGATCTGATTATGTAACCTGCCATATCCATGCTGGGATAAGGTTGGGTTCCACAATGTCATCTATCGATTCACGTGCTTGGAAGATATGGATACAGCTACAAGAACACAATCAAACAAGAAGTTTGCTCGTATCAGGATTTCATGCCAAGATCCAAGTTTGATTCTTCCAACAGTCTTCATTGAATTTTGGAAAAGATGGTATGAAGTTACAATTGAGGTGGGAAAAGAGAAAAAAATGATGTCCTTTTTACGGCGCCTAAACCGCCGACAGAGAAGGGAGACTAGGGGATCGAAAGGGAGAAGATGAATAGGGACCGTTGAACGGAGGACAACATATCTGAATCTTTCATCTAAAAACCATATTTGGGGGGGGGGTTCACATGGATAAAGGCTGCGGAGAGGGTACAGAAAAGCAGCATGGGACAGCCATGCAGCCAGAGTCAAAGTTATCACTGGGTGCTAGAGTGATATAGCAGAGGTTGGTATAGAAGAAAATGATCAAACAAAAGAGTTGGGGAGCGGTGGAGATAATCTCAGAGAAAAGAAGGATATGGACAAAACAATAAAGGTTCAGTGAGTGAAGCTGCAAAAGAAATGAGATTGCATGAGGCATTCGAGAATGTCCTTTGTGATTTAGCTGCGAAAATTCGAGAATGTCCTTTGTGATTTAGCTTCAAAGGAAGGCTTAACAGGCATGGACTGGTCTCTCTACCTGGGCTTGCGCAGGGAAGTGACTTAAAAGTTGGGCATGTCTCAAAGCTGATATCCTTGTCCACTAGGGGAGATCCAAAGTGCATTTATTATGGCAAAGAAATTGGGTCGAGATGAGATGGGTCAAGCATCCAACTATCAAAGGGGAGAAAATGTTAGTAATGGGCTGGAGGGAGATGGGCCTAGTGTACGTATTGAGATTTTATCAGAGTGAAGCAAATAAGAAGGAAGAAAGAAATAATGAAAATGATAGGGAGTTCAAGGAAGAGATGTGGGAGATTGGGGATGAGATGGAGGGATGGGAGGAACAAAATGATAATGGGAACATGATCGAAGCTCTTAGGGAGGCTCTCACCAACATCGATGGAGACCAAGATTCGGAGAGGAAAAGTTCAAAGGATTCGGAGCAGGAATAATTTGAGAGGGTGGTGCAGAATATTTTTGAAGATAATGGAACAGAAGGAAAGTGACTTAGGTAGAAAAACATACAAAAGTCGTGGGTTCAAAGAGGGAAAGACCACATGCAACGAGATAGATGCAGTGCGCAAGAGCGAGAGGCAAGAAGGAAAGTCTGGCCTTAGTGGGCAAGTGGAGAAGGACCTTATCAGGTTGACGGCGAAAGCTAAAGTATCGACTTCGGTGCAGACAGTCATACATGGGCAAAGCAGTGCCTACGGTTTGATGTATAGAGAAGGGCTATGCGAGGACATGACTTGATGGAGGGGTGATAGCTAGCTAGCTACATTTCAGCTTGTGGTCTAATCGGGTGTTTCACTAGTTGCTTATTAATAAAATTTCACGGTACGCCGATTTTATTATTATTAAAAAAAAAAGCTAGGGATTTTCAGGAGAGGTGGGACTAAAGCTCAGAATTGAAGTTTACTATTTGGAGAAGTAACCTGGCAAGCGGAGCATATCTTATGGATATGAATATTGGTGGTGACTTAGACGGTTCAGACACTTTCTAAATTAGATTATTGTATTTTTGTTAAACGATAAGGGGTTTGGGGAGTTGTACCCTAATACAATTATTTATCAAAACTTATTGTCTAACATAGTAAGAGCATTTTGACAAATTTGTGCAAGGATACTCTTTGTAAGCAGAATATTGGAGTAGATTAGTGATGCTTAAGGTGTGGTTTTGAGGGTGAGAGTGGTCATTGGTGTTTTAGTTGTGCAAGGACAAGAGATGGGAGGCTGCGTGAGCTAATTTTGGCGTGCAAACACCTTTGACTTATACAGTGAGAGTTGTGAGGTGAGTGGATAGACATAATTTAGAAGTGGAGCATAGTGTATGATATTACAATTGCAACTTTCTTTACGGAATATGCGATTGGATGGGAAAAATCAATGCTTTCATAGTCTGATTCACCTTTTCAATTTGCAAGAAAACCAAAAGTTCACCTCAATCCATCCACACACAAAAAAAAGTCCACCTCTATCATGTCTTGGATATGGCAAATCTCAGCTAAGCAGAGGTTGTGCATCAACCCAAGTTTTTCTAATCAAAGCAGCTTACAGAGTGATAGTGAAGGTGTAGCAAAGAAGCATATATGATGTTTGTTGACCTAGACGAGGGAGTGAGAGGTTTTGGCATAATAGCGGGTTTGGTTTATTTTGAACAGCTTATTTGTGGTTGTGTTTCTATTGATTTGATTGTTTTATAAGGAGAAGCCTATATATGAACTTCAAGTCAGTGTTGACCGTAGGTGGATGGTTGTGTATTTTCCTTATTAATTTTTTTTTTCTTTCACCTTTTTTATATATTCTATTTGTTGCATTATTTATTGTTTGTTTCGTTTTTTTGCGCACAACAAAGTCTTTTTTCCAACTAGTTAGAATCGGCTACATAAATCCTGCTTTTCCATTCTGCTCGGTTTAGTACAATATCTTCTGTAAGCCTTTTTGCTTACTAATAGAACTACTAATATACACGTGCGATGCACGAGTTAATTTTTTTAAAAAAAATTTAAAGTGAAACTCTGATTTACACGTGCGATGAATGTCTTAATAAATATGATTATATATATTTTAAAATAAATGTGAAGATTATAATGGTAGAGTTGGAGTTGCACGTAAGTAGGTATATTTATAACTACAACTGTTCCATTATAATAGTTATTATACATTATATTATTGATAGATAGATAGATATATAGATAGTAATTTACACATGTGATGCACATTTAATATATCAAAAAAATTAAAGCAAAAAATATGACGTAGTGAGGACTCGATCCTGAGACCTCCTTCATATTAGTTATGCATGTGCAATGCACGGGTTGGTAGATTGATAAATGATATTAAGGCCTTCTCCCATTATAATATTAGAGATTAGAGATTAGAGATTAGAGATTAAGAAGAAAAAAAAGAAAAAAAAAAAAAACTCCTAGATGGTCTGGTTCATGTGAACCATGTCCAGTCCACACAATTCAGTGGTTGATAAACTCGAGTTATTGACAAAAATAAGCCAACTTTTTAAACTATTTACAACAATAGGGCACTTTCCAAAGTATTTGCAATAATAATACACTTAGGAATTTTTTTCTAAAAAGGACCATACCTTTGAAGTTATTTATAACCTTAAAACTAAAATATTTACGTAATTCTCTACTCTATTTAAAAATTGGATATTTCAAAGAAAATAAAGAAAATAAGATTAAAAATCTTTAAAAATTTAATATAAGATACGTTGATAATAGATTAATAGAAAGAAAACGTATATCTGTTAAGGAAATATCATATTCTTTAGCAATAACAAGTGGGGTAACAAAAAAAACTATCTAAAGAAATACAAAAAGTAACAGCATACAATGTATTAGATTATAGAAACGAAGAAGAAAGTTGGTATTACCGACACCTACTAGCACACAAATATTAAACTATAAAAATTAAGATAGTATGGATAATATTCCAAAAATAAAATTAAAAATTAATATGATAAATATTCAAGAGTTAGAAGAAGATTACAATGATCCAGAATTTGTAGGAGATATAAGAAAATATTTAAAAATCATTAATAAGAACAAAAAAGAACTAAGTAGATATATAACAGTTGATGTAGAAAAAGAATTAGGTATAACAGAAGAAGGTATGAAGGAGTTAGAAGCTATAACAAAACTTAATATATGTAATAAAAATAAAGAGATAGAAAGATGTAGCCGCAAGTCCATGTCATATGGTTCTTTATTCATAACATATATATAGGGAGAAAGTTAGGGTTAGGGTGTGATAGTGGGCTTGGGCCATCACCTGAATAGGTGGGCTTGGGCCGCCATCTTAATAGATGGACATCCACCTAATTGGTGATCACTATTTCATAACACTCCCTCTTAGATGCCCACTTTTAAAATGTTGCCTCATTAAAAACTTTCCTAAAGAAAAAAACCCTCGTTTGGAAAAAAATCCTTAGCGAAAGAAAAGAATACAACTAATTCTTCAGGAGTCTAAGTGGGTGCGACTTACACTACCTCATTAAAAATCTTTCCAACGGAAAACCCAGTGGGAAAAAACCTCATCGAAGGAAAAAACTAATGCACACAGCTATTATTAAGGATATCTCCATCAACATCTTCAGGATGCTTGCATCTGCAGGATGCTCCTCCTAAAAAAATATATTACATTTAGTTCTTACATTAACTTGAATGAAAAATCACCCAACCCAAAATACATTTGATCATTACATCGCTGCCCAAAATTTTATCAGCCTATACATTTATATGCCTATCTGCTGAAATCTTGATTTGCCAAACTGTTGTACAAACTTTTGAAATCTTGGACTTTGAGAGAAATTATGTGAAGAGATTTTCAAGATTTTTTGAAGACTTGATTTGCTTTACATCAATCATCTTCTGTGACTTGAAGCTGGTGAGTGAAGAAAAACTTTCGTGAGATTTGTTTCGTCCTGTCTCTTTTGAGGAAACTTTCTTGAGTTTGCTTTATACAAATTGTATTATCCTCATAAATGACTGTAGGCTTGTTGTGACTTATGAGAGTTCGCAACTCCCCCTGACATGCTGAACAAGAGACCTTGACCATACACATTCTCTACTTGCTTCATGAAGTGCCAGTATCTCAGAATGATTGGTCGACGTTGCTGTAATTGTTTATTTGACTGATCTCCGTGAGATAGCTGCACACTGTTAAGAAAAATATACCTGTTTGTGATCTCCCCTTATGGGGATCAGATAAATAACATGCGTCTATATATCCAACAAGGTCAGAATATACATATGAATAATATAAACCAAGATCTAGTGCATTGTGTAAATAAAGGAGTGCGTCTATTGCACGCAAATGGGGTACTTCAGGACCCATAATTTATTCGTTTTCTTCTATTGGCCGATATGAATCATTGGTCAACTTCTAGTGACCTTACCACCATAGGTGGGTTGAGTAGATGACAATCAATCATAATGAATCTCTTAGAGAGTTTTTAGTATATTTGACTTGATGTATTAAATTTCTAGTTTTACTGTGCTCGATCTGCAAGCCGAGATAAAATCTTGTGGTAGGGTAAAAATGGCCTGGGGCCCAACCAGGGCCCAATACAACTCTCACTCAAGAATGGTGAAAATAGCAATCTAGTTCGGCTTCGAACCACTGCAGGGTCGGCGCCGAACCTCAAGTTCACCCCCACAGAACTGTCCTCCTCGTATCCGACGAGCCTCAGTGGTCCTCGGCCTCCGATCCGTGACAGCCCCATGGGCCGTCCCCCCTTTCTGGCGAAGCATGGGGATGACCTGGCACAGCCTAGGCCCTCCGATTCTTCCAGAAGCACAGGAGACCCACGATCAGCCATGTCAGCTCCAAATACCACCAAGGGTTTTGCCACGTCAGCCCTATACTGCTCCTGGTATTGCCACGTCTGCCCTAAACCCCCTGGGCCTTCTGCCACGTCAGGCCCATGGGCTTTCGGATCCAGACCTGGCCCCCAAGCGGAACCAAACCCGGTTGGGATTCTCTATAAATACTAGACCCTCACCCACCTTTTGAGGTAATCAATCTTTTACCACTTAAATTCACCTAGTTATTGCTACTCTCTCACAGAGACTGACTAGATCGTCGGAGGGTCCGCCACCGGGATAAACCCTGGTATTTCAGGACCGTCTGCAGGTACACAAGACCTCGGATCCGAACCCTCTGATCCGAGCCCAGATCTCCGCCTCATTCCGAGCCCGCCGCAGGTTCCGCCCGGTCAGCCGAGGGTCGTCAGACGAGCAGCTTTCTCCTTCAAATACAAATTGAGTCCGAACTTACACCTGGTGCATCCACACGTCTCCCAGAAATAAACCGCATCAGGTTGGCGCCGTCTGTGGGAAAATTGCTTCAGAAGCCGACCCGAGCCCGACCATCGAGCGACCTCGACAGCCGAACTCTCATGGCCTCCAAGGGTAAGGGGGCTGCTTCCTCCGTCAACCGACGGGACTCGCCCCCACCAACTGCTAACGCCGGGCCACACACTTCAAAACACAGGGCTCCCCATCAGGAGTCCCAGAGGAGCGTCACCCAGCAAGTCCAACCCGACCTACGAGGAATAATCGTCAACCGTCAGATCACCCGCAGCAGGGGAAGGGCCGCTTCCAACCCGGCCCCGAACCATCCAAAGACCGCCGCCCGAGGGACGGAGGCCAGCACTCAGCTGCGTCGGAAGGCAACCTTCAGACCGACCGAACAGGGTCGAGGGAGCCCCCGTCACTCACAAGGAGTTCCAGGACTTCCGAAGAGAAATTCTTGGGGCTCTCCGACGGGCCCCCAAGGGAGAAACCCTCCATTCCCAAACCAGGTTGGACACCGAGACCAGCATGTCCCGACCATCAATAATCCAGCCAGAGGACGATGACATACTCCTAAGGCGCCTCCAAGAAATGGAAGATCGCCTCGATCACATAGGGGATGGCGGCCAGAGAGCGGCTCAGGGGTACAGACCTGTCCGTCCTCCCTTCTCCGCCCCCATCCTCCAGGCAGAAATACCGAGGAATTTCCGACCCCCTCAATTCGAGACCTACGACGGCGAGGGAGATCCTGCTGATCACATGGAGGGTTTCAAAACCCTCATGATGATTCACAGCGCCTCGAATCCCCTGCTGTGCCGAGCCTTCCCAGCCACCCTTCGGGGTCCGGCTCGTGAATGGTTCTCGAAGCTCGCCCCCAGCTCCATTTACTCCTTCGACCAACTAGAGGGCAATTTTCTTGCCCACTTTGTCACCAGCCGGAAGGCCGAAAGGACCAGCGCCTCATTACTTGGGCTCAGACAGATAGAGGGGGAGTCACTCAGAGTGTTCGTCCGGAGGTTTACCGCAGAGGCAAGGTCGGTCTCCTCCCTCGATCCGGGCGTCGCCTCTGCGGCATTTCGGCACAACGTCCGTCATGGACAGCTGAAAGCTTCTTTGGCGAAGAGACCCCCCATCGACTTTCCCGATCTCCTCAACAGGGTCGAGAAATACATTAGGGCAGAAGAGGCCCTTAGCCCCGAAGATGCTAGGGAGGCCACCTCGAAGGGAAAACGGAAGGCCGAAGAAATCGAACCATCAAAGAAGGCTCCGAGGGACGCGGGGGCCATGAAGAAGGTCCCGCCGGTCCCCCGCTTCGAGAGGTACACTCCCCTGACACATAACGTATCCGCCGATCCTCTTAGAAATCGAAGACAAAGGCATTGTTCGATTACCTCCCCGGCCTAACAACAGCAAGAACCGAGATCAGCGCTTCTACTGCCGCTTCCACAGAGACCATGGGCACGACACTGACCAATGCCGGGCCCTGAAAGACGAGATTGAGGAACTCATCTCCAGGAGGTACCTCCGAGAATTCACCTGAGAAGTCCCAAGGGATCGGCGAGATCCTAGGAGCCGGAGGCCCTCCCCTCCGAACCCTACTCCGAACCGCATCCAGGGTCGGGATCCCGAGTCCGAGGGAGCCACGGATACGCCATTCATCTTGCACTGTGTCCACGGAGGGCCAATGGGAGGAGAATCGAATACTTCTCGAAAAGCCTTCATCCGAGAGGTGAATTCTGTCCAAGACAACCCCTCGCCCAAGCTACAGCCAATGCCAGTCTCATTCTCAGGAGAGGACCTCGAAGGCGTTCGCCTCCCCCACTGCGATGCCCTCGTCATTAGCCTCCACATGGCTAACTGTGAAGTTCGCCGAATTCTCGTCGACAACGGCAGCTCGGTTAATATTCTTTTCCTCGAAGCCTTCGAGAATCTCAAGTTACCTAGAGGCAAACTCAAGCCGGCCGGATATACCTTGCATGGGTTCTCCGGCGTCCCTGTCGTGATAGAAGGGATTGTCACCCTCGACGTTACCGCAGGATCGACTCCCGTCAAGAGGACCGAGTCCATGGACTTCATGGTGGTCAACGTCAAGGCGGCTTACAACGCCATACTCGGCCGACCCGGATTATGCTCCCTCCAAGCAGTGCCTTCGGCCTACCATCTAAAGCTTAAATTTCCCACCCCACAAGGAGTCGGCATCGTTCGAGGCAGCCAAGAAGCAGCACGGTCGTGCTACATGACCACCATCGAGGGGGGAGTGTTCCCCCTCGACGCCGTCAAATTCAGCCCAGAGAGGGACGGCCCTACTCTCGGAACTGCCGTCGAGCCAGGGGGATTCCCATTTGACGCCAAGCACCTAGTGACTTTCCTTGAGGAACGAGCATAAGTTCTAACGTAGCTAGAAGTAAACCTTTTGTAAAGATCTCGTATGTAAAGGGCCGTTTTAGCGACCCCTCCTATCTTATACTAAGGAAATCTCTTTGTGTTATACTCCAAATGCCTCGGCAAATCTGACCTAATACCAGACATGGGGATCGACACCCAAGTCTTCACCCCGGGATCATCCCCGACGCCTCGGCAGGTCCGATCCGACCCAGGCCGGACGACTTCACCACGCCCCACGCCGATCCCTCACGGAACGACAGGTCCGAACCGCACTCCCTTCATCATTCCATACACTATCAACCGGAGCAAAGAGGGAAATGAATCCCTTATTCATATTCCTTTATTGAGTTGGGAAGAAACAAACAAAAACCGTTACAGAAGCACTCCTCTCATCTCAAACGGTAGGAAGCCACCATCTCAGGGCCCCTCTGGTCCGAAGAACGGCGGGATCACTCCAATCGAACAACTTAGGACTCTCTCCTTATCATAGTGGTCCATCGGTTCGACCACGGTCGACACACCGGCCACGGAACTCTGAGCATCGGCGGGCCGCATACGCTCCAATAGCGGCAACACGGAGGATACCCCCTCCGCTCGCTGACCACCCGAGGAAGGTCTCGAGACACCCAGCATCGTCCGGTAGCGGTGTATCTCCACCTCCTTCTCCACTATCATATCACGAAGTAGCTTCTCAGAGGGGGGCCTCTGCACCGAGGAACTCGACATAGTATATCCAAGTCCGACATCCACGAGTTCCCGATCCACCATCGCCCTCCTCAGACGGCTTGCCTCCTCACCAAGGGCTTCAGACATGTTCCTATAATAATTGAAGGCCGCATCAGCATTACGGGCCCTCTCACGGTATCGAGCCAAGGTGGCCTCCAATGCCTCAACCTTGCTCCGGAGCCACGCCGCGTCGGAACGACGGGGGTCCGCCTCGGGAAGGGAAGCCACAACCTACAAGAGGACCAACTCAACGCACATAAGCAAGGAGGTTCGGAAATATCCGAGGTCAAAACACTTGGCCAGTCGAAAATACTTTTTATAAATTGTACTACTTCTTACAAAAAAGGCGGTGGCCAGTCCGTGGAAGGCAAATACAATCGAAGGGGGGAAAAAGAAAGATAAAACTACACAACTTGATTTCCCACCTCGGCATCGATTGGGTTCGCAGGAGGGTCGACGGCCGGGTTGCCAATGGGCCCTTCCTCGGCAGGAGTCTTCGGTGTCCCCTCGATCTCCATATCATACTCAATGTTGGACAGGTCGACGGTCGGGTAGAAGTGCCTCACATGACTGAGGGCCTTCGCGTAGCACTCATCCTGGGCCTTGATCACCATCCGCTGACCCACATCCGTCAGCTCTTCCCTCTCCTTGGCAAACACAGCCGTCAACTCCTCCTTCTCCTTGGCGAACTTCTTCTTCAAGGAGACCACCCTCTTCCCCCACTCGGCGTCCTGGGCCTCGAGCTCGAGCTTCATCTGCTGCTCCCTCTTATGCGAACCCTCGAGCTCGATCCGCATCTCCTTCATCTCCCGCTCGCTCTTGTCCGCCCGAACCCGCTCTTGCGACAGGGACGCTTCGTAGAGGTTCTTTACGTTAGCTCCCTGCATACAAGCCTGCGACCAACAAGCACTGATAAGAAGAAAACTCCCGAAGCAAGATTAACAAGAGGGATGGGGTCGACAAGCTCACCAGCACGGTGGCCTGCGCCAGGCGCGTAAATGCCACCTCTACGGGCTCGCTCTCCATCGCTTGGCGATCACGAGGGGTCGCCAACTTCTCCACCACCTCAACGGCCTGGGCTTCCTCAGTCAGACAGTCGCCCATCCGAACCGACCAGTCCGGCACCCACCGTTGCCGCAACATCTCCACCACCGGGTCCTCCTCCTCAACCTCTACCAAGGGACCTTTCTCCTTGTCGAGATCGGATGCCCTCGCTGGGCCCTTACCCCTCGAAGGGGCTGCCCCCTTGCTCGTCTCCGAGCGAGTCCTCTTAGCCCTCGGCTCGAGCGGGGCCTCCGAGATAACCAGGGACGGCTCCCTCGGCTTCTTCGCCGCCTCCCCCTTCTTCTTCTCGGCGTTCTCCTTCTTCATGGTGAGCCTCCTTGCTTTGATCGATGCCTCATCATATCTACAGAAAAAACCATTAAAAGCAATGAGCAAGAAAGTACGAAAAGACCGAGAGAAAAGAAACAACTACATACGCAGAACAGCTGGGCTCAGTCCAACGCTCGCCAGGTGGGCCTCCGTCACCTTCGTCCAATCGATACTAGGAGACAAACGGAGGCGCTCGACAAACCCCCACTCCTCGGCCGTCAGATCCCTCGGGCTCGGCGGGGGATAGCTCGGCTTAGAATGGTTCCATCAAGTCGGAATGTCCCAGGGCTCTTCACTCCGGATCACCAGATATTTTTTCTTCCATTCCTTGATGGAGTCCGGGTGACTGTGAACGACCTTCCCCTTACTCCGGGGAGAGATGTAGTAAACACCCTCGGCCGCCGAGCTGATCATCAACATCGCACGGAACACATTCAGCCGCAGGGGTACCTTCTGTTCCTCGCACATCAGCACAAAGAAGATAATCTGCTTCCAAGAGTTCGGCCCGTACTGCATTGGTGCCAAGAAGGCCCAGTTCAGCACATCCCGAACAAACGGGTGGACTGGCAACCTCAGCCTGGAGATGAAAACGTCCACTGGGAAGATGCAATACCAAGCAGAAAGGGGATCGGTGGGGTGCAGAGTAGAGCTCGGCAGCAACAATTCGTAGCCAGGCCCTATGTGATATGCCAGCTGCAGAACCTCCAAGTCCCCGCCCTCCAAGACAGTCGGGATCGCGTCCATCATCACTCTCCTCCGACTCGGCGAAGAGGGCTGCACACCGAAGAGCTCCTTGTCAGAAAGATCGTCGGGATACTGACGGAAAGGCCTCGGCTGTACGGGCGAACCTGTCATCAAATTGCGGAAAACAGGCGCCTGGCTCGAACCACCAGTCCTCGACCCCGCCTTCCTCAGGGCCCTCTTCCTCTTCTTGGCTCGCTCCGACGAGGGAGTAGATAAGGGCCCCAGGCCTGTCGGCGTGAAACTCGAGCCCGCACCCTGAACGGTGGATCTCCTCATTGTGTCGCCCTTGCCTCCCTCCTCCTCGGAAGACAACTCCAGTACACGGATGTCGTCCGAACCATCACTGGCTTCCTCCGACTCGCTACTCTCCACCACGAAGGGACGTCGGGAGCGTGACGGCCTCATCTTGTGTACCACCTCCCCCTCACCTACTGGTTCCTCCCACGAAACTGAATCGGAAGGCTCCGCAGCGTGCGCCGACTCCTCCTCAAGCACGGGCTCCTCCCACGACGTCGATGTGGAGGCTAGCTTCACTTCCCCCCTGGACGTCGATGCTGACGAGCCGGACTGAGCCCTATCCATCTGTGCCTAAACTAAGTAAACTTACCAACTAACCTGGGGCCGCTTCGGAAGGACGAGCATAGTATAGCAAACTGCAAGAGCGAGCGCTGAAGGGTTGGAAGATTTTTTGAGAAAGAAAGCGGCAAGAAAGAAGTGGGCGAGAGGAGGAGAGGGGGGAATACTTATAAAGGATAAGAACGACTCCTTGACTTCTGCAATTACTATTCACCGATTGACGTACAACTGCCGCCTGGAAAATCGCGCCACGTCCTCGAAACGTGCGCTGCTGACGTCATCAGGTGCCAGGCTGGCAGCCAGACTCAGGGGTCGGTTCGGATGGAGTATACGATGGAGAAAACGTTTTACTTAAGGTTTAAGGTGCCGTCCTTCGACAGACGCCCCGAGCTCCAGCGCTCGATCGGTTCCCCTCTCATCCCCGAGCAGCTCGGGGCTTACAGCCTCGGGTTGGCGCCGAAACTCCGAACTGTTCGAGGGTGGGACAGAAACCACCATCGCCTGGAGCCCTATCGGAAGACAGATTGGCCAACCCCTGATCGGAGGCGACCCCTCTATCTGAGGCTCTTCAGCCCCAAGACCGAAATACGGTTGGTGCCCCTCCCGTCTGGATCTCTCTCGGGCCAAACAACCATGTCAGGGTCGTCTGACCCGAAAAAGGATCCAGACGGCAGAGCCACCACCAATCCGAGGCTCCTTTTCTACCGGTACGAATTTCGGCCGTTACCCCTCTTGCCCTGATCTCCCCTGGATCTGGCTACCGTATCAAGAGCCATCAGATCCAAGAGAAGATCCGGGCGGCAGAGTAACCACCTCTCCGACACTGCCAGGGTTGAAAATTTTTGCAAAAGACAGGCGTCCGCCGAAGCAGACACCTCCGATGGCCAATAGACCACCCCTGCTGTGATCAAACCCGCTGTGGGGGAAGAGGTATTTATAGCCTCCCCCATAGACCAACCATTATGACAGGGGAAAAGCCAATTGACGGAAGCCCATGCGCCATCTGCATTTATTAGGCGGCGCCATTAATGCCCCTAGGAAATTGGACCACCACACAGATCCCGGAGAGCCTTCAATGCTCCGCAGAAACGGCGGGCTACCCCCGCTCAAACGCTCTAAGGCACAACAGTTCGACATCACCCTTGCCGACCCGTAATCCCTTGCCAGCTCGAGGTCAGGTCTAGCACCAGGGTAGTCTTCTCAGGAAGGCTCCACGGCTCGCCATTGCCCTTGCCGACCAGTAATCCCTCGCCAAGCTCGAGGTCATGTCTGGCACCAGGATGGTCTTCTCAGGAAGGCCAACGGCTCGCCATCGCCCTTGTTGACCCGTAATCCCTCGCCAGCTCGAGGTCAGGTCTAGCACCAGGGTAGTCTTCTCAGGAAGGCTCCACGGCTCGCCATCGCCCTTGCCGACCCGTAATCCCTCGCCAAGCTCGAGGTCAGGTCTGGCACCAGGGAGGTCTTCTCAGGAAGGCCAACGGCTCGCCATCACCCTTGTTGACCCGTAATTCCTCGCCAGCTCGAGGTCAGGTCTAGCACCAGGGTAGTCTTCTCAGGAAGGCTCCACGGCTCGCCATCGCCCTTGCCGACCCGTAATCCCTCGCCAAGCTCGAGGTCAGGTCTGGCACCAGGGAGGTCTTCTCAGGAAGGCCAACGGCTCGCCATCACCCTTGTTGACCTGTAATCTCTCGCCAGCTCGAGGTCAGGTCTAGCACCAGGGTAGTCTTCTCAGGAAGGCTCCACGGCTCGCCATCGCCCTTGTCGACCCGTAATCCCTCGCCAAGCTCGAGGTCAGGTCTGGCACCAGGGTGGTCTTCTCAGGAAGGCCAACGGCTCGCCATCACCCTTGTTGGCCCGCAATCCCTCGCCAGCTCGAGGTCAGGTCTAGCACTAGGGTAGTCTTCTCAGGAAGGCTTCACGGCTCGCCATCGCCCTTGCCGACCCGTAATCCCTCGCCAAGCTCGAGGTCAGGTCTGGCACCAGGGTGGTCTTCTCAGGAAGGCCAACGGCTCGCCATCGCCCTTGCCGACCTATAATCCCTCGCTAGCTCGAGGTCAGGTCTGACACCAGGATAGTCTTCTCAGGAAGGCTCAACTGCTCACCATCACCCTTGCCGATCCTTAAACCCTCGCCGGCTCGAGGCCCGCTCTAACAATCAGCACAACCCCCTCATGAAGGCCCTGTGATTCGCCATCCCATTTCTACAACCATAAATACTCCTCCACGGCTAGCTCCTGCACCCCTGCAGGAGTGGGGGGCTTGTGTGGTAGGGTAAAAATGGCCTGGGGGCCCAACCAGGGCCCAATACAACTCTCACTCAAGAATGGTGAAAATAGCAATCTAGTTCGGCTTCGAACCACTGCAGGGTCGGCGCCGAACCTCAAGTTCACCCCCACAGAACTGTCCTCCTCATATCCGACGAGCCTCAGTGGTCCTCGGCCTCCGATCCGTGACAGCCCCACGGGCCGTCCCCCCTTTCTGGCGAAGCATGGGGATGACCTGGCACAGCCTAGGCCCTTCGATTCTCCCAGAAGCAGAGAAGACCCACGATCATCCATGTCAGCTCCAAATACCACCAAGGGTTTTGCCACATCAGCCCTATACCACTCCTGGTATTGCCACGTTTGCCCTAAACCTCCTGGGCCTTCTGCCACGTCAGGCCCATGGGCTTTCGGATCCACACCCGGCCCCCAAGCGGAACCAAACCCGGTTGGGATTCTTTATAAATACTAGACCCTCACCTACCTTTTGAGGTAATCAATCTTTTACCACTTAAATTCACCTAGTTATTGCTACTCTCTCACAGAGACTGACTAGATCGTCGGAGGGTCCGCCACCGGGATAAACCCCGGTATTTCAGGACCGTCTACAGGTACACAAGATCTCGGATCCGAACCCTCTGATCCGAGCCCAGATCTCCGCCTCATTCCGAGCCCGCCGCAGGTTCCGCCCGGTCAGCCGAGGGTCGTCAGACGAGCAGCTTTCTCCTTCAAATACAAATTGAGTCCGAACTCACACCTGGTGCATCCACACGTCTCCCAGAAATAAACCGCATCAAATCTCAAATTCTTCTTTAGGATTGTTATTATCCTTTTCAATCTCTTCAGGAGATCCATTCAAATTTATATCATTCCCTAGACAGATATTTTCTGTGTCTATTGGACCACATTCTTCTGGATTGTTTTAGTCCATATAAGGCTCATTTTACCTACTACTGTGTGTATATCTTGGTTTAAATCCTTTGGGGATTTTCATCTATATCTTACTGTCTAGGTTACCATATATGTATGCTGTCATCGCATCCATGAGTCTCATATCGAGTTTTTCAAAAACATCGAGACTAATCTAAATGTGATGATGTCCATGACCAGGTAATATTTTTCTTCATAATCTATTCCTGGTCTTTGTGAGAATCCTTAAGCAACTAACCGTGCTTTATACCATTGGATCTCATTCTTTTCATTTGTTTTTTCTTAAAGACACCCATTAAAACTTACAAGGTTTATTCCTCTTATGGTTTGTAATACAGGACCAAACACTCCATGCTGTGCGAGGGAATCTAGTTCCGCTTGAATCACATCCTTCCATTTTGGCCAATCTTGTCTCTTTCGACATTCAAGGATTGTTCGTGGTTCAGTGTTATCCTCATTTTCATCACCACTTTTAATCTCATTTTCTATTGCATATAAGAAACTGTCATCCATGACAAATTCATTTTTGTTTCAAGTTTCTCCTGAGTATGTGTAAAACACAGATTTCTCATTATTGTTGGGTACCAGTACCTCTTTCTCAGTCTCTTCTGGAATTTGAGGTATATCATCGACCGGAGCGATATGCTTTGTTTTTGAGAAATTAAATCTTTGGTTCAAGACATCTTCCAGATCGCCATGAATTCTCTACAGGAGATGTTACTTCAAAAGTTTCTTCTTCAGGAGAATCATGAACTTTCTCTACATGAGATGCTACTTCAGGAGCTGCTTCTTCAAGAGCATTATGAACTTTCTCTACAAGATATGCTACTTCAGGAGTTATTTCTTCAAGAGCATTTTGAACTTTCTACAGACGATGCTACTTCAGGAGTTGCTTCTCAGGAGCATTATGAACTTTCTCTACAGGAGCTGCTACTTCAGGAGCTGCTTCCTCAGGAGCATTATGAAATTTCTCTACAGGAGATGCTACTTCAGGAGCTGCTTCTTCAGGAGCATTATGAACTTTCTCTACAGGAGATGCTACTTCAGGAGCTGTTTCTTCAGGAGCATGCTACTTCAAGAGCATTATGAACTTTATTTATAGGAGATGCTACTTTAGGAGCATTTGTTATTCAATCTCCTCTTCAGGCGAGCTGAAAACTTTAGAAAATTTTAGGTCTTCCACATTTTTTGATGTGGAGTTATTTCATTTTTTTTGGGTATTTCGATAATTCATGACGTTCATCTAGAACGAGGCATTTATCTTCCTTTTTATCTCCCCCTAACGACAGAAATATTGTCTAATAGAAATAATATCATTAATTTCTAATTGAAGCATACTAGAAAATGAGTTCTAATTGAAGCATCAAGTAATACCATAAAGTGTCTAACATGCAATATGTAATCAGTATGAGTAAATAAAAATAATTGCATTGATAAATTCAAACGATATGTTGTTCCCAAATCATAAGTGCTAAAACATAGTTCCAAAAATACTAACTTGTCTCAATGTCAAGTAATGAATTGTTAAATGAAAATATGCTACTGATAATCCCCTAAAAAAATCTGCAGATGTCAAGTTTGTGTTTTCTTATTTCTCAATATCCTAGTCAAGGAGGTCATCATTGTTTATGTCAAGGGAAGCATTTACTGCAATTCTGGATTTTCTTATATGTGGCCACCATCTCCGTTGATGCACGACAAATGCGGGACCAAAGACCTTCATGCCCACACTTGGTCCTGTATCATTTGAAGGGAGCTGATGCTGTCCTTGATAAGGAGTGAGCTGCTGTCGCAAAATGGTATGTGACTCAACTACCCCAATGTGAGTGAAGTAGATCCCTAATGTGAAGCTGGAGAATTTCTCTAGAATGAACTTCTGGTTCCCTATACTAGAGGTTACACAAAGGTATTATTTATTTTTCTTGCTCAAGTTTTCAATATGATACCCGTTTGCCCTTATGTCCTTAAAACTCGGTAGATTTCTTCTGGAATTTGAGAGTATAGAAAGATGGTCGGAGGTTAGAGGACAGTTTGCACGAGCATGATTCCACTCTTCTGGAATGGACGACAATTGGAGGATTAAGACATTCTGAATAAGCTGATGGCTCATAGTAGATGGGTTCTAGTGGTTAAAATTAAATGTGCTCTACCGGAGCTTTCAATATTGTGAGTGGAACCAGCTATCGTGGATGTTACGTTCGAACTAGAATTAATACTGGGGGAGAAAAATCATATTTTTAAGGATGGTGTGTATAGTAGCACTGTCAACTCTATCTAGTTTTCCATGTGTTCCATCTCCTAGAGATGCGATATCTGCTCAATTTATTTAGGAATTCTAGAAATTTATAGAAAGAAGGAAAAATTCCTCCTAAATATTCACACTTTAGCATAAATGTATCTTTAAAATATGTTTTACAAATAATCAAGGTTTCATGCAATTTGCAAATATTTTGGACTTTATGACAAAAGACACTATTATGTGAGAACATGAATGGTAAAAATATTAATTGCAAGGACTTAATGGCCAAAGATACTCTTATGGAACAAGGCAAAATTATGAATAACATGGTCTTAATAGCATAATGAACATGATTGATGTCATATAAGGTCACTTAGTGGGAATATTTGCAAAAATATTAATTACAGGGACCACATTGCAAAATATGAATATAAAAATCAAAATTAGAATTATACTATATCTTAAGCTAATAGGCCTACCCGTCTCCTTTCTCCATTTTGAAATAGAGAAAGGAGAGCAAAAGTAGGGATTCACACTACCTAAATACGTGAGCACCACATTATATTATATATTATTATATCTATATATTATACTAATAGGAAAGAGAGTCATCTTCTCACCTTTCTCTATTTTAAAATAAGCAAGGAGAGCAAAATAAGAAATTCACATTTATTAACACGTGTAGTACTCACATTTTCATTAAAAATATATAAAAGCCTCAAACCTATAAATCTGGAACTCATTTACTAGAATTGTGATTTGCTCATTAAGTGTTTGATGTAATGTCTACATATCACACAATGTGTTTGTGAAAAAATTGTTTTGAAAAAAATTGTTTAGCTAAATCAATTGTATCTATGTATGGTGTATGTACTAAGTTTTGAAACCCTAATTTACTACCTCATTTTATTTTCAATTTCTAATTTGTATCTTAAAAATCATGAAATTTGAATTTGAGGAAGAGTACGGGTTGAAGATGGGGATGACTGTAGTATTGGATCCAAGAATGAGATTTCGTAAGGAGGTAGATGGCGGAGAGTAGGGTGAGGCGAACAGAGAGGTGGAGGAGGATGTTGGAGAAGGGGACGTCGTTGTGGTCGAAGACAACGGAGACACGGGAGATGAGGAATAAAGCATCTGATAAGGTGTGAATTTGGGAGGGGGAGGGGAGGAAGGAGAGGGTTGAAATGGGATGGGTCAAAGCTTGAGTATTGCCGGTCATGATGTATACAAAAGCCGAGCACATTTTTTTGGATAAATTTCATTAAACTATACACTTGAAGAGTTAATTTCTCTCAATTCTCTCACAATTTTTTAAAGTTTCATATAATTTTATTAGTTCATTATAATTGTTTTTAGTCTGTGCAATTTGCACAGGATAATGCTAGTTAAATCTTAAATCCGAAGCAGGGTCGAATTTCAAGTGTGCCAAAGATATGAAAATATAATGTGCCAAAGGTAAGAAGTATGGACTAATAAAATTGAGGGGGTACAATCACTGCTTTACTTTCAATAGACAGAGAGGTCTTCTATCAAAATTAATACATGATCATCTGTATTCTAAACAAAAAACCCAACTGCGAAGTTGTTAGTGATAGTCTAATTTCATGTTCAACGATGCAATCTTGATGTTTGAAACATTTAAAAATATACACGACTATAAAATGTTTCATGCTAAGAGCATTTGTAGTCTTGGCTATTTTCCCAAAAGTCCCAAAATTTTGGCTTTTTGGTGTTGCAATTGTTGGCTATAAACCGAAAAAATGAATTTTAGATGAACAGTCGTCTGCCAAATTTGGCAGACGAAATAGAAATTTGGAAAAAAATAGCCAATGAAAGATGATTTTTCGTCCGTTCGATCGGACGAAAGATCATTTTTTGTCGCTTGATTTTTTTTTAACCCCATCGGACACCCGTCCCAATTTTAAAAAAAAAAAAATCGTCGGACGGGGGATGATTCCCCGTCCCTAAATTTTATTTATAAATAAAATTGATCGGACGGGAAATGATTTCCCGTCCCTTGATTTTTAATAAAAAAAATAAAATAAAATTAGTATACAACGACTACAGCGCAAACTCAAATTTCCATTTCCTATATGCCAAACACCCAAAATTTGGGTCTTCAACGACTACGGAGCATCTGTAGTCATTTGCTAAATATGCATAATATGCATATTTTCTCAAAAATATCGCTGCAGTCGTTTGCTAAATATGCATATTTTGCATCTTTTGCTACAGTAATTGCTATAAATGAGAGCAGATATGAGAATTATGCATAATTTAAAGGACACAACTTCGAGTTCCGTCGCTCAAAAAAATATTATTTTTAAATCGTCAGACGCAACTGATGGAATTTTATATATACTTAAGAACATGCATAAAATATTAATAACAACCTAAAACATGTTTCTATGATTCTAGATCTTAATCATTTTGCAAAAGTGCTTTAATATAAAATTTTAAATCATGAAACTATAGATCTTTGCTAAATCAAAAGAAGAAGAACATTTAAAGCGAAAGCACTAACCTGAAGCCATTGATGGAGATTGCGCAGAGGGTTTGGATCTTCCTATATGATACACACTTCTATGAGAAGCCGTCTCTCAATTCTTCTGTAATATCCCGGACGGATATTACCGTATATAAATTATTATTTATTATTATTTTATTATTATTTTGTTTTAATTCCAAAATTAGAACATTTTGGTGATTTTTACCCGGTTTGCTCCTAGACAATATCTGTATCCAGATATCGGCCAGTATACATCCGTATTGTATCAAATTGATATCGTGATCTTCCGAACTAATAATAAATTTTATTTTATTATTATTTCCAAGATTTAATTATTTTTATATGGATTATGCGAAAATTTTCCGGTATACGGACATATACGCGCACATACGAGTAGTATGTCGATTAGTGCGTTATACGAATTATGTGTTGTATATTTTGGACAACACTTATTTTGCTATAACCTAGTAGGATGGTTAGGGTTTGATTTAGAGACTAAACCTAGGGTTACAAAGACATAAGAGGATTAAGAACTCTTCTAGAAAACTCCTCCTCCATGTCAATTTTCCCCCACATAGAACCTCCCCCACTTCCCCCCTCCTCCTAGGTATGGGCCGGCCCCTCTTTTGTGGAGGGTTTCTTTTGCAAATGTGTGCATGCATATTTGCACTATCCACCTTCTCCTCCACCTATAAATACCCCCTCCTTTCATCACTTCTCTCATTTTAGAAAACAAGAAAGAAAGAAAGAAAGAAAGAAAGAAAAGAAAGGAAAAGAAAGAGAGAACAAATAACTTGAGAGTTTTGTTTTGTAGGGTTCTTAGAAGAATTCTAACAAGCTTAGGGGAAGGAGAAGGTAGCAAAGCTAGTTCTTCCAACAAGTTAGAGAAGGTGGGGGTTTCTTCATGCCTTGTTTGTATGTTTGGTTGTTGTTTGTTTGTTTATTGAATGATGGTTTTTGATGTTCTTCTTCTTCTTACCCTCTTGTTTACCCTTTCTTTTTGGTATGGTTATTATGTGGTATGTGGTAGTAGGAATCATCTAAAAATAGTTCTTTTGGTTGTTGTTGTATGATAAAAAGTAAACTACTTGGACTAAAGGAACACATGCACATAAACTTTTGCATACAACCATGTAAGGTTGTAGGACTTGATATGGAACCATACATATTGCATATTGTTGAACAATACAACCATTGTTGGTTGTAGGACTTGATTGAAGTAATGTAATAATCAAAAAGATCTTTCCTTTCTTTACTAAACACTAGTGGTAGAAATAATTAAAAAGATCTTCTTTTTGTTTAACCACTAATTGTAACTTAATAAAAAGATCTTTCTTTTTATTTTAATCACTAGTTGTAGCTTAATAAAAAGATCTTCTTTTTATTTAATCACTAGTTATAGCTTAATAAAAAGATCTTCTTTTTGTTTAAATCACTAGTTGTAACTTAATAAAAAGACCTTCTTTTATTTTGATCACTAGTTGTAATTAACAAAAAAGATCTTTCTTTTATTTTTAATCACTAGTGGTAATTAATTAAAAAGATCTTCTTTCATTTTTAATCACTAGTTGTAGTTAATTAAAGAGGTCTTTCTTTTGTAAAGTAAAGTAAAATAAAATAAAAAATAATCTTTTCTTTATCACTAGTAATAAATAAGATTAGTAAGCAACTAAGTAGTAGTAAGCTATAATAATAAGTAGTAGTATGTAATAAAACAAGTAGTAGTAGCATGTATGTTGATTGATAAAGTAGTAGTAATAGTAGTAAGTTGTATGTTGTGATTCTTTTTATGAGAATGAAGTAGTAGTAATAGTAGTAAGTTGTATGTTGTGATAGTAGTAAAGTTGTATGTTGTAGTAGTAGTAGTAGATAGTTATGTTTTGATTAAAATAGGAGTAGTAGTAGTAGTATAATGTTGTAGGAGTGCTCCTAAAAATAATTAGAAGCCATATCTATGCTTCAAGTGTTGTAGGATTTCTTCTAAAAATAATTAGAAGCCATATCTATGCTTCAAGTGTTGTAGGATTTCTTCTAAAAATATTTAGAAGCCATATCTATGCTTCAAGTGTTGTAGGATTTCTTCTAAAAATAATTAGAAGCCATATCTATGCTTCAAGTGTTGTAGGATTTCTTCTAAAAATAATTAGAAGCCATATCTATGCTTCAAGTGTTGTAGGATTTCTCCTAAAAATAATTAGAAGCCATATCTATGCTTCAAGTGTTGTAGGATTTCTCCTAAAAATAATTAGAAGCCATATCTATGCTTCAAGTGTTGTAGGATTTCTCCTAAAAATAATTAGAAGCCATATCTATGCTTCAAGTGTTTTAGGATTTCTTCTAAAAATAATTAGAAGCCATACCTATGCTTCACATGTTGTAGGATCATTTCTAAAAATGTTTAGGAGCCATTTCCATACTACTAATGTTGTAGGATTACTTCTAAAAATGTTTAGAAGCCATATTTATGCTACTAATATTGTAGGATTACTTCTAAAAATGTTTAGAAGCCATATTTATGCTACTAATGTTGTAGGATTACTTCTAAAAATACTTAGAAGCCATGTTCTCATGCTTAATTAATTGTAGGGCTACTTCTAAGGATATGCTATCATGCTTGATGTTTAACATGTTGTAGGATTGTTTATGAAAATATCCTACCATGCTTTTATACTTAAAATGTTATAGGATGTATTCTAAAAATATCCTATCATGTTTCATGCTTAGTTAATGGTAGGAATTATTCTAAAAATATCTAGCATGCCTAATGATGTTAGAATGATGTAGGACAAATTCTAAGAGTTTCCTACCATGCTTGGATCAATTTTACTATGTCTAGGACGTTGTAGGAGCAATGATAAAATTTCTTACCATGTTAGCTTAATTATAGGTAAGTGACATACCATGTTAGTTCAATTGTAGGTATGTAATATACCATGCTAGTTAATTGTAGGTATGTGATATACCATGCTAAAGTTCAAGTATATGCTTAGAACGTTGTAGGAGTAATGTTAGAATACCTACTATGCCTTGGAATGTTGTATGTTATATTAGTATCCATCCGTGCTTGGGTTGTGGTGATTGGTGATGATAAGTAGTAGGCTTTCATGCTCATTCGTAACCTACGCTTGACTATAGGGGACTTCATGTCTAGGTCGTAGTGATCGTTATGCTTAAGCTCGATATGAGTACAAGCATTAATCACATTCATACCTAGGAGTATCATGGTGGTTGTGTTATATGATTAGATTGTCGTAGGAATATGCGTGCAATTGTGTGCCGTACTTAAGGCGCTATAAGTTGAGGTAATAAGGATTGGGAAGACCACTAGTGATAGTTGGTCCGATAAAGGCCGTTTGGTCGCCTTCGGATTCTTCCTTAGTGGAATACCGACCATAGAATATTAGTAGACTCTTCTGTTGCTTCTAATATTAGATGACCAAGTTTGTTAGTAAGCACGTTTGGTTGCTTCTAGGATTGATTACCTGTATGGTTGTTTGCACACGGTTGTGCTCGTGCGTGGCTCGACTGGCCCGTATGTAGCTGTGGGTCTCATACGTAGCTTAGTCGGCTCGTATGTAAGGGGTTGTCTCGTACGCGGCCCGACCGGCCCGTACGTAGCTATGGGTCTCATACGCGGCTTATTTGGCTGGTATGTACGTTGTTGTCTCCTACGAGGCCCGCCTGGCTCGTAGGTAGTTGTTGTTTCATACGTAGCTTATTGGCTCGTATGTGGTTGTTACTCGTGTATAGCTGTTAGCTAGTACACAGTTCGTTGTGGGCTATCGACCATCAAGACATAGCGGCATGCATGTATATTCGCACGACCGAGGTCTTGGATCGATGAGCCACGAACCGGATCCTGAGGAGATCTGGTAAGTCTAGGTTGAGCAGCCTAGTAGAGTTGTCTTGCGAAGCCTAATTTAAGGCCTAGCAAGTTATGTTATAATATTATCGTCCCTAGGATCGTCGAGTCAGGGACATCATTAGGGTAGTGACTTATAAAGGTCATTTTGCTTAGACCCTTGCCGAAGAGAGAGGAGTTGGTTGTAGGGGGCACCTTACGACCAACTTGTCCCTTGAGGGAGGCCTTAGGTGGTGTACTTGGGTTGTACCTTCCCGTCAAAGGGATACGTACGGTGACGTCTCACAAGTTGGGAGCACGGGTTGCGTATCTCGCTCTGTTAATTCCTGAAGTACCGTGGCTGGGGTGCCACAGGATGCATGGTGCAGTCCTGCGCTTGCTATACCCCAGAGAGTGCCACAGGGTAGGCTTCGCGCTGCCCTGCGCTTGCGAAACTCTATGGTTTAATTTTGGAACGATGCCCGATATACTGGGATCGAGTGAGGTCCGGCTTGCCGGGTAGTAGTGGAAAACGGAGACACCATAAGCAGACTGCATGGGGGGCACTTGACCCCTCTGCAACCTCACAGAGTCATGGAGTATTGTCAGGAACAGGTCGTGTACAATTAGAATTCGTAACGTGGGTTCAATCCCTATATATGGAGAAACGGCTTGAGATGAAGTCGCATGTAGTATGGACTGCATGTTGCTTTCGGAGACTTGCTGACATTAGAATAGGAAGCGTCCCGTCAAAGGGATACGTACGGTGCCATCTCACAGGTTGAGGACACGGGTTACGTATCTCGCTCTGTTAATTCCTGAAATACCGTGGCTGGGGTGCCACAGGATGCATTGTGCAGTCCTGTGCTTGCGATACCCCAGAGGGTGCCACAGGGTAGGCTTCACGCTGCCCTGCGCTTGCAAAACCCTATGATTTGGATTTTGGATTAAGGCCCGATACCCTGGGCAATAGTGGCAAACATGGACACCACTATATGACTGCAGTGGCGGAACTAGACCGCACCTGCAACCTTGTTTGAGTGAGGTCCGGCATGCCGGGTAGTAGTGGAAAACGGAGACACCATGAGCAGACTGCATAGGGGGACTTGACCCCTTCTGCAACCTCACAGAGTCATGGAGTATTGTCAGGAACGGGTTGTGTATAATTAGTTCTATTTTAAGTATCGCATTAGAGCCTAGTCATAGCACTCACGTACACTTAAACTACACCAACACCATTGCTATATTGTGTATATTGTTTGGAAGATTCGCTGCTATATGATCAGCCTTTAAGCGTCAGTGAATACTGACGTCCCCACTTCAATAGGTACTGGATAGCAGAAGTACAGGTGCGAGATTCAGGAGGACTCAAGGTAGGGAAAGCAAGGAGTCAATATTAAGTTTAGTTCCGCTGCAGTTCATGTATTAATTATGTATCAGTCGAGAAGTACTCAAGTGAGAGTTACCAAGTGTTGTTCTTCATTCTTGTACTTTGATGTAAGATGTTGAAGGTTGTAGTACTTGGGATTGTAAAGGTATTATTGTAACTCTATTGTAATGTATTGCAGTTGTGTAATGTTCAGACTTGTAATACATTGGGTATTGAATAAAAAGTTTTAAATTCTCCTGTTTTTCTGTGTATTGTGACTAATTGAAGAAAAGATCTTGGCTCGTGTCACGGTTTCCCAGTATCGGAAATCGGGGCGCTACAGAGTGGTATCAGAGCTAACTTCAATTTACAGTCCAACACAGCAGGAAAATTAAACTTGGATGCCCTTTAGGAGTCGGGTCTTAGTTAGTTATAGGTAGTTGTAATTCATATTGTTGTTCCTTTCAACTTATGTTTTATGATTTTCCTATATCTGAACTAATTCCAGTATATGTATTTTAGGATGGCATTCGAAGATATCCTAACCGAGGATGTATTGATGGAAGAGATTGAGCCGAATGCAATGGAGGATCCGATAATCTCGAGTGAGGAGCCGAAGGAGATTTCACTACAAGTTAACCTTAAGATGAACTCGCCTTCACCACCGCAAGGGCAAAGTATGGATCAACGCAGGGCGGCGGCAGCCAGCATATATCGAGAAATGAGAAAGCTCATGAAGTACGTAGCTAGGATAGATCGTCGAGCTAACCAACTAAGTGATGCTTGCATAGCTACATTAGCAGGCATGGCGGAAGAGCGGAAATATTTCAACGCCAGATTAGCACAACTACGACGTGAGTGGGAGCAAGTTCTAGAGACCGCCAAGGTTTTAGTATGCCATTTCTGTGAGGAAGATGGGCACAAGCAATCAGTCTGTCCACGACGACGAGGAAAAAGACCTACACCTGCATCCGGATTTGAGAACCAAGGTCAGAGACAGAAGACTCAGAAAACAAGGGGCAGAATTAGAGGCGCCAACCCGGGAAGTTGTTTCTTATGTGGCGAGCGAGGTCATTTCAGGAAACAATGTCCGATGAAGAACTCTCAAGTGGAAACCCGTACATGTTACAACTGTAGGGAGATTGGTCATACTAGGCCAAACTGCCCCCAACTTCACAAAAATGACGACAAATCAGCCTTAAAGATGGACAACAAAGGAAAGGAGCCTGCGCACCAAGGGTGAGAATTCGCACGTACTAAGAGCAAGTTGAAGGAGCTAGTAACAATATGTGCATATAGAACTGCAACTAAGTCTAAAGGTTGCATCTTTTGAAACATATTTTTGGACGGAAGAAGTTATATATGATGTAACACTTTTTGTAACCCGTCGGATTTATATATATAAAATCTAGGCAACTGTTTTGTTCAACTTGGTTCATCATAATCTTCTGTCTAAATAATTTTTCCAATAGTTGAGGTGTGTGCGGGAGGCAACTCAAGAATCAGTTCGGTTAATTACACCACATGAAGCGTCAAAATTTCAGGAGAGAATCCTGAAAGTTGGAAGTGATGTTCATAGGACACGTCCTATTCTAAGGAGGGAGTAGACACCGAGTTGCAAATATCGGGTTCTTTGGAGAACCAGTTCGTGGATGAACCACTTGGGAGCCGGAAAGCAGCATAAGCTTTCTTTCCCCGAGTTATTAGGGTGTGGATGTTTTGCCTGTTTTCCTAACTTAACGTAGTTCTGAGGACAGAACTATTCTAAGGAGGGAGTATTGTAATATCCCGGACGGATATTACCGTATATAAATTATTATTTATTATTATTTTATTATTATTTTGTTTTAATTCCAAAATTAGAACATTTTGGTGATTTTTACCCGGTTTGCTCCTAGACAATATCTGTATCCAGATATCGGCCAGTATACATCCGTATTGTATCAAATTGATATCGTGATCTTCCGAACTAATAATAAATTTTATTTTATTATTATTTCCAAGATTTAATTATTTTTATATGGATTATGCGAAAATTTTCCGGTATACGGACATATACGCGCACATACGAGTAGTATGTCGATTAGTGCGTTATACGAATTATGTGTTGTATATTTTGGACAACACTTATTTTGCTATAACCTAGTAGGATGGTTAGGGTTTGATTTAGAGACTAAACCTAGGGTTACAAAGACATAAGAGGATTAAGAACTCTTCTAGAAAACTCCTCCTCCATGTCAATTTTCCCCCACATAGAACCTCCCCCACTTCCCCCCTCCTCCTAGGTATGGGCCGGCCCCTCTTTTGTGGAGGGTTTCTTTTGCAAATGTGTGCATGCATATTTGCACTATCCACCTTCTCCTCCACCTATAAATACCCCCTCCTTTCATCACTTCTCTCATTTTAGAAAACAAGAAAGAAAGAAAGAAAGAAAGAAAGAAAAGAAAGGAAAAGAAAGAGAGAACAAATAACTTGAGAGTTTTGTTTTGTAGGGTTCTTAGAAGAATTCTAACAAGCTTAGGGGAAGGAGAAGGTAGCAAAGCTAGTTCTTCCAACAAGTTAGAGAAGGTGGGGGTTTCTTCATGCCTTGTTTGTATGTTTGTTTGTTGTTTGTTTGTTTATTGAATGATGGTTTTTGATGTTCTTCTTCTTCTTACCCGTCTTGTTTACCCTTTCTTTTTGGTATGGTTATTATGTGGTATGTGGTAGTAGGAATCATCTAAAAAATAGTTCTTTTGGTTGTTGTTGTATGATAAAAAGTAAACTACTTGGACTAAAGGAACACATGCACATAAACTTTTGCATACAACCATGTAAGGTTGTAGGACTTGATATGGAACCATACATATTGCATATTGTTGAACAATACAACCATTGTTGGTTGTAGGACTTGATTGAAGTAATGTAATAATCAAAAAGATCTTTCCTTTCTTTACTAAACACTAGTGGTAGAAATAATTAAAAAGATCTTCTTTTTGTTTAACCACTAATTGTAACTTAATAAAAAGATCTTTCTTTTTATTTTAATCACTAGTTGTAGCTTAATAAAAAGATCTTCTTTTTGTTTAATCACTAGTTATAGCTTAATAAACAGATCTTCTTTTTGTTTAAATCACTAGTTGTAACTTAATAAAAAGACCTTCTTTTATTTTGATCACTAGTTGTAATTAACTAAAAAGATCTTTCTTTTATTTTTAATCACTAGTGGTAATTAATTAAAAAGATCTTCTTTCATTTTTAATCACTAGTTGTAGTTAATTAAAGAGGTCTTTCTTTTGTAAAGTAAAGTAAAATAAAATAAAAAAATAATCTTTTCTTTATCACTAGTAATAAATAAGATTAGTAAGCAACTAAGTAGTAGTAAGCTATAATAATAAGTAGTAGTATGTAATAAAACAAGTGGTAGTAGCATGTATGTTGATTGATAAAGTAGTAGTAATAGTAGTAAGTTGTATGTTGTGATTCTTTTTATGAGAATGAAGTAGTAGTAATAGTAGTAAGTTGTATGTTGTGATAGTAGTAAAGTTGTATGTTGTAGTAGTAGTAGTAGATAGTTATGTTTTGATTAAAATAGGAGTAGTAGTAGTAGTATAATGTTGTAGGAGTGCTCCTAAAAATAATTAGAAGCCATATCTATGCTTCAAGTGTTGTAGGATTTCTTCTAAAAATAATTAGAAGCCATATCTATGCTTCAAGTGTTGTAGGATTTCTTCTAAAAATATTTAGAAGCCATATCTATGCTTCAAGTGTTGTAGGATTTCTTCTAAAAATAATTAGAAGCCATATCTATGCTTCAAGTGTTGTAGGATTTCTTCTAAAAATAATTAGAAGCCATATCTATGCTTCAAGTGTTGTAGGATTTCTCCTAAAAATAATTAGAAGCCATATCTATGCTTCAAGTGTTGTAGGATTTCTCCTAAAAATAATTAGAAGCCATATCTATGCTTCAAGTGTTGTAGGATTTCTCCTAAAAATAATTAGAAGCCATATCTATGCTTCAAGTGTTTTAGGATTTCTTCTAAAAATAATTAGAAGCCATACCTATGCTTCACATGTTGTAGGATCATTTCTAAAAATGTTTAGGAGCCATTTCCATACTACTAATGTTGTAGGATTACTTCTAAAAATGTTTAGAAGCCATATTTATGCTACTAATATTGTAGGATTACTTCTAAAAATGTTTAGAAGCCATATTTATGCTACTAATGTTGTAGGATTACTTCTAAAAATACTTAGAAGCCATGTTCTCATGCTTAATTAATTGTAGGGCTACTTCTAAGGATATGCTATCATGCTTGATGTTTAACATGTTGTAGGATTGTTTATGAAAATATCCTACCATGCTTTTATACTTAAAATGTTGTAGGATGTATTCTAAAAATATCCTATCATGTTTCATGCTTAGTTAATGGTAGGAATTATTCTAAAAATATCTAGCATGCCTAATGATGTTAGAATGATGTAGGACAAATTCTAAGAGTTTCCTACCATGCTTGGATCAATTTTACTATGTCTAGGACGTTGTAGGAGCAATGATAAAATTTCTTACCATGTTAGCTTAATTATAGGTAAGTGACATACCATGTTAGTTCAATTGTAGGTATGTAATATACCATGCTAGTTAATTGTAGGTATGTGATATACCATGCTAAAGTTCAAGTATATGCTTAGAACGTTGTAGGAGTAATGTTAGAATACCTACTATGCCTTGGAATGTTGTATGTTATATTAGTATCCATCCGTGCTTGGGTTGTGGTGATTGGTGATGATAAGTAGTAGGCTTTCATGCTCATTCGTAACCTACGCTTGACTATAGGGGACTTCATGTCTAGGTCGTAGTGATCGTTATGCTTAAGCTCGATATGAGTACAAGCATTAATCACATTCATACCTAGGAGTATCATGGTGGTTGTGTTATATGATTAGATTGTCGTAGGAATATGCGTGCAATTGTGTGCCGTACTTAAGGCGCTATAAGTTGAGGTAATAAGGATTGGGAAGACCACTAGTGATAGTTGGTCCGATAAAGGCCGTTTGGTCGCCTTCGGATTCTTCCTTAGTGGAATACCGACCATAGAATATTAGTAGACTCTTCTGTTGCTTCTAATATTAGATGACCAAGTTTGTTAGTAAGCACGTTTGGTTGCTTCTAGGATTGATTACCTGTATGGTTGTTTGCACACGGTTGTGCTCGTGCGTGGCTCGACTGGCCCGTATGTAGCTGTGGGTCTCATACGTAGCTTAGTCGGCTCGTATGTAAGGGGTTGTCTCGTACGCGGCCCGACCGGCCCGTACGTAGCTATGGGTCTCATACGCGGCTTATTTGGCTGGTATGTACGTTGTTGTCTCCTACGAGGCCTGCCTGGCTCGTAGGTAGTTGTTGTTTCATACGTAGCTTATTGGCTCGTATGTGGTTGTTACTCGTGTATAGCTGTTAGCTAGTACACAGTTCGTTGTGGGCTATCGACCATCAAGACATAGTGGCATGCATGTATATTCGCACGACCGAGGTCTTGGATCGATGAGCCACGAACCGGATCCTGAGGAGATCTGGTAAGTCTAGGTTGAGCAGCCTAGTAGAGTTGTCTTGCGAAGCCTAATTTAAGGCCTAGCAAGTTATGTTATAATATTATCGTCCCTAGGATCGTCGAGTCAGGGACATCATTAGGGTAGTGACTTATAAAGGTCATTTTGCTTAGACCCTTGCCGAAGAGAGAGGAGTTTGGTTGTAGGGGGCACCTTACGACCAACTTGTCCCTTGAGGGAGGCCTTAGGTGGTGTACTGGGTTGTACCTTCCCGTCAAAGGGATACGTACGGTGACGTCTCACAAGTTGGGAGCACGGGTTGCGTATCTCGCTCTGTTAATTCCTGAAATACCGTGGCTGGGGTGCCACAGGATGCATGGTGCAGTCCTGCGCTTGCTATACCCCAGAGAGTGCCACAGGGTAGGCTTCGCGCTGCCCTGCGCTTGCGAAACTCTATGGTTTAATTTTGGAACGATGCCCGATATACTGGGATCGAGTGAGGTCCGGCTTGCCGGGTAGTAGTGGAAAACGGAGACACCATAAGCAGACTGCATGGGGGGCACTTGACCCCTCTGCAACCTCACAGAGTCATGGAGTATTGTCAGGAACAGGTCGTGTACAATTAGAATTCGTAACGTGGGTTTAATCCCTATATATGGAGAAACGGCTTGAGATGAAGTCGCATGTAGTATGGGCTGCATGTTGCTTTCGGAGACTTGCTGACATTAGAATAGGAAGCGTCCCGTCAAAGGGATACGTACGGTGCCATCTCACAGGTTGAGGACACGGGTTACGTATCTCGCTCTGTTAATTCCTGAAATACCGTGGCTGGGGTGCCACAGGATGCATTGTGCAGTCCTGCGCTTGCGATACCCCAGAGGGTGCCACAGGGTAGGCTTCGCGCTGCCCTGCGCTTGCAAAACCCTATGATTTGGATTTTGGATTAAGGCCCGATACCCTGGGCAATAGTGGCAAACATGGACACCACTATATGACTGCAGTGGCGGAACTAGACCGCACCTGCAACCTTGTTTGAGTGAGGTCCGGCATGCCGGGTAGTAGTGGAAAACGGAGACACCATGAGCAGACTGCATAGGGGGACTTGACCCCTTCTGCAACCTCACAGAGTCATGGAGTATTGTCAGGAACGGGTTGTGTATAATTAGTTCTATTTTAAGTATCGCATTAGAGCCTAGTCATAGCACTCACGTACACTTAAACTACACCAACACCATTGCTATATTGTGTATATTGTTTGGAAGATTCGCTGCTATATGATCAGCCTTTAAGCGTCAGTGAATACTGACGTCCCCACTTCAATAGGTACTGGATAGCAGAAGTACAGGTGCGAGATTCAGGAGGACTCAAGGTAGGGAAAGCAAGGAGTCAATATTAAGTTTAGTTCCGCTGCAGTTCATGTATTAATTATGTATCAGTCGAGAAGTACTCAAGTGAGAGTTACCAAGTGTTGTTCTTCATTCTTGTACTTTGATGTAAGATGTTGAAGGTTGTAGTACTTGGGATTGTAAAGGTATTATTGTAACTCTATTGTAATGTATTGCAGTTGTGTAATGTTCAGACTTGTAATACATTGGGTATTGAATAAAAAGTTTTAAATTCTCCTGTTTTTCTGTGTATTGTGACTAATTGAAGAAAAGATCTTGGCTCGTGTCACGGTTTCCCAGTATCGGAAATCGGGGCGCTACATCTTCTGTTGATGGGATTACAGATGGAATAAGAAGATACGTATATATAGGGGACCATAACCCTAATTGATAATTATTAATTTCCAATTTTGCCCATCACAAAATGAGAAATTTACTTTACGGTCATTACACGTGTTATATCACACTTTAAATTTTATGCTTTTAACCCATTACTTAATCTTGATTAGATCACTTTAATTTGGGTTAGACTTTAGAATAGCAATTATACATTTAGTCACATATGTGAGCCCACATAGATTATTTTCCAACAATCTCCCACTTGGGCCACATATGTTACTCCTTATAAATGTACATACTTTATGAGCTCAAAATTTTGCTATCATAACCAAAAGCATAGCCAAACAATCTCGTCCATTAATTATGTAAATATAGGATCAAAGCAATTTTCATTACATTTATCGTAACTAAATTCATCAATGGTCACATATATCAACATAATCAAATGACACAGATCAAGTGTGAATGTGTTGCATGAAAATTTCATGCAATGTGATCTATACACATGCCTATTTCCAACTGGTCCTCTTTAAAACTTAAGTGAGGTCAGAATCAAAACATGACAAAAGGGTGAGAAAACTGAATTCTTTATTTCTGATCAGAAAATAACCAAATGTATAAATGTCTCACACAAACATAATGCAAATAAAATATAAACTCCCACTAAATCATGATATCCTCAAATAATACAACACCCATATGAGCAGTATGCTCATAAAAGACCTTGGGTAGTAATCCCTTTGTAAGCGGATCCGCTATCATGGAGTTTGTCCCAATGTGCTCTATGGACATCTGTCCACTTTGCATTCTTTCTTTCACAACTAGGAACTTTATGTCAATATGTTTCGACTTTGTCGAACTCCTGTTGTTGTTGGAATACATCATTGCTGACTTATTGTCACAAAATAACTTGAGTGGTTTTTCTATATTCTCTTAAAATGCACAACCCAGTGACAAAATTCCTCAGCTATATTCCATGTTTCGATGCCTCATAGCATGCTACATACTTTGCTGCCATAGCGGAAGAAGCTATAAGTGTCTGTTTGACACTTTTCCAGGATATAGATCCTCCAGCTAACAGGTAAATATAACCTGATGTAGACTTTTTGTTATCTTGGCACCCTAGCGAAATCAGAATCAGAATACCTTACGACCTCCAAATGATCTAATTTTCTATATGAGAGCATGTAGTCTTTTGTTCTCTGAAGATACCTCATGACCCGCTTAGCTGCAATCCAATGGTTCATACCAGGTTTTCTTAAATACCTACCTAACATCCCAACAATATACGCAATATCCGGACGCGTACATACTTGAGCATACATTAGACTCCCAATAGCTGATGTATAGGGGATCTTTTGTATTTTCTGAATTTCAAGGTTACTTTTGGGACACTGATTGAGACTAAATTCGTCTCCTTTAGAAACAGGGGTATCTCTTGGTCTACAATCTTGCATGCTAAACCTTTTGAGTACTTTACCGATGTATCCCTTTTGTGATAATCCTAGAATATCTCAAGAACAATCTCGGTGTATCTGAATTCCTAATACAAAAGAGGCATCCCCAAGATCCTTCATCTCAAAATGCTTGATAGAACCTTTCAGTTTCATGCAATAAATCTATATCATTAGTGGCAAGCAATATGTCATCGACATATAGAACTAGGAATATATGCTTACTCTCACTGAACTTGTGATACACACAATCATCAACTACATTCATCTCAAAACCAAATGAGATAATTACTTGATGAAACTTGTGGTACCATTGACGAGGAGCTTGCTTGAGTCCATAAATGGATTTTGTCAATTTGCAAACCATATTCTTAAGCTAGGATATAATAAACTGGTTTGAATACTTATTTCTTCATTAAAATCATTGGTCATTTCATAAATATCTGATTAATACTACCCCTTTTTGATCCGAGTCCGCACTGATTTAAATTAATTTATGGATATTGAATTCAATACTTGAGTGATATTTGTTTCTGTAACCGTATACGCTACTAGTAATCAAATTAGAATATCATTTGCCTCTACATCCACTAGATAGCTCTCTCATGTTTACACATTAAAGGAGAGGAACTATGAAAGGTAGGCATATGTATAAACCTTGATTTATTGTCAAAAATATGATCAGAATGCTATATTTAACTCCAAAACCGGAACTAAACTTTAGAACAGAGAATGCAACACTATAAGAACATATTCTGGATTGTGGAGACCATGACTGAGCTTTCTCGAAGTAAATAACAAATGTGTTCATAACACCTAACATTAAGAATATTGGCACCTAATCTCTTAGTTTTGATCTGTTCTTCCTTTATGCAGTCTACACAGACATCAAAATCTGTGAAGTCCGGGGGGATTCCAAAATGTCATTAGACACAAGACGCTTAACTCTACTTTTTGAGATATGACCTAAGCACTTATGCCATAATGGCGCCGAATTTTCTTTATTTAATTTATGTTTAGTACCACGTAACTCTACATGCAAGGTTTCATTATAGGATGCTATTGTTTCAAACAAATAAAGGTTGTCATAAGCCTTCAAATAACCAGTTCCAACAACATTCGAATTTAAAGACAAACTAAACTGATTGTTTCCAAATGAACAATAATAACCAAATTTGTCCAACAAAGAAACATAAATTAAATTTCGTCTAAAAGACGGAATAACAAAAGTGTTTTTCAAATCCAAATAAAAAAACCAGTTCCTAATAACAACCTAAAATGCCCAACTGCTTTCACTTCTACCGATTTTCCATCGCCCACGAAGATGTGTCTTTCACCATTATTTGGATTCCGGCAGCTCCGGCAACATTGCATAGAAACACTTATGTGAGTAGTAATACCAGAATCTATCCACCAAGTGTTTCTAGGTACTGAAGATTAATTAACTTCAGAACATACCAAAGTAAGAAACATACCTCTCTTTGAACGCCATGCGTGATATTTAGTACATTTTTTCTTCACATGTCCAGGCTTGTTACAAAAGAAACAACTCTCTGAATCCTTATGTTGTTTCTTTTGAGCTGGATCCTTAGCTTTTTCATCCTCAGATTTCCTCTTCTTGCCCTTATCCTTAGAGGCATTGGCCAAATGAGCACTTTCAGTCTTATCTTGTTTCAACCTTTCTTCTTCTTGCACACAGTGAGAAATGAGCTCATTTAGAGTCCATTTTTCCTTTTGACAGTTGTAACTGATCTTGAATTGATTAAACTGTGCAGGAAGTGATACCAAAACCATAAGCACAAGTAAGTCCTCAGGAAATTCAAGCTTGAGTGTCTTAAGTCTTGAAACAACATGATACATTTCTATAATGTACTCCCTTACATTTCCTCGACCCTTATACTTCATAGACATCAAAGAAGTCATAAGTGTAGTCATTTACCTTATTGTTTTTAGCAAAACGTTTCTCAATTTGATTGAGGAAATCTTTGGCCTTAGTAATCCTATCGGATTCTGTGCTTCTAAAAGCTTCTGGAATACTGTGTTTCATAATCATTAGACTCATGCAATTTGAACGATCCCACCTCTCAAATACCCTTTTATCATCAGGAGTGCTTTCCGCAGTGAGAGGTGAAGGTTGTTCTTCCCTTAATGCATGGTCTAATTCCATACAGCCAAGAGTTATCAGTAAGGTCCCTTTCCAATCCTTGAAATTTGTCCCATTAAGCATGGGAATAGAATTGATGTTAGCAGTTATTGAGGCAGCAGAAGATAAACCAGCTGAATATAAAACAAAAATAAACAAAATAAGCTCACATGAGAATCCATATAAAACAATAAATTCAAATAATGGTTAATCTCATCTCAAGATACCAGGCACAACATTAATATTAAGTCTTCGGACAGTAACATTAACTGTAAGCGGTACTCTTGTTGTAGCAATCAAATATTGACAATAAATCTTGTCAAATAATAAGTCATTCTTTGCACTGACTTATTGTTTACATGGAATACCTTATAATTGTCACATATTTGTTACCACAGATGTGTATGAAATTCGGCCAAATATCAACTTACCTTTGGGTCAGTTAATAAATGCATGAATTACAAATACACAATCATCTTGATATTTTAAATAAATTAATCTACAAAAATGAGGTCACTTTGGCAACATTTTGTTTCAATTGATATATTCAAAATATTAGACATTCATAAGAAAAAACCAAAACCATAATTTGAATTTAATTGTTACCCAAAATTTTATCTTTTCTTAACTCCGGGCAAACACAGCCCGTACGTGGGCCATGCGTCACGTCATCCAAAAGAGAACAGAGCAGTACTCTGTCTTTCTTCATTACCCGGGTGGGGCCCCCAATGGTGACATCATGCTGACGTGACCCCTCTAAACCAGCACATCGTTCTGTTCTTTTGTTCTTTTTTCAGCCCACGCGGGTCCCTCTCTTGCAATATATTAATTAGAAATTCAAGCCATATAGAAATCTCAAACTGAATCCAACATTAGTTAATGATAACATAACTAATGATTCTTTAAAACCAAGATAACATAATTAACTAAATCTTAAAACCGTATCTTAAAAAACTATAGACGGTTTTGAGTTTTTTTTTTTTTTTTTTTTTTTGTTTGGTTAAACTGAAGATAATCTTAATAACATGGATCTGAATATATTGTCAACTAAAGTACATCATATAGATTAACTAGGTTTGCCCGTTAACACGTGCCTACGGCACATCTTCGGAACGGTGCACCTTGTTTGATCATATAAACTAGTTTTGGAGGTCCAGCAAATTAATTGAAGTAGCAAACATAGAGCAAAAAACATAATATATGATTTTTTTGAATTCTTTTAAAAGTTTTTAAATTTTAAATTTTTTTAGTTTTTTAATTTTTAAAAAATTTTTAAAATTTTTATTTTCTTAATTTTTTGAACAGAAGAGGGAGGGAGGGAGAGAGAGGGAGAAAATAAAAATTAAATAAATATAGGAGTTGTTTTAGGTGGGGGATTTGAATTTGAGTTTTGGGGGAAACTTTTGGGGGGAAAATATGTTTTGTGATGTTAGATCTGGACCTTTGATTTTTGGGGGATTGAAGAAGAACCACTTGATAGCTTTCTTTGTGTTTTATTATATAGATACATTATTCAATCCATAAAATACAACAGAACAAATGCAACAAAACGATGGAAATTTAATGGCTCCAAAAAATTAACATATTAATTAGGATTTACAAATCCAAATTCAATTAATTTAATTATTGAATCTGAATCTTAGAAGACAAATACCATAAAAGGAAGATCAAAAGAAACCCTAAATTTCTTAAATTTCTTAAACAAGAAACCCTAAATTTCTTCAATTAATTCAACAAAGATGGCTTTGATACCAATTGATGGAATTTTATATACACTTAAGAACATGCATAAAATATTAATAACAACCTAAAACATGTTTCTATGATTCTAGACATTAATCATTTTGCAAAAGTGCTTTAATATAAAATCCTAAATCATGAAACTATAGATCTTTGCTAAATCAAAAGAAGAAGAACATTAAAAGCGGAAGCACTAACCCGAAGCCATTGATGGAGATTGCGCAGAGGGTTTGGATCTTCCTATATGATACGCACTTCTATGAGAGGCCGTCTCTCTATTCTTCTGTTGATGGGATTACAGATGGAAAAAGAAGATACATATATATAGGGGACCATAACCCTAATTCATAATTATTGATTTCCAATTTTGCCTATTACAAAATGAGAAATTTACTTTACAGTCTCTACACGTGTTATATCACACTTTAAATTTTATGCTTTTAACCCATTACTTAATCTTGATTAGATCACTTTAATTTGGGTTAGACTTTAGAATAGCAATTATACATTTAGTCACATATGTGAGCCCACGTAGATTATTTTCCAATAGCAACTTCACATTGCGTCCGACGACTTTTAAAAAAAAACATTTAATAAATGAAATTCGACTAGGGAGCTCCTTGGACGCAACTTGAAGTTGTGTCCAACAGAGGGGCCCACTTTTTTTTAAATTTAATTTAATACTTAAATAACGTTTTTAATTAATAAAAAAATAATTAAAAAATCTAAAAAAAATCGCGCGACGCAAAGTGAAGTTCCGTCTGAATTTTTATATATATTAAATTGGTAAGAAATACCAATCGACGACTGCAGCGAATTGGCCAAATGCTATATGCATTTTTTAAACAATGACGATTGTGGATGCTCTAAGGGGGCGTTTGGTACAAGGATTATTTTTGGTTTCCTGAAAATCTTAACTTGGGATCTAGTTTTCCATGTTTGGTATGTTAATTTTTAAATTCAGAGTCTCAGGAAACTAAGATTCGTGGAAAACTTTTTTGTCACAATTTCCACAAAAATTTTTCCATTGGGGGGGGGGGGGGGGGGAACATGGCAGAGAGAGGGGAGAGGGGAGAGGGGAGAGGGGTTTATTATTATTATTATTTTTTTGGGCATAATTGTATTTTCAAATAAGTAACATTTTCCCAAGCACTTGAGAGAGAGGGGAGAGGGGTTTATTATTATTTTTTTGGGGCATAATTGTATTTTCAAATAAGTAACATTTTTCCAAGCACTTGGGAATCTAAGGAGAGAGGGGAGAGGGGTTTATTATTATTATTTTTTTCGGGCATAATTGTATTTTCAAATAAGTAACATTTTCCCACGCACTTGAGAGAGAGGGGAGAGGGGTTTATTATTATTATTTTTTGGGCATAATTGTATTTTCAAATAAGTAACATTTTTCCAAGCACTTGGGAATCTAAGAATTCCCCCCCCCCCCCCCCCCTCAATGGAAAATGTTATTTCTTAGATTTCCAAGTGCTTGGGAAAATATTACTTATTTGAAAATACAATTATGCCCCCCCCAAAAAAATAATAATAAACCCCTCTCCCCTCTCTCTGCCCTGTTCCCCCCTCCCCCCCCCCCATCCTCGGTTCGCGCCACCCTTGTCGGCACCCAGCACATCCCTGACCACCCCCGACGCCCCCTTGTCTCCTTCCCTCTCTGTTTCGCTCGACAGCCAGAACCCAAACGAAGCGATTAGAGATGATAAACCCTCAAAAATAACTTTAAGTGTTGGGGATAGTATCAAATCAGAATTTTCTTTGAAGATTCACCGGAGTCACATTGTTCTATCAAATTTAGTGCAAGGTTTCATGTCTCATGTCCGTCCGCCAGCACATAGAGTTCTAATGGGGTTCTTGATTGGAGGAAATGACGATGTCAAGACTTGGAACTAGTTTAAGATTCTATTGACATTTCGGCTACTCGAGTTTAAATATCATTCAGGGTTGGGTATCTTGATCAGGAGGGTTTGTGTCACAATCCCCACAACAATCCATTTATTTATAAAAGTTATTTGGTCAAGTTTGAACATTTAAATAGATACAGATTGAAACTCAAATGGTTTAGAGTATATTTTGTTGAATGGTAAAGGTCAGGGACCTATTTAATGTATGAGACTTAAGTTTGATCACACACAGACATTGTCCTGTTCATCTGACAGGTCACCGGAGTCTTTGAAGTTATCAAAATAAATTAGAGCTAATATTCACCGAAGTCTTTGAAGATTTTGTTGAAAAAAATTTTTGCATATTTTTCGGGCCGGATTCCGGTGGGCTCTGGCCACCGATGGCGCCGAAAATTGATCGGATATTTAAATACAAGTATGAGAGGGGTATTTTGGATAATAAAATTAACATTCGCAGGAAATATGTAGTTCAACCAAACATAGCAAATTAAGTTTCCAACTAACATTTTCATATATGTTTAAGATATACCAAACATGTTTTATAATTCCTAGGAAACATTAATTTCAGAATTTATGATCCCTGAGAACAAAAAAAAATCTTGTACCAAACCCCCTCTAAGTGAACAATAATTGATAAAAATAAACCTTAATTAGAGCTAAAAATTTAGAAGCCTCGTTAAATAAGTTTTAAAGCTTTCAGCTCATGAAAGTACAAGTGCAAGAGAGCCATAGCAGGGAAAAGGAAGTCATGCAGAAAAGAAAGTTAACAGAATGTAAACGAGGGACAATTAGATCAATGTACTACAGATCTCTATCAGATTCAAGAAAAATAATGTTTGTAATCCTCTGCAGCAAAACAAACAGATCTATTGGTCCGAGCATATCCTCAGTACCCAACTATTTCAACAAAACATAACGTAGATAAAAAATTCACGGAAATCTGTTACAATATCAAACAAACAAGTTAATATTTAAAATAACAAAGAAAAAAAATAAAATAAAATGCAGAGGACTGCCCACATTCCCTTTACTCATATATCAGATTTATAGTCGTTAAAGCCAAATTTTGGGTATTTGACAAATAGCAAATAACAAAAATAACTTTGGTCCGTAGTCATTGTTAGCCAAAATTTGGCTTTGTCAAAATCCACATAGGACGGACGGTGAATTATTTTCCGTCCAACATAAAAAAAAAAAAAAATCCTGAAAAGATCAAACCCAAGGTCTGATAGTGACATTTATACCAAAAAAAAAAACAAAAAAATCAAAGTTACCTGCATCCATCCTAGGCCGGCATATGATCGTTTGAGGATATTTTGGTTTTTTTTTTTTTGTTAAATGGAACTCATTTCCCCGTCCGACCGTTCAAAAAAAAAATAAAAGGACAGAGAATAATTCCTCGTCCAATAAGTACGTGTGAAAAAAAATCCCTCGGACGAAAAATAATTTTTCGTTAGCTATATTTTGACAATTGCCATTTCGTTTGCCAGATATAGCCGATTACTGTAGCGGTGAAATCCAATTTTTGGGTAAATGGCCAACAACTAGAGCATTTTTTTTCTTCCAAAATTTGAAAAATTTGAGAAAATGACAAACGACTACAGATGCTCTCACCCAGCCCGAAAAGAACTTCGACGAGTTAAAGTTATTTCAAAATAGTTAAGATGGTCATTGAACAGCTTTCTCATTCTAAGAGCATCCACAGTCGTTTTTCTCATATGCTATAAAATGGCAGCTACAGTAATAGCAATTGGATGAGGATGGTGCAGTGGTGTTTTGCTAAATTTTTCTCATTTGGATTAGAAGACGGTATATGTTCTTCCGGACGGGGAATTATTCCCCGTTTCTCAACAAAAAAAAAACAAAAAAAATGGGTGGAAAAGCTTCGGACGGGGTATCATACCCCGTCCTTAAAATCCGGCCGAAAGCACCAATTATTCTTGGCGTGGGTGTGAAGTAGATCATTTTGTTCATACTTTTGGTGTGAGAAGACCATAATACCCCCATGGCTTTCAACTTGAAGAACACTATAAATTTCCTACATGACTATGGATTGAATGCATCAATCTTTGCTCTCGGCATTCTTCTGAAAAAAAGAAATAGCTTGCTTGCTCTCGGCTATTATAATCTCCTCTTCAAATTTCTTAATACTTATTGTAATCAAGATACATAAAATTTGAAATGTCTTCTTCAATCAAGCGATTTATTGGAAAGGTTAAATCAAAGCGTTCGTCGGAGTCCGCATCATCACAGTCCGCACCGTCACAAAACAGGAACGAAGAAGAAACAACTGCGCCTATCAATGCCAGCGATCCATCACAGTGGGTAAAAGTTTTCGATGATGGACGACAAATTTGCAAACTGATTACGGATGAACCTATAGGTGGATTTGTTAATTTCAGAGGCAATTGGAAGGGACCGATTAAAGCATACAAGGTACTTTGCAATGTTCCTATAATAAAGCAGCTCATCGACAATGCGGGTTGGTCCCCTTTTTTTACTATTGATACAGAGAAGTCGTCTACACGTCTTGTTGAGGCTTTGGTTGAGAGATGGTGGGACACGACCCACACTTTTAACCTTCCTGGCGGTGAGTTGGGATTTATCCCGTTAGACTGGGCAATGCTAACGGGTTTATCTATTGGAATCGGTCCGTTACTGCCATGTAACGACGATGCATATCCTTTTGAGGTTGTCCAGTCTAGTTTCTTTCCAGAAATTACACCAGAAGATTGGAAATCTCACGGTATACGTATCTCTTTTCTAAAGAAGTATTTTGTGAAAGATTTGATAGATGCAGCTATAGCCGATCCTGCAGTGGCAATGAAAGTTGGCAGAGCTTTCTTCATGTATTTTGTGGGTGAGTTTCTTCTACCCAATGCGTCCGGTGCAGTGAGATGTGGTTTCCTTACTGCATTTGAAGATTTGAATGTTGTTGGTACGTATGATTGGGGTAGTCCATCCTTGGCATTGCTATATATGTCTTTGGATGCTTGTAGCCGACTTAAATTGAAATCATTTAACGGCCCATGGCAAGTATTAGAGGTAATCTTAATAATTAATGTTCTTTATTTTGTTACAATATTTAAAATTGAAAATAATAATGTTCTAATTTTTAATCTGTCACATATTATTATATGTGTTTGTTTCAGTACTGGGCATATGAATACACAAGCATTTGTACACCAATGTGTAAGCGAAACGTAAACTTTGCAGTCCATTTGCAAAATGCGGATATCCGACCAAAAATATCACGTTGGAATCGCAGTAATTTGGATGAAACAAGTTGTGATCTGATACGTTACAATATAGGAATGGCCCGGAGTCAGCTAGAGATGAGATCATCAGCATCTATTATATGGCAACCCTATGATGGAACCAAATATGAGAACAAGTATGATGTTCAATGTGCGATGATCTTATCCCGCAACCGCTGTATCTTCATGCACGATAGTCAAGTAATAATATATACAGTTATTCAATTAATACTTACTTAACTTATTCATTTTTTAGTGCTAATTATAGTTTAAATGCAGGGTGTCTAGTACCTCGGTGACCGATGTTACCGGCAAGTAAATGGCATTATTGCTATCCCATCAAATCCTCCTAAGACCATGTCTAGAATGAAAGCACATGAGTTCTGCATGCCGATTGATGCTTCTAGACTGGTCTCTCTTGTTCCATAAAGGGTATATGATCAGTATTGGGAGAAGGTTTCAATTGGTCCTATTATGTCTAAACTGTCGCATGGTGCTAACGTTGATTTCATAGGAGCAGCTGGTTGCAGCGATCTATCAACCCATTTGCCATATCCAACACCTCCTTATTATATGCCCACACAATATATAGCACCACCGGTGCTTGAGAGACCAACCTTGTTTGGTCAGCCCATAGTTGAAGCACCCATATTCACGGGCAGTACAATAACAGAAAATCTTAGTCAGGATACTTTTGAGTTTCAACTACGCGACGATCAATCATACGTAAGAATATGAGTCAATTTGTAAAATCTGCAGCTGGTTTATGAAAATTTTGTTTATTTATATATTTCTACTTTATTTGTAGGAGGAGCTGTACAGACAATGCCAGGAACTATCGAGAAATAATTGTCTACTGCGAAAATTTATTATTGACAAAATAGTGCTACGAGAATCAGTTCTGCCGATAGCAACATCAGGAAGGCGATCGATATCGAGGCATCGCCCTTCCACATCGCGGCAGACAGATGGTTCGGAGGAATCCACGCGAACTCCTTCATTTGTGCCAAACACACAAAATGATTAGGAATATTATTAGTTTGTGTTATCTTAAAATTATGTTGTATGGGTCTCTTCGAAAAATGTAATGTTATCTTAAAATTAATTTGGTAATTAATCTTAATGAAGTGGAGAAGAATGGTCAATGCACGCCAACCTAGACTATAGATGCCATGGCTCTTTTTCAATCATTAACCCTTTCACGTGAAGAGTCTTCCAAACTTTCAAGAATTGGGGTACATTTTCACGTGAAGGGGTACCACTTTCTTCTCTATTTAACAAACTCCAATATTTGAACTACGAACAAACCATCATTCCCTACAACTCTACTCCTTCAACATATTCTTATCATCTCAAAAATGTCTCAATTCTCTTCTTCTTCAACGTCCACTGACTCCTCCGATGAATGGGATGAAGAAGACGATGTGGCAATCATGTTCAACAGGCGCATGCAGCAAAGAGCTTTGGGTAATCTCGCTTCACAACGAGATTTGCATCGCCGTTATATTCGCCGCGAGAAAGTTGAAGGCCATAACCGGTTGATGCGGGATTATTTTTGCAACAACTCTATTTACCCCGATTCTATTTTCCGTCGGTGATTTCGAATGCGTCGGCCTCTTTTCATGAGGATACTTGAAGCATGCATTGGTTATGATCAATATTTTCAACAACGAGTAGATGCTGCAAACGCCCCTAACTTGTCACCAGTACAGAAATTAACAGCTGCAATGCGGTATTTAGCGTATGGATCTTCTGTTGATGCAGTCGACGAATATGTCAGAATCGGGGAAACTACAGTACTCAACATGGTACGTAGATTTTGTTTAGCAATTGTTAATATTTTTGGTCCGCAATATACAAGAAATCTCAACGCAGATGATGTAAACAGACTCCTCGAAGAGAATAAAAATCATGGATTCCCAGGTATGTTGGGCAGTGTAGATTGCATGCACTGGATTTGGAAAAATTGCCCTGCAGCTTGGCATGGTCAGTATACAGGTCATGTCCGTGAACCAACAATTATACTTGAAGCAGTTGCGTCCTATGATATCTGGTTTTGGCATTCATTTTTTTGGCATGCCGGGAAGCAATAATGATTTGAACGTACTTAACCGATCAACATTATTTAATGATATTCTTGATGGTTGTGCACCTCCTGCTAATTATGTTATAAACAATCATCAATATTCCATGAGGTACTATTTGGCAGATGGAATCTACCCACCGTTGGCTACTATAGTCAAAACCTACACTGCAGCTGAGACACAAAAAAAGAAAAAATTTGCTCAAATTCAAGAAGGTGCACGTAAAGATGTTGAACGAGCATTCGGAGTTTTACAGGCTAGGTTTGCGATCGTAAAAGGGCCAGCTCGAATGTGGGATGCAGATACTCTCTTATATAATGAAGACTTGTATTATTTTACATAATATGATTGTGGAGGATGAAAGAGACGAAGGTATACATGATTATGACCACGAATAAAATTTATCAACTACATTCGTAACACCTAATACAACTTCTCCAACAGAACAGACAGCACGTTTGGCACGGAGCGTTGTTTTACATGATCGACAGCGGCATCATACGGTTCGACAAGATTTGGTTGACCATATTTGGAACGAATTTGGGGAAGCCGATTGATAAAATGTAATACTTTCTGAATTGTTTATTTAGATTTGTAATTTTTCTTATTATGAATGGTCTCTTTTTATGTTTTCTCCAATGTGGTACTAACTTGAATGTCCTTTGAAATTTATTATTTCGTACTTTGCATGATGGAAAGGTTATATTTCATACTGTTCTGAATTGCATGCTGGTAAAATTGTTATTATTGATGTATACACATGAAACTACCTATTTAATACATTAAAATTAAAACTGAATACGTCGATAGTAAATTATGAAACAGGAATTAATGTAAAATTGACGATACAAATTGTTGACTTCTTAAAACTCTTACAGAAATAAATAGCCTTACATTTTAATCCTTAATGAAACCTCTTTTTTCCATGATTTGACGTTGTCTACAAATAAAATAATAACGTTGCTCATTAGGATATTTTGTCAGATCCAACCCCATTATTCGATCTTCCTCGGCTTGCTCTTTCATATCTGGGTCTTTTTTTTTTCAAAGCAAGTTTCAATTGCGTCGCTTCTAATCTACGTCCTTGTGTCTCAATATAGCAGGAGTTAAATCTTCTCGTCTCTTCAAGCATAGCCTCGTCAGTACCATCGGCTTTATTTTTCGCTTTTCTTTTTTCTGCTTTGCGCCCGGGTGGCCGGGACAGTGGTGTAGAGGATTCACCTCCCGCCGCTACGTCGGAGTTGGGAGAGTCAACATTTAGAGGCATATGTTAACTGCTACTAACATCAGGTGATTGTGTTCCAATGTCATACTCGAAGACAGTAGTCGTACGTAGAGAAAATTTGGGTAAATCTTTTAGTAATTGATAACATTCTTCAAATCGGAAAGCTTTTCCAGTAGATTGCATGTATTCCGTTCTTGCTTCCCGTATCTAGAAAAAAGAAAAACAAAACAACACTCATTTAAAAACTCTAATAACAATGCATTCAAAAAACAATAATTTTAAGATTCAAATAGATATACCTTGTCAGCCTCCATAGTTCTGCTCGCTGCTCTGTTTGTAACACTCGCCAATTTAGCAGCAAATAGCGACACATCTTTGGAAATAATGTGAAATCTACTACTAAGCGATGCCGACGTTCGATCCGTTGGACTGCCTAAAATTGCTTTGAAGGTGTTGAATATACGATCCCAAAATTGGCTACCCAATTGGTCCACACCAACTGTTGGATCTTGACTAGTTGCTATCCAACTCTGTGAAAGAATAACATCTTCACTTGTTGTATAGGCTCTCCCTCTTGATCCCCTGGTTGGAGCTGCCATTGTTGCAAGAATTTTTTTCTCAGGATTAGCTCTCGGTGTGAAGTAGGAAGACTAGTTTGCTTGGTTATGATTTTTGCTGTTAATTTTTTTACACCCCGGAGTCTTATTTATACTGATTTTTTGATGGACGTTGTCAAATTAATAGCCGTTGAGATATGAAAAAAGAGGCGTTGAAGAGAACGAAGAGCCGTTGAAGAGAACCGTTGGAAGGCAATTTAGGAAAAAAAAAACAAAAAAAAATGAGTTAAATCTCCAAAGACGGGAAAACATATCCCGGACGGGGTATGTTTCCTCGTCTGAGGAGGGATTTAAAAAAAAAAAAGGAAATTGGGAGGGACGGGGTTTGATACCCTGGCCGGGGTATCATTCCCCGTCTGAGGGAATATTAAAAAAAAAAAAATTTTTTAAGGGGAGAGACGGGGTATCATATCCCGTCCGGGGTATGTATCCCCGTCCGACCATTTTTTTTTTTTTAAAAATTAAAATTATTAAGACGGTATATGTTCTTCTGTCTCAATCGATTAAATAATCATTAAATCGGAGCAACGGGATATAATATCCCGTCCTTTATAATTTGAGAAATGGTATTTCATTTCTCATATTTGAGAAACAAGAATAGAAGGTTTGCCATAAAATGGCAAAATGAGAAACCGTTGCAGACGTTCGTTTGCTATAATATGACAAAATGGCATTTATAGAAAACGACTGTGGATACTCTAAACGGTCTGATGGTAAACACTTGACTCTATTGATGTCAAGAAAGTCAAATGTGTCCTCTAAATAACTTGTGGATTTTTTTCCCAAACCGACCTACTTTTTGAAAGTTTTTCCCAAACTGACCTACATTTTTTTTTAATTCCCAAAACGACACACTCGGTCTTTCTCGGTCTTTGAAAGACCGAGTCTAGCACAAAATAACTCGGTTTTTCAAAGACCGAGTGTTAGAATTCGAAAAATCGAATTCTAACACTCGGTCTTTGAAAAACCGAGTTATTTTGTGCTAGACTCGGTCTTTCAAAGACCGAGTGTGTTATTTTGGTAAATACTTTCAAACGTAGGTCAGTTTGGTAAATACTTTCAAAAAGTGCGTCATTTTGGTAATAAGTTCCAGGAATTGCTGCTCGTCTAATTACGCTTACTAATGCTCCTGTATCTAGGAGCGCATGAAGACTCACCAGGTTGAAATCTTCATATATAACAGTTATTGGTACATTAAGAGAGCTATCCACCATTTTTTTTAAGATTTAGTTTGATCGCGACCATGGATTCTATCAACATCTTTTGACGGCAGGATCAGAACTGATATTTTTATTGTTTCTAACTCACTCCATTCTCGTTCTCATTTTTGAATGAGGTAGATTCTTCTATTCTGTTGGGAGAAGTGGTAGTAGAGATGAATCTTCTGCAAGGAAAAAGATCTTCGTTAAAAATAGATTTATCATGGTGACTATCCCTAAGAGTAGTGATCTTCCTGGAGGTGGTCTATATACATCTTATGGTAAAAGAATTAGTTCTTCACTAGATATTAGTTTCTTTATTGGTACGTCAGTAATTGAATATGTTTTGCTCTGTATTGAGTGGTCACAATTGTTCGATTGCTGAAAAACCGTTCAATTTACAACCTCGTTGATAAGTGGGCAAAACATGTTCAAATATGGTGATTTTGCATCACTGTATGTTTTATGTTATGAGGATTGAACGGTGTGGTTCTTGAATTTCGGTTGAGGTGATTGAGTTTTTCGTGCGCCATAGGAGATAATTTCCTCCTATACCATATGCTCTTCCCTAATCTCATATATGTATATAGGTAAATCTTTCTCTAGTAATTTCCTCCTATACCATTTTGCCTAGAAAGAATATTACTCATACCAGGAATATGTTTCATAATATAAAGGAAATCAGAAAGATATATTTACCATCTAATTTTACGAGAATTTCTTTCTCCTGTAATTGAACTATCTTTTCCATAAAGTTACTGATTGATTATTAGTTTAAATTTCAAATTCATGAGAACATGATATATTCTTAAAATTTTCACAGAATTTATGATTGCTAAAAGCTTCTTTTTGTATGTGGAATAGATTTTTTCCACCTTAGTGAACTTACCAGAACAGTACGAACGAACCTCTTTTTCCTCATTTTTTATAAGAACAATCATTACTCTTGCCCAAAATCATTACTAACATCTGTTTGCAAATTGCAATACTAGTTTATGTGAGGCTTTAGGAAAATAAAGAGATGTTATGTGTTTACATTAACTTTTAGTTCTCCTTTTTTCTTCTGTTTCCTTTTCCGAAAAAGAAAGCATTATTTTATCTATATCTCATCGAGTAATTGGTTTACCTTGCTCTATGTTTTTTTTTATCATAAGGGTTGGCTAAAGCCCCCCTAGTTTCATTAAAAAGTTTTTAATAAAACAGACATAAAAAACAGACATATCAGCGTCGGACAATAATATTCATGAGACCCACATTCGGGCCATGATATTCATTGTCCTACCCAAAAAAGGATTCCCCTACATTGGTCGCTCCGGACCCCTTGCAATCCCCCAAAATACATACAATAAAATAAAACACCGAAAATACATCACAAAAGTTCCATGATTAGACGTGTAGCCACGCACAACCCCAAGAGACTTCCGGATGCGTGTACCACCGACCTCGCACCATGGAATCAACCATCCTCTGCTGTGCCTCCCCCTTCTTGTGAACCTTGCTCTATATTCTTCATGCATTTTTGAATAAACAAGAATATTGTCAATATAGTCCAGGATAATAAAAAGATTACCAAAGATACTAAGCATCCATTTTAGAAAGACATGTGCATTTTTTCTTACCATAAAAGCATGTGATAAGTGAGGATGATTATTTGGCACAATTATATCAAGTAATTCTCTGGATTTGAGTATCAAATTCTACTCTATCAGCCGTGTTATAGAGTAGTTGCTTAGTCCTCATTGGTTTGTCATTTAAGAAATTAGTTTGTATTAGCGTGGACTTTTCTCCCAGTGCAGGAGAGTGTTTTCACTAAACAGTTGAAGAATGTTTTTTATTGTTTATACAAACCAAAATATTGTGCTGGAAAATAGGTTTTTTTTTTTTTGCTTTATTTTTTCTGTAATTAATAATGGCATTTTTTCTGTAATTAATATTGGCATTTTTTCACCACGCTTTTGTAGCGCGAAACTCTCATTTACTGTGTTGTTTTAACGAAACAAACTAACCTCTTAAATCTCAATAGTTAATGTACCGTATTGAGAACTTATAATTAATTGTAACCATGTATGAAATTTATCATTTCCTACAATGATATATCCATTAAGTTTTGGAAATAATAATAATTTTCTGTTTTGTATCTCAAAATTACCATCATTTCTATCTTTCAATCTGGTTTGTTGTATGAGTTATTCCTGTAATTTTTTTTGTATTTTATAAAGGAATTCTGATATACTCAGGAATAAGAACTTATTACCAAAATGACCCACTTTTTGAAAATATTTACCAAACTGACCCACTTTTGAAAGTATTTACCAAAATAACACACTCGGTCTTTGAAAGACTGAGCTTAGCACAAAATAACTCGGTTTTTCAAAGACCGAGTGTTAGAATTCCAAAAATCGAATTCTAACACTCGGTCTTTGAAAAACCGACTTATTTTGTGCTAAACTCGGTCTTTCTAAGACCGAGTGTGTCGTTTTGGGAATTAAAAAAAAAAGTAGGTCGGTTTGGGAAAAAAATCTAACTTGTGAGGGTTCTCATGACACGAGGACAACCCCTACATGGGCCATTATAAATCCACTAAACCAAAAGAAAAAGGAGTAAAGAATCAGTATAGGAAATAGAACGACTGACATTCATTAGTGGGAGGAGCTATATAGATGTTGAGATATTTATTATGTGTTCTGAAACTCTGTTCCTGTCGCTATAACAATTTGATCTATTCTTTTCTTTTCTTAAATGGGTACAAATACAAAAAATATTATATGAAACTCAGAACATTCTCAAACCCTCATCTCAGAACAATCAAAAACAACTTCATTGTACACTATTGCACGCCATAGCAATCCAGATTTATGCTATGTAGGCCACCATCTCAACTCTCACTTGAGATCAAATGGATTGAGGTTAACGAAGAGTGGATAGGAAGTTTGATATATCTCAGAAAGGTATGCTTAAAATGGCTTAAAAACATAAACAAAGTAACCAAAGAAATGAACGGCATAATCGTTGTTATTACTACGGACAGAATTGTGAATAGACTAAATATACTGGACCTATTTTACAATGATGTGCTTGTTAGAAAGTAGAGTTATAAAGCTTTTCATGTTTTGCATGCAAGTAACTCTGTTCTGCCCATTAATTAGCTAGGAAGAAAGACTTATTTAAAAGGAACTCATCTACTATAAATGTTCCTATTTCATTTGATGCCAACCATGAGAAACGATTGCCAAGTCCTCTTCAATCTTATTGCTCCCCAACCAATAGGATGTACATAGTTTAGAACACAAACAGCAAAAGAGGAAGAGAGAAGACAAATCCAAGAGACACAACTGCAACTGATCTTTCATCTATCCAAAAATAGGCGAGTCTGTTTCACTCTATTCTTAACTCTGTAACTTGAATCTTATTCGTTCACCACTTAATCACTTAGCATTTCAGATCTCTATGAAATAATATTCACCCATATGTTTGGCTTGAAGGCTTTTGTTGTCACAACAGTTGTTACGCCACGGAATACAAAACCCCAGAAATAACAGAATTCTCTTATTTAAATATGCAGACATGTAATACAGATACCAACAGGGTATGACAGTAAAGTAACAGTACATAGATAAAATATGATCAATAAACATTGATGGTGACAATTAGATGATAATGGATCTTGATACAGTTTCAAACCCTAGTACCATCATTATATTCACTATCAAAACAAACAAAACAAATCATGCCCTAGATTGCCGTCCAACCCTTTCTTAATTAAACATGGTAGAAAGATCAGATCTTGATACAATAATAAATCCTAGATTTCAAAGATGGGGTTTTTATTGAAATATTAAGATGATTTTCTTGAGAGATAAAAGAGAAGAGGCCTGCATACATTTCTTCGAAGCATTATGCTGATAACGTGTTCTAAAAATATAGAGATGGAGAGATGTAGCTGCAAATCAATGTCATATGCCTCTTTATTCATAACATATATATAGGGAGAGAGTTAGGGTTAGGGTGTGGTAGTGGGCTTGGGCCATCACCTGAATAGATGGGCTTGGGCCGTCATTTTAATAGAGTGCATCCACCTAATTGGTGATCACTATTTCATAACAATATAAACATTTTAGAAATTGAAGATTTAATAGCAAATCTTAATTCAGAGAAAGTAGAAGTAGCCTTAAAAAATCTAGATGCAACGAATAAAGAAATAAAATTGGATTAAGAAAATGACAAGATTATAACAAATCCTAAAGAAAGCCCTAAGGGGGCGTTTGGTACAAGGATTATTTTTGGTTTCCTGAGAATCTTAACTTGGGATTCTAGTTTTCCATGTTTGGTATGTTAATTTTTAAATTCAGATTTCCAGAAAACTAAAATTCCTTTTACCACAATTCTCACAAAAATTTTCCCGGAGGGGGGAGGGAGAGGATTCTTAGATTCTCAAGTGCTTGGGAAAATATTACTTCTTTGAAAATACAATTATGCCAAAAAAAAAAAAAAATAATAATAATAATAAACTCCTCTCCCCTCTCTCTACCATGTCCCCCCCTCACCCTCACCCCAAATCCACCATCACCCTTCCTGTTCATCTTCTCCGACGTGACTCTCGGCCTCCGGTGACCCCCACCCCCCCTCGCCATCCTCTGTTCGCGCCACCCTTGTCGGCGCCCAACACATCCCCGACCCCCCCCCCCCCCAACTGTCTCCTTCCCTCTCGGATCTCAAATATGTAAGAATTATCTTAAAAATTTGCACGAGAGTGGTGTAGATTGTACACTCCTTCGCATTTTAATTAATGTCCATCACCAATTAAGGCTGTATACTCATTCGAGAAAATCATTTCCCCACATCAGGAACTTCATTGTTAATGTCGCAAACTGATCTTCTGACAAATGTTTTCTGTATGTGAGGATTTTGTTCTGAGGGAAATAATTGAAAAAATTAAAATATGTATGTAAGAAGGTATTAGTGTTGATGGAAGTCCTCCAACGATCAGTCGATCTAGTTTCCTAAAAGTCCCCTAAGTCGTTGGTTATCTTCTTTGTCCTCCTCACTACTGCTATTACATGTTTCACCACAACAATGATCAATCTTGCCCATTTCAATGATGACTCCTATTGAAATGTGCAATCAGTAGTCCCTCTGTCGTCAACTAGGGATGATAATGAGCCGGGCCGGAAGCGGATTTACCATAAACCCTAGCCCAGCCCTAAAGTATTTGGTTGGCCTAAAAATGTAGAATAATATATTTAAATACAAGTATGAGAGGGGTATTTTGGATAATAAGATTAACATTTCCAGGAAATATGTAGCTCAACCAAACATAGGAAATTAAGTTTTCAACTAACATTCCCAGATATGTTTAAGATATACCAAACATGTTTTATGATTCCTAGAAATCATAAATCCTAGGAAACATAAATCCCAGGATTTATGATTCCTGGGAACAAAAAAAAATCCTTGTACCAAACGCCCCCTAAAGAAAATCCTAGAGAAATCCCAACTAATGTGTACGAATACTTAAGACCACCACCTAATAAAAGACCTTATCACCTACCATGCAAATGACAATATAAAGAAATGAGTAAGTTAGGAAAAGAGAAAGAAAAAGAAACTCGAAAATATAAACCCACATAACACTACAAAAAATGAATAGCAGAAAATGGAGAATGACTAGATCTAGACTATGTAAGAGATGTAGATAGAACAACAGAAGAATGGGTAAAAGTATCCTTAATAGTAGGATTTAGGCAAAACCTCTTAGGAAATACATTTGAGAAATTTATAGAAGAAACCTTTATAGGAGTAGCAGCAAAATGGTGGAATGGACTAACAAGAAAAGAAAAAATTATATAATAAAATCAAGACCAATTGATGATAAAGGAACATAAGAAAATTCAGCACAAAGAACCTTAGGACTAAAAGAAATAATTACAAATTACGAGATAGCATTAAAAACAGAATTTAGTATTTATGAAAAAATAGAAAGACATAATATATAAAAAATGAACCAGGCAAGATGGAGATTAAACAATTTAAAAACATGCGACATGTGTTATTTTGACAATTATTGTAACCCCTGTTTCCGATCATACGAATTTTCATTTTCTTTTCTTCGTATTCTTGTTTTTCAAATTCCTTATAATTTCTTTCTGTTTGTTTAAATTCATTTTTTATCCATCTCATATTTGATTGAACCCAAACCCGCATATAAATTCTTTTATTCTCTTGAACCCAACTGCGTTCAATTGGATGTTCGATTATTTGGTTAGAACCCAAAATTCAAATTCATACAATCATTATTATTTAATTATTCATTTGCATTGTGAAGCCAAACCAAAGTCCTATATTAACCTATTCTATATATATACAATTTGATTTGTTTGTTTTAAACTCAATTCAAGCCCAATCTTAACCATCGTATATTTATATTGTTTGATTTATTAATTGTGAAATCCACACACAAGCCCACATCAAGCTAGCCAAGCCCATTTCGCCCGCAAGCCACTTTCATGTTGCCTATATATATTTAATCCTTTAGCCTAATCCTTCATTAACCTAACCCTAATTATTAACCTAAACTAATCTACCACTTCATCCTCCACTAGCCGCCAACTCCCATCTTCTTTTTCTTCTTCGTTCCTCAACCCAAATCAGAGCTCCTCTTCTTGTTCCTAAACCCCCATAACCACTTCCATTGTTCACCACCGTTGCTCTACAATCATCTCCACCGCGTACGTCGCCGACCACTGATTGCGATGCTCCACCACCATCTCCATCACCCTGCCTCACCACTGCAACTCCCATGACCCCTTCGCCACCGAGCCGAGCCCCGACCGCCATCGCCCTCACCATCGCCAACATCCCCACAACTCCACCAGCTGCCACTGCCTCACCATCGCCAGCATCACCTCACCATCGCCATATCCTAATGCCCTAGCCGACTATTTTCTGCAGTAGCTGCCAGCACTGAACCTCCCTTCCTTGTCTCACTCGCCGCCGTTCACCGCATCCCCTCGTCGCCTTGCCACACAACTGCCACAACACCGCTGCAGCCACCCGATTGGCTCCTTGTTGCTGCCATTCCCAAGCAACGCAACCCCCGATCGCCATCTCTTACTGTTTTCTGCCTCGTCGACAACCTCTCCCGCACAACCAAGCCCCGAACAGTAGCCCCATCTTCTGCCATTGTTGTTGTCGCCACTACTGTTGCTGTCGCTGTTACTGTTGTTGCTGCCTCTTGTCGTTGTCGCTACCCGTGTGCTGTCGCTACTCTCCTTCAATTGTAATCATCGTGTATAAAAGCAAGCATCTCTTGTACACTCTTTTTGTTCCCGTACAAGCATTTTTTTGAATTCTGCAATTAGTTCCTTACATTGTTTATTGGATCTCAATTGATTGTCATTTTCTTTCATTGAAACCTATTACGGATTTATCAACGAAACCAAGTAATAGCTTCGTTTCGTGCCATCTTCTTGAATCAATTCTAAGTCATCTTATCCGTCATCATATGCTTACGCTACACGAACATGAACTAGAAACAATTATAGAAGAAATAGTGATTTGAATGCATTTCGTTTGTATATGATGTTATAACTAGATTCGTAAATTTAATACTGTAGTGATGATAATTTTTTCATGTTAACAATAGGAATCCATCTTAATTATTGGGTATAAATTCTAGTTCATTTCTTGTTATAAGAATATATAGATTGATTATCATGATTGTTGCAAAGGAGTGCATTTTTGCTGTCCTGCTGTTTACTCCAACTTGGTGGGAGATTTTAACCATGTTGCAAATAATATTATTTAGAACTTATTAAATGAATGTTGTAGCTCAATGTGTCTAAAATCCAGAAAAATTGACGGAACTGGAATTTGATGTGCAGATTGCAAGATATACTTTTTATAACACTGTAATGTTTCTAATTCCAGATTACTGTTTAAAAGCAAATCGCCATGATTAACATATTAAAATAATAGCTTATCAATATAATTAAGCTCTGAGATTTACTATTATGTTACAGCACATGATTAGGAGTTATTTTATAATTTTTGTAAGATTTTTAAATGAATTTACAGTCAATATATATATATAAGAATTTGACCATGACATGTTGCCTGAACACTAGATCATTAAAGAACTGACTGATAAACCTAGCTACTATAATTGGATTGTGTCGTATGATTATGCGTTGGAACCGGCAGGGAGTCATGTTTCTAGAACTCTTGACGGAACTTGATTCGCTTTCCTGTAGCAACGGAAAAGTGAGTTTTTGTACAACAACGTACTGCTGTCCAGAATTGTAAAAATATATATAAATATAAACATGTTATTTTTGAATTTAATGAATTGAATTGATACAGTATATAGATCGTATGACTTTATACCATGTACTGTATCGCTTATAATACAACTATTTCTCTGATTACACCGACCATATGTTAACGATTGATCCCAACTATTTCTACCGATTATACTGACTGCCTGTATATTGACTGCATGTTTCACAATTGATCATAGTAAAACATTAATAAGCCCGGGTAATAAGGGTACGACTCGGTAGTGGACAATATAAGGGACTGTGCTCAGAAGGGAGCTTGTGGTTTCCCTACTGTTACCGAATAACCGAATGGCCGAATAACCGAATAACTGAATAACTGAATCCTATTTCTTGTTTACATGTTTTTGTTAGGTTTCGAAGGCAATCTCAGATTAAATACACAGCGAAAAAATACAAAAAAATATTGAAACCTAGCCATGGATCTATGCGAAAATCATAAATTGTGTTTAAGAGTTATACCTTAAAGATGGATCTGGTGTCTCCACAATATGCTGATGCTTATATGGTATCCACATGAATGGAATGAAAAATGACTCTCCCTTAGACCGTGGTGTTAGCTACGGGGATGTTCCTCCTCACAATCTCTCTCTCTCACTTTCTGTGACGGCTAGAATTTTTTCACGTGTTTCTTTTTTACATATACATATCATATATATAGGTACAGAAAACAAACTCTAAGAGAGTAATGCGGTTGTTGGGCTCACAATCTGACCTGAGTCAGATTCATGTGTAGACCTTTGAACTTTAGTCGGCCCATTTAATCTAATTAAAATTCCAACGAGTGTCAGAAGTCCAAGTCTTACTTGGATCCCTAATTAAATTCATCTCATGAATTTAAATCCCAATTTTGATCTATTCTAAGTGTGTGACCCTGTAGGTTCCCGTTACGTTGAAAATAATACTAAAATTCTATTCTAGTGTTACAAAAAGTAAGCGGTATTTAGCAATACATCACTGCTACTCAAGTAACGTGAGTGCTAATAATTTGACATAACCTATCCGTGACCAATGTTACCATGTTGTATAGTTCTTTTGTCTAGATATCTTAATTGACCACAAGGCATAGAAAGTGTCACTCTTGTATAGTTCAATCATTGGTTTCTTGATGTCCGGGTAGACTTACTAAAACAAATGAGATCAGTATCTCATATTGACTCATTTGAAAATGACCACGCATTTTGCAGTCTCACTCAATCAAGGGGCCCGTAGATACGCTCGTGTTATGTAAGAGAGACAAATGCGATCTAAGTCACTCACATTCCTCTGCATGATTTGTAGTATATCTAATAGTCGACTTTATAATCACCTTATTACAGAAAATGTTTGATGATATTAAAATATATAACTTCTCATGTAGGGAACTATAGTGACTTCAAGTCAAAGGACTACGTACACCATGGTCACAGTGAGAACCGCTTATGACACTCACGTAACGATCCATGCAGTGTTCTCTTGTTGGGTCAGTCTAGTACATTATTATTACTCTAATATGTATCCATGTGAAGACTTGATATCTCATATCCATGACCCATGAGCATGGTCATCAGACTATGCACACACTAGTCTCTAAGTATGATCGTTGTCCTAATTCACAATAATACTTGATTATGAACATTTAAGAACAATAATCTAATTTCAGCCAATCAAATCCCACAGTCAAGTCATGCACTTGATATCCCATGACATTGAACTTATTATTCTAAAGACTTTATTATGTTCATTTAATTAACAATAAATAACACAATAAATGAAATGCCTAAATATAAAATAAATGTCATGATACAATGTAAACTAGTAATGGCCTCTAGGGCATACATCAACAATCTCCCACTTGCACTAGAGCCAATCAGATTTACATCTAATGCTTATAGATCTAGTGTGAACCTCATTCTTTTGCTGTGCAAAAGGCTTTGTCAATGGGGGCAGTGATGTTATCATATGTCGGTACTCTGCATATCTTCACATATCCTCTATCGATGATCTCTCGAATGAGATGGAAGCGCCTAAGTATATGTTTGAATTGCTGGTTAGATCTAGGCTCCATAGCTTGTGCAATGGCTCCATTGTTATCACAATAGAGGTACACCTGGTTCACAATGCTAGGAACTACACCAAGTTTAGTGATGAACTTTCTTATCCAAACGTCATCCTTTGCTGCATTGGAAGGAAGCAATATACTCAGCCTCTGTGGTAGAATCAGCTACTATCTCTTACTTCGAACTCTTCCAGCTCACAACTCCACCATTTAGGCAAAACACAAAACCCGATTATAATTTGGAGTCATCCTTTTTGGACTGGAAGTTAGTATCTGTGTAACCTTTTACAACAAGCTCTTCTGCGGCTCGATATACCAAGAACGAATTCTTAGTCTTTCTTAAGTACTTAAGGATGTTCTTGACAGCAATCCAGTGACTCTCACGGGGATTTAACTGGTACCTGATCGTCATGCTCAATGCATATGAGACATCTGGAGGAGTACATGACATGACATACATGATAGATTCAATTGTAGATTTATATGAAATCGTAGTCATGCGGTCTCTCTCATCTTGAGTTGTAGGACATTGAGCCTTAGACAAACTCACACCATACGACATACGCAGAAATCCCTTTTTAGACTATTGCATATTAAAATGTTACAATACTTTGTCTATATATGTACTCTGACTCAGGCCAAGCAATCTTCTTGATCTATCTCTATAGATCTTGATGCCTAATACATAGGAAGCTTCACCCAAGTCCTTCATGGAAAAGCATTTCCCTAGCCAAGTCTTTACAGACTGTAAGGTAGGGATGTCATTCCCGATGAGTAGTATGTCATCTACAAACAACACCAGAAAGACAATTGTGCTCCCACTAACATTCTTGTAGACACAAGGTTCATCTTCATCCTTGATGAAACCAAACTCTTTGATTGCATCATCGAAGCAAAGATTCCAGCTTCTAGAAGCTTGCTTTAACCCATAAATGGATCTTTGCAGATTACACACCTTTTTAGCATTCTTTGGAGTGACAAAACCCTCAGCCTATGTCATGTACACATCCACGAGAAAATTTCTATTTAAGAAAACATTTTTGACATCCATCTTCCAGATTTCATAATCGTGATATGCTGCAATAGCAAGCAAGATCCGAATGGATTTAAGCATGACAACTAGGAAAAATGTCTCATCATAGTCTACACCATGAACTTGCTTGAAACATTTAGCGACCAACTGCCCCTTAAAGGTTTGCACGTTATCATCTATGTCAGTTTTCTTTTTGAAAACCACTCAATATGTTTTACTCTTTCAGGTGGGTCTACCAAGGTCCATGCTTGGATGTCATACATGGATTCCATTTCAGATCTCATGGCTTCAAGCAATTTCTCAGAGTTTGGGTATTTTTTCAGCTTCCTCATAAGTCGTAGGCTCATCTGATCCATGAGCAATACATCACCATGTTGAGTCACAAAAAATCCATATCTTTCGAGTTGATGAGGTATCCTACTAGACTTATGTAGGCCTTGATCTACTTGAGCAGGTTGTTGTTCCACAATGATTTATGGAGCCTGCTCCATTTTCACTATTGGTTCGCTGCTACTTTGCAAAGTTTGAATTTCTTCAAGTTCTATCATTCTCTCAATGGCTCTCTTGGAGACGAATTCTCTCTCTAGGAACACAACCGTCCGTGTGACCAACACTTTGCCTTCAGTGAGATTATAGAAATAGTATCACTTTGTTTCCTTAGGATATCCTATAAAGAAGCACTTATCAGATTTGGGACCAAGTTTATCAGATACTTGGTGTCTTACATAGGCTTCACAACCCTAAATCGTCATAAAAGACACACTAGGATGCCTCCAAGTCCATATCTCATATGGTGTCTCTTGAACTGTTTTAGATGGAACATGGTTAAGTGTGAAAGTAGCTGTTAATAGAGCATGTCTCGAAGGAGCTTGGAAGATCAGCATGACTCATCATGGATCAGACAATGTCTAACAAGATCCGGTTCCTCCTCTCAAAGACACCATTCCATTGCGGTGTTCCAGGGGAGTGAGTTGAGATATTATCCTGCACTCTTTTAGATGATCATCAAAATTGTAACACCCCGAATTTCAAAATACAACTGAATTCGAGATTCCACAGGATCTTTACACTTCTTTCGTACAATTTTACAAGGAAATTAAAAACTTTTTACTTTACATCAGAGTTACATGGAATCTTTATACTTTACATTTTACAGTGGAAGCAATTTACGACATTTATATAAAAGTACAACAATATTTGAATAATCTCTAAGCATCAGTTCTCCTTTAATCTTTATCAGGCCATTTACCCTGCATACAAAACTGTGGGTACGTCAGTTTATTCAACCGACGAAAATTATACACGGTCATCTTCTCTATGCCCGAAACAGTATAACGATTCTAATTTCTTAACAAAATCACAAACTTGTTCACAAACAAAGCTAAAGGGACTATCCTATTGATGTCGTGTCGTGCTGTGCACTTAGTCCTTAATGCAGTTGTTTTGTTATATGACACTAATGCGCAATTGTTCGGATTCTATGCATCCCATACTACATAGGTTCGAGGAAAATCCCTTAATCGTACTACATCTTATAGGGTTCAATCCCTCGCCATGACTTAAACTACTACGGTAACTACGGTAAGTATCCTAGATGTTCTATGATCTGCGAGCCCATGTCTAGGCAGTCTGGAGGGGAATCCCACGCACTGACATGACGCATCAAGCAGACAGACTATGGACAATTCAGCCTCCGCCATGGAACAATGGCACTACCTGTAGCTACCAAAACACCCCACAAGAGTAGCCACCGGGACGATAATTCTGGAGTAGCGCTTACGCCATGTCATGACGCATCAAGCAGGCAGTCTGTGAATCACTCTCACACCGCCAATCCGATGACCCTCATACTCGTGTTTTTCTCTTACTTTCATCACATCTTCACTATGTATCTAGTCCTTAGTTTATTAGAATCATGAACAAAATTAATTCTCTAGAGTTAGCCTTTCCACTATACCGGTCTTAATTCTTTATTCAACATGAGCCAAATCTTGGTCTCTTCATTTCAAATTTTATTTCAATTCATTTCTTTCCAATGCCGGTATGAGGTTTAGCTACACTCTAGTTCTTAATTTCAATTCACAATTACACAAGAATTGAGTCTTTCAAGCTCATAAGTTCATTTTTCATGACTACATCAGATTTTTCTTGGCATATTCATAGTATTCATAATCGTAAAAATTTTCATAAATTCAGCAGAATAATTCACTTCACTTCATATGTGATTTCATGCAAAGGTAAATAAAATTCACTTTTCTAATCCGTCACATCCATTCTTCATTCTTTCCATTATCAAATCCCTTTCAAGCAGTATATATATATATATATATATATATATATATATATATATATATATTTGTCACAGGACAGAAATTAAAATCTGAGACGTCAAAATAATCTGGACAGTCGACTCAAAACATAGCCAGTCGACTGTTCAGCAAAAGAAAAATATTCAAGAAAATGGTCGGGATAGTCGACTGTTAAACATGACCAGTCGGCTGTTTTGAAAAGATTTAAAACTCGAAAAGGATCAGGACAGTCGACCGTTATTCAGACCAGTCAGCTGTTCTGCAGTGTTTTAAACTCGAAGGATTTAATAATCAGGTCAATCGACTACTACATCTATTCGGTCGACTGATCAGTATTTAAAATTTGAAATAATGGAAATGTTTCTTCTTTCCTTTCGATCAGTACACAACATTTTAGTTTAACTACAATATGTTCGTTTATCAACACGAACTTGCAACTTTATTTGACTACCATCACCACAAGCATGGTTTACTAATTAACGTAGGGATTCTTACGACTAGTATTTTCCACACAACCACGACTTCTAAAAAAAAGGTATTTTTCCCATAATCATCATTTTTCTACAGAGATAAACATTATTCCAATTTAGCATGCTAGATTAAAGTAAAAAAATAACATAACATTAATCATATCATTCCCTTAAGTTCACCCATTCATTTCATACAATTTCACTTGTGTTCCATTCTTACTTTAATCATGGTATAATCAAAGAGCAAAATAATGGCATTCATTTATTCTTGCACACTTAGCACACAACCTAACATGGTATCTAAAGTAGAAATCATGAGAAACACCCACTTTTTTGAAGAAACACGAATAGAAAGCTTTTAGAAAATCCTTTAGAATGCACGAAAGATCCTTCTCCTCCTAGGTGTAGCAAAACCAAGACTGTCCTAGTCTGATTCCCGACCTTCTTTGGATGAACACTCACACTAGAATCTACTCAATTTTTTTCTCCCTAAAATTCTCAATCTTTTCTCACTCTAACTCTTTTCTCTATTTAATAAATTTTCTAATGTACTAAGATGAGAAGAAACTATGGGGTATTTATACTTAATTTTGGGTGGATTGAATGGCTAGGATTTGATCAACTAGTTAGGGATTAAAGGCTAGGATGAGTTTGGAAGTTTCCATAACCACCCATGACTAGAGAAACTACCTCACCACTACTCCCATCTCTCCCTCTCTCTTAGATCCATTCTGGCCTAAAAAAAAGTGTGCAATGCACATCATATTGCATGCACGTGCTACCCTAGTGTCCCCCATTCTTAAGTTGTTTATGCACTAATTTATTAATTGTCTATCATTGAGTCTACACTACAAGTCACCATAATTAAAAGAGGAATAAACTAAATGGGTATACTATTTGGGCCAAGGGCCTAAGGAGAAATACCTAAAATAACTATAATGGGCTAGAATTTGGCCTAGGATGTTATTTAGGCTTTAAAATAACTCTTGTAGGAAACAAAGAGAATAATCAGTACATTAGGCTATGAAGAAAAATATTGAACTCTAGAAAAACATATGAAATTATGTATGCAAAAATACATACGGTCTCAATTTCTCATAAAATGAAATATATACGAAAATCTATATAATAAAATACAGAGAAAGCTATCAAGTGGCTCTCCTTCAATCCCCTCAAAAATCAAAGGTCTAGATCTAACGTCACGAAATATATTCCCCCCCCCCCCCCCAAAAAAAAGTTTTCTCCCAAAACTCAAATTCAAATCCCCTACTCAAAACAGCTCATATATTTATTTATTTATTTTTTCTCTCTCTGTCCCTCCCTTTTTCTATTTAAAAAATTAAGAAAATAAAAATTTTAAAAAATTTTAAAACTAAAAAAATTTAAAATTTAAAAACTTTTAAAATAATTCAAAAAAATTAAAAAAAAATCATATAATATGTTTTCTGCCGGACCCCCAAAAGTTTCTCATATAATATGTTTGCTACTTCAATTAATTTGCTGGACCTCCAAAACTATTTTATATGATCAAACAAGGTGCACCGTTCCGAATACTTGCCGTAGGCACGTGTCAACGGGCAAACCTAGTATATCTCTACTACTATAATGGGAGAAGGCCTTAGTGTAATTTGTCCTCAACCCAACCCGTGCAGCGCACGTGTTGGGTTATGGACTAACTTTGGTAAATATTTTCGGCGGTGGAGCAGTTTGGTAAATATTTCCGAAAGTGGATCAGTTTGGAAATTATTTTCTTTTTACCCTTTTCATTATCCCTTCAATTTTTTCCACGTGCACGTGTGCACGTGTATGATACTAGTATATAATAGATCAGGATGTTACAAAAATCTTGGCTTAAGTACTCACCACCTCGATCTGATCGAAGGACTTTAATACTTTTACCAAGTTGGTTTGGTACCTCGTTCTTGAATTCTTTGAACTTTTCAAATGATTCTGATTTGTGTTTCATCAGATACATAAACCCACATCTACTGAAATCATCAGTAAATGTAATGAAGTACTGAAAACCTCTTCTAGCTAATGTGTTGAAAGGTCCGTACACATCACTATGTATGAGACCTAAAAGATCAGTAGCCCTTTCACATTTTCCACTGAATGGAGCTTTTTTCATCTTGCCCAACAAACAAGGTTCACATACCTCATATGTTTCAAAATCAAATGATTCAATGAACCCATCTTTATGGAGTTTGGATATGCGGTTCTCATTTATGTTGCCCAAACAACAATTCTAAAGGTAAATTCGGTTCGTATCATTTGACTTGAACCTCTTAGTATTTATATTATAGCTAGACATTTCGAGGTCGAGAATATAAAGTCAATTACTCAATTTTGCAATACCATAACAAATATCAATCAAATAAATAAAATAACTTTTGTTCTTTATTATAAATGAAAAATCCTTTTTGTCCCAACAAGATATAAAAATAATATTCTTATTAATAGCATACACAAAATAATAATTCTCTAACTCAATGATAAGCCCAGTGGGCAATGATAAATGACAAGCCCTACAACTAAAGCAGCAACTTTTGCTCAATTTCCAACTCGTAGGTCAATTTCACCCTTAGACAATGGTCTTTCCTTCTGAGATCCTGCACATTTACACAAACGTGGATCCACATCTAGTATCTAATACCCAAGATGCATAAGTAGATAAATTGACTTCTATAGCAAAAATACCTGTAGTGGAAGTCTCACTTCCTTTCTTCTTCTTAAGCTCCTCCAGGTAATAATAGCAGTTCCTCTTCCAATGTCCGATCTCACCACAGTGGACGAATGTGCCCTCCTTAGCCACCCCACCCTTAAGTTTCAAGGCAGAAGTGTTGGGCTTGAAATTGCCATTGTCCTTCCCATTCCCTTTGCCCTTGGGTTTCTTAGTCTGTTTTTTGTCCCTTGCCCTTACCTTTGGCCTGTTGGACAGTCATAACGGTCTTTCATTTACTAATTTTCTACTCAGCAGTTCTCAACATGATTAGCAGTTCTGGCAGAAGTTTGTCAATTTCATTCATATTGTAGTTCATGACGAATTGACTATAACTTTTAGGCAACGATTGCAAGACCAAGTCAGTGGCCAACTCTTGACCCAAAGGGAAATCAAGCCTTTCAAGTTTCTCTATGTACCCAATCTTTTTGAGCATATGAGTTCCAACAGGGCTTCCTTCTACCAGTTTGCAATGCAACAATGTCTTTGAGATTTCAAACCTCTCATGCCTAGCCTGCTCTTGATAAAGCCTCTTGAGGTGTATGATCATATCGTAGGCATCCATGTTCTAATATTTCTTCTGAAGCTCAGAGTTCATGGTGTCTAGCATGAGACAACCAATGTCCAAGGCATCTTCTTGATGCTTCTTATGAGCATCCTTTTCGGTGCGAGGGGCACTTGTAGTAGGTGGCTAGGAATATGCTGCTCTAGAACATACAGTTTTTTCTCATGCCCGAAGACTATCCTTAGATTCATGTATCAGTCTAGAAAATTTATTCCAGGTAGTTTGTTCTTCTCAAAGATAGATCTCAATGATAGGTTATTTGATGTGTTGGATGCTGTGGTAATCTATCAACATAAATATGCAAAGTAAATATCATTTTATTGAAATATTTAACAGAAATATGCAAAGAAAGAAATATTTAATCATCAACAGAAATATACAGAGTATGTATCATGACATTGAAATATTTAATAAGGTCTTTTATTAAATGTACCGCATACTATTTTAATTCAAATAACCGACCCTCATCATTGACTCGGAAAATTTCATCGTAAGATTTCCTAGTAGGCAAAGATCCATATTTCACCTAGTTTTAAGCCAGCTTTGGCCGATCACCCAAAATTCAGTTATTTAGGTAGGTAACACTTCCCAATTACATCGTATGCAACTCTTGGATAGTTGGGCGAATAACACTAATTCTAATCTATCTCATAGACTAAAGCCCAACTCTATATCTCTAAACTTTCAATCGTATTGAAATAGCCTAGTTAAGTCAGGCCCAACGGTTGACAATTGAATATTATTTTTATCCCATCACATCTCACTAGGATAGATAAATGCACCCTGCTTTGGCAGACCTACACTTAATCGATCATATCCTAGATGAGTGCCACACATTGGAAGGCATCTTATTGCGACTTAATATTTACTTTGATGGATTTTGTAATCTTTTTAATTGATCTCACCATTTACCATCCATTAGTATACAAACTAAAACAATGCATCTCATACAAAATTAAGAGCATGAAATATATGTGACATGGTTGTGGCCCTAACACACCGATTCTCTCAAGCCAATGAGAGTATCAAAAACTGAACGAAGGAATTATACCGTCTTCTCCAAGCAGCTTCCCAATCTTATCCTTGTATGGTTGTCAGTTTCTTGCCTCCTCAATGAGATTACATTTACATATAAAGAATGTATAATCAGAGTAGAGAGAAATGATTACATTGAAAAGGTAGAGAGAAATGCATGATATGCAGGCCGTATTCAAAGTACCAAAATATAAACAGTACATCACAGAACATAAACCATGCATCAGAGAACTAAACCATGCATCACAGAACTAAGGCCACAACCACGCACCATGCATTACACAAGATAATAAACAAAGAATATGTTGTTATGATTTTATTTACTTTATTTAAAAAGATTGGTTTTCGGGGAATCAATATTGCCTTACGCAGAGTTGGCACAGGGGTTAGCGAGCGGGGGTCAAGGGAAGGTCGCCCCTTGGGGGGTGCGGGGTATGGGGCAACACCCCGGAGCAAAAAATTACCTCATCATCCCTTGCCACCGCCAGAGCATGAACTCTTCATGTTTTAAGAAACCCTAATGCCACTGCAAATGATGCAGGTGCTTGAACTCTTCATGCTTTAAGAAATCCTAACGTCACTGCAAATCACATCTTACCGCTCCAGGGTTTTTAATGGTTCCAAACCGAGGTCTACCCTGGTATGGCATCTATGTTAACAACTAATACATAAACGAAGCCTTATATTGCAACTGTTGTAAAAATTATATCACATATGAATATTTCTTCCAAAAGTGCGAACATATCATGGATAATAATATATCATACATAACCAAATTACGGTTTCGCAAGTGGCTATGATACCACTATTAGGTTTCGAAGGAAATCTCAGATTAAATACACAGTGGAAAAATTATTAAAAAATATCGAAACCTAGCCTTGCATCCTTGCGAAAACCATAAATCATGTTTCGAAGTTATACCTTAAAGATAGATCTGCTGTCTCCACAGTATGCTGATCACACACTGCAATATTGCGGTGCCTCTATGGTATCCATGCAAATGGAACAAAAATGGCTCTCCTTTAGAGCGCGGTGCTAGCTGCCGGAAAGGGATGTTCCTCCTCATGATCTCTCTCTGTCTCTCTCTCTCTCTCTCTTTCTGTGACGGCTAGGGTTTTTCATGTGTGACTTTTTCACAGATACATATCATATATATAGGTGCAGAAAATAAATCCTAAGAGAGTAATGAGGTTGGTTGGCTCACAATCTGACTTGGGTTAGATTTGTGTGTATGCCTTTGAACTTTAGTTGGCCCATTTAATCTACTTAAAAGTCCAACCAATATCAGGAGTCCAAGTCTTACTTGGATCCCTAATTAAATTCATCTCATGAATTTAAATCCCAATTTCGATCAATTCTAAGTGTGTGACCCTGTAGGTTTCCATTACGTTGATAGTAATACTAAAATTCTATTCTAGTGGTATAAACAGTGAGCGGTATCTAGCAATACATCACTGCTACACAAGTAGCGGGAATGCCAGGGATTTGACATAATCTATTCATAACCAATGTTACCATGTAGTCTAGTCCCTTTGTCCAAATATCTTAATTGACCACAAGGCATAGAGCATGTCACCCTTGTAGTTCAATCTCTGGTTTCTTGATGTCTGAGTAGACTTACCAAAACAAATAAGATCAATATCTTATATTGACTCATTTGAGCACGACCATATATTTTGCAGTCTCACTCAATCAAGGGACCCGCAGATATCGCTCCTATTATGTAAGAGAGACAAATCTTATCTAAGTCACTCACATCCCTCCACATGATTTGTAGTATATCCAATAGCCGATATTATAATCACCTTATTACAGGTAACGTTTGACGACATTAAAACATATAACTTCTCATGTAGTGAACCGAAGTGACTTCAAGTCAAAGGGCTACGACACTCACATAATGTGGGAACGTACACGTACACCATGGTTAATGTATACATATACGTACACCATGGTCAATCGTAGTGACTTCAAGTCAAATGTATACGTACACCATGGTCAATGTGAGAAACTCTTATGACACTCACGTAATGGTCTATGCAGCATTCTCATAGTGGGTCAGTCTAGTAAATTATTATTACTTTAATATGTACCCATGTGAAGACTTGAAATCTTATATCCATAATCCGTTAGAATGGTCATCTGTCTATGCACACATTAGTTTCTATGTATTATCGTGATCCTAATTCACAATAATACTTGACTAGGAACATTTAAGAACAATATTCTGATTTCAGCCAATAAGATCTCACAATCAAGTCATGTCCTTGATATCCCATGACAATGAACTTACTATTCTAAGGACTTCATTATGTTCATTTAATTCACAATAAATAAATCAATAAATAAAATGCCTAAATATGAAATAAATGTCAAGATACAATGTAAACTAGTAATGTCAATACACAACTGGCCTCTAGGAAATACACCAATAGTTTTTCCAAGTACATGATCATGTAGAATTCATCACTTGAGTCTAAGCGTTCACTTGATTGTATGCACATGAACCTGTGGTATGGGACACAAGATTACGTGCATTAGATATGATTAATAAAATATTAAAAGACTTAAGGTTAACAATGAGCACGTGCATGATTTCTGTTTACAAGTTACATGATTCATGTTAATAAGTTACATGATCCATATTTACATGTTTACATGTTTTCCCGTTACCCGTTTACATGTTATGCTTGTTACTTGTTCTATAATTGAACATATGATTCCTTGTTCATGTTTCTTATTCCTTGTTAAGACCCGTTTTATTGTTCCCTGCATGTTACTACTTGTTGTTCGAAACTTTCTCTAACGGAAACCCCACCCCCAAACTCTAGATGTTAAGCTTGCAGATACAGAAGATGAACTGACTGGAGGACTTGGTGAACAAATATTCTAGAGAATGGATTCAGATTCTTAGCATGCATTAATTATCTCATTAATGTTATTTTATTTCCAGTACTACTACTATTTTCAGTACATTGTATTTCTGTGTGTTTTGACGCGTAGTTTATTTCCTGATGCCAGATATTATTTTGTGGGTTGATTTCATGGATTATTGAAGTTGATTCATTGTTTGTGATTACTTATTCATGTGTGGTTATGATTATATTTCATATTGTTGAGTTGACTGTTATAGCTTATGAATGATTTACATATATATATATATCATTTGTTGGGCCTTAGTTGCATCTCGTATTTCCGTATTTTGGGAAGTGGGGCGTGACAATTATGCTTGCAAATTTAGAGAATATTTCCAAGATAGTTATTATATGAAAGAAGATAAGAGTCCAATCTTAGACTCATTTTCCTAAAACTACCAGATCCATGGAGAATAAACATTCACAGTGCATACATAAATGGGAAGGTAAAACCAGAAACAAATACTTTAGGATATAGAACACAATTTGTAAAAGATTATAGAGATAAAGTGTGCCAAGAAGCTAGATCAACTATAAAATACTATACAACATATAAGAAAAAAATTAGTTGTGAAGAAACAAAACCAAATCAGTAGGGATGTAATAATAACAGTAATTATATAAAAATACGTAGAAACAAAATGCAAAAAATATAAACTAAAATATAGAACAACTTTTAAGAGATATAAAAAAATCCTATAAAAATACTTCAAATAAGTAAATAAATATCCAAGAACCCAAAGACATATATCACCAAACTGTCCTAAAAGAATCAGAAAAGAAAATGTAAAATACATAGAAGAAATTGAAGAAATATATAATTTAAACTATGAACCCATAGAATATGAAGAAGAATGATCAGAAATAAGTGAAGATGAAGAAACAATGGTAATGGAAGACGATAGTGAAAGTAGTGAGAATGAAATAGAAGAATATAAAATAAATGTGATATCAGAATTAACAGAATTAGGAGAACCATTAGAATGAAAAGAAAACAATGAAGAAAAATGAGAAATAATGAGTTTTGATATACAAAAATACGATAAAATAATAGCATCCAAACCAGACATAAACCCAAAAAAACTATTTAAACTTCCAATATTTGAAAGAAAAATGAATACTATAATAATAACCGGAAATAATGAACAACCAATAGTCATTGAACAAGCTCAAGAAAAAACTATAACCCCATTGATAACAGAAAGAATAATAAGACAAGAAATGAAAAAATTAAGTGAGAAAACCAGGAAGACATTAAGGCACATACATTTAGGAACAATACAGATAATAATAAATACTTATTTCAAGGAAGGAATAAATACACCCTTAGAAATATACTTAATGGATGATTGAATAATATCAATTACACAAAATGCCCTAATCGGAATAGTACAAGGAAATCTAATGTACCAAAAAAATATAATTTACAATAAAACCTAATTTTTTATAAGTATGACAGAAAAAAAATAAGGACAAATGTTTAGTAATGTACCACAGATTATCAGGAATAGAAATTATAAAGAAGAGTAAGGTTATGAGTATACAAATAAGAAATATTTATACAAATTAGAAATATTTATGCTTTTACAAGTAAGCATGAAGTAAAAAATAAAAATACTGATAACTTTAAAATAGAACCACTATTCCGAGAAATTATAAGATACAAACCAGCTAGAGAAAACCCTGAAATGACCATTCCAAATTAAATTGAATTTGATTTTAACAAAGAAAAAGATATAGCAAAAGGAAAAGTATCACAAATAATGTTTGGAAAAAGATCACTATCAATAAGAAACAAACAACAAGTGTTTGAACTAATACCAATAATAAATACATTAGACAATCAAAATAATAATCAATTTAAGATAGAAATTGAATATTATGACAATGGTAACTGTAATAAACAAATAGCTTTTGTAGATACATGAGCCGCTAATTCACATATTAAACAAACAAATATAAAAATAACGGAATTAATACTGTTGAAAAATCCATATTACTATTTAGACTGGTATAACAATAGTCGTCCATTTGTTCATAAAATAATATTACCTGTGAAAGACCCTACCGACCGGCCAAAATATGATGTTTGATAAAGGTAAGGGTTTAATATTTATATTCTAACATGTCCCCGCAGGTTGAGGGCCATCTTTGTGGGCCAAGACCTTGACTATACACATTGGTTTATTTTTTAATCTGCATTTATATTGCATAACCAGTGGGATTCGAACCTAGGTTGCTCTATTACCATGTGAAAGTCCATGCTACTATGTTAAAACTTTGAAGTTGTAGAAGTGTTGAGGAAAATTGTACCTATATTCTAACGTTACCACTAAGAATAAACAATATGAATGATACTATTACATCTACATGTAGACCCAGAGCACAATGTGAATGAAATGTTATTAAGAGCTGACTTCCTTACATCAGTAAAACCATGCACAATACAAGAAGAAAGAATAACAGTAACAATAAATAATGAAAGCATAGTAATAAATAGAATATTGTCCAAATGAATCCTTTAAGAGCAACAAAAAATATATTATACACATTAACAGAATTTGTATACGAAGGATACAAATCAAGAAACTATCACATTCTGATAGACACTGAAGCTGGAACAAGCTTATGCCAAGAAAATATACTACCAAAATGGAAACAAGATGGAAATAAAAAAATAAAAAAATAAAAAACTTGTTTGACATGACAAACCATACTTGACAAATACCAACAAAATATTACGGTACAAGTAAGAAGTTACATCCTAAAAATACCAATAATATACCAACTTGATGATATGAATAATGATGTATTATTAAGAAACGACTTTTTACAACAATGCTATCCTATGACTATACCACACAGAACAATTATATTTACAACACCCTGTAAACACCAAGCTATAGCAATTAGAATAACACAACCCTATTCTAGGATCAACTTACCACATATTAGAGTTTCTTAAACCCAACGCGGTGAATATCAGTATTTACCAAATAAAACTAGAGTACAACAAATCCAAGAAACAATTGCACAAGAAATTTTACAAAAAACAATTCGAAGATTTGTGTAGAGAAGACCCTTTAGCAAAATGGTACTTAAGAAAACCCACATCTCATATAGAGGTAATAGATAAAGACAAAATAATAAAAGTTAAACGTATAAGACATACTCCAACAGATTTAGAAGAATCCAAAATACATATAAAAGAACTGATGGAAAATAATTACATAAGAAAATCAAGCCCACAGTTATCACCAACAATCATAATAAGAAAACAATCTGAAGAAAAAAAAGGTAAATCCAGAATGGTAGTTGATTATAAAGAATTAAATAAAAACACTAAAAGATTTTTTATTTGTTACCCGACATGCAGATATTACTAAACACAGTAAGAACAAGAAAAATATATACAAAATTGATTGCAAATCAGGATTTTACCATGTAAAGTTAATAAAAAATTAACAGCATTTAGCACACCACAAGAATTTTATGAATGGAATGCATTACCTTTCAGATATTAAAATAGTCTAGGAGTATTTCAAGAATATATGGATAAGATATTTGAAAAATATAATAATTTTATACTAGTATATGTAGATGATACTTTAATAGGATCCGAAAACGAAGAGCAACATAAAGAACTGGCATGCCTCGCTTCCTGTTATAAGAAACACATGCACATAACTGAGACACAACAAATGATATAAGTATACCAACTCGTATCATCCATAAGCTATACAATACTATTTAGTTCAACAATATAATAATAATCACAGGAACAAGAATATAATGCAATAAACAATATCTGAGATACAAGAACTTACAGAATGCTGAGAATACACAATTCGATAGCAGTTCGTCAAGTTCTTCAGTACCTCATAATTTGTACCTGTATAAACAATAACTAAAAAAAAAGATGGAGAGTACCCGTTAGAGAAAGCTTCGGACGACAAGTAGCAAGCAGTGAAGGAAATAAAGGACTATATAACAAGAACAAGAAATTGGAACGATATCTTAGTCAATAAATGATAGACGATAATAAAATCAAAAGTCGATAATCAATAATCAATAAACAAGTTGATAACAATAATCAACAATTAATAGAAATAATAATCGAAACAATAGTCAATAATATGACCAATAAATGATGCATTGGTCGGTAATCAATAATCGATAAACTATGGTTGATAAGTAATATTCAATGGTGCCAATAGTCGATAAACAGTAAACGATAATCAATAATCGATGACCAATAATCAATATCAATAAGTTAATAGCCGATGAACAATAATCAATAAACGGGTTAGGTTTTTAGGAAATTTTGTAAAACAATCAAGTTCGCTGTTATAATTCTTCAATTGAACTCATTGTTTATGATAACAGGTTTATATAAAATAACCCGTTTCACCAATAGCAACTTAGGTAAAAGATGAATTTGTTCAAATTTCCATTAAAAAAAATCAAGTCTCAGTTTCAATTCTTCAACTTAACCTATTATCTCCAATATCCGGTTAATATAACCTACCCGTTATCGCTAATAGCGGGTTAAGTTGAAGAGGAATTTGTTCAAAATTCCTAAAAATAATGAAGTCTCTGTTTCAAATCTTCAACTTAACCAATTATCAGAAACAAAGGGTTAAGTTAACTTAACCCGTTATTGGTGATAACAGGTTAGGTTGAAGATGAAATTGTTCAAATTTGTTAAAAATAATCATGTCTCTGTTAAAAAATTTATACTTAACCCGCTATTGGCGATAACAGGTTAACCTAACCCATTATTGCCAATAACGGGTTAGGTTGAGTAATTTGTATAAAACGTTACAAACACACAACAGCTATCGGCTGCATACATAGAAAAACATAATCAGTATACAATTTTAAAGTTCGTTTTTACAACAATTCCAAATAGCACATTTTCATCCATTCCTCACATTCTCATCTTCAACTTCACATACATTCTCATCCATCCCGCACATTATCCAAATCTAACATAAAAAATAATTCAACAATTCTCAATACACTTGTCATGCCCCACTTCTCATTATACGGAAATACAGATACGCAACTGAGGCCCAGCGAATGATATAAGTATACCAATTCATATCATCCATAAGCTATACAATACCAGCAAGCTCAACAATACAGTAATAATCACAGGAACGAGAATGTAATACAATAACCAATATCTGAGATACAAGAACTTACAATAAGTCCGAGAATAAACAATCTAGTAAGTAGTTCACCAAGTTCCTTCAGTATCCCATCATTGTACCTGTATAATATTAACTCAAAAGAGAGATAGATGGTTCCCTTTAGAGCAAGCTACGGACCACAAGTAGTAACAGGCAAAATAGGGACAGGAAACCAGGCATAACCCGGAAAGCAATAAAATTTGGCAATTCAAATATGGAAGCACCATGATAACGAGAAACAACATATGTAACAAGAAGAGAAACAGAACTGAACAAGAAGGAAAACAGGAACTGGCGATGCAATTGTAATATAACATAATCAAGTGTAATGCAAGTAACAACTGAAACAAGTCTCAAAATATAACCAATCGGGAACAATGAATCATGTAACGGGAAACACGTCGTCTAAACAGAAATTATGCAATTTATAATAGGTAACATGTAACTTGCAAACAGGAATCATGTAATCTTGTTTACAAGTATCATGTAAACTTGTAATAGGTAACATGTAACTGGAATCATGAGTCATGCATGTGTTTAGTGTTAATCTCAAGTCTGACAATCTTTTATAAATTATAACTAATGCACGCAATCCTGTGTCCCATACCACAGGTTTGGGTACATACAAATATGTTAACATTTAGACTCTAAGGGTGAATTCTATAGGATCATGTACTCGGGTCTTGTAGTGAGATTAACAGGAATGATATCATATTATGTAACCAGGAATCATATCATGTCATGTAATCATGTAATGGATTCTAGAGGTGCCTCCCATCGGCTTGAGACGTGGCACTTAGTTCCATATAACTTGTAAACATGAAAATAGGTAATCATGTAATCAGGACTCACTATTACGAGAAACATGGGCCTCCTTTCGAGTACACTCTCCTATATTGTCCACTACTAGGTCTTTTCCTTATTACTCCGGCTTGTTATTCTTCTACAATACTCAACATAAACAATGAAACTAGTGAAACGAGTATCAGGACTGGATAAAGGAGTATCAAGGCTACGAAATGCATGATATAAAGTTTAAATCATTAAATGCAGGAAATAAATATATTTACAATCATGAACATGAAGTTATAACTCTAGACAACAATACGTTGTTGTACAAAAACTCACTTTTCCGTTGCTACAGGAAAGCGAATCAGGTTTTGTCAGGGGTTTTAGAAACTAAACTCCTTGCCGATTCCAACGTATATTCACACAATACATTTAGACTACAATAGCATAGTCTACTGGCTAGTTCTTATTGGATTTACTGCGCAGGCAGCAACTCAGCATGAGATTATCCTATGTGAAATTCGACTAGAAAGTTTACTAAAATTCTCACAAAAATCATGATTTAAATCCTGAGACTATTCATCAAAAAATTCTACAATTTCCAGGTTCAAATTCTTAAGTTAATCTACTGAATGAATTATTAGAACATGACGTCGTATAAATCAGTAGTGAATCTAGAGTTATAACAGTACAGTTGTGAATTTAGAATAACTTGTGATCCGTACGTCGGATTACGAATCCGTGAAGTGTCATGGGTTCCTAAAAAGAGGGCTAGGACTTCTATTTAGATTGCTCTAAGTAATTTCAACTGCTAATGGGTCGAAACTTGGGTTCTCTACTAGTATAGTGTACTAACAGGATTATAAAGTCAAGTCTACATATATATAACGAGTCTGGAAATCTATTCAAAAATCCTATAAAAAATATATTACGACTCCCAATCAAGTCTATTAGTATGATGATAAATATCGAGTCCTAATTCACATGTTAACATGACATTTTAATTTGTGAAACATTCTGATGTGCTATAAGGAACAATCTGGAATGTGTAGACCTAGCAGTACGAAAAATAAGATAACTCATTATCTACAACTTGGAATTTGAATCCATCAAATATTCCAGAAACTAGATTCATAGGGCTACGACTCTCGTCTACAAAGCTCTAATTAATTTGAATAGTATACAGGTCAAAATCTACCTACAAGTTACAACAACTTGCCAATTCAAATTGTAACAGTTCTTACTTGCAAACATATAGTTTCAAATTCGTGTTTGTGCAATGAATGTGGGGATAATGGAAAACTATGATCTTTTGATGGTATCAAATCATGGAGGCAAAAAGAATTGATTTGATTCAATATAACGACTAATCTAGATATGGAAACATCACGAAATATGAATACTACAAGAATAACGGATTTCAAATGTAATGATCTAATTACTAATTGCGGAAAATCAAATGATATGCTTGTACAGAATAACAGAGATGTACAAGGGATACTTGCCTGTGTTCAATGAGTGCGGGTGTGTGACAAATCGACGATGATCGAGATGGCAGTAACCAACAGCAATTGTAGCAAAGGCGAATGACACAATAATGAGAATGGCATCGACACAGTAAGGGCGAGAACGAGCGCAACAACAACAGCGACTACGGCTGCTGTTTGAGGCAGCAATGAGCTGAGACAGCAAGATTACGGCTATGGGGCAACAAGTGAGGGAACAACAAGAGTGACACCACCAAGAACAAAGTAGTACACTGCGACGTAGGGAAGGTGTTGGCTGCAAAAATGGCCGACAATAACAGGGGCTTGTTGGCAGCAGCAAGGAGGAGCAGGAAGTGGAGATGGCGGTGGAAAATGGCAGTGGCGAGGTGTGGCAATGGTGGAAGTCGGGGTGCAGTCGATGGAGGATGAGCATCGAGGTGCGAGGCTATTTTGGAGGTCAGCAGCAGGGATGAGGGCAGCAAGGCGGCGATAATGGCGGGGTTGCAATGGAGCTCGATGGTCGCAGGTTCTGTCAGAGAATAAAGCCAGCGGTAGTGGTGACCGTAGTGGAAGGCGATGGTGGTGGAGCATTGCAAGAGGGTGATGGTGGTAGGTAGTCGACGACGGAGGGGACGAATGGGAGGAGTAGCGAGGGCGGAGGAAAGAGCAGAAATAGCAGGCGATCAGTGGCTGTGGTGGGAGGTTGAAGAAGGCAGGGTTCTTCGGGATGCAGCAATGGTGGAGCTTGGGGTGACTGCGAGGTGCAGCACAGTTGTTGCCTCGGTGGGTGGAAGAGGCAGTCAACGTCAGGGGTGCGAGGGCGGTCGATGGTGGTTGTGCTGGAGTGGAGCTTCGGTTTGGGGGAATGAGCTAGGGAGTTGGGTTTCAGCCGTAATAGAAGGAGGAGGAAGATGATGGGTCGGCGGCTCAGAAAGGGATTAGGAGTAGATTAGGGTTTTTAATTAACTAATTAGAGATAATGAGGGTTAGTAGTGCGGTTATGGGTAGTTAGTGAGATAATGGGAGTGAACGGTTACGAAGATGAGGACGTGAGTATAGGCTGTTATTTTGTTTGTTTGGTTTGGGTTGAGCAAGAGCATGGTATTGGAGTTTTGGGCTTGGATTTACAGAATAAATAAATAAACAATATTACAGATTGGATTCGGGCTTATGGGCTAAATAATTAAATGATCAAATAGTAATAATATAACAGTATGAATTAAAATCTCTACGTTCAACCAAATTAATTGGATATCCAAAATAAATTTTTAAAAAATTTGGCTCGAGGAGAAAAGGAAGATTTATCTGAAAATACTGAATTCCAATAATACGAAGAAGAAATTATGTACAAATCCGTATAAACGGGAACGGGGGTTACAACACTAATCATATAGACCGAATCACACTATTCTTAATGTACATACGAAACAACGTAAGTGAGAAAATTACACAAACGAAAACCAAAAATTTCAAAAACTTTGCTAGTAGGTCAGATTAAAAAAAATTTCGTTATTAAAGGAAGGAGAATCAGGTACCGTCTGAGGTTCAAAAAAATATACTTCATGTCGGTTCCAATGAATATTCACACGACATATTATAATAGAATATATAGGTCTACTAGACAGTTCTTATTGGGTTTACTGCGCAGGCAGCAACTCAGAGTAAAATTCTTATGTATATAGATCAACAGTAAAATTATTTAAAAATCTTATAAAAATTGTAAAGGGACTTATAATCAAGTCTAGTAGTATGCTGGTAAATATCAAGTCCTAATTCACCTATTAACATGGCATTTTAATTTGTGGAACATGTCGATGTGCTATAAGTAACAATCTGGAATGTGTAAATGTAGCAGTACGAAAAATATGATAACTCATTATCTACAACTCATAATTTGAATCCGTCGAATGTTACAGAAACTAGATTCACGGGGCTACGACTCTCGTCTACAAAATTCTAATGAATTTAAAAAGTAGCTAGGTCAAAATCTTGCTGCAAGTTACAGCAACAGCAAGACAACAACTTGCCAATTCAAATTGTAATGGTTCTCACTTGCCACCATATAGTTTCAAGTTCGTGTTTGTGCAATGAATGTGGGGATAATGGAAAACTATGATATTTTGTGGCATCAAATCATGGAGGCAAAAGAATTGATTCGATTCAATATAACGACTAATCACGAAATATGAATACTACAAGAACAACGGATTTCAAATGCAATGATCTAATTACTAATTGCAGGAGATCAAACATAATGCTTGTACAAAATAATAAAATGTACAAGGTACTTGCCTTATAGATGACGACTTCAAATGTAAAAGAATAACGGGACGAGAGTCCCGACGGCAACACGTGCAAACTATGTACACAGCAGTCACATGCAAAACACGGCAACAGCAGCACGTGAACTACGGCGGTAAGAGACGGCAGCGACCAACAGCGAGAACAGCAAAAGTAACAACATTAAGCAATAAGGGCAGCGGCAATGAGGACGAGCGACGGTGACCAACAGCAAGAGATGACAATGGCAAGAGGTGGTAGCAAGGTTGTGGGTTTCGAGGAATGGTGGTGATCGCGGCTGTTGTTGTTATTGGTCTTGTGGGGTGGCAGCGAGGGAGTCTTCTAGTGGTGGTGCACAGGATGGCAATGGCGATGGGTTCGACATCATCAAGGTGATGGCAGGGCAATAATGGCATCGAGGCGGCTGTGGTGAAGGCAGTAATGGCGGGAGCTCGGGTTGGAGGAGTTGACGAGGTGGACAATGGAAGGCGGAGGGTCGCGACTGTGGTGAAGGCATCGGTGTTGCGGCAAGAGGGTGAGGGAGGTGCCAAAGCACGGGTGCAGTGGGGGCTAAGTTCGTTGGGACTATAGTGGGAAGGCAGGGGTTGAGGATAACGGCAACGAGGGGACCAGCATTTAACGGTGCTGCAAGGGGTGGAGCTTCAGCAATGGTGGGAGGCAGTCACAGCGGGAGGACGGCAAGGCAGCAACCACGGAGGGCTGCGGAGGAGCATCGAGGGGTGCTGTCACAGTGCTGTCGGTAGTCGAAGGTAGAGTGAGCGGGGTCGAGGTTGAGGTGCAGGCGGGGATGATGGCGAGGACCAATGGTCGCCGATGTGGGTGTTGGCGATGATGATGAGGCAGTGGGGGATCGGTGGTGACTGCGGAGCTCGAGGAGGCTGCAGGAGGTCGCGACGAAGAGGAGACTAGCATGGCTGCAACAATGGCAGAAGGAGGATGGGAAAGTTTGAAGGTGGAGTCGTGAGGTGAGGAGAGGTGGGTTCGCTCGGGGTCTGTCGACGGGGAAGAAGGATAAGAAGAGGTAGATGAAGTCGGGGAGAGAGAAAGAAGTGGGGAAGATTTAATAATAGATATATTATTATAATATGATAATTAATCGGCAGTGAATTAAAGTTAGTGGGGGGGGAGATTAGTGGGGATATGAAGAGATTTGTGCGGGGACGTGAGGGGTAGTATGCAGTTGGGTGTTGACTAGTAGATGGGTTTGGGTTAACGGGTTTAAGTTTGCTTGTGCATCCAAGAGAAATCCAACAATAGTTTGGGTAAAGATTGGGCTTTAATAGGTAGGCTCAACATTAAATAAAATAATAATAATAATAATATTGGGTTGGGTCTGAACTTCAAATAAAATAATCAATAGTGATATGGATTTTGGGTTTGGTTCACATTAAATAGCAAGATTGGATTGGGTTTACAAATGAATAAATAAACAAAATTACGGATTGGATTCAGAGTTATGGGCTAAAGTAACTATATGATCGAATAGTAATAATATAACAGTATGAATTAAAATCTTTGGGTTCAACCAAATTAATCGGATATCGAAAATAAAAGCAATTTGGCTCTGGGAGAAAATGAAGATTTATTTGGAAAATTTGAATTTCAATAATACGAAGAAGAAAATAAGTACAAATCCGTATAAACGGGAACGGGGGCCACAGTTTATGTATTGCTTACTAAGTTATGCACGAAGATGATGAAGCGAAGGAAGCGACGCATCTAGGGAGAAAAAGAAGCACAACAGCAGCAATAGGAACAATGTTTGTTGCACGTTGCAGTCGACTGTCATTTGTGATAGTTGACCGTCATACTCTCTGACTTGGGGGCAGGTATGTCGGTCGATTGCACTTGTGTGCAGTTTTAGTGCAGATTTTGAATGCGGGTCTAGGGGATTCGTTTGAAGCCTGACTTCCGCTACAAGTTAGATCGCACTGCTCTTATCGTAGGGTTATCTCTTCAGGAAAATCTAATGGCTATTGTATCATGATATCAAACTAGGGTTTCTTTAGATCTCTATATATTATTGTAATTGGCCTCTATTGAGAGCCGAGAGAGAGAGAGAGAGAGAGAGAGAGAGAGAGAGAGTACTTCATTGAAGAGAGTTTGAGATGTTTTCCTATTGTAAATACTAGTATTTTCTGGGGATGCTTGAGAGAGAATCGTGGTGAGAATTGTAATATTTTTGTATCTTCACTAGTTGAATAATGTATCGGTTTCTTCTCCCCTGGATTAAGGTGAAAACCCTAACCGGGACAACATTGTGTGCTTTGTGTCTTTGGTGTGATCTTCTATTTGCTTGGTGGTTTATGCTGATCGTGTCCTATAATCTCTACAAGATCTAGCGCAAGTTTAGAATTCCTAATAGAAGGTAGGATGTGTGCTTGGGTGGGGGGGACGGATGCTGCAGACAGATAGGCATGAGGCAGTTTATTGGGCAGCTCTTCAGGTTGCAGGCACATACGACCTATGTAGCACGGACACGGGTACGGGATACGGGTACGACACGACTCGGGTCCGGGGATACGTGATTTCTCAAAAATATAGGATACGGGTAAGTTATGGGTACGTTGAATATAAAAATAATAAATTTATTATACATTATGTAATAAAAATATAAAATTTTAAAAAATTATAATAACTAGAAGAATGGTTGTAAACTATAAATTGTAAATGTAACCATACCTCTATTTTGCACCTACGACATTTTTGCTTTTCATTGGTGGGAACTTCAAAGATGGGAATCAAAAGTCCTAAAAACAAAAAATAGATTAGCAAGTAAAGACATTGAAGGACATAATAATAAGTAGAAATTTAACTTATTAACATAATATGATAATAGTAAGCAACTTAATAGCGAATATTTCAATATCATGACCAAAATCAACACATTACAAAGTAATTCATAAAAAGTATTACTCGCACCCGTAGAAGTCATTTTCAAAGAAACTCTATAATGAAATTATGAAAATAAACAAGTATTACAATTTATAACTAAAAACTCACAATTAGAATGAACTCAATGAAGTCATAAACTAAACATAAAAATTTTCATATTTTTATAGTAGTCACTTAATTGAGATTTTGAGAGCATTGCAACCTAACACAAGCTGGCATCATCTTTCAAAAAAAATTGTTAACATTTGATTCATACACAAGATCGATTTTTCAAAAAATTGAATGCCCACAACTTGAGTACAAATATAGCATGAGCATATTGAATTTCGCATCAGCTCTGGAAAAGGTCTTAGTTTGATGTTTTTTCTTCAAAATATAAGGTTGACTATTTTTTGTTTATTAAATATGGTACTGTCACAAGAATTTCTCAGTTTCACTCATTTTCCAAAAATAAATAACAGAGACAAGTATAAATTTCTAGAATGACCATTTCTCATCTTGTGTTGATATCTTCAGTCAAAGCTCACCTTGCTGTAAGTCAAATGTCTAATATATATCAAAAAATGTCACTTAAAAATATAGATAATTTTATAAAATGATGAAAAATCAAATGATATTCAACCAGTCCTACCTGATCGGTAGAAATCATGATTTAATTTCTTTATGAGTGATATACTTGCTTTACTATTTGTTTAACTGTCAATAACACAAACTAAATTTTTTTTGCAGAGAGGAGAAGAAGTCAAAATCGAACCTGGATCAGCGTCGTTTCGGAGAGACCGGAGCAGCGTCAAAGCGGAGGAGAAACCGGAGCAGCGTCATTTCGGAGAGAGAGACGGGATCGATTTGGAGGTGGAGGCGCGAAGAGGCAGCGGTCCTCGATTTTGGGGAGAGAGGGGATCGATTTGGGAGAGGGGAGATTTTATTTTGGGGGAGAGAGGGATTTAGGGTTTCTCTTGAGAAAAGGGGATTTTGGAGAGAGAGAGAGAGCGTGTGAATGAGAAAAGGGGAGGGGATGTTGAGTGTTGACTGATCGTATTATTATTATTATTATTATTATTTTCTTTCCCTTAATGGGCGCACCCCGGGCGCACCCGTTTCGCACCCGGTTCGCACCTAGGTGTACCCAGCCCGTATCGGACATTTTTTTCGTTTTTTTAATTAAAAATGTTAAGGATACGTACCGGGTGCCCGGAACGTACCCGCGCGTATCCGTACCCGATACGCACCCAGTACTGGTACGAGGGCCATTTTGGGGTACCCGTGCTTCACATTCTGGGGATGCTTAAGAGAGGATCGTGGTGAAAATTGTAATATTTTTGTATCTTCACCAGTTGAATAATGTATCGGTTTCTTCTCCCCTGGATTAAGGTGAAAACCCCAACCGGAACAACATTGTGTGCTTTGTGTGTTTGGTGTGATCTTCTATTTGCTTGGTGGTTTATGCTGATCGTGTCCTATAAACTCTACAAGATTTAGCGCAAGTTTAGAATTCCTAATAGAAGGTAGGATGTGTGCTTGGGTGGGGGGGGGCGGATGCTGCAGACAGACAGGCATGAGGTAGTTTATTGGGCAGCTCTTCAGGTTGAAGGCACATACGACAACATTGATCGATGTTTGGATTGATGGGTCCTCTGCTGGGATTGATGTGTCCTCTCCACTTGCGGAAGAGTGCGCCAAACATTCAGACCATGTAATTTTTTTTACTTTATTTTATTTTTCTTTCTAATTTGGATTGTATTCTTGTGGATTATCTTGATTTAAGAAATAATTATTGAAATTCTACCTATCTAATACTTTCTCTATCCCATTCTAATTGTTTAGTTAGCCATTTTCACGCATATTAAGCTGTGTTTCTATGTTGGAGATAGGCTTGGGCTCGACTGTACATTTTATAAAACCTTTACTTATAAGTGTACTCATTGAGCTTAGAGGACCGACTTAAACAGATAAAATACATTTCTTGGTCTCAATAAAAATAAATTAATCAGAACTTTCGGTTAATATTGATTCAATCCAAGTCTAGCCCCTTCTGGACCTATAAATACCTATCAATCGTTCAAATTTTAAGGGAATAGGGTTAATACAAAATTTAAAAAATTAACACCACTATAAATCCATGGCTGATGTCATATATTTTCCGAATGGCCTTCGATGGTCGATTTGGTGCAGGGTTGATGTTCATATATTTTCTGATCCATGGCTAATCAATACGTCAATGAATAAGCTTTGTCTATAGCTTCCTCTAAATTCTACAAAGTTAAGAAGAATTGTCTGCTCACTTATTTTTATTAGGATTTATGTTCATAGGATTTGACAAAGTTTTGTGCTGGCTGTCAACTGCCTAACGCAGCCCTCCTCCTTACCCGGTTTGTGGCCGGATTCCAGGCTTGGGACAGACAATGGTGGAGTTAAACTGTCTCCTCACTCATTACTACCTTTAAAGAATGGGATGAAGAAGCCATCCGGAATCTCTTTCCCACTGCTCAAAATTTCTTTCCCACTGCTCGTCCTATTGGTCAAGTCCATTCCCTTGCTGATTAATCATTTTGAAGATAGGCTCCTTTGTTATAATGTGGATCTGGCACGGGTTCCTTTTTTATTATTGTACAATAATTGTTCTACGGTTATTCATGTGGAAGTGGATTTTCTCGTCTTATTTCGTAACTCAAAACGACCCAGAAGGTTAAAGCATGATTATGGAAGTGGTTGTTAGAGGCATTCCAACTTGCTCATAGTGGTTAGGCCAGGACTTTAGGTTAGTGTTCTATGTCATGTTTGTGGGTGGCAAGATGAGTCCATTCAGCATTTTTTATATTCTTGTGGTCTTGCCTAGCATGTTTGCTGGTATTTTGAGATCATGCAAGGCACATGTCTTGGTATTGGGATTAAAAAAAGAGTATTCTTGCATTTAATTGCTATTGTAATGTGCCATATTTGGAAGACACGATGAACAGTTCCCATTGAGAAAGTTTGCTTGATGCCGAACAAAATGACCCGCTTACTGTGGCGGAAGCAGCTAAAAGGTGAAATATTACAAGGGTTTTTCCATGTCTGTCGAGTAATGTGGAAAGGGACCATTCGATTGGTCCCAAATCTTTTAAATTGCACAAAATTTTTAAAAAATCGACCCGATTCATCTTGATATTCATGTTGCTGGCTTTGCCTCGGTCCTTTAAGGCTAGTCATGAATATCAAGATGATGCATCAAGAAGGGTTTGGAGTTATCCTTTATGTAGCAAAGATCGGGTGTTTGAGATTTTTAAAAAGTGGCATGTGATGGTTGAGACTGAAACGTCTCGAAAGTTGAAGGCTCTTTGATCTGACAATGGAGGGGAATATACTTCAAAGAAATTCAAGGACTACTGGGCAGAAAGTGGCATTAGGCACGAGAAAATTGTTACACTCCGCAACATAATGGGGCTAATGAAAAAAAGAATTGTTCTATTATGGAAAAGGTCTAAAGCATGTTGTCCTGGGCTGGCATTTCCAAGGTGTTTTGGGCAGAAGCTATGAGTACAGCAATCTACATTATTAACAGGTTATCGTCGGTTCCATTGGGTGGAGAAGTTCCTTTGAATGTCAGGCATGGTAAGTTAGTTATTCACATCTAATGGTCTTTGGGTGCAAGGTCTTTGTTCATGTGCTGAAGGAGAATCACCGAATGCTAGATGCAAGAGCTAAACAATGCATTTTACTTGGTTATGGTGGTGTTGAGTATGGGATTCGCTAGAGAAAAAGGTGATAATAAATCGTGATGTTACTTTTCACGAGGATCAGAAGATTGCAGATAGCATGGATAGTTCGACATAGGTAGTTCAGCTTGATTTTCCAGATGTACCAGTTAAATCCACTTATGAGGCGAATCAATAGGTTGATCATGGGCCTTACTCAGGCAATGGAATCCTCCATGATGTTAAAGTTGATGAAGCAGAATAGGTGGTACATGATTGTACGTAAGGTAATCAAATAAATAGGAGCATCTTGTTGTTGTAACACAGTTGAGGAGGTTCAGAAGAGTGCCCGTACCTTGAACAAAATATCTATCATTTGAGTATATCACTATAACTGAAAGTGGTGAGCCAAAATGTTTCCAGGAAGACATACCGCATAAGGATGAAAAGTTTTGGGAAGGAGCTATGCAGGATGAGCTTGATGCATTAATGTAGACACAAACTTATGATCTTGTGAAGCTGCCGAATGGTAAGAGAGCTTTGAAAAACAAGGGTGTTCAAGCTGAAGCCTGATGAGAATTCACAGGTTCAATATAAAGTCAGACTAGTTGTGAAAGTTTTTAATCAGACGATGTATTGACTTCAATAAGTTATTTTCACCTGTAGTAAAGATGTCATCAATTCGGTTGGTTCTAGGTATGGTAGACACCTTGGGGCTAGAGTTGGAGTAGATGGATGTGAAAACAGTCTTTCTCCACGGTGATCTTGAAGAAAAGATATACATGGAACAATCGGAATGTTTTGAAGTCAAGAGCATGGAGAAAAAGGTTTTCAAGTTGAGGAAAAGCTTGTATGGCCTTAAACAAGCACCTCATCAGTGGTACAAGAAGTTTGACTCATTTATGGTTCAGAATGGGTTTGTACGGACTCATGCAGATCATTGTTTCTTTATCAAGTGATTTGGTGAAGACTTTTTTATTCTCTTGTTGTATGTGGATGACATGTTGATAGTTTGACGAGATAAGTCCAAGATAGATAACTTGAAGAGGGAGCTGAGTAAGTCTTTTTTGATGAAAGACTTAGGACCGGGAAAGCAGATACTTGATATGGAGATCACTCGTGATAGGAAAGCCTAGAGGCTTTGGGTATCACTGTAACATCCTGAATTTTTATCTATAATTAAATATGAGTTTGTTTGATTTCACGTGTTTTGCACATGCAAATTTATGTACATTTTCCCTTAAAAATTATTTATTTTAATATCATGAACAAGTATTTTACATTCTTCTCTTTTTATTATTTAAAGCCTATTTTAAATCCCTAGGCCTAATTGTTTAATTCTAGCCCACTAATTAATTTAATTTTTTTAATTAATAAGCCCATGGACTTTTAGCCCACCAAAGCAAGCCCACTAGTTTATTCTCTTTTTAAATAAGACAACTTGTAGGGTAGACTTGTTTTTGTAACAAATTAATTAAACATACATGAACAATTAGTAACTAAGTGTGCTTGTGTGGCACGTGCATTGCACATGCACGTGCAAGTGTGCATGAGGGGAGGCCGGCCACACTTGAGGGGAGATGGGGGAGTGGAGTGAGTGGTGAGTAGTTATTTGGTCATGGATAGTTTTTCTAACTCCCTAGTACATCCTAGTCCCTAATCTACTTTCATTAAAACTAATCTACACCCTACATTTGGCCCTATGAAGTGTATAAATAGCCTCCCCTAGCCATTCATTTCTCTTGCCCCATTAGAATTTGTAAAGAGTGAGAACAAAGATAGAGTTGTAGAAAAGATTGTCTGAAGAAAAAGATTGAGCTGTGCAGCATTCTTGTGTGTTCCTTTCACTAGAGGAGGCCAGCCTAGCATTCCAACAAGGAGGGAGCTCGGGTTCATCTACATCAAGGAGGAGGAGAGCTTTGAGTACACAAGCAAGGAGGAGAAGGCTCACAACTAGGAGAGAATCGTGTGTTCAAGGAGCTTACCTAGGGCTTCTCTTTTGTTTTCTTCAATTAAGGTGGGTGATTTTCTACTTCTAATGTAGATATCATGCTAGGGATTGAATTGATGAAATTGCTAAGAAAAACTAGTTAAATTGGCCATGCGTTTGTTTAAAAATAGACTAATTAGAAATAAAGTGAATGCTTGATGAATTAATTGAAAATTGATTTTTAAAATTGTGATTATTACATTGGAAATTATCATGTTACTATGAAATACGTGTTTTTGAACCATGCTAGATTAAGGAAATTTGCTTGTGAAATGACTAGTTGATTAATTGAACCATTGATATGTATTATCTTAATTAATGTAACACTAGTGTGAAAAAGGGAATTATGTTCTATAAATATTTGTAGAATAAAAGAAGTAAGAAAATAGTTTTCTTTGTGAAAATTGTGGTGCTAAATTATGTAGAAATCATGGTTGCTTTTCAATGTCGAGAATATAGACATAGAATATAAAGCAGAAAGAAAAATTTAAGGTTTTATGTCAAAAAATAATTTAAAAATAATGTTATGCTGCAAATTTCTAAGATTAATAATCTGGAAATTTTTGGATACAAAATAGAGGAGAAAAGAATTGAAGAGATTTCGAATTATGAAAAATTAGTAACAAACAGAGAGTTGAGTTATAAATAACTCAACCCTTTTCTCATTGCTTAGTAACCTTGGCCTTACTGGTCTTCGGGTGCGTTTTAAAAATGACACTGTAGCAAAGCGGAGCTCTTAGTCTCGGGTTCGAGTCTCTCCAGAGACTTAATTTTCTGAAATTCGATTTACTCAACACCGAAACCCAAAGATTAAGTACACATGAGTTTCCCATTAGACAGTAGTCACCCTTGGACTTACTGGTCTTCGGGTGCAGTTTTAAACCGTTACTGTAGCACAGCGGGAGCTCTGTGCGTGGTTTCAAATCCGGCCTTTGGCCATTTTTTTGGAAAATTTGATTTTTTTTTTCTCCTATTTTTATTATTTTTAACAGCTTTTAAGTGTTTAAAAAATTGAGAAAAAATATTAGAATTATTCTAAAAATGCCTAGACTTTATGAAAATTATTTCTATAGCTTTTTGACTTATTATAACGAGAATTAGCGGCTATTTTTAGAAAAGAAATTGATACAAATTATTAGAATAAAATATTGATTAATTAAAGAAAATAAATATTTTTCTTTTAAGAGAAATTTTGAGTAGAGATTTTAAATGAGATTGTGTCTTGGAAAATTTAAGTAAGATAAATGTGATTTTTGGCTTAATAAGTGGAAGATTGACATTATAAAAGTAAAGGAATTATGTGAAATTAAATTATGAATGTGGTAAATTTGAAAAATAAAATTGTCGTATTATACATGAAATTTCTACGTGAAAATGGAATGAAAGATCATGATGAATTATGAGAAAAAAGTTTGTGAGTATGAATACTCGATTTTTATGAACATGAAATGAGATTAAAGAATAGAGTGTAGCTAAGTCCTTATACCGGCATTGAATAAATTCTTTGAGATAAAATATTGAAATGAAAGACCAAGTTTGGGTCGTTATTGTTGATTGATGGTTAAGACCGGTATAGAGGAAGTGCTAACTCTAGGGTGTTGATGTTATTCATGATTCTATTAACTAAGGATTTGACATATAGTGGAGATGTGATGAAAGTAAGAGAAAAACACGAGTATGAGGGCCTTAGATCTACGGCGTGCAAGTATTCATAGGTTGCTTGCTTGATGTGTTATGTCATGGCATGGATACATCCCCGAAATTATCGGGACCATGGCAACGCTTGTGAGGTGTTTGGTGACTACGGGTGTTGCCATCGTTCTATGGCGGAGGCTGAATTGTCCATAGGCTCTGCATGATGCGTCATTTCACGACGTGGGATTCCCCTCCAGGCTGTCTGGACATGGGCTCGTAACTCATAGAGCACCTAGGATACTTACCATAGTTACCGTAGTAGTTAAGTCATAGCGAGGGATTCAACCCTACAAGATGAACAACGATTAAGGGTTTGCCATCGGAATTATGTAGTATGAGATGCATAGAATCCGAACAAGTGCACATTAGTGTCATGTAATATACATAACTGCATTAAGGACTAAGTGCACATTCACACACGACATCAATAGGATAGTCCTCCTTAGCTTTGTTTATGACAAGTGTGTGCTTTCTAAGTAAGAGAAGTTGATGTATTATATCCTAGCATTAGTTGTATGCAACTGATATGCCCACAGTTTCTATGCAGGATAAAGTGAATGACAAGACTAAAGAATGATTGTTGCTTAAAGAAATGTTCAAGTTGTTATTTAATTCGTGTATAATGTTGTAATTTGCTTCCGTTGTAAACATTATTGTATAAAAGTTTTTAATTCCTTGTAAAATTGTACGAAGTGAAGTGTAAAGATCCTGTGGAACTTCGAATTCAGTCTTATTTGGAATTCGGGGTGTTACAATCGCAAGAAAAGTATGTTAAGCATGTCTTGAAGAAGTTCAATATGCAATGCTAAGTCAGTCAGTACACCATTAGCTGGCCACCTCAAGTTAAGCGCCAAACAATGTCCGAATTCAGAGTAAAAAAAAAAGATATGATCAAATTTTGTATGCTTCAGCCGTTGGATGTTTGATGTATGCAATAATGTGCACAAAGCCAGACTTGGCACATGCAACTGGCGTTGTTAGCAGGTATTTATCTAAACTAGGTAGGCAACATTAGGCAGTTGTGAAGTGGATAATGATGTAGTTGCGGGGATCTTGGAAAGTGTGTCTTTCCTTGGAAGCTGTGTCTGTATTGGTTGGCTACATAGATTCTAATTTGGCAGGGGATTTTGACAGGAGAAAGTAGACATTTTGTTATTCATTTACTTTTGCATGGGGAACTGTCTCATTGTGGTCCACATTGCAGAAGGTGGTTGCATTGTCTACTATTGAAGCTGAGTACATTGTGGTCGTTGAAGTTTGCAACGAAGCTCTTTGGTTGAAGCATTTCTTAGCTGAGCTTGGCTTTGAATAGGACGAGTATGTAGTCAAGTTTGACATTCAAAGTGCCATTGATCTAAATAAGAACTCCACTTATTATGCTAGAACCAATCATACTGATGTCATGTGTCATTGGATATGAGATGTGATTGATGATGGAGAGTTAGAGCTTGAGAAGATACACATAGATTGGAATCCGGTGGACATGTTGGAAAAGGTCGTGACAAGCGACAAGCACCACAAGTGTCATTCCATTATAGGGATCAAGATTTATGGAAGCGTCAATGTGTCGGATGGGGAGATTAATAAGGATAAGCATAATATTAAGTTTGGATTTATCCAAACTTTAGTTTAAATCCTAAAACACAAATGGGATTTTGGAGTCCATGTTTATGTTGGAATTGATGGTTTAAAAACCATGTTTATCTCTAATTTAATTAGGGTTGGATTTATTATAACAACCATCTAAATTAGGACTTATCTTCTAGTTTGGTAGAAATTAAATACAAGTTAGGCAGGCTAACTGTAATTTATCTCTTATACTCTTTAAATAGAGTAGTAGAGTGCATGTATTTTGTATTAGAAATAATTAAGAGAGTTCTACTTCCTAGAGTTCTCTTGTAGGCAGTGGAGAGAATAAGATTGTTCGGCATTAAGCGATCTAAGAAGAGGGTGTAAACTTTGTACCTTTTTCTTGTTCTTTAATAAAAGACTATTTCTCTCCGTTGGTCTCCTCGTATGGATCACAAATGTCTCTCTTGTTATTTCTTTATTATTGCTTCAACTTGTGCTCGTGATTTTGTTGTGGTTCTTCGATTTGCAGGAGTTGTTTGGGAGTCATTGTGGTGTGTTTGAATTTTTACCATAGTGGTAGATCCCTAACACTAAATAGAAGAAAAATCTTTTTATTTTGAGGGATGCACTAGCGAAAATGGATTATCAGCAACCATGAGGCCTTTTAGACCTCAATGAGGAGATAAAAAAATTTAAACCCATGATTACAGAAGGATCTGATTCACCATTTCAAAACTGCAAATATTTTGAGGCATGTACCTTTTTAATTGAAAAAAATTTCTTAAAGAAAAAAATCACGAAACCCTCTTATGTATCCCATTTAAATCAAGAATCCCTACCGTTATTTTTTGTTTATTTTATCCCGTCCATTATTAATTTTTGAAATTTATGTTAAGTCACAATTGTGAATTTATCTTTTTATCCATTTCTTATAAATTATAAACTTCAGCTATTGTCTGCCTCAATCCTTTCAATCTCTCTTTCCAATCCTCATAATCATCTCATACCAATCCTTAAACTCATAGATGTTTCCAATCCTCACTTCTTTCAGATGGATCTAGGTTTTGGAAATAGAAAGTGAGAGGATTGGGAGAAAACAGCCGAGGTTTATAATATATCAGAGTGGGGTAAAAAAGTAAATTACAATTGAGAGATGAAAAAGTTTAAAAATTAACGGTGGAGGGGGTAAAATGAACGAAAAATAACTAAGAAGGTTTCTTGATTGAAATGAAAATTGTTAGGGGATTTCTTGATTTTTCCTCATTTCTTAATGTACTGTAAGTATGATTTTGGCTACATTCAAAAAGAGGAAGAAAAAACTCGTTTTTTTGGCTATTTCTGTAGAATGGGTGTTCTAAGGATAGAGAAGAAGAATTTGTCCAGATAAAGGAGAAGATCAATGAGTACTTTAAAATGTAAAGTATGGATAATTTGTTTAATAAATATCATATGTATTACACGTAATATAAATAACTGCATTAAGGACAAAGTACACATTTACACACAACATCAATTGGATAGTCTCTCTTAGCTTTGTTTGTGACAAATGTGTGCTTTCTAAGTGTTGCCGCTGAATCTGGTGTGGGGGCAAACCGATAGTATTTGTGGATTCTTGGAAAACTTTGAATAGCAAACCTGTTACCTGTTCCGCCGGAGTTTGACCGTTGACTCCCGCCGTTCACCTGCAAAAAGTGCGAGACACCGGGGTTGATCCCGGCGATGCACCCTCCGACGCTCAAGTCAGTAACCAGAAGTGATTATGAAAAAGCGTAAAACTGGCAAAAGATTGATTACCTCTTAATGGAGATGGATGGGGGGTATTTATAGGCATCGTTGGGGATCAGATTAGGAATGTAATTCCTGTGGTTAGATAAGGAATGTAATCCCAAATCCCCTGGTGAAAGGATAGATGTGAATTAAGGCTGTTGATTAGTATTAATCAGAAACCCTAATTCTATCCTGGTGGACCGGGTTTGCTTCATGTGGAAACCCACACCCAGTTGAGGTGGATCCGGGTTATTGGGTTTTTTGGGAAAAAGACCCAGGACTCGCTTCAGACCTATTGGTAGGTGAAATTACCATTTTACCCCCAGGCTTTAAGATTCGTTCCTGATTTGGACGGTTCCGATTTAACCCCAATTTTAGGCATATCACTAAGTAAGAGAAATTGATGTATTATATCCTAGCATCAGTTGTATGCAACTGATGTGCCCACGTTACTACGCAAGATAAAGTGAATGACAAGACTAAAGAATGATTGCTGCTTAAAGAAATGTTCAAGTTGTTATTTAATTCATGTATAATGTTTTTATTTGCTTCCATTGTGTAAAATATAAACATTATTGTATAAAAGTTTTTAATTCATTGTAAAATTGTACTAAGTGAAGTATAAAGATTATGTGGAACTTCGAATTCAGTCTTATTTGGAATTCGGGGTGTTACAGAGTGGTATCAGAGCCGCGCTTCCAAGTAGTACAAATTTATAAGGAACGACACCCTAGAGTGGACATTAGAGTGTGCGTTGGGTATAGAGATTTAAATGTAAGTTACTTACATTTGTGTTGCTATATGATTGATGCCTCTTCTTCTCCATTTCTCAAGATGGCGAACCACCACGACCCAGCCGGCGATGATGATTGACACATAATCGAAGAGGACTACTACCTCGGACAAGGAGATTCCGACGAAGAAGATCCCGAGGAGTATGAAGGAGAATGGCCTGAGTCCCGAAAGATCACTCCACCTCCGGACTTATCAGACATCTCATCCGACGAGGAAGAGCCAGATCGGGGAGATCTCATCAAGTCTCTTCAGATTCAAGTGGAGACTCAGAGGGAGAGAGCAGAGCTATTGTAGGCGCAGTATGCAAAGTGCAAGTAGAATATTGCAACCCTCAGTCATCGTGTTTGGAAACTCGAGAGGAGAAAGAACATGTATGATGTACTGAAGGAAGAAGTGGCAGAACTACGGGAAGAGCTTAGGGAAGTCAAGAGGAACCATAGGGATTAGAATGTTGTATCTTCTCAATGCTTTTGCTTGATGTCAGACGATGTTTTAAATTTGAATGTACAAAGTTTGAATTCAATGAAATGAAAGAAGTTGGTTTAAATTCATGTTCTCTACTTCGAATTTAATGGATCTTTTGAATCAGAGTATGGGTGGAAGAAGATCAAGGAATGAAGAAGGACCCAGATGTGGACTCGACTTGGAAACGGAGTTGGGTAGAGTCTATCAGACCCTCAACGTCGTTGCCATGAATCAAAACCATAGGGGGACGCCTGAGAATCTAGTTCCTAAGGCGATCAAACTTGTGGAGTCATTCAAGAGGATGAAGCTACCAGTGTTTGAAGGGAAGTCAGACCCAGATGCAGCTAACAATTGGTTTCGGCAAGTCGAGACTATCTTTGAAGTCTTGGAAACTCCAGAAGGTACCAAGGTGAAGCTGGCTACATTGCAGCTTGAGAAGGATGTGGCTGTGTGGTGGCAGTCGATGAAGCAAACTATGGAAAATGGTGCTATTGGCTGGGAGGAATTCTTAGAGGAGTTTCGAGGTCACTATTTTCCATTTGATGTCCAAGAGAAGAAAGCGATGGAGTTCCTAGCGCTACAGCAGGGAGGCATGTCTATCAGGGAGTATGAGACAAGATTCACTCAACTTTCGAGATATGCACCCGAACTTGTGATGGACGAGGCAAAGAAAGCTCGGAAGTTCGAGCACGGAATGAGGTCGAGTCTGAGATCAAGGATGATACCCCTCGGTATCAGGAGGCTTGATAAGTTAGTCAAGTGGGCTGCAGCTACTGAAGTGGATATGGAGTAGTTCCATGCTATTCAGAACCGGAGGAACAAGTGGAATATGGGGAAGAGGCCCACAATTTTGGGTAATGTCAGAGGATAGCCGCCAGCTCAAAGGTTCAAACCTATGGGGGCGAACGTTGTCAATGTGGCTGGGAAACCAGGAAATAGTTGGGTGAAGCCTCCTGTGGTGACTTGTTTCAATTGTGGGGAGATAGGTCATTACAGATCTCATTGCCCTAAGCTGCGAGATGTCATCCGTAATGGACCAACATAGCAGGTTGGGAAGAAGTCATACCAGTAGGGGTGAGTATTTGCTTTGACTGAGGACGATGCTGATGAAGTGGATCACGTCATCACTAGTACGAGGGTGGATGTTTAGAAGTTTCTATTGTTCTTTTTCCCTGCTTTATTTAGTAGAACTATTATGTAACGATAGTGTGTTATGTAATATGAGAACTTTATTTGAATGGAAAGAAAGCTATTGTTTTGTTCGATACTGGATCCTCTCATACTTTTGTATCTCCTGTATTTGCTAAAGTCTTGGGAGTCGAACCGAAGATCTTTCCAGGTAAGGTCTTAGCAGTAGCTACTCCATCAGGAGAGACTTTAACCACTGATCGGTATTATGCAGATTGCGAGATCGAGATTGGGGATAGGATTTGTGGAATTGATCTGGTCGGGCTGAATATCCTGGGGTCGATGTTATCATTGGTATTGATTGGATATCGATTTTACAGTGTGAACATCGAGTGCAAGACCAAGAAAGTAACAGTGAAGGCTCCAGGAGGTCCTGAAGTCACTTTCCAAGGGAAGAAGAGATGTTCAGATTGGTGGTAGCTATCTGCAAGAAGAAGGTTCCTGTAGAGGTGCAGCAAATTCCAGTAGTTCGGGATTACCTAACTGTGTTCTTGGAAGATTTGCCCGGGTTACCCCCACATCATGATTTAGAGTACAGCATCACTATTCAGCTAGGGAGTGCACCCATTTCCAAGGCACCGTATAGGATGGCGCCTGTGGAGCAGGATGAGATTAAACGGCAGATTGAGGAACTTTTGGGAAAAGGCTTTATTCAACCGAGTGCGTCACCCTGGGGAGCATCGGTGCTATTGGTAAAGAAGAAGGATGGGTCGATGAGGATGTGCATTGATTACAGAGAGCTGAATAAGGTCACTGTTCAGAATAAATATCCTATTTCACGACTTGATGACCTGTTCGATCGTCTACATGGAGCAGCTATTTTCTCCAAAATAGATCTTCGATCGGGATATCATCAGGTTCGAGTGAAAACTGAAGATTTACATAAGACTACATTCAGAAATCGACATGGGACATTACGAATTTCTAGTTATACCATTTGGAGTGACGAATGTTCTTGCAATCTTTATGGACATGATGAACAGAGTTCTGAGGCCGTTTATCGATTCTTTCGTTGTGGTGTTTGTCGACAATATTTTGGTGTACTCCAAGTCGGAGAAGGAGCACACTGAGCATCTGGCTGGGGTTCTGAAGAAGCTTCAAGAGCATGAGTTGTATGCCAAGTTATCCAAGTGCGATTTATGATAATCTAAAGTGGCATTCCTAGGTCACATCCTTTCTAAGGAGGGAGTGGCAACTGATCCGCAGAAGATAGAGGCAGTGAAAGATTGGGCAAGGCCTACTACAGTGAAGGAAATCCAAAGTTTTCTTGGGTTAACTGGATAATACATGAGATTTATTCAAGGCTATGCTCAGATAGCTGTGCCGCTTACTGGTCTGATCAAGAAGAATGTAAACTTCAAGTGGACTGAGCAGTGCGAGGCAAGCTTTTAGGAGTTGAAAGAGAAGTTGACTACTGCTCCCATTTTAGCTTTGCCTAGAACAGGTGTTGAGTATGATGTTTACAGCGATGCTTCACATCGTGGGCTTGGTTGTGTCTTGATGCAAGAAGGAAAAGTGATCGCGTATGGGTCTAGGCAACTAAAACCGCATGAGAAGAATTATCTGACTCATGATCTGGGGTTGGCTGCGATTATCTTCCCTTGAAGCAATGGAAACTGTAACGCCCCGAATCCCAAAACAACTGAATTCGAGAGTTCTACAGGATCTTTTCACTTCTTTCGTACAATTTTACAAGGAATTTAAAACTTTTATTTCAACAATAATTACATCAGAGTCTTTTACATCAATGAGCAGCGGAATTAATAAAATACAACCATAATGAATGTACAATTGTTACAACTTTAACATTTAAGAAATCAACAGCATAATCAATCATCTTTATATCTTCATGTAACTCCATTTCCTGCATATAAAACTGTGGGCGCGTCAGTTGCTTACAACTGACGAAATATTATACACGGCCATCCTCTCTATGCCGGAAACAGTATAACGATTCTCAAATGCTTTAGCAAACACAAACTTGATCACAAACAAAGCTACAAAAGGGGCTATCCTGTTGATGTCGTGTGGTGCGGTGCACTTAGTCCTTAATGCAGTTGTTTATATTATATGACACTAATGCACACTTGTTCGGATTCTATGCATCCCATACTACATAGGTCCGAGGGCAAGCCTCTTAATCGTTCTTCATTTTTGTAGGGTTCAATCCCCCACCATGACTTACTCTACTTCTGTAAATTCAATGAGTATCCTAGATGATTCTATGAGTACAAGCATGTATCCTGGCCCCTGGAGTAGAATTTCGCGCCATGTCTTGACTCGTCAAGCATGCATTCTGCGACAATTCAGCCTCCTCCCTGAACACACTCCTCTTGCAGTCACCAAAACACCCCATGAGCGTGACTAAAGTTCGATCATTACTGAGTTGTGCCCGCGCCATGTCTTGACTCATCAAGAATGCATTCTGCGGCTCACACACCCGCACCGTACCCTAGCTCTCATACTCATGTTTTTCTCTCACTTTCATCACATCACCACTATGTATCTACCTGTAATTTCAGCAAGTGTCATAGACGTTCCATGATTACAAGCACGTGTCCAAGACCCTGGAGGGGAACCTCGCGCCACGTCTTGACTCATCAAGCATGCATTCTGCGATAGTTCAGCCTCCTCCCTGAACACGATCCTCTTGCCGTCACCAAACATCCCACAAGCGTCGCCAAGATCCCGATCATTCTGGAGTATATTGCCCACGCCATGTCTTGACTCATCAAGCATGCATTCTGTGGATCACATCCGCATCGTAGACCCTAGGCTCCCATACTTATATTTTTCTCTTACTTTCATTACAGCCTTACAATGTATTAATTATTAGAATCATGAATAAAAATCAAAGCTCTAGAGTTAGCCTCTCCACTCAACCAGACTTATTCATTCATTTACACATGACCAACCTTGGTCTTCTTTTCAATATCATTTCATTTCACTGCCGGGGGAGACTTAGCTACTCTTTCATTTCAATTTCAAATTCACAATTTCCAATTGAGCACTTTCAGCTCATAATTCAATTTTGAGTCTCACAGACTTTCTCATCATGATCTTAGCCTTTCATATTCATTTAATTCCCAATTCTCATCTATGATTCATTTCATGTAAATTTATGCTGCAACAAATAGAGTTTACCAATATCCAGATTCACAATCTTTAGCACAAACAATTCACAAGATTTCAGATATATCAAAAAAGCACTCTGGACAGTCGACTGGGAACTCTTCCAGTCGACTTGTCCAGTTACTTCACATTCTTCATAACCACTCGGGAGAGTCGACTGCTGCACACGGTAGTCGGCTGTTCCGCAGTGTTCCAATTTAATTTCTTTGCTTTATAAATTTCATCTTTCATATCCTTGTGTGCATTTCTCAATACAACTCAATCAAATCTTAATAATCATAAAATCTCATATTCAAACTTATTTAACTTTCACTTGTCAAAATCAACTTCAAACTCAAGAACCAGAAAACAGCTCGGTTCAGTCGACTGGTGGCAGTATCAGTCGACTGTCCCGCAAATATCTTGAAAACTTAACATCAAATTTATGGCAGCATCAGTCGACTGTGAAAAATAGTCAGTCGACTGTCCTGCTGACAAAACCCAATTTTTAACACTTACCAGTCGACTGTAGAAGTGAACAGTCGACTGTCAAAACAACAATTTGCATCTTTACATACACTTTTCGACTTTTGAATCGATTGTACTTCCATATACAAAATATAATTTATTTCCAGAATATATTCCTTTTAAAACATTATCATATATATTATCAATTCCCAAGTTTCTCATTTTTCAATGAAGTCCTTTCAATCGTATCAAAAACATGTTTTCCAAATAAACTACTTTCTTTTATCAAAATTTACTTTACAAAAATCTCTATACTTGTATAAATAATATTTTGAGGTTATAATCGTACCTCTTAGCCACATTCTCAACAGCAACATGTTTGCATCATGCCTCAACATGCATCAATCTCATACAATCATTTCAATTCTAGCAATTCAACTAGCCATCATAACAAGCATAACAATTTGCATTTACCATAATCAATCAAGATTTACCGATTCATTAATTTGCATGCAATCAATTTAATTTCAACCCAATAAATCATATATCATCTATCATGCATTTCTACTTCTAAATTAGAAAGCATTTAAGAAACACCCACCTAAAGTTGAAGAATTGATACCAAAATGAACTCCTAGAATTAGGAGCTCCTAAAGAAAGCTCCAATTGCAACTCCTCGAAATCCGCGCACCAAAGCAAGCCTCCAAGCTCCACATCGGCAAGCATCCATCATCAAGAGCATCTCCATCCCCACTCCATGTCGGCAACATCAAGAACAATCTCCCACCTTCTTTCATGTACACACACTATGTATGTACATATATGTACATTAGTATATGCATATAGGCAAGTGGGATAGATGATTAGTTGGGGAAATGGACAGAGCTTTGCTGGATTGGGGTTGGTTTTCTTCTCGGCATGGGCAGGAGAGAAAAGAAAAGGGATGAGAGAAAGAGAGGCTAAGAGTGCACTTTTATAAGAAGGCTAATGGGTAGTTAGTATAACTACCTCCACATGAACACCACTAACCCATTATAAATTTTGTAACTTACTTTCCCTCTTGTTTTCAAAATCAAAACTCCAGAATTTCCCTCTCCTCATGAGCAGCCCGGTCCCCAAATTGTGTGCACATCGCACGTGTGCACGTGCACGTGCTTTGTGTACAAAACAATTTATTTATTTAATCCCTTTAAAACAACTCATTTAAATTTGTAATAAATATGTAAAATTACCTTAAAAAATATACTTTTCATGCAAAATAAAATGGAAAGAAACATTTCATGAAAATCTATTTTGAAGGAAGAACGCGCTTAAACACGTGCACCAAAACACGTGCGTCGCCCGTAAAATCTCAAAAATACAAAAATTGATTTTATGAACCGAAAAATATTTATAATCAATTGGAATGCAATAGAAGGTATATTTAATATACATATTTGATAATATACTTAAACGTACAGAAAACACGTGTATTGCACGTAGAAATTTATTTTAATAAGGATAGTTCAAAATTGAATTTTTGTTTACAAAACAAATTCAAACATGTTTATAAAGATAAATAATTGAAATCCATTGAAAACTTTGCACGTAACAGTAGAATACCCAAAATCGACACGTGCATCGATAATACGTAAAAAGCACGTAAAAACTCAAAGATTGAAATTTTGTATTTGAGTTGCCTCAAATGTGATTTTTTAGAATACAAGATGGTATAAATAATAGGAATTCAAAATACATATCAAAATGCGTTATGGATATAATCAATAACAGTCCAAAATGCACGTGCGTAACACCCGAGGGCAAAATTGTCATTTAAATTTTGCGGGGTGTTACAGAGACATTTTGTGTACGGTGAGAAATCAAACATGTACAAAGGCCATAAAAGCTTGAAATACATCTATCAGCAGAAGGACCTGAATCTGAGGCAACAGAGATGGCTGGAAGTACTTGAGGACATTCGTCTAGAGATTAAGTACCATCTAGGGAAGGCTAATGTTGTTGTTGATGCACTTAGCCGTAAAAGCAGTTTGGCTGGGTTAATTACGACCCAGAGACTTCTTGCAGAGGAGTTGGATCGGACTTGTATTGAAGTTGTTGTGCAAGGCTTGGGATCATCTTTAGCTTAGCTGAGGATTCAGCCCATGCTGAATGAGAAGATTATAGCAAGTCAGAAGGAGGATGCAGAGATTCAGAAGATGAAGGAGTAGGTTGGTGCTGGCAGGTTGTCAGAGTTTCAAATCAGGGATGAAGTGTCATGGTTTGGAGATAGGCTATGTGTTCCGGATCAAGCAGAATTGAGAGAGAGTATTCTTCAGGAGGCACATGCTACTCTTTTGATTGTACATCCTGGGAGTACCAAGATGTATAAAGACATCAAGCAACATTTATGGTGGTCAGGTTTGAAGCGGGATGTGGCTGAATTTGTAGCGAAGTGTGAGATTTGTCAACAGGTGAAAGCCGAGAATCAGAAGCCCAGAGGTTTATTGCAACAGTTATCCATTCCGGAGTGGAAGTGGGATAATATCAGCATGGAATTTCATCACGGGTTTGTCCAAGAGTTCAAAGGGTAATGATGCGATTTCCATCATAGTCGATCGACTAACCAAGTCAGCTCACTTCTTGGCTATGAAACTCACTTCGTCTATGGACATGTTAGCCGAGCTGTATGTTGGAGAGATCATCAGGCTTCATGGTGTTCCCATCATGTCTGATTGAGAAGCGCGGTTTACTTCGCATTTTTGGAGGAGCCTTCAGGCAGCTTTGGGCACTAAGACGGATTTCAGCACTGCCTTCCATCCTCAGACTGATGGACAGACTGAGAGAGTCAATTGAGTTCTCTAGGATATGCTTTTGTGTTGTGTTCTAGATTTTGGAGGCAGTTAGGAGAGGCATCTAGCTCTGGTAGAGTTTGCCTACAACAGCAGTTTTCAGACTAGTATCAGAATGGCACCGTACGAAGCTCTGTATGGTAGGAAGTGCAAAACACATGTTTGCTGGTTTGAAGTTGGGGAGCGACAGATGTTTGGGCCTGAGATCGTGCAGCAGACATCTGAAAAGATTGATTTGATCAGGAAGAGGTTGGTGAATACTCAGAGTAGGCAGAAGGGCTATGCAGACAACTGGAGGAGGGACCTTGAGTTTGAGGTAGGTGACTTTGTCTTTCTGAAGGTATCACCTAGTAAAGGTGTGATTCGTTTTGGCAGAGGTGGGAAGTTAGCCCCAAGGTTCATAGGCCCATATAAGATATTGAAGAAGATTGGAAAAACTGCTTACCGTTTGGAGTGACCGGAAGAGTTGTCTCTGGTGCACATTGTCTTCCATGTGACTATGCTGAGATGTTACATTCCAGATCTAAGTCACCATTTGCCCGAAGTACCGGAGGGTTTGCAGCTAGATCTGAGTTATATTGAGCTACCGGTTGAGATCATGGAACGTTGGGAGAAAGTCTTGAGGAACAAGACGATACCGATGGTCAAAGTAGTCTGGAGAAACCAGTTGGTTGAAGAGGCTACTTGGGAATTCGAGGAGAGGATGTTGAAGGATCATCCTGAGCTTTTTGTTTGATTTATATTTTTCTTTTTCTTTTCTTCTTTCTGTGTTTTGTTTTCTCACTCTTTAAGCGTAGTTCTGGAGATGGAACTATTCTAAAGAGGGAGTGTTGTAACATCCTGAATTTTCATCTATAATTAAATATGAATTTGTTTGATTTAACATGTTTTGCACGTTCAAATTTATGTACATTTTCCATTAAAAATTATTTATTTTATATCATGAACAAGTATTTTACATTCTTTTCTTTTTATTATTTAAAACCTATTTTAAATCCCTAGGCCTAATTGTTTAATTCTAGCCCACTAATTAATTTAATTATTTTAATTAATAAGCCCATGGACTTTTAGCCCACCAAAACAAGCCACTAGTTTATTCCCTTTTTAAATAAGACAACTTGTAGGGTAGACTTGTTTTTGTCACAAATTAATTAAAAATACATGAATAATTAGTAATTAGGTGTTCTTTGTATGGCACGTGCATTGCACATGCACGTGCAAGTGTGCATGAGGGGAGGCCGGCCACACTTGAGGGGAGATGGGGGAGTGGAGTGAGTGGTAAGTGGTTATTTGGTCATGGGTAGTTGTTCTAATTCCCTAGTACATCCTAGCCCCTAATCTACTTTCATCAAAACTAATCTACACCCTTCATTTGGCCCTAAGAAGTGTATAAATAGCCCCCCCTAGCCATTCATTTCTCTTGCACCATTAGAATTTGTAAAGAGTGAGAACAAAAGATAGAGTTGTAGAAAAGATTGTGTGAGGAAAAAGATTGAGTTGTGCATTCTTATGTGTTCCTTTCACTAGAGGTGGACGGCCTAGCATTCCAACAAGGAGGGAGCTCGGGTTCATCTACATCAAGGAGTTGGAGAGCTTTGGGTGCACAAGCAACGACGAGAAGGCTCACAACTAGGAGAGGATCGTGTGTTCCAGGAGCTTCCCTAGGAGTTCTCTTTTGTTTGCTTCAATTAAGGTGGGTGATTTCTCTACTTCTAATGTAGATATCATGCTAGGGATTGAATTGATGAAATTGCTAAGAAAAACTAGTTAAATTGGTCATGTGTTTGTTTAAAAAGACACTAATTAGAAATGCGAATGCTTGATGAATTGATTGATAATTGATAAAAATTGTGATTACTACATTGGAAATTATCATGTTGCTATGAAATATGTGTTTTTGAACCATACTAGATTAAGGAAATTTGCTTGTGAAATGAATAGTTGATTAATTGAACCATTGATATGTATTATCTTAATTAATGTAACACTAGTGTGAAAAAGGGAATTATGTTCTGTAAATATTTGTAGAATAAAAGAAAGTAAGAAAATAGTCTTTTGTGAAAATTATGGTGTTAAATTATGTAGAAATCATGGTTGCTTTTCAATGTCGAAAATGTAGGCATGAATATAAAGTTGAAAGAAAAATTCATGTTTTTATGTCAAAAAAATGATTTTAAAATACTATTATGCTGCAAATTTCTAAGATTAATAATCTGAAAATTTTTCGGTACAAAATAGAGGACAAAAGAATTTAAGAGATTTTGAATTATGAAAAATTAGTAACAAACAGAGAGTTGAGCTATAAATAACTCAACCCTTCTCTCATCGATTAGTCACCTTGGCCTTACTGGTCTTTGGGTGCGTTTTAAAAACGTCACTGTAGCAGAACGGAGCTCTTAGTCTCGGATTCGGGTCTCTCGACAGAATTTATTTTCTGAAATTCGATTTTTAACTCAACACCGAAACCCAAAGATTAAGTACAGATGAGTTTCGCCATTAGACAGTAGCCCTTGGACTTACTGGTCTTCGGGTGCGGTTTAAAACCGTTACTGTAGCACAGCGGGGGCTCTGTGCGTGGGTTTGAATCCAGCCTTTGGCCATTTTTTTGAAAAAAATTGATTTTTTCCCCTATTTTTATTGTTTTAAACAACTTTTAAGTGTTTTAAAAATTGAGAAAAAATATTAGAATTATTCTAAAAATGCCTAGACTTCATGAAAATTATTTCTATAGCTTTTTGACTTATTATAATGAGAATTAGAGGCGGTTTTTAGAAAAGAACTTGATACAAATTATTAGAATGAAATATTGATTAATTAAAGAAAATAAATATTTTTCTTTTAAAAGAAATTTTGAGTAGAGATTTTAAATTTGATTGTGTCTTGGAAAATTTAAGTAAGATAAATGTGATTTTTGGCTTAATAAGTGGAAGATTGACATTATGAAGCTAAAGGAATTATGTGAAATTAAATTATGAATGTGGTAAGTTTGAAAAATGAAATTGTCGTATTATATATGAAATTTCTACGTGAAAATGGAATGAAAGATCATGATGAATTATGAGAAAAAAGTTTGTGAGTATGAATACTCGATTTTTATGAACATGAAATGAGATTAAAGAATAGAGTATAGCTAAGTCCTTATACCGGCATTGAATAAATTCTTTGAGATAAAATATTGAAATGAAAGACCAAGTTTGGGTCGTTATTGTTGATTGATGGTTAAGACCGGTATAGAGGAAGTGCTAACTCTAGGGTGTTGATGTTATTCATGATTCTATTAACTAAGGATTTGACATATAGTGGAGATGTGATGAAAGTAAGAGAAAAACACGAGTATGAGGGCCCTAGATCTACGGTGTGCAAGTATTCATAGGTTGCCTGCTTGATGTGTTATGTCATGGCATGGATACATCCCCGAAATTATCGGGACCATGGCAACGCTTGTGAGGTGTTTGGTGACTACGGGTGTTGCCATCGTTCTATGGCGGAGGCTGAATTGTCCATAGGCTCTGCATGATGCGTCATTTCACGACGTGGGATTCCCCTCCAGGCTGTCTGGACATGGGCTCGTAACTCATAGAGCACCTAGGATACTTACCATAGTTACCGTAGTAGTTAAGTCATAGCGAGGGATTCAACCCTACAAGATGAACAACGATTAAGGGTTTGCCATCGGAATTATGTAGTATGAGATGCATAGAATCCGAACAAGTGCACATTAGTGTCATGTAATATACATAACTGCATTAAGGACTAAGTGCACATTCACACACGACATCAATAGGATAGTCCTCCTTAGCTTTGTTTATGACAAGTGTGTGCTTTCTAAGTAAGAGAAGTTGATGTATTATATCCTAGCATCAGTTGTATGCAACTGATATGCCCACAGTTTCTATGCAGGATAAAGTGAATGACAAGACTAAAGAATGATTGTTGCTTAAAGAAATGTTCAAGTTGTTATTTAATTCGTGTATAATGTTGTAATTTGCTTCCGTTGTTTAAAATGTAAACATTATTGTATAAAAGTTTTTAATTCCTTATAAAATTGTACGAAGTGAAGTGTAAAGATCCTGTGGAACTTCGAATTCAGTCTTATTAGGAATTCGGGGTGTTACAATCGCAAGAAAAGTATGTTAAGCATGTCTTGAAGAAGTTCAATATGCAATGCTAAGTCAGTCAGTACACCATTAGCTGGCCACCTCAAGTTAAGCGCCAAACAATGTCCGAATTCAGAGTAAAAAAAAAAGATATGATCAAATTTTGTATGCTTCAGCCGTTGGATGTTTGATGTATGCAATAATGTGCACAAAGCCAGACTTGGCACATGCAACTGGCGTTGTTAGCAAGTATTTATCTAAACTAGGTAGGCAACATTAGGCAGTTGTGAAGTGGATAATGATGTAGTTGCGGGGATCTTGGAAAATGTGTCTTTCCTTGGAAGCTGTGTCTGTATTGGTTGGCTACATAGATTCTAATTTTGGCAGGGGATTTTGACAGGAGAAAGTAGACATTTTGTTATTCATTTACTTTTGCATGGGGAACTGTCTCATTGTGGTCCACATTGCAGAAGGTGGTTGCATTGTCTACTATTGAAGCTGAGTACATTGTGGTCGTTGAAGTTTGCAACGAAGCTCTTTGGTTGAAGCATTTCTTAGCTGAGCTTGGCTTTGAATAGGACGAGTATGTAGTCAAGTTTGACATTCAAAGTGCCATTGATCTAAATAAGAACTCCACTTATTATGCTAGAACCAATCATACTGATGTCATGTGTCATTGGATATGAGATGTGATTGATGATGGAGAGTTAGAGCTTGAGAAGATACACATAGATTGGAATCCGGTGGACATGTTGCAAAAGGTCGTGACAAGCGACAAGCACCACAAGTGTCATTCCATTATAGGGATCAAGATTTATGGAAGCGTCAATGTGTCGGATGGGGAGATTAATAAGGATAAGCATAATATTAAGTTTGGATTTATCCAAACTTTAGTTTAAATCCTAAAACACAAATGGGATTTTGGAGTCCATGTTTATGTTGGAATTGATGGTTTAAAAACCATGTTTATCTCTAATTTAATTAGGGTTGGATTTATTATAACAACCATCTAAATTAGGACTTATCTTCTAGTTTGGTAGAAATTAAATACAAGTTAGGCAGGCTAACTGTAATTTATCTCTTATACTCTTTAAATAGAGTAGTAGAGTGCATGTATTTTGTATTAGAAATAATTAAGAGAGTTCTACTTCCTAGAGTTCTCTTGTAGGCAGTGGAGAGAATAAGATTGTTCGGCATTAAGCGATCTAAGAAGAGGGTGTAAACTTTGTACCTTTTTCTTGTTCTTTAATAAAAGACTATTTCTCTCCGTTGGTCTCCTCGTATGGATCACAAATGTCTCTCTTGTTATTTCTTTATTATTGCTTCAACTTGTGCTCGTGATTTTGTTGTGGTTCTTCGATTTGCAGGAGTTGTTTGGGAGTCATTGTGGTGTGTTTGAATTTTTACCATAGTGGTAGATCCCTAACACTAAATAGAAGAAAAATCTTTTTATTTTGAGGGATGCACTAGCAAAAATGGATTATCAGCAACCATGAGGCCTTTTAGACCTCAATGAGGAGATAAAAAAATTTAAACCCATGATTACAGAAGGATCTGATTCACCATTTCAAAACTGCAAATATTTTGAGGCATGTACCTTTTTAATTGAAAAAAATTTCTTAAAGAAAAAAATCACGAAACCCTCTTATGTATCCCATTTAAATCAAGAATCCCTACCGTTATTTTTTGTTTATTTTATCCCGTCCACTATTAATTTTTGAAATTTATGTTAAGTCACAATTGTGAATTTATCTTTTTATCCATTTCTTATAAATTATAAACTTCAGCTATTGTCTGCCTCAATCCTTTCAATCTCTCTTTCCAATCCTCATAATCATCTCATACCAATCCTTAAACTCATAGATGTTTCCAATCCTCACTTCTTTCAGATGGATCTAGGTTTTGGAAATAGAAAGTGAGAGGATTGGGAGAAAACAGCCGAGGTTTATAATATATCAGAGTGGGGTAAAAAAGTAAATTACAATTGAGAGATGAAAAAGTTTAAAAATTAACGGTGGAGGGGGTAAAATGAACGAAAAATAACTAAGAAGGTTACTTGATTGAAATGAAAATTGTTAGGGGATTTCTTGATTTTTCCTCATTTCTTAATGTACTGTAAGTATGATTTTGGCTACATTCAAAAAGAGGAAGAAAAAACTCGTTTTTTTGGCTATTTCTGTAGAATGGGTGTTCTAAGGATAGAGAAGAAGAATTTGTCCAGATAAAGGAGAAGATCAATGAGTACTTTAAAATGTAAAGTATGGATAATTTGTTTAATAAATATCATATGTATTACACGTAAGTTACAGATTAACTACATGTACAAAGTAATAGAAGGTCGTTCAGTAGAAGCCAAAATGGAAGTATAAGGTGGCTTGTGCAATAAGACAAGTTCATGATGGTTTCTCAAATTTTCTTAAAACTACAGGATCGTTTTTTGCAATTGATAAAACCCAACTACAATATACCAAATACTCAAGGGAACACTAAAATCACACAGATGGTGGGATTAAAAGCTCCCTTAATAAGATTATCTGGCATACGAGCGCCCCTCACAAGGTTAAAGCTTTCATGTGACTGGTTTCAAGGGAAGCTATACTGATCAGGGAGAACTTAGCTAAGAGGGGGTCATTAACATTGTGACTTGTCCACATTGTGTCGAGGCGATAGAGTCTATGAACCATCTTTTTCTTGAGTGCTCTAGTAGTAGATGAGTATGGGATATTATTCTGGTTAGATTTGGGATACAGTGGTTTCCAAATCGGGTTTTAGAGCTATGGGGTGACTTTAGAGACTCGGATATTGTAAGAGAGAGACGTAAGGAGTGGGATATTTTAGTTGCTGCTTGTATTTAGGTTATTTGGCTAGAAATGGATGATTTTGCTTTAGGAATATAACTTGTAATCCTGCTCAATTGGTTTCCAAAATCTTTAGTGTAACTTTTTCTTGGATTTCCATTCCAGAGGCTAGGAAGAAAGCTCGTAAGGGTCCAATGTTCCTAAGTCAGGAGGCCGGTCCAGGTGTTGCACATCATTGATCCGGATTGATCCACTTCGGGTGACACATGACAAGTCATTGCGGAGAGCTCTTTTGTCCATACTTCCTTTAGAGTATGGTGGTCTACTTGTTTACTGTTGATCATGTTGCTTTTGATATTTTAGGGATTAAAGTGTTTATTCGGATGTAAGATTGTCTTGATGTAAATTAAATATTGGTGTACTTGGTTTATGAGATCCAATAGCAACTCTCTTGCCATCTTTATTTATTTTATTTTATTTTTAAAACACAAAAATCACACAACCACATAGTTTAACTTGAATATTTTACCCTTCATATATGGGTATGGGTGCGCACAACTTAGGTGTAATAGTTTTTTAACTAATAAAATTTACGAATCAACATTTACTACAAACTCCTCTTACCAATTGAACTCTTACATGGGAAAATTCATTTTACGACCATGAATGAACTCCTATTCCTCAAGGCTGCATGTTTATAAATGTATATTAGTCAAATATATATTCACCATCTTCACTGTTCTTTGTCAAGCCCTTCAATCATCTCAGCAAGCAATGCATCGTCAAAAGTTAAGTCCTTGTAGTTGAAACCCCAGCCTACACCTTCAAGGTCATTGGAAGTTCGGACCCCTTCATCCACGGTTCCTTTCTCTTCAATCTGCGATCCATCAAAGCCTAAAAGATCCAAGCTTGGCCACTGTTCCCCATCTAAAAGCATAGGCTCTTTCACCTCATGGCGCATAATTTCTGAATCCACATTGTTGTCAGTTGAGTCTACAACAAACTTAAAATGGCTATCAGACATCGAATCATTTAGCAAACTACGTTTCTCATTGATAGAGTTCAAAATCGTACTTTCATTAGAATTGCTCCACTCATATGTAATTGGAGTCCTTTGAGGGCTCTGGTATGCCTCAGACTTCTTCCTCTGTTTTTTAGGCATTGAAAGTACTTCCACAACTGGAGCTTTTTCAAAGTTGATGAATCGATTATGGAGTGTATTGGAAAGAGTATTACCAGTTTGAATGTTCCCTTGGAAGGAAGAATTGGGAAGGATTACCGAACAATTTCTAATGCTTGATTCAGGGTTGTCCTCTAATTTGTGGATTGGCCTCTTACTACCTGTTGGAATCAAACTTATTGGGAACCTCTGCACAGTAGACTTACAATGAGACGGGCTCCTTGAATGGATCTTTAGCTTCGGTTCAGTTTCTTTCTGCTGCTTCATCACTCGATCACGATGTTTCTGCATTTGAAGTATTTTGTTATGTATATAAACGAGTTTCTATTAATTTTATCTGAGGAAATATGAAGAAAAAATAACAATACAACTGCCTTACAACTTTAAGTTACTCAAATTTACGTGACACCTGTAAGTGGCTTGCAACTTGCTTCACAGTCAGGCCCACAACGTTCATTATACCGATAATGCTTGTAGGAATAGCATCTATATCAATCAGGGGTCAATATATACAAGTCATTGACGAATAAACTCATACCCAGATATTTTCATGTATTTCATAGGAATCAGAAGGGAAAGTGTACTTACCATCTCCGAGTAGGCTAACTGCTACTAGAAACCTTCTATGAAGCTCAAGATTCCAATCAATGTGATCTCTTGCTTGTTCACCAGATTTTGCTTTATTTCCTTTCTCTTTCAAATCTACATTCGCAAAAGATCGTTGCCCAATTTGCACTATCTGTTTCTCATGGAGACAAGCGTGTTGTCCTTGAAACATGGGATGGTTTGGTTTACCAAAATTAATGAATCTTGGCGGATCAATTGGCTTCTTCGCTTTCTTTTTCCATGACTTCTTCCAGACAAACTCCATGCTGCTAATTGTGATGGGCTTCACTAGGTGGAAGCATGAGCCGAATGTGTAGGCTTGGTGGAGGAGATATGGATCTTCATCTACGCATGTCGCTGTATTAATGCAACAACACATATTGTTTGTTATACTTCCTTATTGTTTGAAGAAGTTAATTAAACTGAAAAACGAACGCTACAAAATAATACACAAAGTAGTGCCACCAAAATGGGTTCATGATGTCTAACATGAGGACCGTAACTTTATTAATGAGAGTATAGTGACAGTTTTTTTTCTTCCATACGTTCTGTTCATGAAGATTTAGAAAATTAGAAATAAGGCTAAATTTATTATTATTATTTTTTCAAACAAAAAAAAAACCTTGAACTATATTCTTTCTATAGAAAACCGCCTTGAACTCCCTAGAAGTATGTTTTCAAAAAATCCCACTGGACCACATATAACTAATCTGTTTGTATTAGATAACCAAATTCAGCTTTGTAAGTTGGTTCATAAAACATCATGCATTTTTCTCATCATTCTCAAAAAACCTCACTCAACTCTCATGTCCTGTAAAAAACTTAGCAGAAAGATCACGCCGTCGGGAATGGGTTTTTTGAAGACATACTCCAGGGGAGTTTTTTGCGTGAAAAAAAGTTCAAAACGGTTTTCTGCAGAAAAGATATAGCTCATGGAGTAATGCTACACCTACAATATTTTCTATAACAATTTTCTTTACAACCTTAGGTGGCTCACTACTATTGAAGGTTCCTACTACATATTCTACACCTGCTCTATAATGACCTCAAATAGTAAAATTTTGTGCCTGTTTTACATATTCTGTGCCTGTTTTACATCTTGTAAAATTTTCTCAACGATTTGTATTTGATATCTTGTACTAATTTCTTATTAATAAAAATTTCGGCTGGAGTCCTATCTGTTTGTATTAGATAACCAAATTCAGCTTTGCAAGTTGGTTCATAAAACATCATGTATTTTTCTCATCATTCTCAAAAAACTTCACTCAACTCTCTTGTTCTGTGAAAAAACTTAGCAAAAAGATCGTGCCGTCGAGAATGAGTTTTTTGAAGACATACTTCAGGGGAGTTTTTTGCCTAAAAAAAAGCTCAAAACGGTTTTTTGCAGAAAGGATATAGCTCAGGGAGTAATGCTACACCTACAATATTTTCTATAACATTTTTCTTTACAAGCTTAGGTGGTACACTACTATTGAAGGTTCCTACTACCTATTCTACACCTGCTCTACAATAACCTCGAATAGTAGCGTGCTACCTAAGGTTGTAGAGAAAAAGTTATAGGTGTTGTGGGGTTTCTTCAATTTAGCCTAGAAATAAATATTAGGTTACATAAGTTGTATCACTAGATTCCAGCCGAATAAGAGCATATATAGTCGTTGGCTAGCTATATATCCAAAAAATGGATATTTTGAAAAAGAAAAGAAAAAAAAACCATCTGTAGTCGTCATCTATATACCCATTTTTTGGGTTTTGAATGAACATGAGACGACTATATTTGGCAGAGGAAATGGCTTTATCCATATTTTAGAAATCGGAAGATAATTTAACGTTTTATAGTTGGACGGTAGATGATTTTTCGTCTGAAACAATTTTTTTAATTGGGAAAGTGTCGGACGGCATATGATCTGCCGTTTGAATTATTTTAAAAAAAACACAAATAGGAAGATCATCTTCCCTTTGTGAAGATAGAAAAAAAAATCTTTGTGTTAGATGACACATGATGTGCCGTCCTTCACATTTTTTTTAAATTTAATAATATCGAGATGGCAGACCATCTGCCGTCCTTCACAATATTTTTTATAAAAAAATTTACGCAGATCTTCAAACGGTATATCATCTTTCGTTTCGTCCAAAAAAAGCCAATTTTTTAGTATAGGCTACTGCAGCGTTCCCGCTATTAGCAATTTCTAAAATTGCCATTTACCCATTTTCCAACTAAGCGACTACCGATGCTCTAAGGCTTTCATTCCCATTATGTCTCTTCAAGTGTTTCGATGTGAGTAGCAATAACCATATTTCAACTACTAGCATTGCTCTCGAAAGTATGTCTTCAGTTAGAGCATCCACACCAATGGACCTCTCATTTGAATAGATATGTTGAATTTTGGCAACCTAAATGACAACTTTTCTCCAATTGAGAGGTTGTTCTACACCCATATGTTGCCATTTTTAATTTTAGCAACCTAATTTTTGCTATTCAAATTTGGAGGAAAAAGAGAAAAAAGGGGGAAAAGTGTGGTGATGGGACATTTTGTTGCCAAATTTGAGAGAAAAAATGACATTGCTAAAATTTGGTAACCAAAATAAAAAGTTGGTGTGGAGAGATTTTGCCATTTATATTGCCAAATTTTAAAATGGAACCTAAAATGGCCATTGATGTAGATGCTCTTAGTTATATACCCAACAAATAATCCTTCTGTCACAGTAGAACTTCAAATATAAAGAGAAGGCAGAGAAATTTGTATTTTTAACCTCCACTGGAAACCAAAAAAAAAGTACGGAGAAAAAGTATGCAGCAGATTAGAAAACATTTTTGGGATGCTATGACCAGAAAACATTTGTTGTATTTATTTCTTGCATATCTTGTAAAAGATTGGTAAATGAAAATATTGAACCTTTAAATGAACATTTTCTCTTTTTGCCAAAGAAGTTAAAAATTAAATTTTGTTACTTACTAATAACTGGAAGTTTGAATTTCTTGGCGACCTGCTGCACGAAACTGAATCCAGACATGGTAATCATGTGAAGGTCCGCAATAACGAGATCAAACTCGTCACTTTTCTTGTATAAATTAGCAAGCGCTTCTACTGGGTCTTCATAGGATGCAACTGACCCAAAAACGAAGAAAAATAATTCAGGGAAAAAAAGTTGATAGAGACTGCTAGTCCATAATTTTTTTAGGGGCTAAATTTGAAAAAAAAAAAAAAAAAAAAAAAAAAAAAAAAAAAAAAAAAAACCCTTGAACTATGGCCTTTATGCAGAAATCCCCGGCCATTTTTTAAAGCAGAAAATCTCTCTGAACTATTGTTGTAAAAAATCCACCTCTTCAACGTGAGACTTCTGCTAAAATTGAGAGAGGTTTTTGACAATAATGCAAAAGATAAATGATATTTTTGAAACAACTTGCAAAGATGAATAGAGTTATCTGATACAAGTAGAAAAGTTAGATGTGGTTTTTTGAAATACTTCAGGAGGGTTTTTTTGCAACAACCATAGTTCAGGAGGGTTTACTGCATAAAAAAAAGGTCAGGGGATTTCCTGCATAAAAACCATAGTTCAAGTAGTTTTTTTCAAATTTAGTCTATTTTTAGGATATAACAAAAAAAAAAGTTTATTTAATATCAATAATAAATTTTAGTATAGAATGGAATATGGTATCGAATTTTGATGTTTGGATCCACAAAGTATTTGGCAGATTTGGTCGATCGCTCAAAAACACTCTTTTGTACATACTTAATTAGTGGTTTTGAACTTACTTGGATTTTAAATCATCTGAGTAGATTTATAAGTGATCCAGTAAAAAAAGAAAATTTTGCCAAAATGCCCTCTTTTTAAAAAATAATTAATGACCTGCCCTACTTTCCAAAACAATTAGCGAGATGCCCTTGTTTGTGACACGTCAGCAACAAACGTTATTGGGAAAAACGGCATCCGCTATTTCTATGCCGTTCTTCCCAATAACGGCATCTCTTTTTAAAAAAATTGTCATGCCATTATTCCCAATAACGGCATAAGTTATTTTTGTCTATAGATCTCTACAGTATCAATTGTGGCTCGAAAGAGAATTGCAAATTGAAAGCAACTGATGCCGTTCTCTAAAAGAACGGCATAGATAATACTGATGCCGTTTTTCACAATAACGGCATCAGTTATTATCGTTTTGCACAGGTTCCTATAATCGAAAAACCCCTCTTCTTCCCCTTTTCACTTGCGATTCTATCCTTCCCCACTTCGACTCCGAAAACCCTAAACCCTTAAAAAAAAATCCTAAAATCTTCGGCTGGGTAATCGATTTGTATTTGGGAGTCTACTCTTCAATCTTTCATTAAGAGTGCCAAATCATTCCGAATATGAAATTATTGTAAGTATCCAAAAACCCTAATTTGTCTTTTGTAAAGTTGATTTTGATAGTATGATAGATGTGTGCATTGGTAGTATAGTACAAGTAATGTACATATGCTGTTATTGAAGTAGTAATTTTGGGAATAACTTTATGTATTGTTAGTGATGTAGGGTTTACAAAATATTGAATTGTTGAGAAAGGTGGAATTGTTCATTTTGATAGGAAAACAATGAATTTGGAGGGATATTTTGTTGGGGGGGGGGGTGGGGGGTTACGTTGTCATTATGATGATTGCAAGTAGTTCAAAATTCATACTTAGGTTATAAAAGAACCATTTTTTTACAATCTTATGAACGATTCGAATATGAGGAATAATGCGTTTGTGATGAATTATACTTAGTTTATTTTGAAAATTCTTTTACTAAAATTGTTGTTGATTACTGTTTGTTATTGTTGACAGGCCAATGGATCCTACACAACCATCTTCTTCGCATGGTGCTGGTGCTTCTTCTACTTCTTCATTTGGACCACAGGGACATCCGGGTCCATTAGATCCTACCGTTCTATATCTGCAACCAGACCACAGATCACAGGCCGTTTGGACCGGGGATGTAGAGAAGATGAGTTTCCGGATGCACAACATTATGCCGGTGATCCCCGGTATTGAAAATTACTTGATCAGCAGCGGATTCTACGGGATGTCGAAGCTGGCGAAAATCAAGTGTGACCTCGCTCTACTTACCGCACTTGTGGAGCGATGGAGGCCAGAGACACACACGTTTCACTTGCCGGTTGGAGAGATGACGGTCACCCTACAAGATGTAGCTGTGATTGCGGGTCTTCCGATTGATGGGGTGGCCGTCACCGACAATTTGATGTTCAACAAGGTTGCATTGGTACTAGACTATCTCGGCTTGGAGGTGCCTGAAGAGGACCACGGCATATTCGTTGGGGAATCCATTAGACGTTCATACCTTGACGATCAGTTCACTAATCGATTGCCACCTGTGCCGACGGACATCTAACTCCGGAACTATACGCGCGCATATCTACTGTCGATGATTGGAGGGATCCTATTCCCTAACTCTTCAGGTGATGTAGTCCACCTCATGTACCTTCCACTCATAGCTGACCTGCAGACGACCGGCCGATATAGTTGGGGAAGTGCGGCTCTAGCCTCCCTCTACCGTGCACTTTGTAACTGTTCTATGGGGTCGATTCAAATGACCAGGCCGATGTCCATCTTGCAAATATGGTGTTGGGAAAGAATACACCTCAGCCGACCCCGTGTCACGGTACTATCAGAGAGTTGGAGAGTACTACAGGATAATCCTATGCTGAGAGCTCCTCTCGGTGACTACTGGGCGGGGAAGCGTACATGGAGGGATAACCCACGTGGTGTCCTCACCTATTACAGGAACGAACTCGATCAGTTGAGAGAAGAGTTCGTCGATTGGACCCCGTACACAGACGATAGGCTGCAACGTCTACCACCCATTTGCACCGCCAACAATCAGTTGTGGTTGACCTTAGCTCCACTTGTGAACTTCTCAGTTGTGGAGTTTTATTACCCCGGACGTGAACTTCTCACTTTGTACATTCTTACAACTCCTTCTATTGTGTCCACTCACACCACATTTTGAACATACTTTTCCACTACTCCCACCTTCTCGAGCGTCCATGTCATTGCGGATGCGAGTACTCTTAGGCCTCCCCTTCACCCGACGAAGACTAGAATCAACTATTAGTACCGGTGCGCTTTGGGTAGGCCAATAAGATTCATCTGGTATAGGATTGAAAGATGGTGCCCATGTTTTTGCTAACAAATCCGTAGAGTAGAAGGGATCTATGTACGGTTGATAATCAAGCACACGTGAAGCACATGTCGCTAACACATGAGAGCATGGAACGTGGAACAGTTGAAATTTGCCACATGTACAAGTTCGGCCTTCTAGGTCCACCGTATGCCAATGGCCACCCTTTTAATATCCACCGTCCATTCTAATGCCCGTTTTCACCCCAAAAACACCATCGCGATTATTAAACATTATGGCCTCATGTAAATTGGATTTTTCACGGCGGACATCAATAAGGTCCTGAATCCGGGGTGCCCATAGTTTACCTTCAGCGATAAGTGTCTGCGCGGCCTCACGGCAGTCGGTGAAGTACATGTTGAGACGGAAAAATATCTGTTCTACAATTGCGGTGACAGGTAAGCTACGAACACCTTTTAGAACCGAGTTGAAAACTTCGGACAGAGTTCTCAGGACCATCCTCGAGATCGCGTACCTCATCTTCTTCCTCTTCTACCATGTTGTTATTTACAACGGCGTTGTCAAAGTCTTCCAAAGCAATGCCAGCTACCAAAAAATTTTGTGGCAATGGGGTCGGATGTACCTGCTCGTATTCGGAGGAAACAGGTTCCGTTGGAGTTGTGCTAGTATCTCCAATTGTATTTGAAATCCTTGCGTGTGACTCTGCAGATGGTTTCAAAGTCCTTGTGGGCCTTGGACTTTCGATAACAACTCTTGTAGTATTTGGAAGCCTCGTTTGATCAATATATAACTCAACTATATTCCAACCACAACTTGGATGAAGTGTCCTAAGCAAGACAGACCTCAGAGAACTGTCACTGTCTATGGGTACCAACATGAAGTTCTGCCCATCCCCTTTACTAGCAGAATAACGGGCTCTCAGTTTCAGACTCATTTCACTTCTATCCCAATTGATGACTTCATATATCTTATCTATTAATTCTGCGTAACAAAAATTGGGGATAGCCCAAATAATTACCGGATCAACATCACTATAAGAATATCCAATTTTTGGATCCTTAATTACTTCACCCCCATAATATAACCAAATAGGAATATCAAATTCCATACCTATGCATAAAAATTAAAACATATTCAAGTCATTCACTACTCACAATAAACAAAACATTGAAATAAAAATCAAACATAAGGTTAAGATGATAATACCTTCAAATTAAACCAAAAAAACCACTAGCAAAAATTTCGTTGTGGATGAAGACTGAAAATGAGAGTGGGAGTGAGGAGGTTGGATGTATGGAATTTTACAGGACTCAAATGGTTGGAACTTTTTATTTTGAGATCTAGGGTTTGTGGGTAACAGAAGCGATGCGAGAGAGAGATGTTTACGAATCAGAAGGGGAGGAAAGAGAAGAAGAGGGGTTTTCGATTATAGGAACCTGTGCAAAACGATAATAACTGATGCCGTTATTGTGAAAAACGGCATCAGTATTATCTATGCCATTCTCTTAGAGAACGGCATCAGTTGCTTTCAATTTGCAATTCTCTCTCGAGCCACAATTGATACTGTAGAGATCTATAGACAAAAATAACTTATGCCGTTATTGGGAATAACGGCATGACAATTTTTTCAAAAAGAGATGTCGTTATTGGAAAGAACGGCATAGAAATAGCTGATGCCGTTTTTCCCAATAACGTTTGTTGCTGACGTGTCACAGATAAGGGCATCTCGCTAATTGTTTTGGAAAGTATGGCAGGTCACTAATTATTTTTAAAAAAGAGGGCATTTCGGCAAAATTTTCGTAAAAATAATGGTAGAATTGCGGTAATGAACTCTTCGGGAAAAGAAGAAAAAAAAGTGACGTTGTACTAATATAAAGACTAACAGGGGTGTATTGGATTGGAATTAGAAAAGAATTCAAAAGAATTGAAAATCCCAGTATTTAAAGGATTTATGGGGAATTCACCTAAAACTTTGACTGTGATTTATAAGGATGTTAAAATAGTTTGATGGAATTCTTGTTATGAATTTGATGGAATTCGAAGGAATTCGATGACAATTGAACTTTCATAGACTTTATAATTAGTTCATTTCCTACACAAGATTGTCATTCTCATAAGAGTAGTACGAATAGTTATGTACGTGCGTTGCACCATGCCTGTCCAAATTTGTGTAGGATTCACCTCCAACCTATTTCACGAATACATTTTCAATCATGAACACATTTTAGGTAGTGACCTTGAACCTCTGTGACTAGATAGCTTGGTCTTTGTCATCTTTGCCATTTTATTCTGCATCTTCCTGCAAACCTTCTCTAATTCCATTACTCTCCATTGCATTCCTTGAAGATTTGCTCGCAACTTCTCGTTCTCAACTGAGAGGTCGGCCTTTTTCGCGTAGAGAACAATTTGTTCATTTTCGGAGTTTGTGCCTTCGACTGAGGGTCTTAAGTTATCTGTATTAGCTTTTGTTTGTTTGGGGTGGGATATTCTTGGATTCAAGACCTGGTTGGTATAGTATACTAAATGCTACCAAGTAATATTTCTTCTTTTTCGTTTTTGCTCAGCTTTAATGATTAACTTCAAGTTCTCCAATAATTAGGATGTGTCATTAGTTGTTACACAACTTTGCCAGTGTTGTCTTAAAGTCTCGTGTTTCCATTGTCTATCACAATTTAAGATATCAGAGGGTTAAAACAGTCACAGTTGTAGTTGAAGTCTTTTTAGCATGTCGTAGTTATAGTTTTTTTAGCACTGTGGTCGAACATTGTATAACTTCGATAGTGTTGTGCATGGACTGTGATTAGACACAGCACATTTCAGGTGTGTAACATATGCACAATATGAACATAGGCGGTTATGAACCTTATATCAGTGAATTTCTCTAAATCCTCAGTGCTAATGCAACATCCAGTATGTCTTTTGAAGAAAATTGTTTAGCTGCAACTGCAATTCAAGCTTGCAATTTCCGACATTCGTTCTTTCTTGCAAGGGGAATTTGTAACATCAGTAGTTCAGTGGTAGTTGCAGGCACAGTTTTGTATAGAGATAGGCAGTTATAGGCACGTACGTCCTTCCAAAAAATTGCGCCAAACCTAATTATGACCGGAATTACGAGCTCCCCCAAATTCTCAATCTCACCCAAAATGACAAATTTAGCTCATGAGACCATTTTCCTCCAATTTAGAGGGTATGTAATTTGAAATAGATAGTTCAGTCACTAAAAATTTAAATCCATGTCATATTTGCTGATAATGGTGAACTACTTTTCAAGGGCTAATCTACTTACTTGATCATGTTACTACTAACATTCAAATCCATTTCAATGCCACAGAGTTGGCCAAGAAAGTATTGAGAAGCCCTCACCTCAAGATACATGTCAACTACTCAATAAAGTGGATCATGAGAGTCTCTTGCTGCATCAGGCAGGGCAGTGGCTACTTCCACAAACTTCAAAAGGTTCCAGTGCCAAATCTGGAGAAACTTCCATCAAATATAAATCAATCAAACTTCCCACCTTCAATCGAGCTATTTCCTTTCTCCCTGCACCATCAAGGAAGAATTTTAAGAATCAGAGAACTATATCAACATCATAAAAACTCTCCATCCCCTGGGCGAGGGCGGCGCTCGGGGCTGACGGCGAGCGGGGTGTTGATCGGCGGGGCTCGACGATAGGGAAAGGAGGAGCAGATGGAGCAGAGGGTTTGGGCGAGGCTGCTGTTGACGACGAACGGGGAAGGAGGACAGGGTCGGGGTTGGGTGGCGCACGTCGGGGGGGTGGCGACGGGGTCGCCGGAGGTAGGGGTGGTCGGAGCTGGTCGGGGGAGAGGGTGGAGAAGATGAATAGTAACTGACAATCAATACCTTGTTCACAAGAGGGGTGTGGATGCAACTGTGGGGAAGGGAAGAACGTCCAGAGATAATCACAAATGGCTTGAAAGTTTCTACGAAAAAGGTGAGAATTGCAAAGGCTTCTGGTATTTATACCTCAAACCCTAGATTCCATCTAAATCCTCCAAATTCTCAATTCTATCAAAATAAATAACTTTTTGAATACACCGAGAATTGAATGGGGTCATTTAAAATCTCAATTGAATACACCGAGAATTGAATAGAATTACTTAAAGTCTCAATTGAATACACCGTGACTTTTATAAACTCCTTTAAAATCCTAATTGAATACACTAGGATTTTAACATTCTTTTAAATTCTTTTCAAATTCCAATCCAATACACCCCTGTAAAGGTATATTCGTTCAGGGAAGAAAATTGAAGTAAATACTATAAATATAAAAGATTAAAAGAAAAAGAAAAAGGAAAGGAAGAAAGGAAAATAAAAAAGGAATAACCAACAGGCAATGTCCTTATATGTATTAGGTGGGGTGGGTAATTGAGTGGCGACTCGAATCCAGAGTCCCTGGTTTGAGCCAAGATTTTTCCATCAATAAAATAAAATAAAATAAAATAAAAAAGGAATAAAAGTATAACTATAGCACTTTGTTTCATAATATTTTCTTGCCACAAAAAGATGAAAAATAACCAGTCGATTTTATTAGTGAGAACTATAAACAAAAATTTCACTTTTTTTTTTCTCACACATATGAAAGTAACCGATCACTTTGTAAATAATTATATCGTAAATAAGTTTGAACTTTGAGAACATTACGGTAACTAACAACAGTTGAGTAAATGAATGGTTAATATAACTTCCATTTCAAAATAAATGGTTGAGATTAGATTATTGAATGTATGTCTACAAATGATAACCCCAACTCTTCCATAATAATATTACTAGTAATCTACACGTGCAATGCACGTTCTAATTTTTTTTTTTTAGTAAATAATAAGACGTAATCTGGACTCGAACCAAAGACCTCCCTTTACTCATCAGTCATTACATACTTTTAACAAATTATCTCTAGTGGCACAAACTTTTATTTTATATAAGTGACACTTTTGTAAATAATTATGTCGTAAATAAATTTGAACTTTGAGGATATTATAGCAAGTAACAACAGTTGAGTAAGTTAATATAACTCTCACTTAAAAATGAATGGTTGGGATTAATTAGATGGTTGAATGAATGTTTATAAATTACAGGTTGTCTACAAATGACAACCCCAACTCTCCCATTATAATTTTAGAGATTACTAGTAATTTACACGTGCAATGCACGTCTTTATATATATATATATATATATATATATATATATATATATATATAATATGGCTAAAAATGGGGTTAAATCGGGACCGTCCAGATCGAGCACGAATCCTGAAGCATGGGGGTAAAAAAGTAATTTCACATACCGATGGATCCAAAACGGGTATTGGGCCTCCTTCTCACAGGACCAACCACCCGCGAATAGATCCGCTTCAACTGGGCATGGGTCCCGACCCGATACAAGCCCGATCCACCAAGAGGAGAATCAGGCCACTGATTTGATCAAATCAAATCAATAAACCTGATTGGCTCTCACCAGGGAATCAGGGGCTAACTTCCCAAAAACAGAATAAGAGGATTTTCCTCCTAACTGTTAGGCAGGAAATCAGGTCCCAAATCATTCCAAAGGCGACTATAAATACAACCCCTCTACCACCAAGACCAGGTTAATCACTTCTTCACCACTTAAGCTCTTTCTTAATCTTTATCTGATTACTGACAAGAGCGTCGGAGGGTGCGTCGCCGGAATCAACCCCGGTGTCTCGCACTTCCTTGCAGGTCGCGGCGGGAACAAGAAGGTCGAGACAGCTGTTCAGGTTTTCCTCGGATCCACAAATTCTATCTGTTTACCCCCACACCGAAATCAGCGGTAACAGATTGGCACCGTCTGTGGGAAACACCACACGAACAGTCTCAGCCCATTCTCCGCCGTCCTCTGCAGCCATGCCGCCGAAGAAGAACAGATCCAGAGGGTCGAACCGTGGGGGCAACCCCACCGACCCGGCAAATGAAGCTCCGGTCAATCCTGTCCTTCAGTCCGACCTCCCTCCGCTGACCCAGCAGGTCCCACCTCCTCCTCCTCCCAAGCAGCAGCCCAACAACGGTCCGTCCGGTCACAACGGTCGGAAGGAGAAGCAGCCCCTCAATTCGGGCCACGTCTCGGTCCATAATGGGTCCTCGGACTCGATGGCTTCGCATCACCCCGACCTCCGCATCACACTCCAAAACCGCCATAAGGACGACGACCTCCGTACCCATCTTGACGAGAGGCGGGCCCGAGAGGGAGCCTCCCGCCAGCGTCAAGATGAGCGGTCGCCACGTCGTCGGGACGGCAGAAGGTCCCCGGAACGCAGAGGCCGAGCGGTGTCCCCTGAGCGCCGAAGGAGGAGGTCCCGGTCCCCCAGGGATCGGCGTCATCCGAGGCACCGAGATATACCCATCAGCCGAGCCGAGTTCCTCCAGTTTCAAGAGACCGTTCTGCAGGCCCTCAATCTCCGACAGAACGCCCAGAATGCTCAGAGGGTTCCGACGCCCCCCAGGGATCCCAGTCCCCTGCGCCGAACCCGGAGTCCTTCCCCGGCTCCCAGCCGACAGCAGCGGCAACAGAGCCCTCGGCGTTCCCAGGAGTACCGGTGCCGCAGTCCACGCTCCCCCTCCTATGAAGAGGAGTCTGGGGGGTCGTATGATTACCAGCGGAGGGACGACGCCCTCATCCGCCGCATCCACGAGGTGGAAAGACGCATCGGTCGCATGGACAGGGAGGATGAGTCCCGAGCAGGAACCTTCCGTCCTAGCCGACCGCCCTTCTCACGGTCGATCATGGAGGCCCACATACCGAGGAGTTTCAAACCGCCGCAGTTTGAAACATACTCTGGGGAATCCGACCCAGTCGACCACGTCGAAAGCTTCAAGACCCTGATGCTGATCCACCAAGCTTCCGACGCGGTGCTCTGCAGGACCTTCCCTGCCACCCTCCGGGGGTCGGCTCGGGAATGGTATTCCAGACTCGCCCCTTCATCCATCTTCTCGTTTGAACAGTTCGAGACGCTGTTCATCACTCACTTCGTGAGTAGCCGGCGAGCCGAGAAGACGAGTCTTTCTTTACTGAACCTGCGGCAGGAGAAGGAAGAAAAGCTGCGGGACTATGTGAAAAGGTTCACCGCAGAAGTCAGGTCGATTGCCTCCCTAGACCAGTCCGTGGCCACCATGGCGTTCCAGTCGAACGTCCTTAACGCCAACCTCCGATCATCCCTGGCCAAGAAGCCCCCGCAAGACTTCGCGGACCTCCTCCTGAGGTGCGAGAAGTACATCCGGGCAGAGGAGGCCGAAGCCCTTCCACGCTTCGGGGGGCCCTCCGCAGGGTCGAAGAGGAAGGCGACAGGAGAAGAAGGGTCCAAGAAAGCTCAGAAGGACACGGGCGGTCAGCGCCGCCCTCCCCCCAGGTTCAAGAAGTTCACTCCCCTCACCACAAATGTCTCCACTATCCTCATGGAGGTGGAGAAGGAGGGAATCATCCCTCCAGCCCCAAGGATGCACACCCAGGCGAAGAGGAGAAACAAAGATAAGTGGTGTCGTTACCACCGAGACCACGGGCACGACACGAACGACTGCCGAGCTCTGAGAGATGAGATTGAAGCCCTCATTCGGAGGGGGCAGTTGGCCAAGTTCGTGAAAGCTAACGATCGGACAGATCGGAACTCTCCTCCCCCTCGGGGGGCTAACAAGCACTCCGAGCGGCGCGAGGAGACACCCGAGTTCGAGGAAGAACGGGTTCTGCACCTGATCCACGGAGGCCCAATGGGGGGCTCCTCTAATTCCTCCCGAAAGGCCTTCGTCCGGGAGGTCAACTCGGTCCACAGTGCCCCTCCCCCGAAGGGTCTCGGCGTCCCTGTGTCTTTCTCCGATGCCGACCTCGAAGGAGTCCGAACCCCCCATTGCGATGCCCTCGTCATCGACCTCCGCATGGCCAACTTCAAGGTGCAGAGGATTTTGGTGGACAACGGGAGTTCGGTCAACATCCTTTTCCTCTCGGCCTTCCAAGGCCTGCAGCTGTCCCGAGACCGTCTCAAGCCGGCCGGTTACACTCTCCACGGGTTCACGGGGGTTCCGGTAACCGTCGAAGGGGTGATAACCCTAGACGTTACTGCGGGAAGCACCCCTACTACCCGGACCGAGCCGATGGACTTCAAGGTAGTCGACGTCCCGGCAGCATACAATGTCATCCTAGGCCGACCCGGCCTAGCCGCCCTTGAGGCCGTCCCCTCGGCATACCACTTGAAGATGAAGTTCCCCACTCGGTCGGGAGTAGGGGAAGTCAGGGGGAGCCAGGAAACAGCTCGGAAGTGCTACATGACTTCCACCGGGGGGCCAGTGCTCTCGCTCGAGACACTAGAGATCCCCGAGCCGAAGGCTCGCCCAACGTCCGAGCCAGCGGACGAGTTAGAAGAAGTACTCTTCTCCGACGAGGATCCGAGCCGAAAATTCCTCGTCAGCAAGTCCTTGCCGACCGTGCTGTTCTCCGACTTGGTGAGGTACATCCGGGATAACCGCGACCTATTTGCTTGGTCGGCCGCGGATATGCCCGGCATCTCCGAGGACTTGCTCGTCCACCGCCTAAGCGTCGAACCGGGGTGCAAACCGATTCAGCAGAAGAGGCGAAAGTTCGCTCCCGAGCGACAGCAGGCAATCAAGGAGGAAGTGGATAAGCTGCTGAAGGCCAAGTTCATCCAGGAGGTAAATTATCCCGAGTGGCTGTCGAATGTCGTAATGGTCAAGAAGTCCAATGGCTCGTGGAGGATATGCATCGACTTCACCGACCTCAACAAGGCGTGTCCGAAGGATCCCTTCCCTCTCCCGAACATCAACACCCTTATCGACGCCACCTCGGGCCATGAGCTCCTCAGCTTCATGGATGCCTTCTCGAGGTACAATCAAATCCGGATGTTTCCTCCGGACATCCCGAAGACCTCCTTCGTCACCGACCAAGGCCTCTACTGCTACCGAGTAATGCCGTTCAGTTTGAAGAACGCAGGCGCCACCTACCAGCGCCTCGTCAACAAGGTTTTCCAGCATCAGATCGGCCGAAACATGGAGGTGTACGTTGATGACATGCTCGTCAAGAGCATCCGCGGCACTGACCATGTAGCCGACCTCCAGGAGGCCTTCGGTGTGTTGAGGAAGTACAACATGCGGCTAAACCCGAACAAGTGTGCGTTCGGAGTCTCCTCTGGCAAGTTCCTCGGCTTCATGGTGAGCCAGCGGGGAATTGAAGCTAACCCCGAGAAGATTAAAGCCATATTAGACATGGCCTCGCCTCGGAACGTCAAGGAGGTGCAGAAGCTCACCGGTCGGCTCGCGGCCATCGGTCGTTTCCTCTCCAAGTCAGGGGAAAAGTGCCTCCCCTTCTTCAAAGCACTCCGAGGGGCTAAGGGGTTTGAAGGGGCCAAGCACAGCAAGAATCGTTCGACCAGCTGAAAGCCTATCTGGTGAACCCCCCTCTGCTCAGTAAGCCGGTCCCGGGCGAGCCTCTCTTCATCTACTTAGCCGCTTCCGAGCAGACCTTGAGCGCTGTCTTGGTGAGAGAAGAGGACCGGACCCAAAGGCCCATATACTATGTGAGCAAGGTGCTTCGGGACGCAGAGCTCCGCTATCCGAGGATAGAGAAGATAGCCTACGCTCTGGTCATGGCAGCAAGAAAGCTTCGGCCCTACTTCCAATCTCACTCGGTCGTCGTCCTCACCGATCAACCCCTCAAGCAGGTCCTCCACAAGCCGGAGACCTCGGGCCGGCTGATGAAGTGGTCCATAGAGCTAAGTCAGCATGACATCTCCTATCAGCCTCGGACGGCAATTAAGGCACAGGCACTCGCCGACTTCATTGTAGAGTCCACCATCCCTGAGGTCGGCCACGTCCCAAATGGGCCCCCAATTTGGACAGTCTTCGTGGACGGGTCCTCTTGCAGCGAAGGAAGCGGCGCCGGCATCATCCTGAACGGCCCTGACAGCTTCGTCCTGCAGTATGCGATCCGCATGAACTTCAAGGCCTCGAACAACGAGGCAGAGTATGAGGCTCTCATAGCTGGTCTCGGACTCGCACGAAGTGCGGGGGCGCAGTGCCTTCGGATTCACAGTGATTCCCAGCTAGTCGTGAACCAGGTCTTGGGCGAATATGAGGCCCGGGACGAGCGAATGGCGAAGTACCTCGCCAAAGTCCGGGATCTCATGGGCCGGTTCGAAGAAGCCATCATCCAACGGGTCCCCCGGGAGGAGAACTCACAAGCCGACGCTCTCTCCAAGTTAGCCTCGTCTTCTCTACAAGGTCTCGAACAGACCGTACTGATTGAAGTCCTCTCTAAACCGAGCATCGAAGACGAGACACCTGGCTCGGTGGAGTCATTGCCGGTCATGCTGCAGGACAATTGGATGAAGCCACTGGTAGAATTCTTGAGGGATGGAGTTCTGCCCTCGGATCCCAAAGAAGCACGCCGAGTCAGAACTCGGGCTGAGCGCTATGTCTTGATCGAGGGCGTCTTATACAAACGCTCCTTCTCTCAAATAGATGGCCGACCTTATCTAAGGTGCCTCTCTTTGGAACAGGCCGAATATGCCCTACAGGAGCTTCATGAGGGCATCGGAGGGGCACACTCTGGATTCAGGTCTTTGGCCCGGAAAGCTTTGAACTATGGGTACTTCTGGCTGACCCTTCTTCGAGATGCCGAGCGACATGTTCGGCAGTGCAGCTCCTGCCAGAGACACTCCAGCATCCGACGCCTCCCTCAGGCCAACCTCACCTCCCTATCGAGCCCTATCCCCTTCGCGATGTGGGGAATGGACTTACTAGGGCCTTTCCCTCCAGCTCCGGGTCAGCTCAGGTTCTTAGTCGTAGCCATCGACTATTTCTCGAAGTGGGTCGAGGCCGAGCCCCTCGCCACTATAACCGAGAACAAAGTGGTGCAGTTCTTCTGGAAGAGCATCATATGCAGATTCGGCGTCCCCCGCGTCCTCGTGACAGACAACGAGACTCAGTTCACTGGCACAGCATTCCGAGCCCTATGCGACGACCTCGTCATTCAACAGCGCTTCTCGTCCGTCTCACACCCTCAGTCGAACGGGCAGGCCGAGAATGCTAATAAGCAGATCCTCGCAGGAATCAAGAAGAGGTTGGACAAGTGCTCCAAAGGTTTGTGGGTCGACCAACTCCCTAATGTGTTGTGGAACTACCGCACGAGCAAGCGGACACCCACCGGAGAGTCCCCTTTCAACCTTACTTATGGGGCCGAGGCCGTGATACCCCTCGAGGTCGGAATACCTTCCCCTCGGCTCACGGCCTATGACGAAGCACAGAATGCCAGGGACCTCAGGGGAAACTTGGACCTGATAGATGAACTGAGGGAAAGGGCATCGATTCGGCAACAGAATTACAGAAGGAGGGTCGAGCTAGCGTACAACAAGAAAATCCGACCCGCCAACCTTAAGCAAGGAGATTTGGTATTGAGAAAGCTAGCCATATCCCTCCCCAGTCAGAGGAGCAAGCTAGCTCTGAATTGGGAAGGGCCGTACCGGATCGCAAAAGTTGTTCGGCCTGGGGCATACCGACTTGAAGACATGGATGGCAGAGAGCTTCCGAGGACCTGGAATGCCGACCACCTCCTGAAATACCAAGAGAGTGCTCCGGCGCCTCTCTAAGTAATCCGAGGTGTCGAACCATTCCTCTCCAACTTGTAACCCATTTTTTCTCAAATTGTATTATGTAAAACGGTTCGCCGTCAAGTATCAATAAAGAAAGCTCTGTTATGTTTGTGAATATGCATGTCACTCTCCCCTCTTATCACCCGCATTTTATGTTGCGATCTCAACCAATGGTTCGGAGTCCACGTTCGGCTCGGCCTCATTCCCTCAGTTCGTCTCCGGGCGGACTAGAGGCGGACCGCCGTTCCGAACTGCTCCCACAGCCGTTGAGCTATACCGATGGTTCGGAGTCCAACACTCGGCTCGACTTTACCTCCTCGGCCCGTCTCCGGGCGGACTAGAGGCGGGTAGATCGCCGTTCGGAATTGCTCCCACAGCCGTTGAACTATACCGATGGTTCGGAGTCCAACACTCGGCTCGACTTTACCTCCTCGGCCCGTCTCCGGACGAACCAGGGGTAGATCGCCGTTCAGAATTGCTCCCACAGCCGTTGAACTATACCGATGGTTCGGAGTCAACACTCGGCTCGACTTTACCTCCTCGGCCCGTCTCCGGACGAACCAGGGGTAGATCGCCGTTCGGAATTGCTCCCACAGCCGTTGAACTATACCGATGGTTCGGAGTCCAACACTCGGCTCGACTTTACCTCCTCGGCTCGTCTCCGGACGAACCAGGGGTAGATCGCCGTTCAGAATTGCTCCCACAGCCGTTGAACTATACCGATGGTTCGGAGTCCAACACTCGGCTCGACTTTACCTCCTCGGCTCGTCTCCGAACGAACCAGGGGTAGATCGCCGTTCGGAATTGCTCCCACAGCCGTTGAACTCCGCGACAACCCCGAGGGCAAACACTTGGTTAAATTCCTGCCCTAAAGATTGCCTTCCGGAAATCCCCTACATTGTGGCGAGCGCTCGGCTTACATTCAGTCCGATCCTCGTCACGGAAATGGGGGAAAATAAGGAGGATGGGCCTACCCTTCGGTCGGAATCCGAGCAAGTGCCATTCCGAGCCCATAAACGGAGAAAATTCCCCTTCTCCTCAACTTTCGCGCTTGATCTCAATCAGACGGCCCAGATCTCGCCACCTGCGCAAAACGACAAGATAGCGTTTTATCGGGAGCTGAGCCGCCTCGAGATCCGTGCTTACAATCAGCGGCTCAGATCTTGCCACCTGCGCTAAACGACAATATAGCACTTTCTTAGGAACAGAGCCGCCTGGGAGTTCGTGCCGCACCCCGTCAGAGTCGCTAAACGACAGAATGCCACACGTATAGTGGCCAGTTCAGTCCAACGACCTCGCCGACGAAACCGACATGCTCGGTTCTAAGACCTCGGCGCAGAAAACACAGTCATAAACAAGACAAAAGCGCAGAGCAATAAAAAATATTTTATTAAACAGCCAGGCCGAAATACAAAGCACATCTGTCCCATAGTTACAAAGTGTTCGCAAACAAGATACAATTCCGACCAACAACACTTAGTGTTCAAAAAGAAATATCTTCACTGAATTCTTCGGCCGACCGTTCGTCCTCCTCTGCTGACAGCTCCTCTGCCTCCCCCCGGAGCTTCGCCATTACAGCCCGCAAGTACCGCATCTCCGAGAGCAAGTCATCCCGCTCGGCAATAATCTTCGACTGAATGTGCCGAATGCTTTTGACCCGAAGAGCATTGCTGAATGCGGTCTGCGAGTCGTCATCCTCTCCTGTGGGGCTCAGCTCGATGATCTTATTCTCCAAGCGTTGGACCTCGGCTTCCCGGAGACTGAGGACCAACGAAAGGTGGTCCCACTCACTCTCGGCTCGGCGTAACTTCAGATCGGCGCTCCTGGGGCTCAGAACCACCGTTCCAGAGGTGCCCTCGGATTCGGCGTCATCATTCGAACGTTCAGAGTCCGAGCCATGGATCGTCACGACGAGCTGAAAAGAAGGGAAAGAGAATAACGCAATTTCAATACGCCAGCCGAAGTCCAACACACTTTCAAAACGTTCTAAGGAAACTTTCAAGATTCACATTCAGATGTAATGGTGTTACAGATGGCCGAACCGACCCTACAATCAAACTTTACAACAATCAACGGAAGTAAAAAACAACAAGGTCAAGATCTCCTCGGAAGGGGAATGCTTAGGTTTAGGGATACGCGAGAACGACGAGGTCTGCCCTCCGAACTCGATCCTAAACCAACGAAGCGCGACCCCCCTTCGCTGCTAGCCCTGACCACGGCACCTGCCGAGGCCCCGCTCGACGAGACAGCCGTGCTGCTCTGCGCGTCAGCCGGACTCCGCCTGGTCATAGGCGAGCGTGTCGCAAGCTCATAAAACGTAATCCCCTTCTCACTTTCTTCGCGGGTGCACGAAGTACTGCGAACGTTAGCCCTCTCCGGCGCAGACTTGAGCGACGCGATCTCCTCCTCCAGTTCGATAATCCTGTCTCTAAGAACGTCGTCCCTCGCCGACTTCATCGGGCGAGAAGGCCTTGACGAGCCGGAGGCATTAGCACCCTCGGCAGCGAGCCGACGGAAGTGGGTGACCTCAATTCCCCTATCTATCGTGATCCTTCTGAGCCTGTCGACGTCGGCCACTAACCTCTTGCGCTCGGCCAACGCCTTCTCCAGCTCAGAGGCCAGCTTCACTGCCTCCGCTGAGCGTTCCCTCTCTGCCAATTCCAAGTGTCGGACCTCTGCCAAAAGATCGGCATTCCTCTGCTCGGCAGCAGTTAGCTCCCCGCAGAGCCGCTCGACTTCCCCTTCGGGACAAGGGGCTTGGTAGTGCTTCCGCAGCTGATACAGCTCGCGGCACTGCCTCCGTAGAACTGCCTTCACCTCCTCCGCCTGGCCGAGCAGAAGAAACCGCCTCTGTCGGCTGTCCTTAAGCTCACGCTTCATTTTGGCCAACTCCTTCCGGAGGCAGACGAGCTCCGTGACCGGACCGAACTTCACCTGAAAAGTAGAGATAAATCCGATACCCAACACTCGGAAACATCTACGGCTAGTCACGCACAAATCCGAAGCTCAACACTTGGGCAAATTTTGGCCAAACAAAATATTTTCATTTCAAAATCAAAGTGAAAGCTTTACACTAGCGGTGGCCAGTCCGCAGTTAGGCTTACAAAAGAAAAAAGACAAAAAAGAAGACAACCGAGTCAGGGGTCGACCTTTTTGCCGCTCGGGTCCGTCGACCCCTCGGTCTTATCCTCGCCACCGTCCTCGCCTTCGCCTTCGCTCCAGCTCTCCTCCTCGGAGCCATCCACCTTCTCGTCCTCGGCCTCGGACCCCGCAGGACCCTCGACGACTTCCGTCTCTCCCGCAGGCCCGAGCATCCCCGCGGGCACACCCTCCTCCCCTTCCACGGGGTCGTAAAAGTGGTAGGAGGAGATGTCGAAGCCCGGGTTCCTGGCGGCTATGTGGGTCAGCGCTCGACCATAGGCTTCCTCCATGTTCTGGAGCATATGCTGAGCAGCCTCCTCCTGCACGGCCTTCTTCACCCTCTTCACCTTCTTCTGGTGCTTGGCCTGGGTCCTCTCGGCCCTCTTCTGGGCCTTCTCCGCCTCCGACCGAGCGTTGGCCAAGGCCTCCTTCAGTTCGGCGACCTCCTTCTCCGCGGCCTCAAGTTTAGCCGCCGTGTCCTTCGACAGCTGAATGGACTTGGCCAGCTGCCCCTCCAACCCCTTCACCTCGTCAGCCCTCCTCGTCGAGAGGAGCTGCTCGGCATCGAGCCGCTGCGTAACCTTGATGCGCTCCGCCCTCTCCCGTTCCTTCTCCTGCTCCTTGCTCGCCATCTCCTCGACCAGGAAGTTGAAGTGGCAGAGGGTCTGGAAAAGAGCGACGGATTAAAATCCGAACCCAAGTACTTGGTACAACAAAAAAAAAGGAGAAGAACTCAAGGGAAGAAAAGCCAAAGAGAAAGAGCCCGGCCAACTTACCGACATAGTGTTCCGAGCGATCTGCATCACGGCGTCCCCTACTTGCCCGGCCTTCAGGGTCGCTCGGTCCTTCGGGGTCGACAGGTGCTTCACGGCCTCCATACAGATGTTTCCATCGCCCAAGAAGCCGTCGACCTGCATGACTTGCCAGTCGGGGATGAAGATCTGTTTGTGATGCTCGGTCAGGATCTTCTCCGCCTCGGCAGTCAGGGGCGGAACTTGGAGGGACAACACCTCCGTCACGCCGAACGTGCCGATCGACGAACCAGGAGCGTCCCCCTTCGGGGCCGGTGTCGGTGCATCCGGGGCGGGCGGGTCGAGGACCTGGACCTCCGCATGGTCAAGGACCATGACCTTCGGCTGCTCGGCGGTCTTCGCGACCGAAGGCTTCTTCGCTGGCCGGCTCTCCTGAGTCTCCGCCGCCGACCTCTTCTTCTTCTCCTGCTCCGAAAGACCTTTCGCCATTAGGGCCCTGTAGTCCATCTTCATCGTCTCTGCGAAAGCCGAATGAAAGAACTTAGATAAATTTTCATGAGCTTTAAACAATAAGTATAAATACCAGAAGCGTACGAGGGTCGATCGGACTGAGACCCCCACGGAACAGATCCTCCTCTGTAATATCTTTCCAACTCATGGTTGGCAAAGCGAGGAGCCTCCTCCGGACCTCGGCCTCTCCCTCATTCAGTGGCACCTCCTTCTTGGTGCGCTTGGGCAGGCCCTCCGTCTCCCAAACCGCCGGTATCACCCACGGCGTCAGGGATCGGACGAGGAAGTACTTTGTCTTCCAATGTTTGATCGAGTCCGGATTCTCGATCAGCTTCACGCCCGGCCGGGGCGACAGATAAAACCTCTGTTCATCTTTCCTCGGCTGGCAGGGTCGATAAAGATTACGAAAGAGGAACATGCTCGGCTTAGCGCCAACCTCTTGGCATCGAAGGACGAAGGCTGTAACGTGCCTCCATGTGTTCGGCGCCAGCTGAGCAGGACTCAAACCGTAAAAGACCAAGACCTCAACCACGAACGGATGGAGGGGAAAGCGGAGTCCGGCGATAAGGGAATCGACCGGGAAGACGCACACTTCTGGCGAACAGCTCGTGTTTGCTCGAAAACCCGGCCCAGGGAGAAGCAGGACATACTCTAGCGGGATCCGGAATCCCTCTCGGATCATCCGAAGGTCATCCTCGGTGAGCAACGAGATAGCATGGTCCACCTCGGAAACTTCCCTCGGCTCATTCTCCTCCACCAGTGAGGCTGTACTCTGAGTCACTTTCTCCAAGACGTCGTCAGCGTAGTCCCGAACGCCGCCCACACTCGACAAGACAATGGGCTGCCGACCGAACGCCCCCGCCGTCTTCGGCGTCTCCACAATGGTGACCACGCCCTTGTCCTTCCGGGACGGAGTCTCAACCTCCCTAGGTCGCTCGGCCACATCGCCTTCTCTATCCGGGCGAACGATCTCCTGCTCGCTCGGCTGCGCCACACCCTTCCCTTTATCCCCTCGGCCAACGGTTTGTTCCGAGGCGGGGGTCTCAGTGATCTTAACCATTTCAAAGAGAAAAGGGATAGAAACTGACCTTGAAGTGATGTGTACGGTCGGAGAGTTCACCGGAGTCTACAAACGCTACCGCGACAGCCAGCAACACCGCCAGAGAGCAGAAAACTTCGCAGCAAGGTAAAAACTGAGGAGAGAGAGTAAAAACGAAAAGTGAGACTTGGTCTAAGGGGGGGGTGAAGATTTATAGTGAAAACGGGACGTCCCTTGGACTCCCAAAGCGACTTTTGGGCTGCTCTCGAAACATCGCGAAGGCCCACAACCGCTGTCTCCATCACCAAGTCAGCTAGCTCGGCACCAGGGGATCTGAATCCGACCTGCAAGCGAAACTTGCATTACGGCTACAGGGTCCGGTCGGAATCCGTGCAAGTGCCTTTCCGAGCGCGTAAACGGAGAAAACTCACTTTCTCCTCAATACTCGTGCGTGATCTCAATCAGACGGCCCAGATCTCGTCGAGAACACTACACGACAAGATAGTGTTTTCTCGAGAAACGCGCCCGTCTCGAGATACGCGCCAGCGTCGAACGGCTCTAATTACGCCGCGTCGCTCGGACGATCGAACCTTCGGATGCCTCACCTACGTCCAAGGAAGGCAGTAAAATTTTGATTCAGTTTTGAGGCGCCGCCTTCGGCAAGCGCCCCCCAGGTCCCGTGGCTCGGCTGGTATTCTACCGACCCACGGGCCCCGATCAAAAACAGATCGGCACTCCTCTCGTCTCTAACTCCCCTGGGCTGGCATCCATCAGAAGCCATCAGCCCGGAAGGAAGACAGAGATGAGAGGGGACCCATCCACACTCAGGGATCGGGAGAAACGCACCATTCCGAGCCAGTTGTTTGCAACTGGAAGGCGCGGCTTGCCAGAGGGCTCTAACCGCAGCGCCTTCACAGTTGCTAACAACAGACTCGGACGGTCCAAAAGCCCGAGCTGCAACTCATGATGAAGCGCACCATTCCGAGCTAGTTGGTTGCGACTGGAAAGTCCAGTTTGTCAGAGGGCTCTGACAGCGGCGCCTTCACAGTTGCAACAAACGGACTCGGATGGCCCGGAGATCGGCATCGGACATGGATCGTCACTCTCTCGCCAAGACCTCCGCTCACTCCGACGCTCGCTTCGGAGCCACCAAAGAAAGCAGAAGATCTTGGTAAGAGAACGACCACCCGTCCTTCCGAAGAGGCCCACACCCCGGGTCCGGACTATTGCCGTCGACCCTACTGTCTTATTGCTCCCCGCTCCTAACACCCCCTTTCGGAGCAGTGAGGAATGGGGAAACAACAAGACAACAAGGCGACCGCCCGATCTTCCGAAGTAAATCCTCCCTCGGATCCGAACTACGGTCGTCACCGCTACTACCTCGTTCCCCCCTCGCTCCTGACATCCACTTTGGGGCCGTCAAGAACAAAGGGAAAACCAGGTAGAAGAGCAACCACCTCTCCGGACCTCAAGAGAGAAACTACCCAAGGCAAAGTACCCCCGAGGTCTGAAACTCTATGTTGATTGTGACAGAAATGGCAAAGAGAGTGGAGTACTTATAGCCAACCTTCAAGAACCAGTCATTATGACCCTCGGAAGTTGAAACGCCGCGTGTTAATTAAGGGACTTATCCTTAATGACATTGGGAAGGCGGAACGCCACGCAAGTCCCGGAGCACAATTAATACCATTGAGAACAGAACCATCCCGGATTGCCAGAAACCACAGGTCCTCGGTCGGCGTCCGAGCAAGTGCCTTTCCGAGCTCGTAAATGGGGAAAAACCACTTTCCCCTCAACTTTCGCATCTGATCTCAATCAGACGGCCCAGATTTCGCCGAGAGCACTAAAAGACAAGATAGTGTTTTCTTGGGAGCTGCGCCCGTCTCGAGATACGCGCCGACATCCAACAGCTCAGATAACGCCACGTCGCTCGACCTACCAAACACCACCGCCTTCGGTCGGCGTCCGAGCAAGTGCCTTTTCGAGCTCGTAAATGGAGGAAAAAAGATACTGATCAACCGCGACCGTTCGATCTCTCAGAAATTCGTGCTCCTGACGACGAATGGTCCAGATTGCGCCACGTGCGCTAAAAAACAAGATAGCATTTTCTTGGAAAACGCGCCACCATCCGATGGCTCAGATTGCGCCACGTCGCTCGGAACGCCGAACCCCCTAGTCTCCGGTCGGCAGCCGAGCAAGTGCCTTTCCGAGCTCGAAAATGGAGAAAAACACTGCCGAGCTACAACAGCCGTCAGATCCTTCCGAAATTTGTGCTCGCCCATGATCAACGGCTCAGATCAAGCCACGCCATTAATCGGTATTTAAATCATTTTTTATTTATTTTAATCGTTTTATTTGTTTAAAATTTGCGAAAAAATCGCTAAAAATTCGGGAAAATTAGCTAAAAATTCTGAGAAATGATTGAAAATTCGGGGACACGCTTTCGGACCCCGGAGCGAACAATTATTACCCCGAATGCACTGCTAAAGTCCCCGAACGATTAGCAAACACATCGCAGAATTAAACAAGTACTTCGAAAAAAGTAGATAAAAGACTACCAGATACCCGACTCAGCTCAAGAACAGCTCACCGCGTCAAAAGTTACCTCATTACCCCCTTTCTAGATTCAAAATCCCACATTTGGACTCCGATACAACTCCACCAGCCACTGAGATAGCTGAACTACTCCTCAAAGTTTGATCACGCTCAGTCTTTAGGAGTGGGGGGCTCGTGATATGGCTAAAAATGGGGTTAAATCGGGACCGTCCAGATCGAGCACGAATCCTGAAGCATGGGGGTAAAAAAGTAATTTCACATACCGATGGATCCAAAACGGGTATTGGGCCTCCTTCTCACAGGACCAACCACCCGCGAATAGATCCGCTTCAACTGGGCATGGGTCCCGACCCGATACAAGCCCGATCCACCAAGAGGAGAATCAGGCCACTGATTTGATCAAATCAAATCAATAAACCTGATTGGCTCTCACCAGGGAATCAGGGGCTAACTTCCCAAAAACAGAATAAGAGGATTTTCCTCCTAACTGTTAGGCAGGAAATCAGGTCCCAAATCATTCCAAAGGCGACTATAAATACAACCCCTCTACCACCAAGACCAGGTTAATCACTTCTTCACCACTTAAGCTCTTTCTTAATCTTTATCTGATTACTGACAAGAGCGTCGGAGGGTGCGTCGCCGGAATCAACCCCGGTGTCTCGCACTTCCTTGCAGGTCGCGGCGGGAACAAGAAGGCCGAGACAGCTGTTCAGGTTTTCCTCGGATCCACAAATTCTATCTGTTTACCCCCACACCGAAATCAGCGGTAACAATATATATATATATATATATATATATAGATATATATGGTAAAAGGGATATGAGCAACTTGCTCATTTAGTAAATGAGCAAATGATTATGTGGCATGCATGTGATACAATGGACAACTAACCCTTTTACGGATTTTGCAATTACATGTATGTCACATCATCAATTGCTTATTTACTAAATGAGCAAGTTGCTCATACCCCTTTTTTCCACATATATATATATATATATATATATATATATATATATATATATATATATATATATATATATATAATTCGATGTTGTCTGGCATCGAACAAAGACCACATTTATATTAGTTATGCATGTACATTGCACGTGTTTGTTGGGTTACAATGCACGTACTTGTTTGGTGACAAACTCTCCCATTAAAAAAATAGAGATTATTAGAGATTAGAGATGTCACAAAAAATTGTTACAAACAGTTGTTATGTGTAATTAAAGAGAATAAAAAAGTAAAATTTTAAAAATTAAAATTATACACCCAATTTTACAAAAAAAATGGCCAAGTAGATACGGGCAAGACCATGGTTATAGTCCTCGCATCTTGATAAAAAGTTACAGTCTCTATAACCATTCAAGAAACAAACGCATGCAGAACACAATAAAGAGATAACAATTATTAAAAAAAAAAAAAAAAGTATAACATATGTAGTGATTTCTTAAAGAAGATAGCATTTTAGTCTTATATATTCTTATTCAATTGCTTTACGAAGAAAGAAGATTAAGAAAAGCAATACCTCTAAAATGGCAAGTTTTGAACAAAGTGTAGACAAAAAGGAGGCTTGTAGGATCTTCATCGACGATCATAATGCCGATGTCATAAGGGACCCACTTCTCATTTCTATTCCCAGTGGGGTTTTCTTTCATTGGGAAACTCGAAGAGCAGATCATGGCCATGGCAAGAACGAACAAGAATTACAGTATGGGAAGAAGGAGAAGCTTGGCTAAATATCTTGGTGAAGGAGACAAAGGGTTTGGACCATTCTTGGAGGGGAGTGGGGGGCGGCAGGGTAACAAGGATAACTGAGGAAAATTTTGCCGAAATGCCCTTGTTTTTGAAAATAATTAGCTAGCTACCCTTGTTTCGAAAACATTTAGCGATTTGCCCTTGTCTTTGACACGTCAGCAACAAACGTTATTGAGAAAAACGACATCAGCTAATTGTATGCCGTTATTCCCAATAACGACATCTTCATTTGAAAAAATTTACGTGCCGTTATTCACAATAACGGCATTGCTTATTTTTAGTATAGATCTATAATGTATCAACATTGACTCGAAATTGGAAAGCAAAAAAGAAAAGAACTGATGTCGTTATTCTGGAGAACGGCATCGTTTATAGTGATGCCGTTTTTCAGAATAACGGCATCAGTTCTTTTCTTTTTGCACAACTCCCTATAATCGAAAACCCCTTCTTCTTCCCTTTTCTTCCCCTTCTGATTCGTAAAACGCATCTCTCACATCACCCCTTTTACCCACAAACCCTAGTTCTCATAATCAAAAAATTTCAACTATTTGAGTCCTATAAAATTCCATACATCCTACCTCCTCACTCCCACTCTCATTTTCAGTCTTCCTCAACAACGAATTTTTTGCCGGTGGTTTTTTTGGTATAATTTGAAAGGTATTATCATATTAACCTTATGTTTGATTTTTATTTCAATGTTTTGTTTATTTTGAGTAGTGAATGACTTGAATATGTTTTAATTTTTATGCATAGGTATGGAATTTGATATCCCTATCTGGTTATATTATGGGGGTGAAGTAATTAAGGATCCAAAAATTGGATATTCTTATAGTGATGTTGATCCGGTAATTATTTGGGACTACCCCCAATTTTGGTTACTCAGAATTAATAGATAAGATATATGAAGTAACCAATTGGGACAGAAGTGAAATTAGTCTAAAATTGAGAGCCCGTTATTCTGTTGGTAAAGGAGATGGGCAGTACTTCATGTTGGTACCCATAGACAGTGATAGTTCTCTGAGGTCTGTCCTGCTTAGGACACTTCATCCAAGTTGTAGTTGGAATATAGTTGAGTTATATATTGATCAAATGAGGCTTCCAAATACTACAAGAGTTGTTATCGAAGGTCCAAGGCCAACTAGGATTTTGAGACCATCTGAAGAGTCACACGCAAGGATTTCAAATACTGTTGGAGATACTAACACATCTCCAACGGTACCTGTTTCCTCCGAATACGAGCAGGTACATCCGACCCCATTGCCACAAAATTTTTTGGTAGCTGGCATTGCTTTGGAAGACTTTGACAACGCCGTTGTAAATAACGACTTGGTAGAAGAGGAAAAAGATGAGGTACGCGGTCTCGAGAATGATGATGAGGAGATCGCCCTTGAAGCTCCAGTTGTTGATGCCAATGTTCATGTGCCGGTTAACAATGCCTGCGTGTTGCCAAGTCAGGACACAAGTCCAGCTATGCGTGGATCGCAATCAAGCGAATGGATGTCCCGTGCCACCGTACATGAACATGGCCAGTCTTCCATTGGGTCTTCCAACTTGGATGAACTCTTCATTGGTCAAAGATTTCCATCCAAAGATGCTGTACAACATCAAGTAAAGATGTATGCCGTGAAGAACCACAGGGAATTCGTGACGGTAAAATCAGATCGTTGTCTGTACCATGTGAAATGTAAATACGCGCCCATCAACCATTCAGCCGAGCAGATTGCAGAAAATCCATCACTTCAAAATGTAGTTGGTTGTCCATGGCGCTTGCGTGCAATTGTTCCCAAAGGTCGTGATTATTTTGTGGTGCAACAACTTGAAGGTTTACACACATGTGTGAATCCTATATTGACTCAGGATCACAGCAAAATTGACTCGACGGTCGTATCGATGTTGATAATAGATACTCTGAGGGAACAACTCTCAATAACACCAAGAGCCATAATTGGGCAGGTGAAGGGTAGGCTCCAATACACAATATCATATTGGAAAGCTTGGAAGGCAAAACATAAAGCAATTGAGAATCTATATGGTTCTTTTGAAACAGCGTACACTAAATTACCATACCTACTCAATGCAATTCAAGCTTCAAATCCGGGTACGGCTGTACAGTGGGCGAAGACTACGACTGGGCCGGGTATAGAAACATTTAAGAGTGTTTTTTGGTCATTCGGTCCTTCGATTGAAGGATTCAAGTCATGTAGACCAGTTATTAGTGTAGACGGTACTCACTTGTACGGAAAATACAAAGGCTGTTTGTTGATTGCTGTTTCACCAGACGCAAACGGGAGGTTGTTTCCGTTTGCCTTTGCACTTGTTGAAGGTGAAAGTATAGAAACGTGGACATGGTTCATGAACTGTATTCGGTGCTATGTGACAGATCGTGAAGGTCTTTGCGTCATTTCAGACCGACATGCCGGTATTTTATCAGCAATGAGAAATGAGTTTGGCACGTGGAGGGAACCATTTGCATATCATCGGTATTGTATGCGGCATTTTGCTAGCAATTTTCATAAAAAATTTGGTTCGAAATTTTTGATGAATAAATTAAAGGTAATTGCTTGTCAAAATCAGTGGAAAAAGTACGAGAAAAAGATGACACAACTTGAAGCTAGCAATGCTGATGCGGCTAATTGGGTTAAGGAAAAAGCAATTGAGAAGTGGGCACTTACTGCTGATGGTGGGCGTAGATATGGTATTATGACAACAAATCTGTCCGAAGTTTTCAACTCGGTTCTAAAAGGTGTTCGTAGCTTACCTGTCACCGCAATTGTAGAACAGATATTTTTCCGTCTCAACATGTATTTCACCGACCGCCGTGAGGCCGCGCAGACACTTATCGCTGAAGGTAAACTATGGGCACCCCGGATTCAGGATCTTATTGATGTCCGGCGTGAAAAATCCAATTTACACAAGGCCATAATGTTCAATAATCGCGAAGGTGTCTTTGGGGTGAAAACGGGCATTAGAATGGACGGTGGATATCAAAAGGGTGGGCATTGGCATACGGTGGACCTAGAAGGCCGAACTTGTACATGTGGGAAATTTCAATTGTTCCACGTTCCATGCTCTCATGTGTTAGCGGCATGTGCTTCCCGGGCGCTTGATTATCAACCGTACATAGATCCTTTCTACTCTACAGATTCGTTAGCAAAAACATGGGCACCATCTTTCAATCCTATCCCAGACGAATCTTATTGGCCTACCCAAAGCGCACCGGTACTAATAGTTGATCCTAGTCTTCGTCGGGTCAAGGGAAGGCCTAAGAGTACTCGTATCCGCAATGACATAGACGCTCGAGAAGGTGAGAGTAGTGGAAAAGTATGTTCAAAATGTGGTGTGAGCGGACATAATAGACGCAGTTGTAAGAATGTACAAAGTGTGGGGACTTCACAATCTACCCGCACTTGAATATTTTCTTAGTTATTAGATGTTAGTTAAATGTTTTCCTTTGTAAGCGTTAGTACGGTATTTTAAAGTTGTTTCTTAATGTTGAGTAATTTACGTTTAAATTATTTGGAATGAGATTTGTGGTTTTAATCATTGGTGGACGTAGTTATATTTGTTGTTTATAATAAAACATAACAAAACATGCATAGAAACATGCACAACTGTTCATTTAACAGATGCCGTTATTAAGAATAACGGCATCTTTGATCTATGTCGTTACTCTCAAAGACGACTGTGGAGGCAGAAAGTTTGGCAGAATACTCAAATGTTGAGATTTTGAGTATAACTGATGCCGTTCTTGAGAATAACGGCATACTTAAAAGATGTCGTTATTGAGAATAACGGCATCTTTGATCTATGCCGTTACTCTCAAAAATGACTGTGGAGACAGGAATTTGGCAGAATACTCAAATGTTGAGATTTTGAGTATAACTGATGTCGTTCTTGAGAATAACGGCATAGTTAAAAGATGCCGTTATTGAGAATAACGGCATCTTTGATCTATGCCATTACTCTCAAAAACGACTGTGGAGACAGGAATTTGGCAGCAAACTACAAATTTTCTAATTTTTCATATATGAAGTTGCCGTTATTCTCAATAACGTTACAGGATTAAGATGCCGTTATTGAGAATAACGGCATCGATTGTTCTTTTTTTCAACTTTCAGACATGCACAGTATCAAAAACAAACTTAGACAGATACATTTTTAATTCACATTTCAGACATGCACAGTATCAGATTCAACTTCATATTTCACTTAACTCAACTCAATTTAACTCAAGAAAGTAATTCATTTTTACTTCTAAAATTCTAAAAATCACATCCACAGACTTCTAAAATTCAATTTAACTTCATGCATTAACTCAATTTTAATTCATTTAACTCAATTTTACTCAAACTTCCACAGACTTCAAACTCAAATTTACTTCTAAAATCCGCAGACACTCAAACTTCTGCACATCCAAAGACTTCAAACTTCTAAAATTCATTTAACTCAATTTTACTCAACTCAATTCATATATTAAAATTCACAGATACATCAACTTCATATATTTAACTCAATTCACAGATACACAGATACTCAATTCATAGATTTAATTTCAACTCAATTCAACTCATGCATGTGCATCTGTCTATTTCAACTCAATTTCAACTCATCTCAACTTCTGCATCTAATTTCAACTCAACTCAATTTCAACTCCTCAACATCTAATTTCAACATCTAATATGATACTTCCAAACTTCTGCATTCTCAACTCACTATATGCACATATAGCTTCAAAAATTCATTGAAGATTAAACAAACTCATTAGTACCTGCAGATACTTCAAATTAAACAAACTCAAATGCATAAACCTGCACAAACTTCAAAACATGCTGATACTCCCATATTTGCATACTTCACAAAACATGCACAGACTTCAAAATCCAAGAATAAAGTGTAATACTAAAGAAAGTGTTGTATTACAAAAAAAAACTATTAAAATGACAAATATTGCTTCCAATTAACTCGGTGTGAAATGTTGGGGTGCTCTTCTCCTCCGAACCGGGACTTTCCGCCGACATTCCCGTTGTTCTTGCGTTGGGGGTCCACTTGGACCAATTCCTTCTTCTTCGTCACCTCCTCCTTCTTCAATCTCCGGATTTGCCAATCGGCTTTGCGGTGGAGGGTCACGAACGGTCTTGGATCTTTGATGACGTGATGGATTTCCCAATTCCAATGCTTGTTGTGGTGGAGGTGTAGCTTGGCTAGCGGTAGGCCGTTCTTGTTGGCGATGCCCTTCGGTTGACCGCACTAGTTCATTGAAATGAGGACCATCTCCAACCTCTTCAGGAGAGGTACGACAATTGCACAGGAGGTCTCGTGCCAATTCTTTGCATGCCTTATTCGCATTGCTCTTCAAGACATTCGCACATTTTCTAGCCATGTCCCATGTGCTTTCGATCTATAATAGTAAACCATATATGTTGTAAGTAAAGATGCATAAGTAAAATTAATCGAAATAATTGAAATTCAACAAACAAAATAATTTACCATTATACGGTATGATGAAGCCTTCGGTTGATACATCGGTTATGATGATGAAAATGCCGGTGGTGGTTCAACCTGGGGCGCGGGTATCGATTGTTGGATACCCGCTGGAAAATCTGTTTTCGGCGCGATATAAAGTCTAGTGATACGACGGTACCAAGCCATATAAGCTGTGTGCATTGATCCATCATACGGACGTTCAATACCCTCAACCACCAACTCATACCTCCGCTCATTCCATGCTCCTACATAAGCGCGGTGGTGATCGGCCCAATCCATGTTCAGTAAACGACCTTGGCCCGTGATGTTGTGTAGTCTACGATCGTTTAATGAGTTCACGGGGACGGGTTGTTGTGCATTGAATTGGTGAAGAACACGGCCGGGGTAATAAAACTCCACAACTGGAAGTTCACTAGTGGAGCTAGGGTCAACCACAACTGTGCATTAGCAGTGCAAATAGGTGGTAGACGTTGCAGCCGATCATCCATGTACGGGGTCCAATTGACGAGCTCTTCCCTCAATTGATCTAGTTCGTCCCTATAATAGGTTAGGACACTACGTGGGTTATCCCTCCACGTACGCTTCCCCGCCCAATAGGCACCGAGAGGAGCTCTCATCACGGGATTATCCTGGAGTACTCTCCAACTCTCTGATAGTACCGTGACACGGGGTCGGCCGAGGTGTATTCTTTCCCAACACCATATTTACAAGATGGACATCGGCCCGGTCATTTGAATCGACCCCATCGAACAGTTGCAGAGTGCACGGTAAAGGGAGGCTAGAGCCGCACTTCCCCAACTAGACCGGCCGGCTGTCTGCAGGTCAGCTATCAGTGGAAGGTACATGAGGTGGACTACGTCACCTGAAGAGTTAGGGAATAGAATCCCTCCAATCATCGACAGTAGGTGTGCGCGCGTATAGTTCTGGATTTCGATGTCCGTCAGCACTTCTGCCATTCGATGAGTGAAACTATCGTCTAGGAATGAACGTCTAATGGATTCCCCAACCCATATGCCGTGGTCCTCTTCATACACCGTCAAGCCCAAATAATCTCGCACCAGTGCAACCTTGTTAAACATCAAATTGCCGGTGACGGCCACCCCGTCAATTGGAGACCCGAAATCACCGCTACATCTTGTAGGGTGACCGTCATCTCACCGCACGGTAAGTCAAAAGTGTGTGTCTCCGGCCTCCATCGCTCTACAAGTGCGGTAAGTAAGGCGTGATCACACTTTATTTTGGCCAGCTTTGACATCCCGCTAAATCCACTGCTAACCAAATAATTTTCCATAGCAATACAGCGGGAGATCACATGCATGATCTTGTGCATCCTGAAACTCATCTTCTCCACATCCCTGGTCCAAACGGCCTGTGATCTGTGGTCTTCTTGCAGAAACAGAACTGTAAAATCTAATGGACCTGGATGTCCCCGTGGTCCAAATGAAGACGTAGAAGAAGCACCAACACCATGCGAAGAAGATGGTTGTGCAGGATCCATTGGCCTGTACACATTAACAAACACTAATCAACAACATTTTCAGTAGAAAAATTTTCAACATAAAGTACTTCAATATTTCAGAATTTGTGCTTCTAAAAAATTAAACATTGTTGAGGATCGACACACTGAAGAGAGCGACAGTAGACAAGAGTATCGAAGTTACTCATCTTCGGCGTCTTATAGCCAGTCGCTCAGGCGTGCCGGACTCAGCGATACCCCCTCGCTTCGAGGTCATTGTTGAGGATGACTCGTTGCGAGACCGGATCTCGGAGCTGGAGGCGGAGGTGGCTCGTCTCAAACCGCGTTCGGGACCAATCAACGTCAGGAGCACCTCGTGTACTCGTGCAGGAGAGTGATCGGGGCATCACGTTTTACGAGATGGCGACCCGTCCGCCTCTCGGCCATCCAAGCCTGGGGGATGCCCAAAGCTCGGTGGCTATTTCATCGAGTGGGGCATCCGTCGGTGCGGCAGCTAAGAGCAGTGCCGAGGGCACATCCCAATTTGTCGGATTGGGGTCGAGCTCTGGAGATAAACGTCGTCGCCCTCGAGTGTCTTTGAAGCGGAATGCCCCGGTGCCACGGAAGCGCTGAAGACCTCATTTTTGGGAGCTTTTGTATTTAGCCTAAGTGTAATAAGTCGGCATTGTAACTTTCACTTTTCAACACCTTGTAATCTTGCTGTATGGAAGAGTTGCTTTGTACTATATCCCAATTATTAATAATATTTCTTTCTCGAACTTGCATGTCCTTTGTAGCTTTGTGTAGTCGTTTTATTTGCGGCTGTGTTCATCGTGCCAAGGTCCCTGAGTCGGCCTCTTGCTCGTCCGCGGATCAGCGAGATGAGCGTTTGGCCAGTGGTGCCGAGCTGCGCTTCGGCCGCCTAATCTTGCGAACTTGCGAGATGAGCCGAACTTCACTTAACAGTGGGCTCGCGGAACGCGTTCGGGCTAAGTGTTCAACTCCGAACCTTTGCTTAGAGTGGTTCGGCGGTTGCAGGAGCAATTTCGAATGGCGAACTACTTCCAGCTCGCTTAGAAGCGGACTTGCGAAGTAGAATCGAGCCATGTGTTGGACTCCGAACCATTGTTAGATTAGTTCAACGGTTGTAGGAGCAATTCCGAATGGCAAACTACCTCTAGTTCGCTTAGGAGCGAACTTGCAAAGTAGAATCGAGCCAAGTATTGGACTCCGAACCATCGTTAGATTAGTTCAACGGTTGTGGGAGCAATTCCGAATGGCGAACTACCTCTAGTTCGCTTAGGAGCAAACTTGCGAAGTAGAATCGAGCCAAGTGTTGGACTCCGTACCATCGTTATATTAGTTCAACGGTTGTGGGAGCAATTCCGAATGGCGAACTACCTCTAGTTCGCTTAGGAGCGAACTTGCGAAGTAGAATCGAGCCAAGTGTTGGACTCCGAACCATCGTTAGATTAGTTCAACGATTGTGGGAGCTATTCCGAATGGCGAACTACTTCTAGCTCACTTAGGAGCGAACTTGCGAAGTAGAATCGAGCCAAGTGTTGGACTCCGAACCATCGTTAGATTAGTTCAACGGTTGTAGGAGCAATTCCGAATGGCGAACTACTTCTAGCTCGCTTAGGAGCGAACTTGCGAAGTAGAATCGAGCCAAGTGTTGGACTCCGAACCATCGTTAGATTGAAGAGTTAAAAGCAGAGAGATGTAGACAATGGTAAAATATGAAAAAACTTTCTTTATTAATGACTAATAGTCGGCTGCTTCTAAAGTTGCTAGCCGTTATTACAAGGGAAAAAATGAAAGAAAATCATTACAAGTAATAGGAGAGGAACGGTTCGACATCTCGAAATACTTAGAGGGGCATTGGTGCTTTCTCTTGGTATTTTAAGAGATCTCCCTGCCTTCGAGATCTTCTAGTCTGTATGTGCCGGGGCAGACTACTTTGGAGATCTTGTAAGGTCCCTCCCAATTTGGGGCCAATTTGCTCTTCTGACCCGGGAATGAGATGGCTAACTTCCTGAGGACCAGGTCCCCTTCCTTGAGGTCCATCGGGCGGACTCTCTTGTTGTATGCCAACTCGATCCTTCTCCGGTAGCTTTGTTGACGAATGACAGCTCTTTCTCGGATCTCATCTATCAGGTCTAGACTTGCTCGGAGCTCTCTGGCATTTTGCTCTTCTTCATAAGCTATTAGACGAGGAGAAGGTATTCCGACTTCTAGGGGGATGATGGCCTCGGACCCATAGGTGAGATTGAATGGACTCTCTCCTGTGGGGGTCCTTTTTGTGGTGCGGTAGTTCCACAGCACGTTGGGGAGCTGATCAACCCATAAGCCTTTGGAACATTTGTCCAGTCTCTTCTTAATGCCAGAGAGGATCTGACGGTTAGCATTTTCGACTTGGCCATTCGATTGGGGGTGAGAAACGGAGGAGAACCGATGTTGGATGGCAAGGTCTTCGCACAGAGCTCGGAAGGCGGCCCCGGTGAACTGGGTTCCGTTGTCTGTTATCAGGACCCTAGGGACGCCGAAACGGCAGATCACACTCTTCCAAAAGAACTGAACAACCTTGTTCTCGGTGATCGTGGCTAAGGGCTTGGCCTCTATCCATTTTGAAAAGTAGTCGATCGCCACGACTAAGAATTTGAACTGTCCAGGAGCTGGCGAAAATGGCCCTAGTAAATCCATCCCCCACATTGCAAAGGGGATTGGACTTGATAGGGAAGCGAGTGGAGCTTGTGGGAGGCATCGGATATCGAAGTACTTCTGGCAGGAGCTGCATTGTCGAACGTGTCGTTCGGCGTCTCGTAAGAGAGTGGGCCAGAAATATCCGTAATTTAACACTTTGCGGGCAAGAGCTCTGGACCCCGAGTGTGCCCCGCCGATGCCCTCATGAAGTTCTTGCAGGGCGTAGTCGGCTTGCCCGGGGGAGAGGCATCTCAGGTAAGGCCGGTCGTTTACCTGTGTGAAGGAGCGTTTATATAGGATACCTCCGATTAGTGTGTAACACTCGGCTCGGGTTCTAACTCTTCGTGCTTCCTTAGGATCTTCGGGGAGGATCCCGTCCCTCAAGAATTCGACGAGGGGTTTCATCCAATTGTCTTCGAGCAGGACAGGCAACGTCTCTATAGAGTCGAGAGTTTCGTCCTCTATGCTTGGCTTCAGTAGGACTTCTATCAGAACAGTCTGCTCGAGACCTAGAAGGGAAGAGGAGGCTAGTTTGGAGAGGGCGTCGGCCTGAGCATTTTCTTCTCGGGGGATTCTTTGGATGAGGGCTTCTTCAAACAGTGCCATGAGGCTCTTGACTTTGGCTAAGTACTTAACCATCCTGTCATCACGTGCTTCGTACTTGCCGAGAACTTGATTCACGACTAGCTGAGAGTCGCTGAAGATTCGGAGGCGCTGCACCCCTGCATTTCGGGCCATTCTAAGGCCGGCTATGAGTGCCTTTTATTCAGCTTCATTGTTCGAGGCTTTGAAGTTTATACGGAGGGAGTATTGGAGGATGAAGTCATCTGGGCCTGCCAGAATGACCCCTGCCCCGCTTCCCTCATTGCAGGAGGATCCGTCCACATAAACCGACCAGATGGGTGGTCCCTTCACTGTTTGGCTGGACTCGGGGATGGTGCTCTCAACTATGAATTCTGCTAAGGCCTGAGCCTTGATCGCGGTCCGAGGCTGATAAGTTCTGGCTCAGCTCAATAGACCACTTCATAAGGCGGCCCGAGGTCTCCGGCTTGTGGAGGACCTGCTTCAGCGGCTGGTCGGTAAGGACGACTACTGAATGGGACTGAAAATACGGGCGAAGCTTTCTCGCGGCCATCACCAGGGCATAAGCCATCTTTTCTACGTTCGGGTATCGGAGCTCGGCGTCCCGAAGCACCTTGCTCACATAGTAGATGGGCTTCTGAGCCCAATCTTCTTCCCTCACTAAAACTGCACTGAGGGTCTGCTCAGAGGCTGCCAGGTAGAGGTAGAGGGGTTCACCAGGGATCGGTTTGCTAAGGAGAGGGGGATTGAGGAGGTAAGCCTTGAGCTGGTCGAAGGACTCCTGTTGCTGCTGCCCCCATTCGAAACCTTTAGCCCCTCTGAGGGCCTTGAAGAAAGGGAGGCATTTCTCCCCGGACTTCGAGAGAAAGCGCCCAATGACGGCTAAGTGGCCTGTTAACCTCTGGACTTCCTTAACATTTTTGGGAGGGGCCATGTCTAATATGGCTTTGATTTTCTCAGGGTTTGCTTCAATTCCTCATTGGCTAACCATGAAGCCAAGGAACTTCCCTGAAGAGACTCTGAACGCACACTTGTTAGGATTGAGTCTCATGCCGTGCTTTCTCAGAACATCAAACGCTTCTTGGAGGTCGGTCACATGATCGGCACCTCGGATGCTCTTTACAAGCATGTCGTCAACGTATACCTCCATATTACGGCCGATTTGGGCTTGGAAAACCTTGTTGACGAGGCGTTGGTATGTGGCCCCTGCATTCTTTAGACCGAAGGGCATAACCCTGTAGCAATAGAGGTCCTGATCGGTTACGAATGATGTCTTCGGGATATCCGGAGGGAACATCCGGATCTGGTTGTAGCCTGAGAAGGCGTCCATGAAGCTGAGGAGTTCATGTCCCGAGGTGGCATCAATCAAAGTGTCAATACTCGGAAGAGGGAAGGGATCCTTGGGGCAGGCCTTGTTGAGATCAGTAAAATCAATACAAATCCTCCAAGTCCCATTGGACTTCATCACCATTACTACATTTGACAACCACTCGGGATAGTTCACCTCTTGTATGAACCGGGCCTTCAAGAGCTTGTCCACCTCCTCTTTAATAGATAGCTGGCGCTCGGGAGCAAACTTGCGCCTCTTCTGCTGAACCGGTTTGGACCCCGGAACAACGCTGAGGTGGTGGACTAGGAGCTCTTCGAAAATTCCGGGCATGTCTGCAGCTGACCAAGCGAAGAGGTCTTGGTTCCTTCGGATGCACTGTACAATGTCCGAGCATAGGGCGGACGGGAGGGTCTTGCTAACAAAGAACTTGCGAGTTGGATCCTGCTCAGAGAAGAGTACTTCCTCCAACTCATCCACCGGCTCGGACGTCGGTCGAGCAGCATCTTGGGGGATTTCCAGAGTTTCTAAGGAGAGGACTGGTCTGAGGGTAGAGGTCATGTAACACTTACGGGCCGTTTCCTGATTGCCCCTTACCTCCCCTACTCCGGCCCGAGTGGGAAATTTCATCTTAAGATGGTATGCTGAAGGAACGGCTTCCAGAGCTGCTAGGCCGGGTCGGCCTAGGATGACATTGTAGGCTGCAGGGACATCCACAACCATAAAATCCATCGCCTCCGTTCGGGTAGTAGGAGTTTTGCCAGCGGTTACGTCGAGGGTGATTACCCCTTCGATAGTCACTGGCACTCCCGTGAACCCATGGAGCGTATATCCAGCGGGCTTGAGTCTATCTCGGGAGAGCTTTAGACCTTTGAAAGCGGCAAGGAAGAGGATGTTAACGGAGCTACCGTTGTCTACTAGGATCCTCTCCACTTTGAAGTTCGCCATGTGGAGGCTGATGACGAGTGCGTCACAATGAGGGGTGCGGACACCTTCAAGATCTTCGTCTGAGAACGTGACGGGCACTCCGAGACCTTTGGAAGGAGGGATGGCTCGGACCGAGTTGACTTCTCTTATAAATGCCTTCCGAGAGGAGTTTGAGGAGCCCCCATTGGGCCCCCATGAATGAGGTGGAGGACTCGCTCTTCCTCGAAGTCGGGCGTCTCTTCTCGTTCCGGACGCTTGTTAGCCCCCCGAGGCGGGGGAGGAAGTTCGGCTCGATCCTTTCTTACGAACCTGGTCAGCTGCCCCCTCTGGATGAGGGCTTCTATCTCATTCTTCAAGGCCCAACAATCATTGGTGTCGTGGTCGTGGTCCCGATGATAACGGCACCATTTGTCCTTATCCCTTCTTTTTCCGGGGGTGTTCATTTTTGGAGCAGGGAGTATGATTCCTTCTTTCTCAACTTCCATCATGATGTTAGAGACGTTGGTGGTGAGAGGAGTAAATTTCTCGAATCTGGGGGGAGGTCGGCACTGGCCGGCATTATTCTTCTGGAGCTTCTTTGCTCCTTCATCTTCTGTTCCCTTCCTCTTAAACCCGACGGAAGACCCCTCCAAGTTGGGGCGGTGCTCGGCTTCTTCGGCCCGAATGTACTTTTCACTTCGGAGGAGGAGGTCGGAAAAGTTCTGTAGGGGCTTCTTGGCGAGGGAGGAGCGGAGGTTGGCATTGAGGACATTAGATTGAATGCTGCCGCAGCGACCGAATGGTCGAGGGATGCTATAGACCAGGCTTCAGCTGTGAACCTCTTCACATAGTCTCTCAACTTCTCACCCTTCTTCTGGTGGAGGTACAGTAGCGAGATGCTGGTCTTCTCAGTTCCTCGGCTACTTACAAAATGGGTGACGAATAGGGTCTCGAATTGCTCGAAGGAGAATATTGAGGAGGGGGCAAGGCGAGAGTACCATTCTCGAGCTGGACCCTTGAGAGTTGCAGGGAAGGTTTTACAGAGCAGAGCATTGGAAGCTTGGTGGATGAGCATTAGGGTCTTGAAGCTCTCGATGTGATCGACGGGGTCGGTCTCCCCGGAGTAGGTCTCAAATTGAGGGGGTTTGAAGCCGATTGGCACAGGTGCATCCATTATGGTTCGGGAGAAGGGAGGCCTGCTAGGACGAAGGGTCCTTCCTCTAAGTTCTTCTTCTCGGTCTAACTGACCCAAGTGCCTCTCCATTTCATGGAGACGGCGGTATACGGCGTCGTCCCTTCGACAGTAATCAACTGAGCCTCTAGACTCGTCTTCGTACGAGGGAGAGCGGGGGCTATGACGACGGTAGTCCCTGGAGCGGCGAGGACTTTGCTCATGCCGGGAGTTACTGGGAGCTGGAGGAGGAGATGGGGACCGTCGGCGAGGACTTCGGACCGGAGGAGGAGAGGGAATCTTGGGTGCATTGGCATTGGGCCGGAGATTGAGAGCTTGTAGGACGGTCGCTTGGAACTGCTGGAACTCGGCACGGGTGATGGGTGCCCCATCGTTCCTAGGCTGTTGCCGACCTGCAGGGGAGTGTGGCCTTCTTCGGTAATGCTCAGGGGACTCTCTCCGCCCCCTTCGGATAGGGGACCTTCTGTATTCTCGGCGGCGAGGAGACCGCTCATCCGGACGGTGTTGGCGGGAGGTTCCCTCTCGGGCCCGCTTTTCATCCAGATGGCGGCGAAGATCCTCATCCTTCTGCTGATTGAGGGCGGTGTTGTGGAGACCAGAAGCTCGGGGATGATGGGAGGCCATAGAGTCCGAAGAGGCGTGGTGGATGGAGACGTGGTCCTGGTGAAGAGGTTATTTCTGAGGGTTAGGACCCTTGGGAGGTGGCTGATTCGGAGGAGGAGGAGGAAGGTCCTGTTGAAGCGGGTCTTCTGCTGGAGTTGGAAGTTTCCCGTGCTGTTGAGTAGGCTGGATGGGAATTTCTTGCTGCTGATCGGGGTTGGGTCCTCTGTTGGACCCTCTTAATCTGACTTTCCTAGGAGGCATGGCTGGAGAAGATCTGTTCAACGGGAAGAGGGGAGGTTGCTATTCGTTAGTTTCCCACAGACGGCGCCAATCTGTTGCCGCTAAATTTGGTGTGGGGGGAAACAGATAGTATTTGTGGATTCTTAGGGAAACTGAATAGTAAACCTGTATACCTGTTCCGTCGGGGTTCTGACCGTCGCTCCCGCCGTACACCTGTAAGAAGTGCGAGACACCGGGGTTGTTCCCGGTGATGCACCCTCCGACGCTCAAGTCAGTAATCAGGGAAGATTATGAAAGAGCGTAAAAACTGGAGAAAGATTGATTACCTCTTAATGGAGATGGATGGGGGGTATTTATAGGCGTCTTTGGAACTGGATTAGGAATGTAATTCCCGTGATCTGATAAGGAATATGCTCCTTGTGAACAGATTAGGAATGTAATCCCTAATTCCCAGTGGAGGGATAGGCGTGAATCAGGGCCGTTGATCAGGATCTAATCAGAAACCCTAATTCTACCCCTCTGGATCGGGCTTTCTGCTGGTTGAAAACTGCACCCGATTGAGGTGGATCCGTTTGCGGGTTATGAGATCTTAGACTAAAAGATCCAGTACCCATCTCAGATCCATTGGTAGGTGAAATTACCGTTTTACCCCTGGGCTTCAAGATTCATGCCCGATTTGGACGGTCCCGATTAAACCCCATTTTTAGCCATATCATATACCCTGTTTAACCCCCTCCCTAACCCTAATTATTTCTAAATATCCCCAGCCGCAACTTATCTCCCCAGACTTCTTATATTCCAAAAACCCTAGCCGCCCCTTCATCATCTTCAACCTCTCCTCCGTTTTGTCCCGCTGCGCCCCGTCCTCCTCGTCTCTCCTTGCCCTCGACAGTAACCGCACGCCAGCCCCGGTCTCTCCCTCCTCCTCCTGTCACGCCTCGCAACGCAGCAGCACCAATTCCCTGTGCACCTGCAGCACCTCAGTGCCACCCTACAACCCACCTCCACCCTGTACTCCCCTCGCAGTCGCCACCGCTGCTACCCTCCGACTGCACCATCTCCATCCTCCTCTTCATGCGTCGCGCTGCCCTAAGCTGATCGCCGCGACCCCCCTGGTCCTCTGCCTCCCTGCGTCAACCGCAGCACGACATAGCCCTCCTACCACCACCTCATCGTCACCGACCCTTGTGCGCCCTCCAGCCAGTCCCGACCCCATCACCACAGCAGCAGCGACAGCACCCCACAATCGCAGGGCCCCTCTTAGTCGTTCCCTATGTGCCAGCACTGCCCCTGCGCTTGGTCCATCGACAACCAGGCCAGCCACCAGTCGTGCCAGCCGAAACTTTTGGCTGTTGTTTGGAGTTATGATATGAGTTTTGGATCATGTTCAATCCTGGCCATCGATCATCATGATCATCATCATCATGGAGTTATGATCTATTGAATTCTGGTCGGTGATTTGATCATCAAGATCATCACCATCCAATCGCATCTCAGCCGTCCGATCGTCGTTCATCACAATCACGATCATCCTCTCCTTGATCCGTTGATCTCGGCCGTTGATCGCATCACGATCATCATCATCATCAACAAGATCTTAATCTCGACCATCGGATCTCTTTTGATCATCGCAATCGTGATCATCATCTTGATCTTGATCTTCGATCTCAGCCGTCCGATCGATCGATCACACATGATCTCGGCCCTTGATCGTCTCGATCGTCTCGTTCGTATTCTACTTGGTGAGTTAAACATTTGATCCACTTTTTGTTCTTACTCATCAATTGTCAATCATGGTATAGTTACACTTTTGGTACTCTTCTAATTCTTATATGTTTCATATTCGATCTCGGCCGTTGGATTCGCTTGATCTTCATCTTGATCACCATCTTGATCATCGAGATCCGTGCCCGATCGTGATTATTGTGATCGTCACTCTTTGCTGTGTTGCCGAGAATCCGTTCCCGTTATTCTTTCGTCAGATTCACCGTCTACACCCCAAGGCAAGTATCTCTTGTACATTTCGTTTTCTAGTACAAGATTTTCCTTAAAAATACTGCAAGTAGATTGTAAATGTGACTCCTCTTTGTTTATCATTGATGATCTCATGTTTCGCCTTATCTATTACATGATCTAAGATTCACAACCCTTCGTTGATACACTTGTTCACAACTAGTAAAATTTTGATTCATTTCATACAAAAAGTGTTTAATTTGGTTTCTGGTTTTGTCTTGCCTTGCTTGTTTTGACCCTGATAAAACCAAAATCTGAACTTGAGTCCTGAATATAAAATATATTCCTAAGTGTCTAGTTGCCAATAACATCCAGAATTTTTGAATTCTGAGTTACGGTTTAGGAGATATCGCTATTTTATTGCTGCCGTGTCGGTAATCACAGATTCACAAAAATTATTGCACCTCTTGGGTTACATTTATTTTAACTATTCTACCAGTAAGTAAATGAATTGAAATTTTGCATGCTGATACTGGTCACCCTAGAAAATATTTCCTAATTTTCTCAGAATTAATTAATGATGTTTCAATCCTGTTTCACATGTATAAACTCAGTTTACAAATTCTTGCTGAACACAAATACTGTATAGTTTGCTGTTTGACACATGTTACCACAACTTTTATATACATTAATTATATGCGTTGGAACCGCAAGAGTCAAGTTTCTAGACCTTCTGACGAATTCACATTTGCTATCTTGTAGCAACGGAAATCGCAGTTTAGGTGCAACAAGGTCATGCTGTCCAGATTTGGAATTCTCGTTGTTCTTGATACTTTGATTTGTCTTGACCCTCGAACTTGTACCCTACCTAGCCTGGACTTGTTCCATGTTCTTGATTATGTTTACTTGACTTGTTTCAGAAACTTTCATGCTTGTTTGATGATAATAATAAATAACAAGCCGGGGTTTAAGGGAAAGACCATAGTAGTGGACAATATAGGTAAGTGTACTCGAAAGGGGGCCCGTGTTTCCCAGTACTCGGTTCATGAACCTGTTGCACCTTGATGTATTCATGAATCCATTACTTGGCTCATGAACGTGTTGTATTCATGAACCCACTGTGTGGTTCTTGAACTTTCTAATGGATTCACGAACTTGCTTCGTGAACTTATTACTTTATTTTCGTATTCATGAACCGTGCTTGCTTGATACTTTATGCCTGAGTACACCGCCCTATAAAATCCACCACTAAGCCTAAACGAAATTGCATTGAATGTAGCAACCATGTGATAAAAGAATGGCACATGAAATGCTACCTAGATAGTAATAACTACAAGACTTGAACATGATACATGCTTACTTGATACTTGATTACATGATACATGATACTTGATACTTGAACATGAGACTTGACACTTGAACATAATACTTGACACTCGCTACTTGATACTTGTATTTGACAACTTAACACTTGAGACTTGTTACTTGTTACTCGACACTTGTACGTGATGCTTGATACCATTACATGTCCACTAGCCACTTGTTCTACTAGTAGTATTTGTCACCCAATCTTGTCACTCGACTCGTCTTTCTGGCTAGCTAGTTCTTGAATCCCACTACTTGTTACATCCCTATTATATTATGTCATACATTCTTGGTTCTAAATCTTGTTCCATATTTTCTTGCACTAGTTTTCATACCCTTGCTTGTACTATTTGCGGTCCTAACTTGCCCTAAGGTCGTTTATCTTGTTTTTCCTATTTTTTTCCCTTTTTATATTTATATATACAGACTTTGGAGACAAGTTGCCTGTTGGAATTGGTGAGCAAATGTTCTAGGCTTCGCTTGGGAAAACTGCTTTAATTATTTTCATGTATTTGAGTAATTTATAATTGTTGCTACTTGAACCTTGTAACAGGCTTATAGTCCCGAGTTTCATGCATGCGTGGTTGTGTACATTTTGTTATATTCTTGTTATGATACTGAGTCAATCCTATAGCTCATGAATGATGAAAATCATTCGCTGGGCTTTGTCACGCGCTCGTATTCCTTGTTTTTGGGAAGCGGGGTGTGACACATAGAGACCACGGTCACGACACGGATGATTTTCGGGCTCTCAAAGAGGAGATCGAAAACTCATACAGCGGGGACACCTGGCCAAGTTCGTTAGAAAAGACGAGGCCGATCTTCCACCCCGAGAAGCCTACAAGCGAACAGAGAGGCCCACCGAGTTCCAAGATTCCAAACCGGGGGCTGTCCTTCCCCTTATCCATGGGGGTCCAATGGGGGGAGAACCAAACTCCTCCCAAGAGGCCTTCACCCTATCATAGAAGTAGGATTTTAGTTTTCAATAATGGCCGATGCTTGTAATACGGCCAAAAAGTATGTAATAATGGCTGGCCCCATTGAAGCGGCTACTTAGTTTGTTTCAATAAAACTTAGCTCTTTTCTATTGAAAATTATCTCATTTGCCTCATTTCTATCTCTTTGAGTCACATCTACGACTCGCTAAACGGTTAGTTCGGAGTCCAACTTTTCCTACAGGGCTGCTCCCACAACTTACTAAGCTCAAAAAACAAGTTTAGAGTCCAACACTTGGTTCGGCGCCGCTTTAGCCGCTTGTAAACAAACAAGTGCAGAGAAGCTCGCCATTCAGAATTACTCCTACAACTCGTTAAACCCCTCAAACAAAAAGTTTGGTGTCCAACACTTGGTTCGATGCTACTTTAGCTACTTGCGAACGAGCATGTATAAAATGGCTCACCATTCGAAATTGCTCCCACAACTGTTGAAACTCTCTTAACAACAAGTACGGTGTCCAACACTTGGTTTGATGCTACTTTAGCTACTTGCGAGCGAGCATGTACAAAGTGGCTCACCATTCGAACCAAAACTGTTGAAACTCTCTTAACAACAAGTTCGGAGTCCAACACTTTATTCGATGCTACTTTAGATACTTGCGAAGAAGCTTGTACAAAGTGGCACACCATTCGAAATTGCTCCCACAACTGTTGAAGCTCCGTAACAACTAGTTCGAAATTCACAATCATGGTTCAGAATTGCCCTCACAGCTTGCAAGTATGCGGTTTAGGGGCTCAAAATGAACACTCGTACTACTCCCACTACTGGTTAAATTTGCAAGTTCAGAGCACGACTTTCACCTAGAGTTGCTCCTCAAACTTGTCTCCCAAGCGGCTCTCCTAGAGCCTAGTGATGCTCTTCGCTCTGCTTGCCTATCGAGAGGCCTTCTTTTCAACGAGTTCGGAGCTCAACTCTCCCCTAGAGTTGCTCCTCAAACTCGTCTCCCGAACGGCTCTCCTAGAGCCTGGTGAAGCTCTTCGCTTCGCTCGCCTCAGGAGCGGCCTTCTTCTCAATGGGCTCGGAGCTCAAACTCTCCCCAGCCTCCAAGAACGGATCTTTCCATGGGTCTTACGAGGATCCTCCTAGCTCATCTTCTTAGCCCACAGGAGTGAAGCTCCTCTTCGAAGATTCAGGAGACCGAAGCTCTTCTCAATTCGACAGAAATGAAGATATTATGGGTCTATTTTGACCATAAATACGGGTGATTCTTCAACTGGCCTCCCAAGAGAAGTTGTGGATCTTTGAGTCAGCTTCGAAACGAGGGGTTAAATGTCCCTAATCCGACCTCCGTAGCACCGGAAAAGTGGGTTACAACACAGCCGCACTGAGCATGAAAATGGCGAAAGACATCGGCTCAGGATTCATACTTGATCTCCTTCAACGGGTAAGATCATGCCACGTAGCTCAGATCTAAAATCCGAGGATCCGAACTACCGAGCGTGAAATTGGGGAGAAACTCTACCTCAAAATTCGTGTTCGATCACGATCAACGGATCATATTCGCCAAACAAACAACAACAACCAAAAGGCAAAAAAATAGGGGATTTAGGGGTTAACGGGTCGGGTCTGAGCCCGTTTGGACATTAACCCAAACCACAGCCCCTGTTTTCTACTCTTTCAAGTTTTGGCGCCAAAACCCAACACCTTCACTCCGAGCTCCGACGTCTCCCTCGTCAAACTCCGCAAGCTTCTCCACTGTCACCTGCCCAACTCCATCAACGAGCTCCCTTCGTCGAGCTCCGCCACCATCACCGTTGAGCTCCCCTCGAACTCGACTCCAACTCCCCCTCATGAGCTCTTCTCCTCGTCGAGCTCGTACGACAGCCAAGCTCCAAGCTCCTTGCCAAACTCTCTCATCAAAGCTCGGGGCCTTGTCGAGACCAAAGCTCCCCCTAAAGAGCTCCCCTCAGTCATCGTCGAGCTCCAACCCCTCAGTCGAGTTCTCCTTCCCTACTGCCAAACTTCACTCCGAGCTCCGACATCTCCTTTGTCGAACTCCTAGCTCCTCCCTCATCTTCGAGCTCCTCACCAAGCTCCTCGTCGAAGCTCTCTCCCTTCATGAGCCCCACCACCTACCTTCGTCGAGCCAAGCTGCGACCGAGCTCTCGAGAGCGAGCTTCGAATCCGTAGCCAAACTCCATCATCGACTGAGAAGAACTCCTCCCTCATCGTCGAGCTCCTCGTCGAAGCTCTCCCCTTTCACGAGCTCACCACCGCCATTAACGAGCTCAAGCACTCTTCTTCGACGAATCCACCGAGCTCCGACGTCTCCTTTGTTGAGCTCCGAGCTCCCTCCCCCGTCGAACTCCTAGCTCCTCCCTCATCTTCAAGCTCTTCCCCTCGTCAAACTTCGAAAGTGGCCGAGGCTTGAAGCTTCGTCGAACCCAAAACACTTCAGTCGAGCTCACCACCGCCATCGTCGAAGCTCAAACTCACCCTTCGTCAACCTCCATGAACACCTCGCGACCTCCAATGCCGAACTCCACTGACAGCTTCCGTCGAGCTTCTCTCTGGTGCAGCCGAGCTCTGTCGAGCTCCTCGCCAGCGCCGCCCAAGCTCCCACCTGTCGCCGACCCATCGAGCTCCTCTCCTCAACTCCTCCATTCCTCCCCGACTTTCCCCTTCAACGAGCTCCCTTCGCCAAACCACGCCATCGACGAGCCCCCACTCGTCGAGCTCCAGCGATGCTCGGAGAAATCGAAGGAAAGAGACGAAAGAGAAGGAAGAAAGAAGAGAGCGGGAAGAAAGAAAGAAAATAATAATAATAAAAAATGCCCACGTGGCGGTCAACGGTCAACGTTGACCGGCCACGTGGCGCCTCCTCGAGCTCTCTCAACCCCGATTCAGCGAAACCGAGGATCCGAGCTACCGACCCTGTAAACGCAGAAAAATTGTCTCCTCGCGATGCACGCTTGCTTTGTAACGCCCCGAATTCCAAATGAGGCTGAATTCGAAGTTCCACAGGATCTTTACACTTTACTTCATACAAGTTTACAAGGAAATTTGAACTTTTTTCTATAATGCAACAGATTCCTTTACAATTATTTACACAGCGGGAGGTAAAATGAAGTACAATAATGAAAATTATACAATTTCAACATCTTTAACATTTAAATAAATTAACAGAAGTATATCAACTTTATATCTTCATGAAAATCCAACACCTGCATATAAAACTGTGGGCATGTCAGTTGCTTACAACCGACGAAAAATGTTATATACGGACATTCTCTCTATGCCGAAAATATAACGATCTTAATACCTTAACAAACCACAAACTTGTATGCAAATAAAGTGTTAAATGTGACTACTCTAAACATGTAAGTGTATGCAATGCCTTAATGCCTAATGTAGATATTTTATACTAAGATGACACTAATGCATACTTATTCGGATTCTATGCATCCCATACTACATAGGTCTGAGGGCAAGCACCTACGTACTCCACATTAAAGGGTTCGATCCCCTGCCATGAAAACTACCTAGTAATAAAATCAAGGTTTAAACATTCCACGAGTACGGATCCCAGTCCCGGAGTACACCGCCCGACTGTTATAACAGACTCCTCGTCGTGCAAATATCCCGCAAGTGCCCCTCTAGCCCTGGTATACTTATATACACTATAGTACGGCAGACTATCCGTCCGACTACACATAGTCCCGGATTTAAAATAAAAGCTCGTCTCCATCGAAGCAATCTCAGTCCCAGAGTACACCGCCCGACTGGGTCTATAGTCCCGGAGTACACCGCCCGACTATAAAGAAGGCCCCACTTACGTTTGCCCAAGGTTACTACATCTTCACTAAGTACCTAGTTCTTAAGTTCAAGATATGAATAAATTATCATACCTAGAGTTAGTTTTACCCCGTACCGAACTTAATCACAAATACCGAGATAGCTCCATGGCCATATGTCAAAAATATAACTCAAATCTTTTAATTCAACAATGTCGGTACCCAGGGTCTCACTAAACTCTAGATCACAATCTTTCATGTACAAGAATTCATGGGTACTCATACCCTTCAATAATCATGTATTAAACTCAATGTATTCTTATCTTCAACTTATTCACAATTAAATCAATGTCTTATCTTAGCATCATTCATGATTCATTTCTTCATTCACCATTCTTTAAAAGAAATATTTCTTTTCATAGAATTACCTACTTTAAAATCTCTTTAACAATTTAATCACATGCAATATATCTGAAACCACATCAACTACTTCTTTAATCAAATAAGTGCATAATCTCTTCAAGAGAAATCAATTCACATAACAATATTTTACTCTTCTTCTAAGAATAAATGTCACACTCTTAAATAAATGATTTTGAAGTCAATAACTCATTTTCTATTTAATTTCACTTTTAATTCCTCAAAATATACATGAAAAATTATGAAACTATTTTAAATAAATTCTATATCATTTTATAGGAATATTAGAATTTTTTCCCAAATTTTCTTTGCATGGGAACTCATTTAAAATCCAAAAAAAAAAAATGGTGCCGACAGGTTTCGAACCCAGGCTCCCCCGACCAACACAGCGACAGCCTTAAGGCTCTCCCACTAACCAAGAAGTCCAAGAGACTTCTCTGCCATAATGACAGATCAAAATCCCCAAATACTGACTCTCAGGTTTGGATTTAATTAAACGAAAACAAAATAAAAGGGGTCTAACAAGTTTCGAACCCAGGACCTCCCGCATGATACAGTATCGACTTATGGTGCACCCGCTAGGCAGGAAGTCCATTGCGACTACTGGTTGGGAAACACAACAATGTTGTTTTGTTCAATTTTACTGTTATTCAATTTTCTTCACAAACTCAATTTTTCATTCGATCTAATCTTTCATTAGGATGCAATTGTTTTATCTAGACTGAGTTTGCTCGAGGACAGTAACTCACGAAATTTTAATTGATATTTTAGACATTATATCTAAATTTCAAACTATTTCCTCTCATTAATGAACATGAATTACATTTCTTCAATTTAATCAAAATAGCAATTTGTATCTTTTACAACCAGTTAAATGAATCTTTGTGTACCAATTAATCTTCACTAAAAATTCATTTTAACTACAAGGGAAGTCTCAACAATTTTTCATACATTTATATATTTCGACATTTGTAAATTAACATGCATATTTGCTCATGGCAATAACTCATTGTTTCATTTGTCTCATTTCTAACTAACATGATGGCAATTAGTTTCTTAATCATAACAAAATTTCTAGAATTCATGGCACAACACAATAGCATGAATTTTTTCTACATTTATCACATCAAGTTTATCTATACTACTCATTTCATTACTAGCATGCATTCCCATCATTTAGAAAGCACAAGATCACCCACCTCTTATGAAGAATTTGCAAACAGGATGATGAGATACAACTTCTAGGGACTCTTAGCTCCAACAAGCAACACTTAGTCCTTCTCCTCCTAGCAAGAGCACTCCAAAAAGCCTCCAATGCAACAAAAACACTCCAACTCTCTTTCTTTTTCCTCTCTTGATTTCTTTTGTTTTTGGTGTGAAATGAGAAGAAAAATTGGGTTATTTATAGGACAAAAAGAATGGCTAAAATGTAATCTCATCCACCTAATAACTACCTACTCACCTTTTCACTTTCCCACTACTCCAGCTCTCCATCTCTCTAACCCCCACTCCCGGCCTCTCTCTCTCTCCCATAACCGATCTCTAACTCTTTTTCTTCCACACGTGCACGTGTTGTGTACTAGTGCACACACACACACAAAAATAAATACAATCCTATAATTCTAATATGTATATTAAAAGTTATTACATGTCCTGTGTGAGTCTATGCACAACTAAAATTAATGGGCTTGTCTTGTGGGCTTGCTTTTAATTAATTTAATTAATTAGTCTAGTGGGCTAGAATCTATTCTTAGGTCCATAGGTTTAATGAAAGGCTAATAAAAAGACTCATGCATGCTAAAATAATAAATGAGAGTATGAAAAATAAAGTTGGAAAAATTAGCACGTGCATCATACGTGCAAAAATTTAAAATTGTATTAAAATAAAAAAATACGGGATGTTACAGTACTCCCTCCTTAGAATAGTTCCGTCATCGAAACTACACTTAAGAGTGATAAAGGACAAAGAAAGAAATGAAAAGAAAAGAGTTTACAAATTTTTAGTTGAAAAACTCAGGGTGATCTCTCATCATCCTCTCCTCTGATTCCCAAGTAGCCTCCTCAACAAATTGGTTCCTCCAAATGACCTTGACCATAGGTATTGTCTTATTTCTCAAGACCTTCTCTCGACGATCCACAATCTCTACTGGATGTTCGGCATAGCTCAAATCAACTGCAAACCCTCTGGCACTTCTGGCAAATGATGACTCAGATCCGGAATATAACCTCATAGCATAGACACATGAAAGATATTGTGTACTTGGCCCAACTCTTCCGGTAATTCTAACCGATAAGCTGTCTTCCCAATCCTTTTCAATATCTTATAAGGGCCTATGTATCTCGAGGCTAATTTTCCTCTCCTTCCAAACCGAATCACCCCCTTGGTCGGAGACACCTTCATAATGACAAATTCACCTTTATCAAACTCGAGGTCTCTCCTCCGGTTGTCGGCATAACTCTTCTGCCTGCTCTGTGCGTCGACTAACCTCTTCCTAATCAGCTAGATCTTTTCTGAGATCTGCTGCACAATCTCCGGCCCATACAGCTGTCGTTCCCCCACTTCATACCAACATACCGGTGTCCTGCACTTCCTTCCATACAGAGCCTCATACGGTGCCATCCCAATCCTTGCTTGGAAACTGTTGTTGCAGGCAAATTCCATAACAGCCAAATGCTTCTCCCAACTGCCACCAAAGTTCAACACACAACATCTCAGCATATCTTCCAGTGCCCTGTTGACTCTCTCATCTGCACATCAGTTTGAGGATGAAAGGGAAATCAGTCTTCATCCCCAAAGCTGCTTGAAGACTCCACCAAAAATGCAAAGTGAAATGCGCATCTCGATCGGAAACTATCGATAGCGGAACTCCATGAAGTTTCACAATCTCGCCAACATACAACTCGGCCAGCTTCTCCATCGACCAAGTAAGCTTCATCGCCAAAAAGTGAACCGATTTGGTGAGTCGGTCCACTATCTCCCAAATTGCATCATTGCCCTTGGAACTCTTTGGCAAACCTGTGATAAAGTCCATGTTGATACAATCCCACTTCCACTTTGGGATGGGTAATGGCTGCAACAAATCCCCAGTTTTCTCATTCTCGACTTTGACTTGTTGACAAACTGCACACCTGGCAACAAACTCAGCCACATCTTGCTTCATCCCTGACAACCAGAAATATAACTTTATGTCCTTATACATCTTGGTACTCCCTTGATGCATGGATAATAAAGTAGCATGCGCTTCTTGAAGAATACTCTTCTTCAGTTTTGCTTGATCGGGCACACACAGCCGCTCTCCAGACCACAACACTTCATCCTTCACCTGAAATCCTACCAACCTGCCAACGCCAACCTGCTCAATCATCTCCTGAATCTTTGGATCGGTCTTCTGACTGTCGATGATCTTGTCTCTCAAAGTTGGTTGAATCCTTAACTGGGCTAAGGAAGCTCCCAAACCTTGCAAAACCACCTCAATCCCAGCTCGATCAAGCTCCTCTACCAACTTCTTCTGAGTTGTGATCTGTAACGCCCCGAATCCCAAATATAACTGAATTCGTGAGTTCTATAGGATCTTTACACTACATTTAGTACAATTTTACAAGGAATTTTGAACTTTTCACTTTACATCATAGTTTACATGAAACTTTACACTTTACATTTGCACAGCGGAAGTAAATTTACAACATTTAAACAAATGTACAACAACATTGAATAATCTTTAAGCATCTGTTCCTCTTTAATCTTTATCATGTCAGTTACCCTGCATACAAAACTGTGGGTACGTCAGTTTATTCAACCGACGAACATTATACACGGCCATCCTCTCTATGCCGGAAATAGTATAACTCATTTTCTAAATTTAACAAACACAAACTTGTCAAATATCAAACTAAAGGGACTACCCTATTGATGTCGTGTTGTGATTGTGCACTTAGTCCTTAATGCAGTTATTTATATTACATGACACTAATGCACACTTGTTCGGATTCTATGCATCCCATACTACATAGGTCCAAGGGCAAGCCTCTTATTCGTTCTTCATCTTTGTAGGGTTCAATACCTCGTCATGACTTAATCTACTACTGTAACTACGGTGAGTATCCTAGATGATCTATGAGTACAAGCATGTATACAGGACCCTGGAAAGGAATTCCACGCCATGTCTTGACTCATCAAGCATGCATTCTGTGGCAATTCAGCCTCCTCCTTGAACATGATCCTCTTGCAGTCACCAAACATCCCACAAGCATTGCTAAAGTCCGATCATTACTGAGTTGTGCCCACGCCATGTCTTGACTCATCAAGCATGCATTCTGTGGCTCACACACCCGCACTGTAAACTCTAACTCTCACACTTGTGTTTTTCTTTCACTTTCATCACGTCTTCACTATGCACTATTTTCTTTAATTTAATAGAATCATGAACAAAATCAAAGCTCTAGAGTTAGCCTCTCCACTAAACCGAACTTATTCATTCATTCAAACGTGACCAACCTTGGTCTTTCATTTCAAATTTCATTTTATTTCTTTCCAATTGCCGGGGGAGACTTAGCTACTCTTTTGTTTCAATTCCAATTCACAATTTTCAAAATTGAGCATTTCCAACTCATAAGTTCATTTTCATAATCATAACAGATTTTCTTTTTCAATAGCATGATCTCTAATTTATTCATAAGTCCATAGCCATACTTGGAATTCAATTATTCCTTGTGTATTTCATCAATAAAATCACAACACTATTGAATATTCACATTTCATATTTTTCACACTATTCTCCAATGAGAAAAAATTCCCATCACATCACATAATATAATTTCTATCTTTATTTCGCTTCTTTCCTATCAATTTATTTCAAGTCATTTTGCAAAGTGCAACTTTCATAATGTACAAGTGTATAACCATAGTTCTAAATTACACATTTATTTTTAAAACATACTCCATTTAATGCCAATAATCCTCAAATTATTTTTCACAAGTCCCACATAATTTTAGGATAATAACCATATTTTTTCATAATTTTTTAATCATAAAAAATCCTCAAAAAAAATGTTTTCCCCACAACTAAATACTGGCCGAGCCCAGTATTCGAACCCACGACCCCAGAGAAAACCACCGAAGGCACAGACCACTAGGCCGAACGCTATATGCGTTAGAAGGAGAGGCTAAGAGCATCTAATGCTCTCGGCCACTGTTATTTTTATGTTTTTAAAAAAAAGAACAAAAGTATGGTGCCAAGGGGATTCGAACCAGCAACCTGAGACCCGAAACCTACTGTAGCAAATAGAGTCATCCCATCCACTTGAGCTATGTGCTCGGGTTGTCAATAGTGCAACTCGAAGTTTATTTAAAACAATTCTCTCTGTTTATTAGAACATTTCGATATTCAACAAGTTCTCATTTCCTTTCGCTTTTATAAAATTTTGCTGTAAATTTCTAGATTGACTAATACCATCATAAATTATACTCCAGCATATAGAAAATAATTTTTTCAATAATTAATACATATTTTTCATACAATTGATTCGAATTATAAACTAGCACTACCACATTTCTTCTTTTTCGACATTTCTTACAATTAACATCACTAATCTCTTTATTAGCAATCTTCATATTAGTTCTCTGTTTTTAATCATTTCCCAAACATACAATCTATATCTTAATTCATTCATTTCAACATTATCATAAAGACCCATTTAAACACATAAAGTAGCATGGTCATTCTACTAACTTTTGTATCTAATTTTTGTTGTAGATTATAAAAAAAATTTCAAGCAATCCATGGCTATAATCAATTCGTACACAACTTAAATTTTAATAATGGAACCACATACAATTGCATATTCACATTTCAATCAATCAACAGGTCATTTTTCCAATTAAATGTGTACTCTTATTAGTCTTTTTCATGCATCATTCTTTCTAGCATGCTTCCTAATTAGAAATACGGAAAATTACCCACCTTAATTTGGAGAGAAATACAACTAGCAACCTCCTAAACAAATGTCCTTGCCACGAGAGTGGTCCTCCTCCTAGATGCGCACACCCGAGCTTCAAGAACACCAAACCCGAGCCTCCCTTGGATTGATGCCGGCCTCTCCTCTTCTTGATGCAAGCACAATTCTCCACACACACAAACTCAATCTTTTAACTCACTTGCTAGACTACTAGATAATGTATTTTGAACTATAGGTTTGGAGAAAATAATAAGCACAAGAATAACTAGGCTAGGGGGGGGGTATTTATACTAAAAATCTAGGAAAATGGAAGGCTAGGATTAACTTAGGAGTTGGGATTAAAAGGCTAGGATTCAAGGAGGAGTTACAATAACCAACCATGATCAAGTAACCACCACCCATGACTCCACTTGAATTTTTCAATTCCCTCCAAAAGATCAAAACCGGCCTACCTTGTGTGCATTTGCACGTGTACGTCTAGTGCACGTGCATGCAACTTGGTCTCCACTTTTTTTTGTACATTATATTTTTCATAAAAAATAATCTTTAAAATGTATTCTACATTACAAGTTGTATTTAAAAATAAATTAGCTCATAGGCTTTAGTTTTTGAGCCAAAATAATAATTATAAAAAGATAACAATTAAATTAGATTTGGGCTTTTTTTTAAAAAAGGCTTTTTGTCTATTTGAAAAAGAGCTTTACACAAAATAATTAAATAGCACATATATAAATATCTATACTGAAAAATAATTACCAAAATATTGCACGTGCACACTACGTGCAAAATAAAATAATTTTCATTAAATGAAAATCGGGGCATTACAACACTCCCTCCTTAGAATAGTTCCGTCCCCGGAACTACAGTCAAGAGCGCGAAACAAAACACAAACACTCACAACAAGCACAAGAAAGAATACAAAGATACAAATCAAGCAAAAAGCTCAGGATAGTCTTTCAACTTCCTCTCCTCAGACTCCCAAGTAGCCTATTCAACCAAATGGTTTCTCTAGACTACCTTGACCATCGGTATCGTCTTATTCCTCAAGACTTTCTCTCGACGATCAATAATCTCGACAGGAGACTCGATGTAACTCAGATCCAACTGCAAACCTTTCGGCACTTCAGGCAAATGATAACTCGAATCTGGAATATAACCTCTCAGCTTAGACACGTGAAAGACATTGTGCACCAGAGATAACTCTTCCGGTAACTCCAGCCGGTAAGCAGTTTTCCCGATCCTTTTCAATATCTTGTACGGGCCTATAAACCTCGGAGCTAATTTCCTGCCTTTGCCAAATCGAATCATACCTTTACTGGGCAATACTTTCAGAAAGATGAAGTCACCGACCTCAAATTCAAGGTCCCTTCTCCGGTTCTCTGCATAGCTTTTCTACCTGCTCTGAGCCTCTACCAACCTTTTCCTGATCAGATCAATCTTCTCAGAGGTTTGCTGCACAAGCTCAGGACCAAACAACTGACGCTCCCCAACTTCAAACCAACAAACAGGTGTTCTGCACTTCCTGCTATACAAAGCTTCGTACGGTGCCATCCCGATGCTAGTCTGAAAACTGTTGTTGTAGGCAAAATCTACCAAAGATAAATGCCTTTCCCAACTGCCTCCAAAGTCTAGTATACAACACCGAAGCATATCCTCAAGAATACGGTTGACTCTCTCAGTCTGCCCATTGGTTTGCGGATGAAAAGCAGTGCTGAAATCCGTCTTGGTACCCAAAGCTGTCTAAAGACTCCTCCAGAAATGCGAAGTAAACCGGGCATCTCGATCAGACACGATAGTTGACGTAACACCATGAAGCCGGACGATCTCGCCAACATACAAATCAGCTAACTTGTCCATCGAAGCATTGAGTTTCATCGCCAAAAAGTGAGCGGACTTGGTTAGTCGATCGACTATAACCCAAATCACATCATTGCCTTTAGGACTCTTAGGCAATCCCGTAATGAAATCCATACTGATGTTATCCCACTTCCATTCCGGAATAGGTAACGACTGTAATAGACCTCCGGGTCTCTGATTTTCGGCTTTGACTTGTTGACAAACCTTACACTTCGCCACAAATTCAGCCACATCCCACTTCAAACCTGATCCCCAGAAATACGGTTTGATGTCTCTGTACATCTTAGTACTTCCAGGATGTACCGACAAAAAAGCAGTATGTGCCTCCTAAAGAATACTCTCTTTCAGGTCTGCCTGATTTGGAACGCATAGCCTCTCTCCAAACCACAGCACTCCATCCTTGATTTGAAATCTGGGCAACCTGCCAGCACTAACCTGCTCCTTCATCTCTAAAATATCAGCGTCAACCTCCTGACTTGCAATGATCCTTCCATTCAGTGTAGGCTGAATCCTCAACTGAGCTAAAGATGCTCCCAATCCTTGCAAGACAACTTCAATACCGGCTCGGTCCAACTCTTCAATTAGATGCTTCTGAGTTGTAATCAAACTGGATAAACTGCTCTTGCGACTAAGTGCATCTGCAACAACATTAGCTTTCCCAGGATGATACTTGATCTCAGGTCGCATGTCCTCAAGCACTTCAAATTCAAATCCTTCTGCTGATATATGTACTTCAAACTCTTGTGGTCCGTGTACATGTTCAATTTCTCACCGTACACGTAGTGTCTCCATTGCTTCAGGGAAAAGATAATCGCAGCCAACTCCAGATGATGAGTCGGATAATTCTTCTCATGCGGTCGTAGTTGCCTAGACCCATAAGCGATTACTTTTCCTTCCTGCATTAAGACACAACCAAGCCCACGATGTAAAGCATCGCTATAAACATCATACTCAACACCTGCTCTAGGCAAAGCCAAAATAGGTGCAGTAGTCAGCTTCTCTTTCAACTCCTGAAAGCTTGCCTCACATTGCTCAGTCCACTTGAAGTTCACATTCTTCTTGGTCAGACTAGTAAGCGGCACGGCTATCTGAGTATAACCTTGAATGAATCTCCTGTAGTATCTAGTCATTTCAAGAAAACTTCTGACTTCCTTCACTGTAGTAGGCCTAGCCCAATCTCTCACTGCCTCTATCTTCTGAGGGTCAGTTGCCACTCCCTCCTTAGAAAGGATGTGACCTAGGAATGCCACTGCAGATTTTCAGAAATCACACTTGGATAACTTGGCATACAACTCCTGCTCTTCCAGCTTCTTCAAAACTGCTGCCAGATGCTCGGTGTGCTCCTCCTCCGACTTGGAGTACACGAGAATATCGTCGATAAATACCACAACGAAAGAATCAATGAACGGCCTCAGAACTCTGTTCATCAAGTCCATGAAGATTGCGGGTGCATTCGTCACTCCAAATGGCATAACTAAGAATTCGTAATGCCCATGTCGAGTTCTAAATGCAGTTTTGTGCACATCTTCAGCTTTCACTCGAACTTGGTGATATCCTGATCGAAGATCTATTTTGGAGAAAACAGTTGCACCTTGTAGACGATCGAACAAGTTATCAATTCGGGGAATAGGATACTTATTATGAACAGTGACCTTATTCAGCTCTCGGTAATCAATGCACATTCTCATCGATCCATCCTTCTTCTTTACCAAAAGCGCTGGTGCTCCCCAAGGTGACGCACTAGGTTGAATAAAGCCTTTCTCCAACAGTTCCTCAATCTGCCGTTTCACCTCATCCTGTTCCACTGGAGCCATCCTATACGGTGCCATAGAAATGGGTGCACTTCTCGGTTGAACAGTGATGCTGAACTCTACATCACGATGCGGGGTTTACCCAGGAAAATCATCCAAGAACACAGTCGGATAGTCCCGAAGCACAGGAATCCTTTGCACTTCCATAGGAATCTCTTCCTTGCGGATAGCTGCCACCAGCCTAGAACACTTCTTCTTCCCTTGGAAAGTGACTTCAGGTCCTCCTGGAGCCTTCACTATTACCGTCTTGGTCTTACACTCGATGCTTGCACTGTACACCTGTAATGCCCCGATTTTTCATTTAATGAAAAATTATTTATTTTGCAAGTAGTGTGCACGTGCAATATTTTTGGTAAATATTTTCATCTTGATGAGTATAGATATTTAAATATGTGTTTTTAATTATTTCTATATAAAAGCCTTCTTTCAATTAAACAAAAAGCCTTTTTCTTAAAGCCCAAAATTTAATTCATTTATTTTATTTTAAAATTATTATTTTGGCCCATAAATTAAAGCCCATGAGTTAATTTAATTTTAAATACAACTTGTAATGTAGAATACAATTTAAAGATTATTTTTATACAAAATTTAATGTACAAAATTTTGGGGACCAAATTGCATGCACGTGCATTGCACGTATACGTGCAATGTGCACCATCCTAGGTAGGCCGGATTGCATCTTTTGTAGGGAATGGGAAAATTTGAGTGGGATCATGGTGGAGATGGTTACTTGATCATGGCTAGTTAGTGTAACTCCTCCTTAAATCTAAGCCATTTGTTCCTAACTCCTACTTCAATCCTAGCCATCCATTCTCCTATTTTTTTAGTATAAATACCCCCCCCCCCTCCCTTTTGGCTAGTATTCTTGTGCAAATTAATTCTTCCAAACCTATAGTTAAAATACAAGTATCTAGTAGTTAGTAAGAGAGTAAAAGGTTGAGAGATTGTGTGGGATTTTTGCTTGCATCAAGAAGGAAAGAGGCCGGCTATCAAGGGAAGGTGCTCTCGGTTTGGCTTTGTGGAGTGCTCGGGTTGGCTTGTGCGCGTCGACGATGAGGGGAATCGCTCTCGTTGCAAGGACATTCGTTTAGGAGGTTGCTAATTGTACTTTTTTTCAATAAGGTAGGTAAATTTTCCATGTTTCTAATTAGGAATGCATGCTAGATTAAATTGAATGAATGAAGCATGAAAAAGATTAATAAGAGTACACATTTAATTGGAAAATGACTTATTGATTGATTGACATATGGATGTGCAATTGTATGTGGTTCTATTAGTAAAGGCAAAATTGTGTGTGAATCGATTATAGCCATAAATTATTGGAGAAGTTTCATTATCTACATCACAAATTATGTACACAAAAGTTAGTAGATTAGCAATGCTACTTTATGTGTTAAATGAATCTTTGTGTTTTATTGAAATGAGTTAAATTATAGATTTGTATGTTTGGTAAACGATTAAAAACAGAAATTAATATGAAGAATTGCTAGTAAAGAGATTTGAGATGTTAATTGTTAAGAAATGTCGAAAAGAAGAAATGTGGTAGTTATAATGTAGAATTCGAATTTAATTGTATGAAAAATATGTTTTTATGGTTAAAAAAATTATTTTTACATACTGGTGTGTAAATTATGTGAGGAAGAACCAATCTGGAATTTTACAGTAATTTTTATAAAGACAAAATGAAATGAGGACTAGTTGAACATCGAAACGTTTTGATAACAGAAAGGAATGATTTAAGTAAACTTAGAGTTGTACCATTGACAACCCGAGCGCATAGCTCAAGTGGTTGGGACGGCTCTATTTGCTACAGTGGGTGTTCGGAGCCCAGTTCGCTGGTTCGAATCCCTGTGGCACCATACTTTTGTTTCTTTTTTTTCAAAAATTGTAAAAACAACAGCCGAGAGCATATAATGCTCTCAGTTCTCCTTATAACGCATGTAGCATCCGGCCTAGTGGCCTGTGCCTTGGGCGGTTTTCCCTGTGGTCCTGGGTTCGAATCTTGGTTTCGGCAGTTTGAAAAAAATATTTTTTTTGAGTGTTTGGATGATTGAAAAATTTTGGATAAAATATGATTATTCTTCTAAAAATCTATGGGACTTATGAAAAATAATTTGGGAATTATTTACATAGAATAAAATATGATTTGAGAATAAATGTGTAAATAGAACTATGGTTCTACATCTATATATTGGTGAAAATTATATCTTGCAAAAAGAACTTGAAATGAAGGATTAGAAAATTAATATAGCAAAGAAAGAAATTATATTGTGTGATGGATGTGAATTATTCTCATTGGAGAATAGGGTGAAAAATGTGAAATGTGAATATTCATTTAGTGATGTGATTTCAATGTGAAATTGATATTTGATGAAGTATAAAATTCCATGTGTGATTATAGACTATTGAATAATTTAGAGATCATGCTATTGAAAAAAAAATAAAATCTGTTATGATTATGAAAATGAATTTATGAGTTGGAAATGCTCAAATTGGAAATTGTGAATTGGAATTGAAACAAAAGAGTAGCTAAGTCTCCCTCGGCATTTGGAAAGAGATGAAATGAAATTTGAAATGAAAGACCAAGGTTGGTCATGTTTGAATAAATGAATAACTCCGGTTTAGTGGAGAGGCTAACTCTAGAGCTTTGATTTTGTTCATGATTCTAATATAAACTAAGGAATAGTGCATAGTGAAGACGTGATGAAAGTGAGTGAAAAACACAAGTATGAGAGTTAGAGTTTACGGTGCGGGTATGTGAGCCACAGAATGCATGCTTGATGAGTCAAGACATGGCGTGGGCACAACTTAGTAATGATCGGACTTTAGCAACGCTTGTGGGATGTTTGGTGACTGCAAGAGGATCGTAATGGTAATCGCAATGTACCAACGCAGCAGACTGGGAAGAGATCGTACCAACCAGGGCGAGTATTTGCCTTGACAGAAGCTGATGCCGATGAGGTTGATCATGTCATCACTGGTACGAGGGCAGATGTTTAGAGGTTTATGTCATTTCTTTTCCCGCTGTTTAGTGAACTGTTACGTAATGAGTGTGTATTTTGTAATAGGAGAATTTATCTTAATGGAATGAAAGCTGTTGTGTTGTTCGATACTGGATCCTCTCATACTTTTGTGTCTCCTAAATTTGCTAAAGTGTTGGGAGTTGAACCGAAGATTTTTCCACGCAAGATCTTAGCAGTAGCTACTCCATCAGGGAAAACTTTAACCACTGATTGGTACTATGCTGATTGCGAGATTGTGATTGGAGATCGAATCTTTAGGATTGATCTGATCGAGCTGACTATCTTGGGAGTCGATGTTATCATTGGCATTGATTGGATGTCGGTGTACAGTGCAAGCATCGAGTGCAAGACCAAGACGGTAACAGTAAAGGCTCCAGGAGGACCTGAAGTCACTTTCCAAGGGAAGAAGAAGTGTTCTAGGCTGGTGGCAGCTATCCACAAGGAAGAGATTCCTGTGGAAGTGCAAGGGATTCCTGTGGTTCGGGACTATCCGACTGTGTTCTTGGATGATTTTCCTGGGTTACCCCGCATCGTGATGTAGAGTTCAGCATCACTGTTCAACCGGAAAACGCACCCAATTCTAAGGCACCGTATAGGATGGCTCCAGTGGAACAGGATGAGGTGAAACGGCAGATTGAGGAACTGTTGGAGAAAGGCTTTATTCAACCTAGTGCGTCACCTTGGGGAGCACCAGTGTTTTTGGTAAAGAAGAAGGATGCATCGATGAGAATGTGTATCGATTACCGAGAGCTGAATAAGGTCACTGTTCAGAATAAGTATCCTATTTCCCGAATTGATGACTTGTTCGATCGTCTACAAGGAGTAGCTGTTTTCTCCAAAATAGATCTTCGATCAGGATATCACCAAGTTCGAGTGAAAGCTGAAGATGTGCACAAAACTGCATTTAGAACTCGACATGGGCATTACGAATTCTTAGTTATGCCATTTGGAGTGACGAATGCACCTGCAATCTTCATGGATTTGATGAACAGAGTTCTGAGGCCGTTCATTGATTCTTTCGTCGTGGTGTTTATCGACGATATTCTCGTGTACTCCAAGTCAGAAGAGGAGCACACCGAGCATCTGGCAGCAGTTTTGAAGAAGCTGGAAGAGCAGGAGTTGTATGCCAAGTTATCCAAGTGTGATTTCTGAAAATCTGAACTGGCATTCCTAGGTCACATCCTTTCTAAGGAGGGAGTGGCAACTGACCCTCAGAAAATAGAGGCAGTGAGAGATTGGGCTAGGCCTACTACAGTGAAGGAAGTCAGAAGTTTCCTTGGAAAGACTGGATACTACAGGAGATTCATTCAAGGTTATGCTTAGATAGCCGTGCCGCTTACTGGTCTGACCAAGAAGAATGTAAACTTCAAGTGGGCTGAATAATGTGAGGCGAGCTTTCAGGAGTTGAAAGAGAAGCTGACTACTGCACCTATTTTGGCTCTGCCTAGAGCATGTGTTGAGTATGATGTTTACAGCGATGCTTCACATTGTGGGCTTGGTTGTGTCTTAATGCAAGAAGGAAGAGTAATCGCTTATGGGTCTAGGCAACTACGACCGCATGAGAAGAATTACCCGACTCATGATCTGGAGTTGGCTACGATTATCTTTGCCCTGAAGCAATGGAGGCACTACGTGTACGGTGATAAATTGAACATGTACACGGACCACAAGAGTTTGAAGTACATATATCAGCAGAAGGATCTGAATTTGAGGCAGCGAAGATGGTTGGAAGTTCTTGAGGACATGCGACCTGAGATCAAGTATCATCCTGGGAAAGCTAATGTTGTTGCTGATGCACTTAGTCGCAAGAGTAGTTTATCCAGTTTGATTACAACTCAGAAGCATCTGATTGAGGAATTGGATCGAGCAGGTATTGAAGTTGTCTTGCAAGGATTGGGAGTATCTTTAGCTCAGTTGAGGCTTCAGCCTACACTGAATGGAAGGATCATTGCAAGTCAGGAGGTTGATGCTGATATTTTGGAAATGAAGGAGCAGGTTAGTGCTGGCAGGTTGCTCGGATTTCAAATTAGGGATGGAGTGCTGTGGTTTGGAGAGAGGCTATGTGTTCCGAATCAGGCGGACCTGAAAGAGAGTATTCTTCAGGAAGCGCATGCTACTCTTTTGTCGGTACATCCTGGGAGTACTAAGATGTACAAAGACATCAAACAGCATTTCTGGTGGTCAGGTTTGAAGCGGGATGTGGCTGAATTTGTGGCGAAGTGTGAGGTTTGTCAGCAAGTCAAAGCCGAAAATCAGAGACCCGGATGTCTATTACAACCGTTACCTATTCCAGAATGGAAGTGGGATAACATCAGTATGGATTTCATTACGGGATTGCCTAAGAGTCCTAAAGGCAATGATGTGATTTGGGTTATAGTCGATCGACTAACCAAGTCTGCTCACTTTTTGGCGATGAAACTCACGGCTTCGATGGACAAGTTAGCTGAGTTGTATGTTGGTGAGATCGTCAGGCTTCATGGTGTTCCGTCAACTATTGTGTCTGATCGAGATGCGTGGTTTACTTCGCATTTCTGGAGGAGTCTTCAGACAGCTTTATGTACCAAGACAGTTTTCAACACTGCTTTTCATCCACAAACCGATGGGCAGACCGAGAGAGTCAACTGTATTCTTGAGGATATGCTTCGGTGTTGTATACTAGACTTTGGAGGCAGTTGGGAAAGGCATTTACCCTTGGTAGAGTTTGCCTACAACAATAGTTTTTAGACCTAACATTGGGATGGCGCCGTACGAAGCTCTGTATGGCAGGAAGTGCAGGACACCTGTTTATTGGTTTGAAGTTGGGGAGCATCAGTTGTTTGGTCCTGAGCTTGTACAGCAAACCTCTGAAAAGATTGATCTGATCAGGAAAAGGTTGGTAGAAGCTCAGAGCAGGCAGAAAAGCTATGCAGACAACCGGAGAAGGGACCTTGAATTTGAGGTCGGTGACTTCGTCTTTCTGAAAGTATCGCCCAGTAAAGGTGTGGTTCGTTTTGGCAAAGGCGGGAAGTTAGCCCCGAGGTTTATAGGCCCGTACAAGATATTGAAAAGGATCGGGAAAACTGCTTATCGGCTTGAATTACCGGAAGAGTTATCTTAGGTGCACAATGTCTTTAATGTGTCTATGCTGAGAGGGTATATTCCAGATCCGAGTCCTCATTTGCCTGAAGTGCCGGAAGGTTTGCAGTTGGATCTGAATTACATCGAATCTCCTGTCGAGATTGTTGATCATCGAGAGAAAGTCTTGAGGAATAAGACGATACCGATGGTCAAGGTAGTCTGGAGGAACCATTTGGTTGAAGAGGCTACTTAGGAGTCCGAGGAGAGGATGTTGAAGGACTATCCTGAGCTTTTTGCTTTATTTGTATTTTGTATTTTGTAATTTTTTTGTATTTTCCTTGTGCTTGTTGTGTTTGTGTTTGTTTTCTCGCTCTTGACTGTAGTTCCGAGGACGGAACTAATCTAAGGAGGGAGTGTTGTAATGCCCCGATTTTTCATTTAATGAAAAATTATTTATTTTGCACGTAGTGTGCACGTGCAATATTTTTGATAAATATTTTCATCTTGATGAGTATAGATATTTAAATATGTACGTTTTTAATTATTTCTATATAAAAGCCTTCTTTCAATTAAACAAAAAGCCTTTTTCTTAAAGCCCAAAATTTAATTCATTTATTTTATTTTAAAATTATCATTTTGGCCCATAAACTAAAGCCCATGAGTTAATTTAATTTTAAATACAACTTGTAATGTAGAATACAATTTAAAGATTATTTTTATACAAAATTTAATGTACAAAATTTTGGGGACCAAATTGCATGCACGTGCATTGCACGTATACGTGCAATGTGCACCATCCTAGGTAGGCCGGATTGCATCTTTTGGAGGGAATGGGAAAATTTGAGTGGGATCATGGTGGAGATGGTTACTTGATCATGGCTAGTTAGTGTAACTCCTCCTTAAATCTAAGCCATTTGTTCCTAACTCCTACTTCAATCCTAGCCATCCATTCCCCTATTTTTTTAGTATAAATACCCCCCCCCCTTTTGGCTAGTATTCTTGTGCAAATTAATTCTTCCAAACCTATAGTTAAAATACAAGTATCTAGTAGTTAGTAAGAGAGTAAAAGATTAAGAGATTGTGCGGGATTTTTGCTTGCATCAAGAAGGGGAGAGGCCGGCTATCAAGGGAAGGTGCTCTCGGTTTGGCTTTGTGGAGTGCTCGGGTTGGCTTGTGCGCGTCAACGAGGAGGGGAATCGCTCTCGTTGCAAGGACATTCGTTTAGGAGGTTGCTAATTGTACTTTTTTTCAATAAGGTGGGTAAATTTTCCATGTTTCTAATTAGGAATGCATGCTAGATTAAATTGAATGAATGAAGCATGAAAAAGATTAATAAGAGTACACATTTAATTGAAAATGACTTATTGATTGATTGACATATGGATGTGCAATTGTATGTGGTTCTATTAGTAAAGGCAAAATTGTGTGTGAATCGATTATAGCCATAAATTATTGGAGAAGTTTCATTAACTACATCACAAATTATGTACACAAAAGTTAGTAGATTAGCAATGCTACTTTATGTGTTAAATGAATCTTTGTGTTTTATTGAAATGTGTTAAAATATAGATTTGTATGTTTGGTAAACGATTAAAAACAGAAATTAATATGAAGAATTGCTAGTAAAGAGATTTGAGATGTTAATTGTTAGGAAATGTCGAAAAGAAGAAATGTGGTAGTTATAATGTAGAATTCGAATTTAATTGTATGAAAAATATGTTTTTATGGTTAAAAAAAAATTATTTTTACATACTGGTGTGTAAATTATGTGAGGAAGAACCAATCTGGAATTTTACAGTAATTTTTATAAAGGCAAAATGAAATGAGGACTAGTTGAACATCGAAACGTTTTGATAACAGAAAGGATTGATTTAAGTAAACTTAGAGTTGTACCATTGACAACCCGAGCGCATAGCTCAAGTGGTTGGGACGACTCTGTTTGCTACAGTGGGTGTTCGGAGCCCAGGTCGCTGGTTCGAATCCCTGTGACACCATACTTTTGTTTCTTTTTTTTTCAAAAATTGTAAAAATAGCAGCCGAGAGCATATAATGCTCTCAGTCCTCCTTATAACGCATGTAGCATCCGGCCTAGTGGCCTGTGCCTTGGCCGATTTTCCCTGTGGTCCTGGGTTCGAATCATGGTTTCGGCAGTTTGGAAAAAATATTTTTTTGAGTGTTTGGATGATTGAAAAATTATGGAAAAAATATGATTATTCTTCTAAAAATATATGGGACTTATGAAAAATAATTTGGGAATTATTTACATAGAATAAATTATGATTTGAGAATAAATGTGTAAATAGAACTATGGTTCTACATCTATATATTGGTGAAAATTATATCTTGCAAAAAGAACTTGAAATGAAGGATTTGAAAATTAATATAGCAAAGAAATTTATATTGTGTGATGGATGTGAATTATTCTCATTGGAAAATAGGGTGAAAAATGTGAAATATGAATATTCATTTAGTGATGTGATTTCAATGTGAAATTGATATTTGATGAAGTGTAAAATTCCATGTGTGATTATGGCCTATTGAATAATTTAGACATCATGCTATTGAAAAAAAAAAGAGAAATCTGTTATGATTATGAAAATGAATTTATGAGTTGGAAATGCTCAAATTGGAAATTGTAAATTGGAATTGAAACAAAAGAGTAGCTAAGTCTCCCCCGACATTTGGAAAGAGATGAAATGAAATTTGAAATGAAAGACCAAGGTTGGTCATGTTTGAATAAATGAATAAGTCCGGTTTAGTGGAGAGGCTAACTCTAGAGCTTTAATTTTATTCATGATTCTAATATAAACTAAGGAATAGTGCATAGTGAAGACGTGATGAAAGTGAGAGAAAAACACAAGTATGAGAGTTAGAGTTTACGGTGCGGGTGTGTGAGCCACAGAATGCATGCTTGATGAGTCAAGACATGGCGTGGGCACAACTCAGTAATGATCAGACTTTAGCAACGCTTGTGGGATGTTTGGTGAATGCAAGAGGATCGTGTTCAGGGAGGAGGCTGAATTGCCACAGAATGCATGCTTGATGAGTCAAGACATGGCGTGGAATTCCCCTCCAGGGTCCGGTGCACGTGCTTGTACTCATAGATCATCTAGGATACTCACCGTAGTTACAGTAGTAGATTAAGTCATGACGAGGGATTGAACCCTACAAAGATGAAGAATAATTAAGAGGCTTGCCCTCGGACCTATGTAGTATGAGATGCATAGAATCCGAACAAGTGCGCATTAGTGTCATGTAATACAAATAACTGCATTAAGAACTAAGTGCACAATCACAATACGACATCAATAGGGTAGTCCCTTTAGTTTGAAATGTGACAAGTTTGTGTTTGTTAAATATGGAAAATAAGTTATATTATTTCCGACTTAGAGAGGATGGCCGTGTATAATGTTCGTCGGTTGAATAAACTGACGTACCCACAGTCTTATATGCAGGTAAATGACATGATAAAGATTAAAGAGGAACAGATGCTTAAAGATTATTCAATGTTGTTGTACATTTATTTAATTATTGTAAATTTTACTTCCGATGTGCAATGTAAAGTGTAATATTTTTATGTAACTCTGATGTAAAGTGAAAAGTTTAAATTTCCTTGTAAAATTGTACTAAATGAAGTGGAAAGATCCTGTAGAACTCTCGAATTCAGTTGTATTTGGGATTCGAGGCATTACAACACCAACATCTAATCAATGCCAATGATAACATCGACTCCCAAGATAGTCAGCTCGATCAGATCAATCCCAAAGATTCTGTCCCCGATCACAATTTTGCAATCCGCATAATACCGATCGGTGGTTAAAGTTTCCCCTGATGGAGTAGCTACTGCTAAGATCTTGCCTAGAAAAATCTTCGGTTCAACTCCCAACACTTTAGCAAATTTAGGAGACACAAAAGTATGAGAGGATCCAGTATCGAACAACACAACAGCTTTCATTCCATTTAGATAAAGTTCTCCTGTTACATAATACATACTCATTACGTAACAGTTCACTAAATAGCAGGAAAAAGAAATGACAAAAACCTCTAAACATCTGCCCTCGTACACGTGATGACATGATCTACTTCATCAGCATCAGCTTCCGTCAAGGCAAATACTCGCCCTGGTTGGTACGATCTCTTCCCAGTCTGCCGCGTTGGTACATTGCAATTCTCCCTCCGTGGTTTGAGACATTGAGATTGGTAATGTCCCGTTTCACCACAGTTGAAGCAAGTTACCGCAGGAGGTCTCACCACATTGTTCCCAGGTCCTCCAGCCACACTAATAGTGTTCGCCCCTGTCGGTTTGAACCTTTGTGCAGATGGTTGTCCCTTGAAACTTCCAGAATGTGTAGGCCTCTTTCCAGACTGCCAGTTGTTTCTCCGATTCTGAACAACATGAAACTGCTCCATGTCTACTTCAGTGGTTGCTGCTCTCTTGACCAACTTGTCGAATCTTCTGATACCAAGAGGTATCATCTGGGACCTCAAGCTCGGCCTCAATCCCTGCTCGAACTTACGAGCCTTCTTAGCCTCATCCATCACTAATTCCGGAGCATGCCTAGAGAGCTGAGTAAACTTGGTCTCGTACTCCCTAACTGACATGCCACCTTGCTGTAGTGATAGAAACTCCATAGCCTTCTTCTCTTGAACATCGGAGGGAAAATAGTGACTGCAGAATTCTTCCAGAAATTCCTCCTAGCCGAGAACTATGCCTCCCATTGTCCTCTTCATCGACTGCCACCACACAGCCGCGTCCTTCTCAAGTTGCAGAGTCGCCAACTTCACCTTACTGCCTTCAGGGGTCTCCAGCACTTCAAAGATCGTCTCTACCTGACGAATCTAGTTGTCAGCCGCATCAGGGTCTGACTTCCCTTCGAATACAGGTGGTTTGATTCGTTTGAACGATTCCACTAGTTTAATCGCCTCGGGCACTAGATTCACAGGCCCCCTTCCTTGGTTCTGATTCATGGCCACGGCGTTGAGCGTCTGATAGACCCTCGCAAGTTCCGTTCCCAGATCCAGACCTTCACCGTTTCTAGCTCCTCTTCTAGCCATATTCTCATGCAAAAGATCTATTAAATTCGAAGTATAAGACATGAATTTTAAATCAACTTGCATTTCATTGAATTCCAAACTTTATACATTCGAATTGAAAAACATTTCTTGACATCAGAATGAAAACAGTAGAAGCTACAACAGTCTAACTCCTACGGTTCCTCTTCGCTTCTCGAAGTTCTCCCCGTAGTTTATCAACTTCTTCCTTCAGCACATCGGTCATATTCTTCCTCTTCTCGAGTTCCCATACCCGATGACTGAGAACTGCAAAGTCGTCCTTACGCTTTACCAATTGAGCCTCCAACAGTCCAACTCTCTCCCGCAGTATTTCTACCTGCCTCTGAAGAGATATCACAAGACCATTTGGAACTGGTTCTTCTTCTTCGTCAGAAGAGTCATCAGATGAATCCGGAGGTGGGGTGATCTCTCGTGATTCAGGCCATTCTTCTCCGTCAGAATCTGCTTGCCCTGAGTAGTACTCTTCCTCGGAATCTGCTTGTCCAGGATGGTACTCTTCCTCGATGATATACCAGTCGTCGTCTCCAGCAGGATTGAAGTGATCAGCCATCTTAGAAATAGAGAGGAAGAAGCATAAGTCATAGAGCAACACAAATGTAAGTCACTTACATTTAAATCTCCAGACTCAAACACGCACTCTAATGTCCACTTCTACGGTGTCGTTCCTTATAAATTTGTACAAGTGTGAAGCGTGGCTCTGATACCACTCTGTAATGCCCCGAATTCCAAATACAACTGAATTCGAGAGTTCTACAGGATCTTTACACTTCCTTTAGTACAATTTTACAAGGAATTTTGAACTTTTCACTTTACATCAGAGTTTACATCAAACTTTATACTTTACATTTGCACAGCGGAAGTAAATTTACAACATTTAAATAAATGTACAACAACATTGAATAATCTTTAAGCATCTGTTCCTCTTTAATCTTTATCATGTCAGTTACCCTGCATACAAAACTGTGGGTACGTCAGTTTATTCAACCGACGAACATTATACACGGCCATCCTCTCTATGGCGGAAATAGTATAACTCATTTTCCATATTTAACAAACACAAACTTGTCACATATCAAACTAAAGGGACTACCCTATTGATGTCGTGTTGTGATTGTGCACTTAGTCCTTAATGCAGTTATTTATATTACATGACACTAATGCACACTTGTTCGGATTCTATGCATCCCATACTACATAGGTGCAAGGGCAAGCCTCTTATTCGTTCTTCATCTTTGTAGGGTTCAATCCCTCGTCATGACTTAATCTACTACTGTAACTATGGTGAGTACCCTAGATGATCTATGAGTACAAGCACGTATACAGGACCCTGGAGGGGAATTCCACACCATGTCTTGACTCATCAAGCATGCATTCTGTGGCAATTCAGCCTCCTCCTTGAACACGATCCTCTTGCAGTCACCAAACATCCCACAAGAGTTGCTAAAGTCCGATCATTACTGAGTTGTGCCCACGCCATGTCTTGACTCATCAAGCATGCATTCTGTGGCTCACACACCCGCACCGTAAACTCTAACTCTCATACTTGTGTTTTTCTCTCACTTTCATCACGTCTTCAGTATGCACTATTTTCTTTAATTTAATAGAATCATGAACAAAATCAAAGCTCTAGAGTTAGCCTCTCCACTAAACCAGACTTATTCATTCATTCAAACGTGACCAACCTTGGTCTTTCATTTCAAATTTCATTTCATTTCTTTCCAATTGCCGGGGGAGACTTAGCTACTCTTTTGTTTCAATTCCAATTCACAATTTTCAAAATTGAGCATTTCCAACTCATAAGTTCATTTTCATAATCATAACAGATTTTCTTTTTCAATAGCATGATCTCTAATTTATTCATAAGTCCATAGCCATACATGGAATTCAATTATTCCTTGTGTATTTCATCAATAAAATCACAACACTATTGAATATTCACATTTCATATTTTTGACACTATTCTCTAATGAGAAAAAATTCCCATCACATCACATAATATAATTTCTATCTTTATTTCGCTTCTTTCCTATCAATTTATTTCAAGTCATTTTGCAAAGTGCAACTTTCATAATGTACAAGTGTATAACCATAGTTCTAAATTACACATTTATTTTCAAAACATACTCCATTTAATGCCAATAATCCTCAAATTATTTTTCACAAGTCCCACATAATTTTAGGATAATAACCATATTTTTTCATAATTTTTTAATCATAAAAAATCCTCAAAAAAATGTTTTCCCCACAACTAAATACTGGCCGAGCCCAGTATTCGAACCTACGACCCCAGAGAAAACCACCGAAGGCACAGACCACTAGGCCGAACGCTATATGCGTTAGAAGGAGAGGCTAAGAGCATCTAATGCTCTCGGCCACTGTTATTTTTATGTTTTTAAAAAAAAGAACAAAAGTATGGTGCCAAGGGGATTCGAACCAGCAACCTGAGACCCGAAACCTACTATAGCAAATAGAGTCATCCCAACCACTTGAGCTATGTGCTCGGGTTGTCAATAGTGCAACTCGAAGTTTATTTAAAATAATTCTCTCTGTTTATTAGAACATTTCGATATTCAACAAGTTCTCATTTCCTTTCGCTTTTATAAAATTTTGCTATAAATTTCTAGATTGACTAATACCATCATAAATTATACTCCAGCATACAGAAAATAATTTTTTCAATAATTAATACATATTTTTCATACAATTGATTCGAATTATAAACTATCACTACCACATTTCTTCTTTTTCGACATTTCTTACAATTAACATCACTAATCTCTTTATTAGCAATCTTCATATTAATTCTCTGCTTTTAATCATTTCCCAAACATACAATCTATATCTTAATTCATTCATTTCAACATTATCACAAAGACCCATTTAAACACATAAAGTAGCATTGTCATTCTACTAACTTTTGTATCTAATTTTTGATGTAGATTATAAAAAAAATTTCAAGCAATCCATGGCTATAATCAATTCGTACACAACTTAAATTTTAATAATGGAACCACATACAATTGCATATTCACATTTCAATCAATCAACAGGTCATTTTTCCAATTAAATGTGTACTCTTATTAGTCTTTTTCATGCATCATTCTTTCTAGCATGCTTCCTAATTAGAAATACGGAAAATTACCCACCTTAATTTGGAGAGAAATACAACTAGCAACCTCCTAAACAAATGTCCTTACCACGAGAGCGGTCCTCCTCCTAGATGCGCGCACCCGAGCTTCAAGAACACCAAACCCGAGCCTCCCTTGGATTGATGCCGGCCTCTCCTCTTCTTGATGCAAGCACAATTCTCCACACACACAAACTCAATCTTTTAACTCACTTGCTAGACTACTAGATAATGTATTTTGAACTATAGGTTTGGAGGAAATAATAAGTACGAGAATAACTAGGCTAGGGGGGGTATTTATACTAAAAATCTAGGAAAATGGAAGGCTAGGATGAACTTAGGAGTTGGGATTAAAATGCTAGGATTCAAGGAGGAGTTACAATAACCAACCATGATCAAGTAACCACCACCCATGACTCCACTTGAATTTTTCAATTCCCTCCAAAAGATCAAAACCGGCCTACCTTGTGTGCATTTGCACGTGTACGTCTAGTGCACGTGCATGCAACTTGGTCTCCACTTTTTTTTGTACATTATATTTTTCATAAAAAAATAATCTTTAAAATGTATTCTACATTACAAGTTGTATTTAAAAATAAATTAGCTCATGGGCTTTAGTTTTTGGGCCAAAATAATAATTATAAAAAGATAACAATTAAATTAGATTTGGGCTTTTTTTTTAAAAAGGCTTTTTGTCTATTTGAAAAAGGGCTTTATACAAAATAATTAAATAGCACATATATAAATATCTATACAGAAAAACAATTACCAAAATATTGCACGTGCACACTACGTGCAAAATAAAAATAATTTTCATTAAATGAAAATCGGGGCATTACATGATCAATCGGGACAAACTGCACTTCTTGTTGAGTGCATCAGCCACGACATTGGCCTTTCCCGGATGGTACTTGTTCTCGGGTCGGATGTCCTCCAACACTTCTAACCATCTCCTCTACCTCAGATTCAAGTCCTTCTGCTGATAAATATACTTTAGACTCTTATAATCCGTGTACATGTTGACTTTCTCCCCGTACATGTAGTGCCTCCACTGCTTCAAAGCAAAGATAATCGCTGCTAACTCCAGATCATGGGTTAGGTAATTCTTTTCATGCGGTCTCAGCTGTCTAGACCCATAAGCTTTTACCTTTCCCTCTTGCATCAGCCCACAGCCCAAATTGCGATGGGAAGCATCGCTGTAGACATCATATTCGACTCCTGCTCTTGGCAAAGCCAAAATGGGAGTGGTAGTCAACCTTCCCTTCAACTCTTGAAAGCTAGCTTCACACTGCTTCGACCATTTGAAACTCACGTTCTTCCTTGTAAGTCCTGTGAGTGGCACAACTATTTGGGCGTAACACTGAATGAATCTTCTGTAGTATCCAGTTAAACCCAGAAAGCTCCTAATCTCTTTCACTGTGGTCGGTCTTGGCTAATCTTTCACTGCCTCAATCTTTTGTGGGTCAGTAGCCACTCCCTCCTTGGAAAGGATATGACCCAGGAAGGCGACTTTGGTTTTCCAGAAGTCACATTTGGACAGCTTTGAATACAGTTTCTGCTCCTATAGCTTCTTCAGTACCTCTGCTAGGTGCTCGGCATGCTCTTCTTCTGACGTGGAATAGACCAATATGTCGTCAATGAACACAACGACAAAAGAATCTATGAACAGTCGCAGGACCCTGTTCATCATGTCCATGAAGATAGCTGATGCATTGGTTACTCCAAACGGCATGACTAGAAACTCATAGTGACCATACCTGGTTCTGAAAGTCGTCTTATGCACATCTTCTTCCTTTACTCGGACTTGGTGATATCCTGACCGCAAGTCTATCTTGGAGAAAACAGCTACTTCTTGTAGACGGTCGAACAGATCATCGATTCGAGGAATTGGATACTTGTTCTGCACTGTAACCTTGTTCAACTCTCTGTAGTCGATACACATCCTCATCGATCCATCCTTCTTCTTCACCAAAAGAACTGGGGATCCCCAAGGTGATGTGCGGCCTGATGAATCCTTTGCCTAACAACTCTACGATCTGCAACTTGATCTCATCTTGCTCAACCGGCGCCATTCTGTATGGTGCCTTGGAAATGGATGCACTCCATGTCTGAGCGGTGATGCTGAACTCAACATCTCGATGAGGAGGAAACCCAGGTAGGTCAAGAAACACTGCTGGAAAATCCTGGACCACTCGAATCTACCTCACTTCTTCAAGAATCTTCTGCTCCGCCAAAAGCTGCTACCAACTACTTACACTTCCTCTTCCCTTGAAATGTAACTGCTGGTCCTCCTGGTGCTTTCACCACAATCTCCTTGCTCTTGCACTCAATAGTGGCACTGTAAACTGACATCCAGTCTATGCCAATAATGATGTCGATCCCCAAAACTGCCAACTCAATGAGGTTGATGCCAAAGAGCCTGCCTCCGATCTCAAGATCACACCCTTCATAATATCGATCGGTAGTCAAGTTTTCTCCTGACGGAGTAGCCACAGATAGAACTTTGCCAGGAAAAATTTTAGGTTCGACTCCCAATCGTTTTGTAAATGAGGGTGACACAAATGCGTGCGATGATCCCGTATCAAATAAAACTGATGCTTTTATTCCATTTATCTGAATATCTCCTGTTACATAAGAGTACTCTCATTACATAATATTTATTACATAAGTGGAAAAGCAATAAGCAACTAAACATCATCTCCCATACCCGTGATGACATTGTCTACATCATCAGCATTGGCCTCCGTCAAAGCAAACACTCGCCCCTGCTGGAATTGCTTTTGCCCTGGGTTGGACTGCTTCTGACCGACCCTTCCTGCTGAAGCTGAGGGCAAAATGGCTTGATGTGACCCTCCTTGCCACAAAGATAACAAGTCTTTCTTATCTGCAAGTTGGTACACCCAGGAGCTAAGTGGCCTGACTCTCCACACTTGAAGCAGGTGGGTACCCTTTCAGTCACTGCAACAGCATTTGCTCCGGTTGGTTTGAAACGCTATGCTGGGGGCTGTCCCCTGAAATTGCCCGGCACTGCAGGCCTCTTGCCAATGCTCCAATTACTCCTCTTGACCTGCACTGCCTAGAAATGGTTCATATCTGACTTAGTAGCGGCAGCCCTCCTGACCCACCTCTCAATCCTTCGGATACCTAGGGGTATCATGCGGGTCCTCAAGCTTGGCCTCAACCCTTGCTCAAACTTCTGTACCTTCTTAGCTTCGTCCAGAACCATTTTCGATGCGTAGCTTGAGAGTTGGTTGAATTTGGTCTCATAATCCCGCACTGTCATACCTCCCTGCTGCAAGCCGAAAAATTCCATAGCCTTCTTCTCATGAACATCCATGAGAAAATAGTGACTTCTGAATTCTCCAAGAAACTCTTCCCAAGTAAGCTACACATTGCCCAAAGTCCTCCTCAGTGATTGCCACCAAACTCCTGCATCTTTCTCTAGCTGGATGGTGGCCAACTTCACCTTACTTGCCTCAGGGGTGTAACTCCTGTTTCCCCGTATTTGTATTTTATACCGTATTTTTCGCAATTGTACTTTTTTGTCTATTTGAGATTCCGTATTTTATTTCAGTTCGAATAAAATTATTATTCTGGTCTCAACTCGAATTGTGGGTTTCCTTTATCAAATTCGATTGTGTGCCATCTTGCACCGTTCTTCGTGAGAGATAGCCGATTCTTCTCGTTCATCTTTCTAATCCCCATTATTGTGTATTTTTGACCGTTTCTTCTGTTGGGCCCTTTTTAAAACGGATCCCCTAAACTCTCAAACCCGCAAACCGCTAACCCTAGTATATAAACCCCTACCCTAACCCTAATTACTTTATACTGTTAAAACCTAATCTAATCCTTCCGCCGCTAATCATCTTCCCCACCTTCGTCTCCATCTTCTCGCCAACCAAACCCACCTCCTTCGACCCATCTCCGATCACCGCTCGCTCCAATCCGCCTCGTCTCCCTCTCGTCTTCACAGCCACCACCAGACCACCGTCGTCCTCCATCGCCATTAACCCAACACTCCCGAACCCATCGCCTCGCCACTTCGAACCCATTATCCGAACGCCTCGCCACCTCGACCCCTCACCGCCTCGTCTACCCCCTCAGCACCACCGCCTCCACAAACTCCTTCGACGTCGCTCCGTCGCATCGCCACAGCGCCGCCGAATCCTCGATTCCACTTCTCCCCTGTTCGAAACCACGAACAGAGCCCTCGCCACGCCGTCGCTTCTCGACGTCGTCGCCGCCGTCGTCGCCTCCGTCGTTGCCGTAGTCGCCGCCAGCGAAGCAGCCACGCCATTACCTCTCTCTCTCGAGCGCTACTCAGCCGAACGAAGAAGAAGAAGAAGATCGAAGAAGAAGAAGGAGGATTTGGGCGGGAGCAGATCGAAGCCGTCCGATCTCTTCAAGATCCGTGCGCACCGATCGCTGTTCGGTGTTCGTTCCGCAGCAGATCCAAGCGTGTTCGCTGTTCTGGGAGTGGATCCGGTGCACAGGAAAGATTCTATTGGGCGAATTTGCTGTTCCGTGTCCTACCCGCAGCCGATCCACTTGCTGTTCGCTGTTTTGGGCCGATCGTGTGTGCAAGGAAAGCTCGATCTCAGATCAGTTTTTGGACGCGCATTTCGAAGACATTTCCGGGGATTTTTGTACTCTATTTGCTTCAACAAGCGGAGATTTCAACCGTCGATTTAAGGCAAGTAACCTTGTACATCTTATTGTCCTAGTACAAGTCTCCTTGAAATACCACATGTAGTTAGTTTGTGACTCTCTTTGAATATCATAGTAAAACAATTTGAACCTTCAAACTCACCAATCTAAGAGTCACAAGATTTCATCGTATTAAATTATAATTCAATTGGACTCTTTTATCCCCGTGAACTTGCGAATCACATGAACATATGAATTAAGGACCCCTAGAAATTGTAGACGCATATAAATTTAGTGTTTTGGCAATTTATGATTATTATGACTGGAAAAATACTATTATTCGCTGTTTGATTCCCATTACCATGTGTTGTGCCACATAATGATTTTAGACACCAAATTACATAATTCTATGAAATCTACATTAGTGAATTATTTCCCTATGTTGCTGTCTGGATTTTCTTTTGCGGTTTCGACCCACTTATCTTTGGAATTTGGGCCCGAGGCCTGAATATGAAACGTAGATCAGGATGTGTAGATGTCGATAGACTCCAGAATGATTGAATTTGGAGTTACGGTCTAGGAGATATGGCCGTTATACTGCAGCTGTGTCAGTAGGCGCAGTTCTGTAAAAACTGCTGTATATTTTGACTTTGCGAATTATTTTAGCTGTACAAACAGCGAGTGTTTGACCCCAAATTTCATATGTAGTTGCTGGACACCCTATAGGACCTCCCCAATTTTTCTTAGAATTAAATTAGATTATTTCAACCCTGTTTCACATGTATAAATACAAGAACACAAAATCTGCCTGAACAAATGTGACAAGCCGGGGGTTATGGGAAAGACTATAGAGTGGACAACATAGGTAAGTGTACTCGGAAGGGGGCCCGTGTTTCCCAAGTTGTATGTTAAATGGAACTAAGTGCCACGTAGAACTAAGTGCCACGTCATGGGTGACGGGGGCCACCTCTAGAGCCTACGGGGGCCACCTCTAGAGCCCATTATATGATTACATGATGTATGTTTGAAATCACCTGGAACTAAGTGCCACGTAGAACTAAGTGCCACGTCATGGGTGACGGGGGCCACCTCTAGAGCCTACGGGGGCCACCTCTAGAGCCCATGGTTGATCACCTGCTAGTTTGATGCCTGAGTACACCGCCCTATAGACTCCATTACTAGGTCTAAGCGCAATTGATTTGACTGTAGCAACCATGTAGTATAATGGATGCATGTCGTGCTACCTAGATAGTAATAATTACAAGACTTGAACTTGACACCTGTCACTTGATACCTGATGATATGATACATGAAATATGATACCTGAGACTGAAAGCCTGGAACTTGATACTTGGACTCGACATATGAGACCTGACAATTAAATGACATATGAGACCTGACATTCAAAACAACATATGACACTAGACTTGAGGTTGTCGCTTGATATTAATTACCTTTATAGGTGTACCTGACATGTGATTCACCATTAGCAGTTGTTATCCAATCTAGTCATTATGATGTTCCCTCTTGCCAGCTAGACTTTGAATTTGCCACTACTTCTTATAACTCGGTTTATTCTTGATTCCAATTCTTGTTTTTCCCTTTCTTGTACTTGCTTTTACTATTTGTGGCCCTAGCTTGCACTAAGGGCATTTTCTCTTGTTTCCCCTTCGTTTTCCTGTTTATATTTATTAAGCAGACTTGGGAGACAAGTTATCTGCTGGAATTGGCGAGCAGACATTTCAGGTTTTGCTTGGAGCAAGGACCTGTTGCTTTTCTTAAGGTACTTATTTCTTCTGTTGTTTAAGACTTGTTTCCGAGTTTATACTTGATCCAGACATGTGAACTATTTGAACATTATTATTTGTTTAAATTGTTTTCTGTTGCTTAATAAATTATTCATGCATGCTTGGTTATATATATTTCTCTTGTATATTCTTGTTATGATGCTGAGTCGATCCTACAGCTTATGGATGATGTAAAAATCATTCGCTGGGCTTCGTCACGTACTCGTATTCCATATTTTTGGGAAGCGGGGCGTGACAAGGTTTTTAGTGGTATCAGAGCTCAGGTTTGGCTAATGTGTTAGTTTGACTAATACATTAGACACGCTTGACTCGGTCAGGATTAACTCAACATTAAACAGGCCATGCAACCACATGAATAATTTAATGGTCAACTCGATCTGGACACAAGTCTTATCATATCCATTTTGATCCCTTCATATTCAATTCTTTGATTCATTGTTTCCTTCCATCTCTTGCAGTCGTCCTGATTTATTGATTCCCTAACGGGTACAATTTATTCTTTCCGTACCCATATTCTTTTGCTTCCGGTGCAAGGAATTTCTTATTTCTGCTTGCCTCGTTGATCCCTTCTTATTTCAACTTGTGTGTCAATCATTGCCTTCCCTGCTTTGCATTCATTATCATTTGTTGATTCATATTGAGTATCATGTTGATTATTTCTTCCCTGCTATATTCTCTTTAATTCCGATTTTACCCCTCGTCCTTCTTCTTTCATATTCAATTCCTTAATTTTCTTTCGTCCCTTCTAGTCGTCATTCTCTTTAACTCCTTATTGGGTGTAGCTTCATTTTTCTCCTACTTATTTTTCTCTTTATAATTATTTTTCCGAATACTTTCTATATTTCGATTACTAATTGTCATATTTATTTTCGATCTTCTATAAAAATGTTTCTCAACAAAGATTTTATTATTTTGAACAATGGTGTATTTGACTTCACTTTTCATTTTCAATCGACTATATATTTCTACTAAATTATTATTAGATAAGACAAATTCTTATTTCGTTGTATAATGCTATTTTTACTACCATTAGTATCATTGCTATAATATTCACTATCATTACTAATATTATTATTATTGTTACTACTATTGATATTCTTATTGTTGTTTTCATTATTTCATTATTATTGTTAATATTATTATTATTGTTATCATTCTTTTGCTATTACTATTATTATTATTGTCATGATCATTGTTATTCTTATTGTTACTAATATGGACCTTTTTATATTATTATTATTATTGGTACTATTATTTTTTTTCGTTACTACTATCATTATTATTAAATTGTTTTGAGCCTGATCATGCTCAATTTTATATACATTTCACCACTTCGGTGCAACCTAATGTCGAGGCGGCAAATATGCAACTCGATGTCAATGGAGGCAAATTGCAACTGGATATCGGCGAGGCAAAATGTGCAGCCGAATATTTGGATGGCAATTTGAAACCTGATGTCGTGAAGGCAAATATGTAACTTGATGTTAAGGAGGCAAGATTTTCTACCTATTACTAATTTATTTTTCAAGACTCGTTACTTATATAATGAAACTGATGGTAAAAGAATATTTTTGTTATTATCGGTATTTGATGCTGTTTATTTCTGAGGCACGTGTGGAAGCACCAGGTGTGAGTTCGAACTCAATTTGTATTGAAGGAGATTGCCGCTCGTCTGCCGACCTTCGGTTGACCTTCTGGGGGCTACGATGAGCTCGGAAAGGTGTTGGAAGGTTGGGCTCGGATCGGAAGGGTCGGATCCGAGGTCTTGTGTACCTGCAGACGGTCCTGAAACACCGGGGTTTGTCCCGGTGGCGGACCCTCCGACGCTCTAGTCAGTCTCTGTGAGAGAGTAGCAATAACTAGGTGTATTTAAGTGGTAAAAGATTGATTACCTTCAAAAGGTGGGTGAGGGTCTAGTATTTATAGAAAATCCCAACCGGGTTTGGTTCCGCTTGGGGGCCGGGTTTGGATCCGAAAGCCCATGGGCCTGACGTGGCAGAAGGCCCAGGGGGTTTAGGGCGGTTGCTGTGAGACCAGAAGTGGTATAGGGCTGACGTGGCGAAACCCTTGGCGGTATTTGGAGCTGACGTGGCCCATCGTGAGTCCTCTGTGCCTCTGGGGGAATCGGAGGGCCTAGGCTGCGCCAGGTCATCCCTCCGCCCCGCCAGAGAGGGGGGACGGCATGAGGGACTGCTCCGGATCGGACTCCGGGGGATACTGAGGCTCGTCAGTACGAGGAAGCCGGCACTGTGGGGGCAAAACACGAGGTTCGGCGCCGACCCTGAAGGGGTCCGGAGCCGAACCAGGTCGGTATTCTTGCTTTTCTGAATAGGAATTGTATTGGGCCTTGGATGGGCCTCAGGCCATTTTTACACTGTCACACAAGCCCCCCACTCCTGCAGGGGGTGTGGGAGCTAGCCGTGGAGGAGTGCTCATGGTTGTAGAAAATGGGATGGTGAGTCATTGGATCTTCGTGAGAAGAGTACCCTGGTGCCAGACCCGACCCCGAGCCGGTCGAGGGATTATGGGCCAACAAGGGGGGTGGCGAGCCGTTGGCCTTCCTGAGAAGACCTCCCTGGTGCCAGACCTGACCTCGAGCTTGGCGAGGGATTACTGGAAGGCAAGGGCGATGGCGAGCCGTGAAGCCTTCCTGAGAAGACTGCCCTGGTGCTAGACCCGACCCCGAGCTGGCCGAGGGATTTCGGGCTAATCAAGGGGGATGGCGACCGGTTGGCGCCTCAGAGTGACTGAGCGGGGATATCCCACCATTCATGTGGTGTATTGAAGGCTCTCCGAGAATGGCGTGATGGTCCAATTTTCTAGGGGCATTTAATGGCGCCGCCTAATAAATGTAGATGGTGCATGGTTTTCCGTTGATTGACCTTCCCGGCGTCTCAACGGTTAGTCCCTGGGGGAGGTTATAAATACCTCCCCCCTCCATTGTAGGTATGATCAAAACAGGGGTGGCCCATTGGCTCTCAGAGGTGTCTGCTTCGGCGGACGCCTGTCTTTGGCTAATATTTTCGACCCTAGCAGCGTCGGAGAGGTGGTTACTCTGCCGCCCTGATCTTCTCTTGGATCTGATGGACCTTGATATGGTGGCCAGGTCTACGGGAGATCAGGGCGAGAGGGGTGACATCCTATATCCGTGCTGTGGGAAGAGGAGCTTCGGTTTAGTGGTGGTTTTGCCGTCTGGATCCCTTTTCGGGTCAGACTGCCCTGTCATGGAGGTTTGGCCCGGGGGAGATCCAGACGAAAAGACGCACCCACCGTATACCGGCCTTGGGGCTGAAGGGCCTCGGATGGGGGGGCCACCTCCCGTCGGGGGTCTGTCAGTCCGTCTTGATAGGGTTGTAGGCGATGGCGGTTTCTGTTCCACCCTCGAACAGTTCGGGGTTTCGGCCGCCGAGGCTGTAAGTCCCGGGCTGCTCGAGGGTGAGAGGGGAACTGGTCGAACGCTGGAGCCCGGGGCGTCTGTCATATGACGGTGCCTTAAAATTAAAAAAAAAGTTTTCTCCGTCGTGTATCTCACTCGACCCGACCCCAGAGTTAGGCCGTCAGTCTGGCGTCTGATGACGTCCCCCGCACAGGTTTCGAGAACGTGGCGCGATTTTCCAGGCGGCAGTTGTGCGTCAATCAGTGAACAGTAATCGCGGAAGTCGAGGAGCCGTTCTTCCCTTATATAAGTATTCCCCCTTTTTTCCCTTTTGCCCACTACAATCTTGCTGCTTCTTTCTTCAAAAAATCTCCCACCCCTTCAGCGTTTGCTCTTGCAGTTTGCCGTACTCGGTTCGCCTTTCCGAAGCGGTCCCAGGTTAGTTTGGTAAGTTTGTTTTATCTTTAGGCACAGATGGATAGGGCTCAGTCCGGTTCGTCGGCGTCGTCGTCCAGGGGGGAAGTAAAGCCTGACTCTCCGTCGACGTCGTGGGAAGAGCCCGTGTTCGAGGAGGGATCGGTGCCTGTTGTGGGCCATACTGGCTTGGCTTCTTTGGAGGGCTCCGTAGGTGAGGGGGAAGCGATACACAAGCCGAGGGTGTCGCGTACTCGACGTCCCTTTGTGGTGGAGAGTAGTGGGTCGGAGGGAAACGGCGAGGGTTCGGACGGCATTCGCGTGCTGGAGCTGTCTTCCGATGAGGAGAGTGGCGAGGGCAATACAGTGAGGAGATCCACCGCTCAGGGTCGAGGACCGTCGGAGCGAGTTAAGAAGGAGAAGAGGGCCCCAGGAAAACCGGGGTCGAGGACCGGCGGTTCGAGCAAGGCGCCTGTTTTCCGTAATTTGATGACTGGCTCGCCCGTCCAGCCGAAGCATTTCCGTCAGTATCCCGACGATCTTTCTGACCAGGAGCTCTTCGGAGTGCAACCCTCTTTGCCGAGCCGGGGGAGGGTGATGATGGACGCGATCTCGACCGTTTTGGAGGACGGGGATTTAGAGGTTCTGCAGCTGGCGTATCATATAGGGCCTGGTCACGAACTGCTGATGCCGAGCCCTACTCTGCGTCCCACCGATCCCTTGTCAGCTTGGTACTGTGTCTTCCCGGTGGACGCTTTTATCTCTGGCCTGAGGTTGCCGGTCCACCCGTTCATTAAGGACGTGTTGAACTGGGCCTCCTTGGCGCCCATGCAGTACGGGCCGAACTCTTGGAAGCAGATCATCTGCTTTATGCTGATGTGCGAGGAGCAGCAAGTACCCCTGCGGTTGAACGTGTTCCGTGCAATGTTGATGGTCAATCCGTCGGCCGAGGGTGTATACTATATCTCTCCCCGGAGCGGGGGGAAGGTCGTTCGCCACCACCCCGATTCCATCAAGGGATGGAAGGAGAAGTATTTGGTGATCCGGAGTGAAGAGCCATGGGACATTCCTACTCGATGGAACCACTCCAAGCCGAGCCACCCACCGCCGAGGCAGGGGGATCTGTCGGCAGATGAGTGGGGGTTTGTCGAGCGCCTCCGCCAGTCACCTAGCATTGATTGGACGGAGGTGACGGAGACCGCTCTGGCGAACGCTGGACTGAGCCCAGCTGTTATGCGTATGTAGTTGTTCCTTTCCTCTGGGTCCTTTCTTGCTTTCTTGCTCATTGCTCTTAATGGTTTTTCCTGCAGGTATGGATGAGGCATCGATCCAGGCGAGGCGGCTGGCCATGAAGAAGGAAAACGCCGAGAAGAAGAAGGCGGAGGCGGCGAAGAGGTCGAGGGAGCTGCCCCTTGTTATCTCGGAAGTTCAACTCGAGCCGAGGACCAAGAGGGGTCGCTCTGAGACGAGCAAGGGCGTGGCTTCTTCGAAGGGTCCGGGCCGAGCAGGGGCCTCTGTTCTCGACAAGGGGAAAGGTCCCTGGGTCGAGGCCGAGGAAGAGGATCCGGTGGTGGAGCTGTTGCGGCAGCGGTGGGCTCCTGACTGGTCGGTTCTGATGGGGGACCGCCTGACAGAGGAGGCCCAAGCCGTCGAAGTGGTGGAAAAGCTGGCGACCCCTTGCGATCGCAAGGCGATGGAGGGCGAGCCCGTAGAGGCGGCGTTCGCCCGCCTGGCACAGGCCACTGTGCAGGTAAGTCTGTCGACTCTGTCCCTCTTTGTTGATTTACGTGCCGAGGTCTCATCTTTGTCTGTCGTTGGTTGTAGGCCTGTATACAGGGGGCCAACATCAAGAACCTGTACGAGGCGTCCCTGGCTCAAGAGCGAGCTCGAGCGGAAAAGAGCGAGCTGGAGATGAAGGAGATGCGAATCGAACTCGAGGGTTCGCATAAGAGAGAACAGCAGCTGGAGCTCCAGCTCAAGGCCAAGGATGTGGAGTGGGAGAAGAAGGTGGCCTCCCTGAAGACGAAGTTTACCAAGGAGGCGGAGGAGGTGTTGCGCAAGGGCCAGCAGATGGTGATCGCGGCCCAGGACAAGAGCTATGAGAGGGCCCTCAGCCACGTGAGGCACTTCTTCCCGGCCCTCGATCTGTCCAATTTTGAGTATGATATGGAGATCGAGGGGACGTCGAAGACTCCGGGTGAAGCAGGGCCCGCCGTCGACCCCTCTTCCGACGCTCCCGTGGATCCGTCCGTCGGCGCGGAGGTGGGTCAATGAGTTGTGTAATTTTCGTCTTTCTTTTTCTCTCCCTCGATTGTGTTTGCCTCCCGCGGACTGGCCACCGCATTTTTTGTAAGAAACATTTGGATTTATAGTGGCAAGAAAAGTTTTTTGACCGGCCGGTTGGTTTGACCTCGGACATTTCTGAATCTTCTTGAGAATGTGTGTTGAGTTGGTTGGTTATCTTGTAGGTCGCGGCTATCCTTCCTGAAGGAGACTCCCGTAGTTTCTATGTGGCACGACTCCGGAGTAAGGTTAAGGTCCTGGAAGCTGCGCTGGCTCGCCACCGAAGGGGGGCTCGGGACACTGATGAAGCCTGTAACTTTTATCGGAGTAAGTTCGCCGTCTTGAGTGCGGAGGCGCGCCGGTTGAGAAGAGTGATGTGGGATCGGGAGCTCGGCGGGACGGACATCAGACGAGCCGGGCTAAGTACCTTGGAGCCGAGGTCCTCCCCTGGGGGGCTACCTCGCGACGTCTTTGTGGAGGAGGAGACGGAGATGCCTCGTTACAAGGCGATGCTGGGAGCCTCGTTCTCTTCATCCTTGGGTCGACTGGCGGAGGGGGTTCCCTCTGCGTTGCTGTTGTTGCAGTGGGCGCGACCGGATGACGCCCAGAGTTCGGTGGCTGGACCGTCGATTGGGGCTGAGGCTAAGGAATATCACAGCGAGGGGGGGGGGCCCCTAGTTGCTTGGTCGAAGTACTCTTTGTCCCTCGTTGGGCCCCGGGGGGGGCCCTGATCTACCTGATTTGAGAAGAGTGGAGCGGTCTTGTAACGGTCTTTGTTTTTTTCTTTCGTTTTATTTTTTCTCTTTGGGACGAAAAATAAAGGGGTATGAAAGAGGAATCCTTTTCCCTCCTTGCTCCGGCCAGTGATGCGGTATGAAATGTCGGAGGCAAGGTCTGGCCCCATCGTTCCGCGAGGGATCGAAGTGGGGCCTTAGGAAGGACCTTCGGTCCGGACTCGTATTGAGATTATCGAGACATTTGGGGGTTCGGATAAAAAGGCATATTTTTAGTATAAGGTAGGGAGGGCCGCTAAGGCAGCCCTTTACAAACGAGGGTTTACACCGAAAACAAAAGATTTACATATAGTCGGGCCATAGTCTACGCTCGTCCGGCGTCGAGGGGGAACACGCCTCCATCGACGGTGGTCATGTAGCATGATCGCGCTGCTTCTTGACTGCCTCGGACGATGCCGACTCCTTGAGGGGTGGGGAACTTGAGCTTCAGATGGTAAGCCGAAGGCACCGCTTGTAGGGAGCATAGTCCAGGCCGGCCAAGTATGGCGTTGTAGGCCGCCTTGACGTTGACCATCATGAAGTCCATGGATTCGGTCCTCTTGACAGGAGTCGACCCGGCGGTAACGTCGAGGGTAACAATCCCTTCTATTACGACAGGGACGCCTGAGAACCCGTGCAGGGTGTATCCAGCTGGCTTGAGTTTTCCTCGGGGTAACCTGAGTTTTTCGAAGGCTTCGAGAAAAAGAATATTCACCGAGCTACCGTTGTCGACGAGGATCCTGCGGACCTCACAATTAGCCATGTGGAGGTTGATGACGAGAGCATCGCAGTGGGGCAAGCGAACACCTTCAAGGTCTTCCCCTGAGAAGGAGACCGGCCTTGATTGTAGTTTGGGTGAGGGGTTGTCTTTGACAGCGTTCACCTCTCGAAGGAAGGCTTTTTTGGAAGTGTTTGATCCGCCTCCCATCGGCCCTCCGTGGACACAGTGCAAGATGAAAGGGATATCCGCGGCTCCCTCGGAGTCGGGGTCCCGATCCTGGGACTGGTTTGGAGCAGGGTTCGGAGGCGATTGCCTCCGGTTCCTAGCGTCTCGCCGATCCCGTGGGCCTTCTCGGGTGAACTCTCGGAGGTATCCTCTGGAGATGAGTTCTTCAATTTCGTCTTTCAGGGCTCGGCATTGGTCGGTTTCGTGCCCGTGATCTCTGTGGAAGCGACAGTAAAAGCGCTGGTCTCGATTCTTGTTGTTATTAGATCGGGGGGGTAGTCGGACAATGCCCTTGTCTTCGATTTCCAAGAGGATGGCGGAGATGTTATGCGTCAGGGGAGTGTACCTCTCGAAGCGGGGGACTGGCGGGACCTTCTTTATGGCCCCCGGGTCCCTTGGAGCTTTCTTCGGTGGTTCGCCTTCCTCGGTCTTCCGCTTTCCTTTCCCGGTGGCATCCCTGGCATCTTCGGGGTTGAGGGCCTCTTCTGCCCTAATGTATTTCTCGACCCTATTGAGGAGGTCGGGGAAGTCGATGGGGGGTCTCTTGGCCAGAGAGGCCTTCAGCTGTCCGGGGCGGACGTTGTGTCGGAATGCCGCTGAAGCGACGCCTGGGTCGAGGGAGGAGACCGACCTTGCCTCAGCGGTAAATCTCCGGACGAACATTCTGAGTGATTCCCCCTCTATCTGGTTGAGCCCCAGTAATGAGGCGCTGGTCCTTTCGGCCTTCCGGCTAGTGACAAAATGGGCAAGAAAATTGCCCTCGAGTTGGTCGAAGGAGTAAATGGAGCCGGGGGCGAGTTTCGAGAACCACTCGCGAGCAGGACCCCGAAGGGTGGCGGGGAAGGCTCGGCAGAGCAGGATATCCGAGGCGCTGTGAATCATCATGAGGGTTTTGAAACCCTCCATGTGATCAGCAGGATCTCCCTCGCCGTCGTAGGTCTCGAATTGAGGGGGCCGGAAATTCCGGGGTATTTCCGCTAGGAGGATGGGGGCGGAGAAGGGTGGACGGACAGGTCTGTACCCCTGAGCCATTCTTTGGTCGCCGTCCCTTATGTGATCGAGGCGGTCCTCCATTTCTTGTAGGCGTCTTAGGAGTACGTCATCGTCTCCCGGCTGGATCGTTGAAGGGCGGGATGCGCTGGCTTCGGCGTCCGACCCCGTTTGCGAATGGAGGGTTTCTTCCCTGGGGGCCCGTCGGAGGGCTCCCAGCATTTCTTTTCGGAAGTCTTGGAATTCCTTATGAGTGACGGGGGCTCTTTCGGCCCGGTTTGGTTGGTCCGAGGGTTGTCTTCCGACTCGGCTGAGCGCGGGTCTGCGTACCTCGGACGGTGGCCTCGGGCGGTTCGGGGCCGGGTTGGAAGCGGCCCTTCTCCTGCTGCGGGTAATCTTGCGGTTGAGGATTATTCCCCGGAGGTCGGGCTGGGCTGGCCGGCCGACGCTCCCTTGGGACTCCCGAGAGGGAGCCTTGTGTTTCGACGGGCGTGGCCTGGCTTTATTGGTGGGTGGGGGCGAGTCCCGTTGGTTGACGGAGGAAGCAGCCCCCTTGCCTTTGGTTGCCATGAGGATTCGGCTGTCGATGGCCTTTGAGGGTCTGGGTCGGATCGGCTTCTGGAGCAGCTCTTCCCACAGACGGCGCCAACCTGATGCTGTTTATTTCTGAGGCACGTGTGGAAGCACCAGGTGTGAGTTCGAACTCAATTTGTATTGAAGGAGATTGCCGCTCGTCTGCCGACCTTCGGTTGACCTTCTGGGGGCTACGATGAGCTCGGAAAGGCGTTGGAAGGTTGGGCTCGGATCGGAAGGGTCGGATCCGAGGTCTTGTGTACCTGCAGACGGTCCTGAAACACCGGGGTTTGTCCCGGTGGCGGACCCTCCGACGCTCTAGTCAGTCTCTGTGAGAGAGTAGCAATAACTAGGTGTATTTAAGTGGTAAAAGATTGATTACCTTCAAAAGGTGGGTGAGGGTCTAGTATTTATAGAAAATCCCAACCGGGTTTGGTTCCGCTTGGGGGCCGGGTTTGGATCCGAAAGCCCATGGGCCTGACGTGGCAGAAGGCCCAGGGGGTTTAGGGCGGTTGCTGTGAGACCAGAAGTGGTATAGGGCTGACGTGGCGAAACCCTTGGCGGTATTTGGAGCTGACGTGGCCCATCGTGAGTCCTCTGTGCCTCTGGGGGAATCGGAGGGCCTAGGCTGCGCCAGGTCATCCCTCCGCCCCGCCAGAGAGGGGGGACGGCATGAGGGACTGCTCCGGATCGGACTCCGGGGGATACTGAGGCTCGTCAGTACGAGGAAGCCGGCACTGTGAGGGCAAAACACGAGGTTCGGCGCCGACCCTGAAGGGGTCCGGAGCCGAACCAGGTCGGTATTCTTGCTTTTCTGAATAGGAATTGTATTGGGCCTTGGATGGGCCTCAGGCCATTTTTACACTGTCACAGTATTATTATTATTACTGTCATTTCAATTGATGTTATTATTGTCGTTTTCATCACCTTTACTACTGTTATTATTTTTATTATTATTACTGTTGCTTTATTGATATCATTGTTATTTTTGCTATTGTTATACTATTATTATCATTATTGATATTATTTTTAATGCTATTATTATTATTATTGTATTATTTTCATGAATGTGTTGAATTCTTCTTTGTCATGTATGTATTATCGTTATTATTAGTATTGTTGATATTTTTATTTCATCGTATTATTATTACCTGTATGATTATGACGGTTTTTATTTCTGTTATTATTATTGATATTATTATTATTATTTTGTTACTAATATTGCTAATTTTGTTATTATTATTGTTATTATTAGTTTTTATTGTCATTATTATTTTCTATTACTGTTGATATTATTATCATGGATATTGTTACTATTAGTATTCCTGTTAAAGTCATCAGTTTTGATGTATACTATATATTTTGATTATTTGAATTGAAGCTCAATTTTATATTCTTTGCATCCTTGTTTATATCTATCCTGAACCCATACTCTCTCTGATCTGGTGCCTCATTCCTTTCTTCCTGCTCGGATCGTCGCTTGGTGCCACGTGGTCTACAACATGTCTGGAGCTTGGAGTGTCACCATCAGAGTAACGCAGCGGTAGCGTGGTGGACCCATGACCCACAGGACCCAGGAGCATGTTGTTGTTTCTCCTTTCTTGTATTGTGTTTTGTTCCATTCCTTGCACCATTTGCTGTCCCCTATCTCTTGCTTTTGTTCTCATCCATTGACTTATTGCGTGGTGCATTTTTCCCTTGTCGCTCCCTTCTTCGATTCCAGCTCTTTCTATTCGTTCACCTCCTTGCCTTGTTATCTTGCAAGTCTTGTGGTGTTCAATGTTCTTCTTCGTTTTTGATACCGGTTATTTCCTTCTTGCATTCCATCCTACCATCATGTACTCATTCATTATTGGATTCAATTCTTTCCTGTCTTCCATCTCCTTGGTTTCAATTCTGCCAACTCCTTCATCGTATTTATTATCTTGTGTTATTTGGATCCTTTAGATACTGTTATTCTCTTTCATGCCATCCATTTGACCTCGTTGTTATCCACTCCCTTCTTATTTTGGTGTTCCACCAAGTTGACTTCTCCTTGGATCCCTTGTTTGTTACCGCCCTTAAGTTGCTTTACCCTGTCCTACGTACCGCCTAAGCAAATTTCGAAATTTCGAGGACGAAATTTTTGTGTAAGGTGGGTAGGATTTGTAACTCCTGTTTTCCCGTATTTGTATTTTATACCGTATTTTTCGCAATTGTACTTTTTTGTCTATTTGAGATTCCGTATTTTATTTCAGTTCGAATAAAATTATTATTCTGGTCTCAACTCGAATTGTGGGTTTCCTTTATCAAATTCGATTGTGTGCCATCTTGCACCGTTCTTCGTGAGAGATAGCCGATTCTTCTCGTTCATCTTTCTAATCCCCATTATTGTGTATTTTTGACCGTTTCTTCTGTTGGGCCCTTTTTAAAACGGATCCCCTAAACTCTCAAACCCGCAAACCGCTAACCCTAGTATATAAACCCCTACCCTAACCCTAATTACTTTATACTGTTAAAACCTAATCTAATCCTTCCGCCGCTAATCATCTTCCCCACCTTCGTCTCCATCTTCTCGCCAACCAAACCCACCTCCTTCGACCCATCTCCGATCACCGCTCGCTCCAATCCGCCTCGTCTCCCTCTCGTCTTCACAGCCACCACCAGACCACCGTCGTCCTCCATCGCCATTAACCCAACACTCCCGAACCCATCGCCTCGCCACTTCGAACCCATTATCCGAACGCCTCGCCACCTCGACCCCTCACCGCCTCGTCTACCCCCTCAGCACCACCGCCTCCACAAACTCCTTCGACGTCGCTCCGTCGCATCGCCACAGCGCCGCCGAATCCTCGATTCCACTTCTCCCCTGTTCGAAACCACGAACAGAGCCCTCGCCACGCCGTCGCTTCTCGACGTCGTCGCCGCCGTCGTCGCCTCCGTCGTTGCCGTAGTCGCCGCCAGCGAAGCAGCCACGCCATTACCTCTCTCTCTCGAGCGCTACTCAGCCGAACGAAGAAGAAGAAGAAGATCGAAGAAGAAGAAGGAGGATTTGGGCGGGAGCAGATCGAAGCCGTCCGATCTCTTCAAGATCCGTGCGCACCGATCGCTGTTCGGTGTTCGTTCCGCAGCAGATCCAAGCGTGTTCGCTGTTCTGGGAGTGGATCCGGTGCACAGGAAAGATTCTATTGGGCGAATTTGCTGTTCCGTGTCCTACCCGCAGCCGATCCACTTGCTGTTCGCTGTTTTGGGCCGATCGTGTGTGCAAGGAAAGCTCGATCTCAGATCAGTTTTTGGACGCGCATTTCGAAGACATTTCCGGGGATTTTTGTACTCTATTTGCTTCAACAAGCGGAGATTTCAACCGTCGATTTAAGGCAAGTAACCTTGTACATCTTATTGTCCTAGTACAAGTCTCCTTGAAATACCACATGTAGTTAGTTTGTGACTCTCTTTGAATATCATAGTAAAACAATTTGAACCTTCAAACTCACCAATCTAAGAGTCACAAGATTTCATCGTATTAAATTATAATTCAATTGGACTCTTTTATCCCCGTGAACTTGCGAATCACATGAACATATGAATTAAGGACCCCTAGAAATTGTAGACGCATATAAATTTAGTGTTTTGGCAATTTATGATTATTATGACTGGAAAAATACTATTATTCGCTGTTTGATTCCCATTACCATGTGTTGTGCCACATAATGATTTTAGACACCAAATTACATAATTCTATGAAATCTACATTAGTGAATTATTTCCCTATGTTGCTGTCTGGATTTTCTTTTGCGGTTTCGACCCACTTATCTTTGGAATTTGGGCCCGAGGCCTGAATATGAAACGTAGATCAGGATGTGTAGATGTCGATAGACTCCAGAATGATTGAATTTGGAGTTACGGTCTAGGAGATATGGCCGTTATACTGCAGCTGTGTCAGTAGGCGCAGTTCTGTAAAAACTGCTGTATATTTTGACTTTGCGAATTATTTTAGCTGTACAAACAGCGAGTGTTTGACCCCAAATTTCATATGTAGTTGCTGGACACCCTATAGGACCTCCCCAATTTTTCTTAGAATTAAATTAGATTATTTCAACCCTGTTTCACATGTATAAATACAAGAACACAAAATCTGCCTGAACAAATGTGACAAGCCGGGGGTTATGGGAAAGACTATAGAGTGGACAACATAGGTAAGTGTACTCGGAAGGGGGCCCGTGTTTCCCAAGTTGTATGTTAAATGGAACTAAGTGCCACGTAGAACTAAGTGCCACGTCATGGGTGACGGGGGCCACCTCTAGAGCCTACGGGGGCCACCTCTAGAGCCCATTATATGATTACATGATGTATGTTTGAAATCACCTGGAACTAAGTGCCACGTAGAACTAAGTGCCACGTCATGGGTGACGGGGGCCACCTCTAGAGCCTACGGGGGCCACCTCTAGAGCCCATGGTTGATCACCTGCTAGTTTGATGCCTGAGTACACCGCCCTATAGACTCCATTACTAGGTCTAAGCGCAATTGATTTGACTGTAGCAACCATGTAGTATAATGGATGCATGTCGTGCTACCTAGATAGTAATAATTACAAGACTTGAACTTGACACCTGTCACTTGATACCTGATGATATGATACATGAAATATGATACCTGAGACTGAAAGCCTGGAACTTGATACTTGGACTCGACATATGAGACCTGACAATTAAATGACATATGAGACCTGACATTCAAAACAACATATGACACTAGACTTGAGGTTGTCGCTTGATATTAATTACCTTTATAGGTGTACCTGACATGTGATTCACCATTAGCAGTTGTTATCCAATCTAGTCATTATGATGTTCCCTCTTGCCAGCTAGACTTTGAATTTGCCACTACTTCTTATAACTCGGTTTATTCTTGATTCCAATTCTTGTTTTTCCCTTTCTTGTACTTGCTTTTACTATTTGTGGCCCTAGCTTGCACTAAGGGCATTTTCTCTTGTTTCCCCTTCGTTTTCCTGTTTATATTTATTAAGCAGACTTGGGAGACAAGTTATCTGCTGGAATTGGCGAGCAGACATTTCAGGTTTTGCTTGGAGCAAGGACCTGTTGCTTTTCTTAAGGTACTTATTTCTTCTGTTGTTTAAGACTTGTTTCCGAGTTTATACTTGATCCAGACATGTGAACTATTTGAACATTATTATTTGTTTAAATTGTTTTCTGTTGCTTAATAAATTATTCATGCATGCTTGGTTATATATATTTCTCTTGTATATTCTTGTTATGATGCTGAGTCGATCCTACAGCTTATGGATGATGTAAAAATCATTCGCTGGGCTTCGTCACGTACTCGTATTCCATATTTTTGGGAAGCGGGGCGTGACAAGGGGTCTCTAGCACTTCAAAAATTGTCTCAATCTGCCTAATCCAGTCGTCTGCTGTGTCTGGATTTTCCTGGCCCTCAAACACAGGTGGCTTCATCCTTTTGAACGACTCTACCAGCCTGATTGCTTCAGGGACATGCACCGCTGGCCCTGGCCAAGCATTCCCGGTGATGTTGGCAGCAAAAGCATTTAAGGTCTGATATACTCGAGCTAGTTCGGTCTCCAAATCTAGCCCATTCTCACCGATATGCCCTTCGCCGTTCCTGTTCCTTTGTGCCATTTCTGAGTCATAAAATTCATCATTAATCATTATAAATAGCACAAATACTATCTCTTCAACAAAATTTATTCATTCCAAAATTAAACTTTTTACATTCAGAAAGAAAAAAAAAACTTGCTACATCACATCCATTGCATCCATTTAACAAAAGACATCCTAGATTCTACGGTTTCTCTTGGCTGCTCTGAGCTCTTCCCATAGTTCCTGGATTTCCTTTTTCATATCTTCAAATCTCTTATGCCGCTCCTGCTTGTCCCAGCGAGTGAGGTGGTCCAACTTGGCAAAGTGTCGATCATTCACGTGCTGAACCTTCTCGAGTTTGCACACTTGAAAACTGAGCTCCTGAATGCGCTCCTTATCTTCTGCCCATTGCGCTTCCAAGTGGTTTACTTTCCACTTTTGAGCATCCAATTCTCTTCAAAAAGAAGCAACAATATCATCTTGGTTATCTGGAACGAGTTCTTCGTCTGAGGATTCTTCGGGGAAATCAGGCGGAGGTGGAGTAATTTCTCTGGAATCGGGGAATTCCTCTTCTATCTCCTCTGGGTCTTCTTCTTCCTCCATTGGCTCTTCCTCTTCATCCTCGAAGGGGACAAACCAATGTGCCTCATTCTGGGGATCATGATGATTGGCCATCTTATAGAAAAATGAGGAGAAAATGTCATCATATAGAGCAACACAAACGTAAGTTACTTAAATTCAAATCTCTATAAGTTGAAACTCACACTCTAATGTTCACTCTAGGATGTCGTTCCTTATAAATTTGTACTACTTATGAAGCGTGGCTCTGATACCACTCTGAAATGCCCCGAATTCCAAATAAGGCTGAATTCGAAGTTCCACAGGATCTTTACACTTCACTTCGTACAATTTTACAAGGAAATTTGAACTTTTTTTATAATACAACAGAGTCCTTCACAATTATTTACAGAGTAGGTAAAATGAAGTACAATAATGAAAATTATACAATTTCAACATCTTTAACATTTAAATAAATCAACAGCAGTATATCAACTTTATATCTTCATGAAAATCCAACTCCTGCATATAAAACTGTGGGCACGTCAGTTGCTTACAACCGATGAACAATGTTATACATGGCCATCCTGTCTATGCCGAAAATATAAAGATCTTAATACGTTAACAAACCACTAACTTCTATGCAAATAAAGTGTTAAATGTGACTACTCTAAACATGTAAGTGTATGCAATGCCTTAATGCTTGATGCAGATATTTTATACCAAGATGACATAAATGCAAACTTGTTCGGATTCTATGCATCCCATACTACATAGGTCCGAGGGCAAGCACCTACGTACTCCACATCAAAGGGTTCAATCCCCCACCAAGAAAACTACTCGGTAATAAAAGCAAGGTTTAGACATTCCACGAGTACGAATCCCAGTCCCGAAGTACACTGCCCAACTTTTATCACAGACTCCTCGTCATGCAAACATCTCGCAAGTGCCCCTCTAGCCCCGGTATACGTATATACACTGGAGTACGGCAGACTATCCGTCCGACTAAGCATAGTCCCGGATTTAAAATAAAAGCTCGTCTTCATCGAAGCAACCTCAGTCCCGAAGTACACCGCCCGACTGGGTCTATAGTTCCGGAGTACACCATCCGACTATATAGAGTGCCCCACTTACGTTTGCCCAAGTTTACTATATCTTCACTTAGTGCCTAATTCTTAAGTTCAAGATATGAATAAATTATCATACCTAGAGTTAGTTTTACCCCCTACCGGACTTAATCACAAATACCGAGATAGCTCCATGGCCATATCTCAAAAATATAACTTAAATCTTTTAATTCAACAATGCCGGTACTCAGGGTCTCACTAAACTCTAGATCACAACCTTTCATGTACAAGAATCCATGGGTACTCATACCCTTCAATAATCATGTATAATCTCACTAAACTCAATGTATTCTTTTCTTCAACTTATTCACAATAAATCAATGTCTTATCTTAGCATCATTCATGATTCATTTATTCATTCACCATTCTTTAAAAGCAATAATTTTTTTTCATAGATTTATGCACTTTAAAATCTCTTTAGCAATTTAATCACATGCAATATATCTCAAACCACATCAAGTACTTCTTAAATCAAATAAGTGTATAATCTCTTCAAGAGAAATCAATTCACATAACAATATTTTACTCTTCTTCTAAGAATAAACGTCACACTCTTAAATAAATGATTTTGAAGTCAATAACTCATTTACTATCTCAATTTCACTTTTAATTCCTCAAAATATACATGAAAAATTATGAAACTATTTTTAATAAATTCTATATGATTTTATAGGAATATTAGAATTTTCCCCCAAATTTTCTTTGCATGTGAACTCATTTAAAATCCAAAAAAAAAATAAAATAAAATAAAATAAAATAAAATAAAAAAAATTGGCGCCGATAGGTTTCGAACCCAGGCACCCCCGACCAACATAGCGACAGCCTTAAGGCTCACCCACTAACCAAGAAATCCAAGAGACTTCTCTGTCATAATGACAGATCGAAATCCCCAAATACTAACTCTCGGGTTTTGGATTTAATTAAAAGAAAACAAAATAAAAGGGCTCTAACAAGCTTCGAACCCAGGACCACCCGCACGCTCCAGTACCGACTTTTGGTGCACCCGCTAGCCAGAAAGTCAATTGCGACTACTGGTTGAGAAACACAACAATGTAGTTTTGTTCAATTTTATTGTTATTCAATTTTCTTCACAAACTCTATTTTTCATTCGATCTAATCTTTCATTAAGCTGCAATTATTTTATCTAGACTGAGTTTGCTTGAGAACAGTAGTAACTCACAAAATTTTAATTGATATTTTAGACATTATATCTAAATTTCAAATTATTTCCTCTCATTAACGAACATGAATTGCATTTCTTTAATTTAATCAAAATAGCAATTTTTATCTTTTACAAACAATTAAATGAATCTTTGTATACCAAACAATCTTCACTAAAAATTCATTTTAACTACAAGGGAAGTCTCAACAATTTTTCATACAATTATATATTTCGACATTTGTAAATTAACATGCATATTTGTTCATGGCAATAACTCATTGTTTCATTTGTCTCATTTGTAACTAACATGATGGCAATTAGTTTCTTAATCATAACAAAATTTCTAGAATTCATGGCACAACACAATAGCATGAATTTTTTCTACATTTATCATATCAAGTTTATCTATACTACTCATTTCATTACTAGCATGCATTCCCATCATTTAGAAAGCACAAGATCACCCACCTCTTATGAAGAATTTGCAAACAGGATGATGAGACACAACTTCTAAGGACTCCTAGCTCCAACAAGCAACAATTAGTCCTTCTCCTCCTAGCAAGAGCACTCCAAAAAGCCTCCAATGCAACAAGAACACTCTCCAACTCTCTTTCTTTTTCCTCTCCTGATTTCTTTTGTTTTTGGTGTGAAATGAGAAGAAAAATGGGGGTATTTATAGAACAAAAAGAATGGCTAAAATGTAATCTCATCTAATAACTACCCACTCACCTTTTCACTTTCCCACTACTCCAACTCTCCATCTCTCTAACCCCCACTCCCGGCCTCTCTCTCTCTCCCATAACCGATCTCTAACTCTCTCTCTTCCACACGTGCACGTGTTGTCACTAGTGCACACACACACACAAATAAATACAATCCTATAATTCTAATATGTGTATTAAAAGTTGTTACATGTCATGTATGAGTCCATGCACAACTAAAAATAATGGGCTTCTCTTGTGGGCTTGCTTTTAATTAATTTAATTAATTAGTCTAGTGGGCTAGAATCTATTCTTAGGTCCATGGGTTTAATAAAAGGCTAATAAAAAGACTAATGCATGCTAAAATAATAAATGAGAGTAAGAAAAATAAAGTTGGAAAAATTGGCACGTGCATCATACGTGCAAAAATTGAATTGTTTTAAAATAAAAAAATACGGGATGTTACATGCTTGATCAAGATCAGCGCATAGGATTGCGCCACGTGTACAGGTAAAATTTAATTAATTTATTTATTTAGTTAATTGAATTAATTATTTTAAAAAAATCCAAAAAATTAATTAAAAATCGAAAAAATAATTAAAAAATTCAAAAAATAATTATTAATTCAAAAAATAATTTTAAATTCTGAAAATAATAATCATTAAATTAGAATAATTATTTAAAATTTTTTATAATTAATTATTTAAATTCAAAAATTGCATAAAAATTTAAAAAATGGTTAAAAATTGGTTAAAAAATTCAGAAAAATCTGGAAAAAATCACAAAAAATCTGAGAATAATTGTGGGCATTTTACAAGCTCAGAAAAACACATTTACACCTTGAGCAAGATCCAAACTCCCCTGAGAACTCTGATAAAATCTCGTACGCCATTAGAACAATAAAACTACTCCTCAAGGGCAGTTAAACTCAGTGTTCGGGAGTGGTGGGCTCTTGATATGGCTAGAAATATGATTAAATCGGGACAGTTCAAATCGAGCACGAATCTTAAAGTTCTCAGGGGTAAACGGTAATTTCACTTACAAATGGGTCCGAATTGGGGACTGGATCTTTCTTCAAAGCCCAATACCCCATAAACAAATCTATCCTGTTGGGTATGGGTACCAACCTGTTACAAACCAATTCAGATATTTAAAGACTAATTCAAATTCGTGATTATCTTTAAGATGCGGTTTTAACCAACTCTCTTATCATGAAACGAGTTTAAACTCTACATCTTATCCAAAAACTGTAACCCCGGATTCCAAATATTGAATTCGAAGTTCCACAGGATCTTTACACTTCACTTCGTATAATTTTACATGGATTTTAAAACATTTTATACAATAATGTATACATCAACATAGCAGAAGCAAATTACAACATATTACATGAATAAAATAACACTTGAAAATAATTCTTTAAGCAGCATTCCTTCTTTAGTCCTTCATTCATTTTATCCTGCATATAAACTATGGGCACGTCACTTGTATACAACTAACGCTTGGATATAATATATCAATTTCTATTACTTGGAAAGCACACACTTGTCACAAACAAATCTAAGGGAGACTATCTTATTGATATCGTGTGTGAATGTGCACTTAGTCCTTAATGCAGTTATTTATATTTAATGACACTAATGCGCACTTGTTCAGATTCTATGCATCCCGTACTACATAGGTTCGAGGGCAAGCCCTTAATCGTTCTTCATCTTGTAGGTTGATTCCCTCACTATGAGTTTAAACTACTACGGTAACTACGGTAAGTATCCTAGAAGTTCTATGAGTTACAAGCCCATGTCCAGACAGCCTGGAGGAGAATGCCACGTCATGACATGACGCATCATGTAGACAGCCTATGGATAATTTGCCTCCGTCATGGGACAATGGCACTACGTAGTCGCCAAACACCCTACAAGCGTCGCTACGGTCCCGATAATTCTGGAGATGTATTCACGTCATGACATAATGCATCATGTAGAAAGCCTGTGAACACTCTCACACCGTAGATCCGAGGCCCTCCTACTTGTGTTTTTCTCTTACTTTCATTACATCTTCACTATGTGTCTAATCCTTAGATAATTGAATCGTGAATAAAATTAATATCCTAGAGTTAGCGTTACCTCTACACCGTTCTTAAACATCAATTGTTAATCACAACCCAATCTTGGTCTTTATTTTTCACATTTCTCTTTAAAAAATTTCATTCATGCCGATGTAAGGATTTAGCTAAAACTCTAATTTCAATCTCTTTTCATGTTCATCAAAAATGAGTATTCATACTCACAAAATTTCCACATTTCATCATGATCTTTGTATTTCATTTTTCATGCACATTTGCATAATTTAAACAACATTTTCATATTTAACTACTCAAATTTTCCATGTCAAAATCTCATTTTTAATCTCTACAAAAAATTCTTTATATTCAAAATATTCCCTTTTTTTAACTAATCGAAATCATATTCTAAGAATTTTATCAAGGTCTTTTTCTCAAAATTACTTCTAATTCTCATTTTAAAAGGTCAAACATTGTAGAAATAATTTTCATGAAGTCTAGGGAATTTTAGAAGAATTCTAGTATTTTTTCCTTAATTTTTATAGACTTAAAACTCCCAAAAAAATATCCAATAAGTAAAAAAAAATCAAAAACTCAACAAAAGGCCAGATGCCGATTCGAACCCAGACCCACGCCACCCCCCCTTCCCCCCCCCCCCCCCCCCCCCCCCCGCTCATGAACAGTAACCGACCCAAAGCACACCCATCGACAAGAAAGGCCAGAGTGACTAACCGATATAGGGAGAACTTAAATTATACTCAAGGTCTGGTTTCGGAATTTGATAAAAATCGAATTTTTCAATAAAACAGATCCTCTTACCAGGCTCGAACCCAAAACCAATACCCTCGCCTAGCCACAGTAGCATACCCAAAACGCACCCGAAGACCAGTAGGTCTTGAGTGACTAGCCAATATGAAGGTTCGGTTAAATACTTTTGTATTGGATTGTACTGTATCTAGTTCTTTCTTTAATAAACCCGATTTTTCTCAATTAATTTGTACTTATAAAAATCTAAATTTTTTTCCAGAATGTATTCCTTTGAAAAACAGTGTATTATATTTTCTTATATTTCTAAAATTCTCATTTTTAATCACATAGAAAACTATTTCTCTTATTTCTTTTGAAAAGTGGAATATTAATACACTTTTTTCCACATTGAAAAATTCCTTTTTAGATGAATCTTTTTATTTACTTGTTCCCCATTTATTCGTAATATATTTGTACAATTTCTCTTCAATCTGTAATAAAAATCAAAAGTCTTTAAGTTAATTTTATTTTTGAATAGTATCACTCATTTCTTATGGTTCAAGAGATAACATAATTGACAACCTAGTGAATATAAACTTACTCATAATACAATTAAAATTCAACAATTATTGTAACTTTTCCATGCTAATCAATTTATTTTACAAACCATGGGTGTTAATTTGCATTCTACCATCCATTCACAAGCACAATTTTATAAAAGCATGATTTATCAAATCTATATGTGCTCTAGCATTAAAAATGTAATAATAAAGCACCATGACTACTCCAAATTAACACATTCCAATTCATTTTACTAACTTTTTCATGTAGATAAACTAGAGTTTCTTCTCTTTCTTACTAGTCTCTTCAAGCAACTATAAGGTAATTTTTCTATTTGTTTCTAACATTTTTACAAATTAAAATCCTAGCATGGCATCTATATTAGAAGTTTGAGAAATCACCCACCTTATTGAAGAAACAAGAAAAACTCCTAAAAAACTCCTTGAAAGCATGATCATCTCCCTTCTTCTCCTAGTTTGTGCTACACGAACCGAGCCTTCTCCTCCTTGATATGCTAACCAAGCCTTCTCCTCCTGTTGATTCTAGCCAACCTCCAATAAGAAAGGGAACACACACTTCTCTTTCTTTTTCTCACACAAAATCTTTTCTCACTTAATCTTTTCCTCACAATTGCTTCTTTCTTTCTCTTACTCTTGGAAAAATTCTAATGCAAGTAATGAAGAAAGACTAGGAAGGAGTATTTATACACATTTCAAGAGTGGATGAAGGGTTGAGATGAGTTTAGATGAAGGGCTAGGATACATTTGGGAGTTAGAAGAACTGCCCATTATCAAGTAACCACCTCACCACTCTCCATCTCTCCCACTCCAAAGACCAAGGCCGGCCAAGTCTTCTCAATCAATTTGCACCTGCATGTGCAATGCACGTGCCTCTCCATGCATACTACAAATCAGTTTGTTCATTTAAGTGTTAATTTAAATGCTACTTGATCAAGTCTACACTACAAGTTGTATTAATTATTAATAAAATTAACTATTGGGCTAATTAGGTGGGCTAAAATCCATGGGCTCTTTTAATTAATTAATTAATTAATTTAAGTGGGCTAGAATTAGATTATTAGGCCTAAGAATTAATAATAGGCTTTAATTTTGAAAGAGTAGAAAATATTTATTCATGACATAAGAATAATTTTTTGAAGCTAAATACACATATTGAATTGCACGTGCAAAACACGTCAAAACAAATGAAAAACTTTGCCTTTAATTATTCTGAAAATTCAGGATGTTACAAAAACACCGGGGCATAGGGATCAATCATTATCTCTAAACTATCTCTAAAGGCGACTATAAATACCCCTCTCCCCCCACCATAACAAGGTAATCAATCTTTTTCCACATAAACCTCTTTCATAATCTTCCTGATTACTGACAAGAGCATCGAAGGGTTCGTCGCCGGGATCCATCTCGGTGTATCGAACTTTTTGCAGGTTCACGGTAACGGCAAGAAACCAGTCAAAACGCCGGTGAAAGTCTACAGGTTTGCTTATTTGTTTCCTTCAAGAATCCACAAATTCATCTATTTGCTCCCACACCAAAATTAGCTACAACACTATACAATGTAAACAAACACGAGATTTTCCAACAACTAATTGATGGGTGTTTGCGAACAACGGAATTAAGTTATGATAACTAAAGTTATGTGAAGCAATCTCTCGCAACTTCAGTTTTCCAATTCCACCAAATCACATATAATCTATCTCACACTATACAAAATGAATAAAAATCTCAAACTATACCCAATTGCCATATCTGTTGATGCAGATGCAATTAGACCCAAGTGCATACTCTGGGTCGATATGACTGATGGAGATGCAATGTCTTGAGGCTTCATTGCACGGCCAACTCCTACACGACATTCTCCATTTTCACCTCTGCCCAATAAAATATATATGATTATATAAAAATACAACATTTTGTACTAAAGAACAGATGGGAGACATAAATCTCAAAATAATCTATCTTTGAAGGGAGCGCTAAATTTACCAAAGACTGTATACAAAACTACAACTGGCTAAGTTGGAGAAACTTCATCAAGTCAAGTTGAAAATTAAAATGATATTTATTCTCGGGCATATTACAGGAACATTATAAGTATATGAATAAGTCTCTAACCAGAGAATAATAAAAGCATCCCCCACATCAAGTTTTTTCGAGCTCACAAATTTTCCCCAACCAGTTGTGAGCAAGTGCCCCCTCATTTTCTCATAACCATCGATCGTGAGCTCATATATGGAAATTTCCTTTCGAATTTTTTTCTTCTTTTACTTCATTAGTTACAACAGGGAATTGAATTAAATTATTAATCTCAGATAAAGCACATACAACATGGTTTGTATAGTGAGATTAGGATATATCAAGCGAGCTATAAATAAGTGCTTAAAAAAATTCCCTATAATAAAATCCAAATATATAAAGGTGAACAGAACATACGAGTCGCCATGGTTGGTTAAGATCTCAACAACAAGCCCAAATCACCTGCAACATTAAAACAAACAACAACAACACCAATCAATCCATCTCTTCGCTAAATTATGCAAATAAATTGAGAATCAAGAACATGGAAGGCAAAGAAACAAAACCAGAAACCCTAATCTGTAATGCTCCCAACAATACCAATCATTGTTCTAACATAATAATTATATAATCTCATGATAATAAATTCCATCAACAAAAGTGGCTCAAATGGCTATCCAAAATATATAATTCATTACAAGAAATGAATAAATCTTTCAACCAAGAAGTCTCATTATAACTCTAACACAAAAATAAAAATAAATTTGAGACAGGATTTGAAATCCAACTTATTAGCTTAGCAGTCTCTATGAAAATTTATTACCAAAAGGTGTAAGCTTCCGGCTCCTTTATGCCCTTCAACCACCCGATCTTAATACACTAATCTGAAAAGATTTATTAACAACAAAATGAGCTGATGCCCTGTAACCCCTATTTCCGATTATACATATTTTTAATTTTCTTTTCTTCGTATTCTTGTATTTCAACATATCTTTCTATTCCTCGAACTCAATTGCATTCGTTTGAATATCCGATTATTTTGTTGAGCCCAGACTCCTAACCCATCTCTGACTGTACAAATTTTCTGTGTATTTTCGTATTCGATTGTTTATAAACTATTTTCGTTCCCTTAAATTTATCCCTTGTATTTAATTCATTTTCTTGGATCTTCTTATGAAGCTCAAATCTAAACCATTGATTTATAAGCCCATTCTCGAAACCCCACCTAGCCCCAAGCCTGCATAAAATTTGAAACCATACAAATCCTCAACTGCACCAACCTAATCAACTCCATAATCTCCTAATATCTCTCCCTAACTACCCCATTATCTCCTACTAATTCTCCTTCTTCCAAACAAACTCAAATGCTTCTTTTCTTCTTCTTCTTAAACCCAACACCGAGCCTTCCTCACTACCATCAAACTCCTCCCCGAACTCGACCACTACCTTCCCTTAAACCATCATCTTCTACAGCCGCAACCCACCTTTCACATACACCACCGGTGCCATCACAACCCGACATCCATCTCACAAAGGAGCATTAGAGCTCACCACCGAGCAAACTACCCTCTTGCTGTACGCAGTCGCCACCGAGCAAACAGCCCCGCTGCAGTCACTACCCAAAGCCAGCATATTGCACCTTGTCTTCATCACCGAGCTCCCCCTGCAACCACCCCGATGCTCTTCCTTGCTATGCTTTTATTGAACCCGAATGCCCAATTCCTCCCGCAATCCAAATTCGAAGCTATAGCTCCACCTTGTTGCTGCCTGACATAAACTCCAGCCTCCTTTGTCATCCTGAACAGTTGACCTCCTTCACCGCCGAGCATCACCTCGCCACTACCTTGCTGCCCACCGAGCTCCAACCCGAAGCTTAAATTCTTTTCTCCTTGCTGCCTTATTGTTGCGTTCACCGTTGGCGTCGCCCACGCTCCTTGCTGTTGTCGCTCTTGCTCGTTGCTATCATTGCCTGTTGTGTTGTTGTCACTTGCTCGCTCTTATTCTTACTGTCGTGGACTGTTAACATTGAGATTCTCTTCTCACTTTTTTTTGCACACATTCGTAATCATCATATAAGGTAAGCATCTCTTATACACTCTTTTTGTTCCTGTACAAGTCTTTTTTTTTTGAATTCCACAAGTAGCTCCATATCTGTTTACCATGTCTTGAATTCCGTTTACCATCCATGTCTATGCAAATATCCTTGTAGATCTAAATCGTTGAACCCCCATTGTTACATGCCTTGTTATCTCTTTATGTTTGAATCAATTGTTTGATAGTGTATTGAGTCATCCCGCTTGCCTCCGTTGATTCGATACACACAGAAATATCATAAACTTCATCACCACTTCATGCATCACGAACACGAATTAGAATTTCATATATAGATTTGTGTATATAAATAAATATGGACTCGAATGAATTCTTTTGATTGTGTGCAATAATTTAGTTGAATTCTTAAATCTAATACCGTTGAAATAATAAATTTTGATGGATTAATTGTAGAAACATATCCTGATTTCTGATTGTGAATGCAAATCTATTTCTTGCTATAGAAGTGAATTTCTTGTAGATAGAGATTTTTGAAATGATGAACTAGATTTTGTCATGTTATCTCCTATGATTTGCTACCAGAATTTGAACCTGTTACTTTAATAAAACTTAAAAGTTTATACATGAAAGTTGTAGCCCTCTGTGTCTACAATCTAGAACAACTGATGGATCTGAAATCTGATTTGTAGAGTGCTAGATATACTAATTTTAGTACTATAACATTTTTAACTTTAGATTATTGTTTAGAAGCATATCGTCATGATTAACTGATTAAAATAATTTTATCAATAGGAATAAAACTTGAGGTTTAGTAGTATGTTACTGAACATGATCGGGAGCTGTTTTATGATTATTGTAAGATTTTTTAAATGAATTTACAGTCGATTTATATATATAAGAATTTGACCCTCACATGCTGCTTGAAACTAGACCAGTAAAGAATCGACTGTTAGACCTAGATACTGTAATTGGATTATGTCATATGAATATGCGTTGGAACCAACAGGGAGTCTAGTTTCTAGAACCCCTGGTGGAACCTGAATCGCTTCCCTGTAGCAGTGGGTAAGTGAATTTTAGTACAATAGTGTACTACTGTCTAGAAATTGTAACTTCATGTTTTAAATTTTAACAATGTTTATTTCTTGCATCTAATAAATTGAACTTGCACGTCATGCATTCCATACTCCTGATGCCTTCTTGTCACTACCTTGATACCTGTTTCACTGGTTGCATGTTCATGAGTAATTATTGTAAAAGTATAACAAGCCGGTGTAATAAAGAAAAAAACTAGTAGTGGACAACATAGGAGAGTGTACTCAAAAGGAGGCCCGTGTTTCTCGTAATAGTGACTCTTGTTTACATGATACCCGATTACAAGTTATTTGGAACTATATGCCACGCAGAATTAAGTGCCATGTCGTGGGTTGATAAGGCCACCTCTAGATCCTATGGGGGTTACCTCTAGAGCCCATCACCTGACTACATGCTTAATGTTTACTTGATAAATGTTTACAAGTTATATGGAACTAAGTGCCACGTCATGGGTCGACGGGGGCCACCTCTAGATCCTGTGGGGTTACCTCTAGAACACATTACCTGACTACATGTTCCTGTTTCTTGTTATGTCACTGCAAGACCCTAAGATTTAATTAGGGCTTAATTAGTTTTTTTTGTCTCCGCTTTTTTTTAATTTGGTTTTTTTCGGTTTTTTTGAGTTTCAAATTTTTTGGGTTTAACTTAATTAATATCAATTTAGTCTAATTAATTTATACCATAATTAATTGAGATTAATTTCAAATAAAAAAAAAGTTAAAAAGTATTTTAAATTACGGTTGCTACAGTTTTCTTACAACTCAAACAAAGCTAATCTTTCATGGAAAACTATTCTTGCTACTGTAAATCTACATTCAACCAAAGGTATTTCAAGAAATGAAATCCAATTATTTACTTTCACTACAGTGTTGCTCCCTTTCTTGATTTCTTTTACAACCAACCAAACCACCGCTAAGATCTTTATGGCAAGAAAAATTTATGCCCATTAATATGAATTTTTTTCCCTCATAGCTAGGGGATGTGGCATACTATGAAGCCCTTTGAACTCACTTAAGACATCTGCCTTTTACCAGTTTGATAAAGAAATGTTTGGTAGTAAAATGAGCTTTTCTCAAAATCACTTCAGGACTGAAAGGGAAATCATAGAAATCGTAAGGAGATCAAGAAAGAAAAAGGATAGCCATTTTTATTTGTTTGAGATGACCATCGGTCACCGGTTCCATTAATGGAGAATTAATGAAACATAACATAAGTAGCAACTATTACAAACCAGAATACATCCAAAAGCCTACAACATCCGAACTACAAACAACAGAAGTAAACAATAACTTCTTAATGTAAAAGATACACAACAAAACCTCGACACCAAATCCCAACTATCCATGACCGACCTGTCGAAGGATGTACTTGAACACCATCTGATCCACTCTGCTCCCTCCATGTGAAGTCGCTTTCTCGCCCCTACCTAACCTTCCCATGCATCAGTGAGAACATAAATTTTATGCATCATTATAAAAACATCTACAATTGACATTACAGAAACAATCATCATTTCTATCTAGCTATAGGATCCATAAAATAGACGCTATCATGATGTCCCAAGCCACCCTCTTATCTTTCCTAATCACTTTTGCTTGCCATGGCCCCCAATTGTCTATAGTCTTGGTGGGAGTTTCAGAAAGTCCAAACCCCAAGAAAACTACTTTCCAAGCTAATCTAGCTTTCGGGCAATTAAAAAAGTATGATTTGTGTCTTCTGCCCTTGAGCTACATCTAGAATAACGAGTGTGTACTAGAATGTTTCGCTTCCTCATGTTTTTTTTTGGAAAGAATTGAGTTGTTTGCCACCAACCATAAGAATATCGTCACTTTTGTCAGAAAGAATGTTTCAATAGTTTATGTATGTGGGTTTAGTTGTCATGCGAAAGTTGATTCCCAAATTCTAGTCTCAATCTGCCTTGTCCCCACATGTCCACCACTAGGGAGTCTTCATTCAAAATCTCTTTAGCGGGATTAGAGAATAGTGAGATTAGAGAGTTATTACCGCACCATTTATCTTTCCAGAACCGTGTATCGTTCTCATTTCCGATCTCATACCTAGTGTTGTCATGGAATATATCCCCCACCATCGCAATTCCCTTCCATAGGTATGAAGTCTTCCCATGTTTACTTATGCCCTCATATCTAAAAAAAATGTCTACGGTATAGAGCAAATGATTTACACCACCACATATTTCGGTGTTTACGCATTTTTCACCACCACTTAGTAAGGAGCGCTTTGTTCATATCTCTAAGGTTGGTTATTCTAGGACCTCCAAATTCCTTTTTCTTACAGACCTCCCCATCTCACTAGATGAAAGCCTTTGATGAACTCATTCGCTCCTGTCCACTTGAACCTTCTTCTACATTTGTCGACTATGCTAACCATCCACTTAGGGAGCTCGTAAACGGCCATCAAATATGTAGGCAGTCTACTCAATACTAAGTTAATAAGCCTGATTTTTCCTCCCAGAGAAAAAATTTCCCCTTTCCACCCTGCTAATTTCTTTTCCACTTTGTCCGCTAGTGACATCCAGTCCTCTTTCCGCATCTTCTTTTGTCTGATTGGGGTCCCTAAGTTTACCCCAAGCAAGAAATAATCATATCAATGAGAGTTGATATATCTTGATATATCTTTGTTAAGAGGAGTCACATAACTCTTGTATAGATTGATAGCTAAACTCGACCAGTATTCAAAGCACCGCAATATGACACCTAATGACATAACTTCTTCCATCTGAGCCACACCAAATATTAAGGTGTCGTCTGCGTATTGAAGGATGGACACTGGTTCAGGTACATCTCTAATTGTAAGTCCCTTCATTAACTTTGCTTTTCTGCCTTTATTGGTCATTTCCGCTAAGCCATATGCTATCAGGGTTAAGAGAGAGAGAGCGGGGGGGGGGGGGGGGGGGGGGGGGTCTTCCAGTATTAGCCCGCCCTCTGCGACAATAAATCTCTTTTCCATATTCTCTATTCAGCTTTATGAATAATTTTCCCACCCTAACACATTTTCTGACCCACATTCTCCACCTCGGTCCAAATGTTTAAGCTCTAATGCTTCATCTATGCTGTCCCACTCCACCTTGTCATATACTTTTTCAAATCTAACTTCATAAGGAACCCATCAACTTTTTCCTTGTCTTCTAAACACAATTTCATAAGCCGAGGCGATGTTGTCCATTATGTCCCTTCCTTTGCAAAATCTGCTTTGTGATTCGCATTTGACATCCACCAAATGGGGAGATAATCTATTGGCCAATACAATGGTTATGATTTTAAAGGATCCGTTCAAGAGGCTAATTTGACTAAGATCTGTCACCCTCAGAACAACTGCCTTTTGGGGGATAAGAATGACATTCGCATAGATTAGCATATCCACCTATGCACTCCCCTTATATAACTCTAGGAATATATTTATTAAATCATTCTTTATGATATTCTAGTAGTTTGTGTAAAAAAATATTGGGAACCTGTCTGGACCCGACACCTTATCATATCCCAGGTTTTTTATTGCTTTGACCACATTTTCTTTCGAAAACATCTCTTCCAGTCCTTCACTCCCCTCTATTCTCAAATCAGTCCACATATCTGGTTGCAGTTCGCCTCTATGACTTCTCTTGCTTCCCAATAATTCCAACAAACTATTATCCACTTGGTGCTTGATTTGTACCACGTCCTCGCTCCAATTTTCCCCTATGACGAGTCTTGACATTCGGTTGTATCTTATTCTATCATTGGTGACCTTATGGACGAAAGTGGTGTTGGCGTCCCCTTTCTTAAGCCATTATATTCTTGACTGCTGCCTCCAATAGCATTCTTCCATGTTACTAATTCTATGAAGCTCATCACACTTACTAGCTAACTCCTCATTCTCTGGCGCCTCAAGGTCCCTATCTTACTCGATGATTTCCAGCTCTTTGATTCTTTCCTTATGCTCTAATTTATCATTTTTTCAGTTCTCGAAACTCCTCTTTTGCCCAATTCTTCAGACGCTTAAGAAGTTTCCTATTCTTATGGTTCCATCTGTTCACTGCATTAGTGATGTCAATCGGTTCTGTCCATGACTCGTCAATCACCATCTTCAGGATCTCATTAAGCATCCATGCTTTTTCAAATCTTAATTGGTGAGGTTGGGTTCTTCTCTCCGCTCTGCACTCTAGAGTTAGAGGAATGTGGTATAAAGTGTATCTAGCAGTAGGTCCAACAGTGGAAAAGGGAAAAAGTCCTTACAGCCAGTAGACACTTGAATCCTATCAAGTTTGGAGATAGTTGGGTTTGCTTGCATGTTCGTAAAAGAGTGGATAGCTTTAGATGATATCCTAAAGGTAAACAATCTTTAGTCAATTATTTCAATTATTGAAAAATAGAAAAGGTGTTTTCTCAACACAAACAATCTTTAACCAAGAGGAAGAATAAAAAAAACAAAACAAAACAAAACCCACAAGCACACACGTAAGCACATATAACCTCTATGAATGGTTTTAATTTCGAGAGTTCAATAGATAGGAAAATGGCGACCGGCGGCTCTAACCCTATTTCAAGAGGTTTTTGACGATACAGGTCAAGGGCATCACTCAAATCAAGAAGGGGATTGGATCACCATTCCAAATCAGAGACAAAAGATACAACAGGTGAGATGGGGCTCTCTAAGGGACACATGAAAGGGTTTGGGCGAGGAGAAAAGGGATCAAGTTGCGAACAACATGAATCGATCGGTTGACTCTATCAACTCGATCGAGTACCACTGGCTGTGCGAGTCGACGAACGGAGGAGCACAAACTGGAAGTTTATGCCCGGTTCCTTTCTGCAACTCGATGGAAAGATATTTGCAAATCGGGAAGAAACCTATAGGACAATTGCATATTGGAGTTTCACCAACTTACTTTGGAGGCCCTAATTTCTATATTAGAGATTCAGGAAATGGGGATAAATTGTCAAACACCTTGGTTGGGTATAGTATGTAATGTACTTGGAGATAAAACCTTTCTATAATCATCTAAATTCATGTGTTAGCAAGTTGTGGAAGCCTAAAGGATCCTTAGATGTATATTCTTGTGCTAATGGTTAATCAAAAATTTCAACTCTTTCTATAAGGAGGCACAGGATCGGAGGATGTTGGCAACGGAAAAGAAGCTTGAGATTAAACAAAAAAGACCATGAAATGAAAATATGAATAGAGAAAGATCGCATAATGAATATGGATCTCAGCAACTTATCCGAGACTCAACGTACTTATTTTATGTGTAGAAAGAATGAAATTATGCAAAATCGAGGTTACAACTAGTTGTTTCTAGCGATGTTGTTTTTATTTTTTTTTTACAATATCTGTTGTATCTAGCTTATTTTAAATTCTGTAATTGCTTTGTTTTCCAATATATATGAAGATCTCTCTATTTCAGCTTAAATTAATACAGAGTTAAACGAAGCTGATTACAAGTAGATCCATATATTTTTACTAATTCTAAATAGAAAATTAAATAACATAAAGGAGGGGGTTCCTAATCTAATACTTCCTAAACATCATCACCATATTCATTCCATATGTTCCACCAAATCTTGTTAAAGTGCATGATGTTTTTGTCTATCATGTAGTTCGACATTGCGTGCTAACCTGGCTGCACTTGTTGAACTTGTAGTTCTGTTAGGTTTAGTCATCGTATAGTCTGCATGTTGGTCGTAGGCATAATCTTAAATTCATTATCGTTCTTCCTCAACAATCATATTGTGTAAAATAATACATGTCTTCATCATATAAGCTAAGTTGTCGACATCCCAGAATCGTGCCAGACCCCGTACAATCGCAAATCATTCCTGTAAGACCCCGAATGCGCGTTCAACATCTTTTCTTGCTGCTTCTTGCATTTGGGAAAATTTTCTTTTCTTCTGTGTATCCGGTGCCGAGTATGTTTTGACTATAGTAGCCAACAACGGGTATATACCATCGGCTAAATAGCCCATGTAAGTTGTTATTGTTGATAGTGAAATTTGCTGGAGGTTCACAACCATTAAGGAGATCATTAAATAATGGCGACCAGTTGAGTACATTAAAGATCATTATTGCATCCTGGAATACCGAAAAATGAATGCCAGAACCTAAGATCATAAGAAGCGACTGCTTCGAGAATAATGATCGGATCCCTGATGTGATCGGTATACTATGTACCATGCTGCAAGATAATTTTCCATCCCCAGTGCATGTAATCAACACTACCTATGTACTGCAGGACAATCTATGTACTATCTTCTTTATAAATAAATGAAGAATGTTAGTTATCATTTATTAGTGATCATCCACAATGTACTTCTTAGATGTGAACTTGGTAAACCAGATAACATGGATGAATTTGTGAAAAAGTTGATCAGCTTCCCTTTTCTTTTTCTTGGTGTGTTCAGAATGTTAACAGCAGCCATAGTGTGTTCAAAACCAAATCCTTCTAAATTCCTTCACAAATTTTTTCTCAAGATTCTTAATAGCAGCCATAGTGTGTTTAGAACAAAAAATCTTTTATCATCATATATCAGTATATCATAACATTAAAAACAAACAAAAGATTTAGAACCAACATTGAGCATACTTTATTAAGTTACATTATCATCTCTAGATCATAAGTATCCAACAGATAGCAAAGAAAGAACTGGAGAATATAGATACATTCCCAAATGCATAACTATTTGTATACTTCAAATGCACAATCAATATAACATATACACCGAGCAAGCTCAAATGCACAATCAATATTACATAACAGCAAGCAAGCTCAACTGCTTCTTCGTCTTCAGCAAGCAAGCTTCTTCTTCTGCTTTAGCAAGCAAGCTTGGTAATAGTTGTGTTCAAATGCACAATCAGGAGGCAAGCTCAACTGCTACTGCTTCTTATTCTTCTATTGCTGCCAACCACACAAAAACAAAAGTTTTAGCAATAATCATGTATTTGTATGTACATGAAACTAAACAATACATGAAACAATCACTAGTAGGCTGAACACAACTGTCAGCAAGGATTTATCAAAATTTCCAAATATTCAAGCATCAGTTCATCAAAGAGAAAAAAATAGTGTCAGTACGTCATGTATTTGTAATGTCATGCCAAATAGTTCAAATGCAAAAATAACATTCTCTCATATTTGGAGGGAGATCATATAATGGTCTCATGAATGCGTAAAGAGTATCTCATACCAATTGAACTCAATCCGATGCATCAAAATTCTTAATTAGATAATGGTCTCATGAATTTTGATTCACATCGCAATAACATCAGCATTAGCATGAACAAAGATACTATTCAGAACCAACAGTGAGACCGGACATCAGGCAAAAACATTTTCATTTCTAGATCATAAGTATCCAACAGATAGTAATCTCAAGAATTGGAGAATATAGAGACATTCTCAAATGAAGAACTATTCAGAATCACTGTACTGACTTTGCAAATGCATAATGAATATTACATAACAGCAAGCAAGCTGCTGCCACTTCTTCAATATAATGTTGGATGAATGTTATACGACTTTCATCCACTGTCAAGAACAAGCAACTAAGTATCATATAAGAAACTAACAATATTATTTTGTGTGACTCATCATTGCCTACTGATGCAACCAAAATAAAAATGCAAGAAATTAATCAAAATTCTTAAAAGCATGTATGAGAATCAAACACTTCCCTCCGGTATCATATTGTCAAATGGAAGTCACTATTTGAAGAACCCAAATCCAAGCCTCATACTTAGGTGGTCTTCGACAACAAAGTCAAGCTTCACAACATGTAAGAACACAACATGTAAGAACATACATACAACCCTAAAAAAATAATTGAAGGCCAAAGCTTATATCATATCACCACTACACCATATCAAAACTGGTCACATTTAAATCACCTAAAGTCCTCAACTCCTTTGAAGAACAGCTAAACAATTAACAAGTTATCCAGACAAAAGATAAAAACAACGAAGAGAACTAACCACAAAACCCTCACTGATCAGATTATGGGATAAAATACATAATCTAGATCTTTGCTTTGGACTTAAATGAGTATTTCTTCAAAAACCCACAACCCCAATTCCGTCACTTTTCAACTTAACACGACATTGAAGAAAAAAATCCATTTTTTCTTCACAACTTATAGATACAACACAAAACAATACCTAATTCTAAGAATCCATTATCTCTTAAGATGATAGAGTACAACCCAATTAATAAAAACTCATAAAAATTTTAGATTTTTGAGCAAAACCCATGAAATAAAACACAGAAATTTTCGATATTCCTGCAAAACCCACATCAAAATTTTAGCAAAGCTCCAACCTTTTTCGATTGTTATCCATTGTTTCAATTGATAGTAGAATTGGAAGGGGAAGAAGAGCAAATCTTGGTGAGTGAGAGGGTTGTCTGAGACTAGGGCATCCAGATCCTCAATTGTTGGTAAGGGATGTCGGGATTGGTACTTGAGGACGGCGGGGCGTGGGAAGATTTTCCCGCCAAAACTGCACAAGAACTTCACTTGGTGAAGGAATCGAGGGCTAAATTTGAGATCTTTTTCTGCCACTGATTCGGAAAGGAGAGAAGGAGCTATTGTTTTGATTGTTTAGAGTTTAGCAAGAGGAAGAATAAATACACATGAAGAAGTGAGGAGAAGGGATCGGGAGTTATGAAGAAAAAGGAGAGGGTATTTTCATCTTTTAACATGCTTCTAAACGGCCTCATACCCATTAAAATGTATATTCTTGAAATATTCCGCTAACTTAAAGGAGAAGTGGACGACGGTGGCCTTTTGGTCCATTGTAAAAAGCTTGAGTGCTATTAGAATATTATTTTACTTCAGGTGTGTGTAGGGTACTATTATAAAATTTGGGTGTCTTTACGTCTTTAACCCATATATAATAATAATAGGTTAGTCTTCCTAGCCTCACTTAGTGTAATTAGTATCTTCTTGACGAATCGAAGTGAACCAGGAACATCTTTTTACTATTACATATAAAATAGATTGTTCTGTCATGATTCTGTGAATTAAAGGTGGTGCACAAGTATCTTCTTGAAAGCATGGAGACATTGCCAATATCCCTAGCAGTGGCCTTGTATGCGGTCATATAGGTGAGCCCCCAAGGGATGTCTGTAAGATCGAGGAATGTAGCTTTTCCTAATACCATACATGCTACACAGGGGCAATAATCATCATAGTAGGATGACCTCGAGATGTGACCCTCCACATCCTTTTTATATGAGAGCGCACCAGTACAGTACGCCCACTAGGGATATTGGCAATTTGAATGCTTTCAAGAATTAAATAAGATACGCGTGCCTTTAATGCACAAAATCACGATCGAGCAATCCATATTGTATGTTGTAGTTGAAGTTTGGTCAAATGGATGCAAATTACAATAAGCGAGGCTAGGAGAGTCCCTCACTTGTTGTATAATATTATACTAGTATACCCCTGTACAATATTGTACAGACTTTATCGAAAGATATATTAAAATATCAATATCATTCAATAAAAATTTCGGTAGAACCTACCCACATATACAACTTTTTTCTTGTATAATTATAATTCAGTCTATCGACATTTACGATTATGTAGTAAAAATCTAAAAAAAACACAAACTTCAAGCTCGAGTATTTGATGCAATAAAACTTCCAAACACAATCTCAATAGAAAGAAACATTACATACTAAGAAAAATAACAATAGAGATTAAATCAGAAAAATGTATAAAACATAACTGATGTAATGTAAAAGTTCTTGTTTGCCTCAAAATAACTGGAAATCTCTCTATATCTTTGATTCTTCACACATACTTTGGTAAACAAAATTGTTGAAAATTTGTCAATAACACCAATCTCTTGATTATTCAATATTCAAATTTAACAATAGACCTTTGAAATAGCATAATATATAGATATAATATAATGGTCTCGCATGGTATAACATATAAACATACAATGATAAAAGGAAAAAAAAGGAAAACACATATAAACATAGATACATCCCTTGACTTGTAAACACATAAACATATGAACATAGGTAAACATATAAACATATAAATATGTACAATATTGCATAGACCTTGGTACTCTCATTTCTAGTTATTTAATGATGTCACAGTACTGCATAACAAATACCTATTTTGTGTACTCAAAAGGTGATTTTGAGTACAGTGCAATATTGCTAGAATTCTTGAGGATTGCTGAGTACAACCCTTGGATAAACATATAAACATTTATAAACAGAGAATAGACATCATCCTATACCCTTGGATAAACATACATTGTGACTTCATCTATAACATCAAAATCGCATAACAAATACCCAATTTGAGAGATGTACCTATATTATCAATTTAATCGCAGCATAACAAACCACTTATTGACTATCATTTTAGGAAGAGATAAAAGTGAATATCATACATTCACTTGCACATATCAAAACCTAACAAACCACTTTTTGAACAAATCGGACCCAAAGTTTGAGGGGGAAAAATGCTGGTGTAACTCTAGCATCATCTATAACTTGTTCTCACTTTGGTATTGCATTCCTGTGAAACAATTTTAAAAATAAAGGATGAAAGAAAGAAAACGAAAATAACCACATGCATGTTAATTTTTTTAGGATTGGTTATTGAACCCAAGCTAAAGACTCATAAAAGTTTCTGTATTGTGTTTATTAATATTAATGATTTTTTAGTTTATTATCATTATTTTGTATTTGCGAAGAAAAAAATTAAGTATGCTTGCCCTATTTTACTAAAGAAAAAATTAATGAAACACAACCGTAGCCTCATTGGATAAAATGCTATGCCCTACATAACTCTAAAGAGTAGACCAAAAACAAAACAGAGCATAGAATAAAAAAAAACATAGATAAATATATAAACATATAAACATATAAATATGTGCAATATTGCGTCTTTCTCTCTCATTATTATCTACATAATTTATATTCATTCCTCCTCCTATCTTAAAACCTTGTGAGTATCTGATGCCATGATGTGACTCTCATGTTTATGTTTGTCATGTATCAGTAAAGCAAGAAATTAAACATATATAGTTTTATTACTAATTATTATAGTGTGTAATAAACATTGTTAAGATGCAGAAAGAAACGGTAGCAATTGGTTAATTTTGTTAAGATGTACAGTAAGAAAGAAAACAAAAAGAACCCATAACAGTTATTTGATTATGTCACAGTATTGCATAACAAATATCCATTTTGTGTACTCAAAAGGTAATTTTGAGTACAGTGCAGTTTTGGTAGAATTCTTGAGGGTTGATAAGTATAACCCTTGGATAAACTTATAAACATAGATAAACATAGGATAGGCATCATCCTATACCTTTGGATAAACATACAATGTGACATCATCTGTCACATCTACAGTATTGCATAACAAATACCCATTTTGTGTACTAAAAAGGCGATTCTTCGCAGAGGAAATTAAGGTCCCTAGTTAAAACAAAATTAACCAAATATAAAGCTGTACATCTTAACAAAATATAATATATATTTGAGACAATTAGTGTATTCCATTTAAAATTAATGTGCATTCGAATAAAAGAAAAAAGATCTTAATAATCACTCGAAAAAGTTCCACTTAATAATAAAGGCATTTTCTGAAAAATCTCCATATGAGGGTATTTTTTCATTCAAGAGAAGTTGTATTTCACTGTTAACACAAAAGTATTCTTCAAAAATTATAAGGCATTCAAATAATCAAATCATAGGGCAATCTTTGGCTTCAAAATTGAATAGTAATTAACTAATAATAATAATAAATAAGGAAATAAGATATTGCTCCTAAACTACACTTTCATACTCCTACTTTGGAAACAAATTGTGTGAGTTATTGTCATATGCGTCTTTCTCTCTCATTATTATCTACATAATTTATATTCATTCCTTCTCCTATCTTAAAACCTTGTGAGTATCCGATGCCATCATGTGACTCTCATGTTAATGTGTGTCATGTAACAGTAAAGCGAGAAATTAAACTGTACATATATAGTTTTATTACTAATTAATGTTGGAAAATAATCTATGTGGGCTCACATATGTGACTAAATGTATAATTGCTATTCTAAAGTCTAACACAAATTAAAGTGATCTAATCAAGATTAAGTAATGGGTTAAAAGCATAAAATTTAAAGTGTGATATAACACGTGTAGAGACCGTAAAGTAAATTTCTCATTTTGTGATGGGCAAAATTGGAAATCAATAATTATCAATTAGGGTTATGGTCCCCTATATATACGTATCTTCTTATTCCATCTGCAATCCCATCAACAGAAGAATAGAGAGATGGCCTCTCATAGAAGTGTGTATCATATAGGAAGATCCAAACCCTCTGCGCAATCTCCATCAATGGCTTCAGGTTAGTGCTTCCGCTTTCAATGTTCTTTTTCTTTTGATGTAGTAAAGATCTATAGTTTCATAATTTAGGATTTTATATTAAAGCACTTTTGCAACATGATTAAGATCTAGATTCATAGAAACATATTTTAGGTTGTTATTAATGTTTTATGCATGTTCTTAAGTGTATATAGAAATTCCATCAATCGGTATCATAGCCATCATTGCTGAATTAATTGAAGAAATTTAGGGTTTCTTATTTAAAGAAATTTAGGGTTTATTGTTTAAGAAATTTGAGAAATTTAGTGTTTCTTTTTATCTTATTTTTCTTGGTATTTGATCTTCCTGTTTAAGAAATTCAATTAATGAATTTAATTGATAATAATATGCCGGTGGGGCCCATTTTTTTAATAAAGATTTATTTTAAAGGTATGGTTATATGCTGTTTTCAATGGCTTCAAATGCTTTGATCTTTGAATATTGAAAATAGGTATCGGATTTGCAAAATCTTGATAGGGTTGTTTGATCTGCTTGTATTAATAGCCAAGTCGAAAACTTGCAAAAATCTAGATATGCTTGTGTTAATATTTAGTCATATTTCTTATTTACGTTGCATCTTACAACAATACTATTGGGTTCTCCAAATGTGCAACTGGTATCTGCTACAGTGAAGTTTGTGCTTAATTCATAAAATTATTTCTGCTTTTGTGTTTTTTTTTTTTTGGCTTAATGGTTTTTTGGATTTGGTTTTGGATTAATTGCTACCTGGGGCCCATAGGTAATGACTTCAATCAAGTTCATTAAATCTTCCCATATCATTTACCAAAACAGTAGATTGATATTATCAAAACGGTCAAGTTCTATTAAATGTAAAATTAACGAAAATAGTCAGGTATAGTTGCTGTAAGTCAGGTATAGTTGTTGTAAATCAAGTTCATTAAATGTTCAATTATCTGTTATGATTTTGATTAATTTGATATTATCAAAACAGTAGATAGATATGGTTCAGTTATGGTTTTGTTATCATTTTAAATAGATATTATCCATATAAAATAAAGTAAAATTATAAAGTTAAGGAAAAGATAAATTTTTGGGAAAATAATTAAATTCAAATTTTGGTTTTGGATTTTATTATGAATGTCTAATATTTTGAATAGATTAATTGAAACAGAATGTTGCCAAAGTGACCTCTTTTGTGTAGATTAATTTATTTAAAATATCAAGATAATTGTGTGTTTGTAATTCATGCGTTTATTAACTGACCCAAAGGTAAGTTGATATTTGGCCGAATTTCATACACATCTGTGGTAATAAATATGTGATAATTATAAGGTATTCCATGTGAACAATAAGTCAGTCCAAAGAATGACTTATTATTTGACAGGATTTATTGTCATTATTTGATTACTACAACAAGAGTACCGCTTACAGTTAATGTTACTATCCAAAGACTTAATATTAATGTTGTGCCTAGTATCTTGAGATGGGATTAACCATTATTTGAATTTATTGTTTTTATACGGATTCTCATATGAGCTTATTTTGTTTAATTTTGTTCTATATTTAGCTAGTGTATCTTCTGCTGCCTCAATAACTGCTAACATCAGTTCTATCCCCATGCTTATTGGGACAAATTTCAAGGATTAGAAAAGAACTCTTAAGGATATGGTAAGGAATATGATTGCTCATTCCACCTTATCTGAGTCCCTCTGGAGAGAAGCATTAAAGACAGCAGCTTACATTCTAAATAAAATACCACCTAAAGTAGCTGCAAAAATACCTTATGAGCTTTGGACAGGTCGAAAAGCCTAGTCTAAAGCACTTTCACATTTGGGGATGTCCAGCTGAGGCAAGGCCTTACTGGCCACATGAAAAGAAATTGGACTCCAAAACAGTGAGCAGCCACTTTATTGGTTATTCTGAACGATCTAGGGGCTATAAGTTTTATGATCCCACACTTAGGAATATTTTTGAGATGGGAATTGCAACATTTTTTGAGGAAGTTGAGTTTGGGGGAGAAATAAGGTTAGGGGTATTGCTTTTGAGGAGGAATTGGATTCAAATACAAACCCAATTCCTACTATCACTTTTGACAATATTCAGGTTCCCACACCTATTATTGATTAAGAAGTGAATCCGGAACCTCAACAAGATAATGTTGAACAACACCCTATTCAAAATGAGGTAATTGTTCCAGGAGAACAAACTCAACAACCTCAAGAACCAGTGTCATTAAGGAGATTCACGAAAGAAGGAAGGAATGCTATTCCGGATTATTATATTGTATTTCTCCAAGAATATGAGGATGACGATGGAATGATAGAAAATGATCCAATCACATTTCATCAGGCCATGAAAGGTTGTAACTCTCAAAAGTGGATGAATGCCATGAATGAGGAGCATAAGTCTATGCAAGACAACAAAGTTTGGGAACTTGTCCCATTACCAGAAGGTGCAAAACCAATTGGTTGTAAATGGATATTTAAGACCAAGAGGAATGCAAATGGTAATGTGGAAAGGTATAAGACACGTCTTGTAGCTAAAGGTTATACTCAGAAAGAAGGCATTGATTTTACAGAGACTTTCTCTCCAGTTTCATCGAAAGACTCGTTTAGGATAATTAGGGCAATTGTTGCTCATCTTGATCTTGAGCTACATCATATGGATGTCAAGACGGCGTTTCTTAATGGCGACATTGAAGAGACAATTTATATGGTGCAACCAGAAAACTTTGTGTCGGGAGATCCAAAGAATATGGTTTGCAAATTGACAAAATCCATCTATGGACTCAAGCAAGCTTCTCGTCAATGGTACCACAAGTTTCATCAAGTAATTATCTCATTTGGTTTTGAGATGAATGTAGTTGATGATTGTGTGTATCACAAGTTCAGTGGGAGTAAGCATATATTCCTAGTTCTATATGTCGATGATATATTGCTTGCCACTAATGATATAGATTTATTGCACAAAATTAAAAGGTTTCTATCCAAGCATTTTGAGATGAAGGATCTTGGGGATGCCACTTTTGTATTAGGAATTCAGATACACCGAGATCGTTCTCGAGATACTCTTGGATTATCACAAAATGGGATGCATCAATAAAGTACTCAAAAGTTTTGGCATGCAAGATTGTAGACCAGGGGATACCCCTGTTGCTAAAGGAGACAAATTTAGTCTCAAACAATGCCCTGAAAGTAACCTTGAAATTCAGGAAATGTAAAAAGATCCCTATGCATCAGCTGTTGGGAGTCTAATGTATGCTCAAGTATGTACGCATCTGGATATTGCATCCATTGTTAGGATGTTAGACAGGTATTTAAGCAAACCTGGTATGGACCATTGGATAGCAGCCAAAAGGGTCATGAGGTATCTTCAAAGAACAAAAGACTACATGCTCACATATAGGAAATCAGATCATTTGGAGGTCGTAAGGTATTCTGATTCTGATTTCGCTAGGGTGCCAAGATAGCAAAAAGTCTACATCAGGCTATATTTACCTGTTAGCTGGAGGAGCTATATCCTGAAAAAGTGTCACACAGACACTTATAGCTTCTTCCACTATGGCAGCAGAGTATGTAGCATGCTATGAAGCATCGAATCATGGAATATGGCTGCAGAATTTTGTCACTGGGCTGCACATTTTGGAGATATAGAAAGACCACTCAAGTTATTTTGTGACAATAAGTCAGCAGTGACGTATTCCAACTACAACAGGAGTTCGACAAATTCGAAATATATTGACATAAAGTTCCTAGTTGTGAAAGAAAGAGTGCAAAGTGGACAAATGTCCTTAGAGTACATTGGGACAAACTCCATGATAGCGGATCCGCTCACAGAGGGATTACCACCCAGGGTCTTTTATGAGCATACTGCTCATATGGGTGTTGTACCCCGTATTTTCAAATGTTATTTTAAAGATTTGAAAATAAATTAAAATGATTTTATAGAGATTTAATAAATATTTCTGAAGGTTTATCTTTTTACACGTGCGAAACACGTGCAAATATTTTTGGTGTAAATATCAAATTTTATATTTTTAATAAGTTCTCGTACTTATTATGGAGTATATTCTAAAATTTGGGATTTTTCTGAGTAGAGAAAATATTTTTATAAATATCTCGAAAGAGAGGGGCTTTTATGTTAAAAAAAAAGCCGTTTGGATCTGAAATAAATTATGAAAATTATTTTTTACTGATATTTTGGTTTTCCATGGTTATCATTTAATTTTAAATATATTTAGATTTGATTTAAAGTCGATTTGGTGAAGATTTAAACAAAAAGGGTGTTTTTGCAAATATGGAATTTATGTAAAATCTTATGCAAATATTTTTTTGGAAAGTAAAAGCCAAATATTTTGATTGGAAAATTTAATATGTATTATTAGATATTATTTCTGATTTTTCTAGATTTTTATGAATATTTTATGATGTATTTGCAAATATTACAAAAGGGAGGGCTTTTGTGCAAAATCGCCACCCTGAGTTGTAAATCCGAAATTTTCTTATTTGCTGGGCTGTACTGGAGTGCTGGACAACTCAGTGATAAAATATTTGATTTGGTTTTGATTTAGTTAACCTATTTTAACTAAGAAAGGTGTTATATATGTAAAGTTATATTTTGGTAGGATTCTTTTGCAAATATGTTTCTAAAACCCTAATCTTTCAATCCCGGCCTGTATAAAAGAGGGTGTGCAGCCGTCATTCACTGCACAACACAAGTTTTATTATAATTCTTATTTTCTTGGTGATTGAAGAGGAGATCTTGGATTCTTTGCAAAATAGGGGATTCTTCATTTTTCTTCGTGATATTCGCTTGATCTCTCCAACTATGTGAGTGACATTGTTTTGTTTTATTTTGTTTGTGTATGTTGTGGATGAGTGATATAATTATTTGGTTGTTTGTTTGTTTCTCTTTGATTTGTGTGTATCATATGAGAATGATATGAATGTTTAGATTGATTTGGATGTTGAATATGTTGGATGGATGAAAATTGGATCTTGAGAAGAATTCTAGATATTTGCATGAGAATGATTTTAGATTTGTTGAGAATTTAATATAAATTATTAGTAGGCTAAAAATGTTGGGTTATTGCTGATTTGGTTGAGTTTGATAGATGTTATGCATTAATTAAATTAAAGATGAGATTTTTGGATTATTGGTGAGTTAGATAAAAACAACCTGACCATGTTGAGGATAAATTTGTTTTGTTTATGAATCAACTATAGAAAATAGTTGAGATTGAGTTGAGGAATTTTGTGAATGATTAATGGTTTAGAAGACCATATTTTGAGGATTTGAGTTATGAGGATTTAAATTGGGAATTTGTGATTTTTGTAAAAGATGTTGTTTGAATTTGGATTTCTCAAAGGCTAAGTTTAAATCTAATTATTTTGGTACTAATAAAATTTGTAAAATAAAACAAAGTTATTTTGTTATGACTGATTCTTAAAAACCCTAGTTTTGACATATGTACGACCTAAATTCTTCAAACTGTAGGCCGACAGTCGACTCCAGCTGTTATGACCTTTAGTTTCTTGAAAATCCGTTCTGGACAGTCGATTTAGACCCTTTTCAGTCGACTGATATACTCAGAACTTATTTTGCAAAGTTATTGCAGTTCCTTTCTGGACAGTCGACCTATGACCCCTTAAGTCGACTTATAACACTTAGAATATTTTATTAAAGAATTTTGGAATTTCTTTGTTAAGTCGACTTACGACTTTTATAAGTCAACTTATATTACTTAACTTATTTTCTTAAAATCATGAAATTTTCCCTCTGGACAGTCGACTTACTTCAGTATTAGTCGACCGGTGCTGATGTATTCTCATAAGTTTGAATGTTCCTTCAAATGATTTATTCTTCAAATGTTTTAAGCTATACCTTATCTTCTATTTTAACATATGATTTCAAGATGTTAAGTTGAGCAGTTTCATATGTGAGTTTGGTTGAGATATTTGAGTTGAGTCTCTAGAGGATGTGTGTGACCCTAGCATACCAGTGTTTGAGTTAATTATGTTTGGGTCTGTTGAGGCATTTAGTTGTTCAGATATTGAGTAAAGTCCGGTAGGGTACACCGACTCTAGGAGATTCGTTAAGTAATTAAATAACCCAAAAATGATAAGGACAGGCACTAGTGGTGATATGACGAACGGGAACATGGGTTATGCACCTCAATATGGCTTTCGGTGTGGGATTTAATCTCCAGAATTATCCAAGTATCTTACTTTGGGTGTGGGATGTATCTCTGGAATTATCTCAGGTAAATTACCTGCGGTGTGGGATATATCTCCGGAATTATCCAAGTAGTTACTTGCGGTGTGGGATTGATCTCCGGAATTATCGTAGTCGAGGCAACGCACATGGGGTATTCATGTGATGAGGGTCATTGTTTCGGTGTGGGATTTAATCTCCGGAATTATCCAAGTATCTTACTTTAGGTGTGGGATGTATCTCCGGAATTATCTCAGGTAAATTACCTGCGGTGTGGGATATATCTCGGGAATTATCCAAGTAGTTACTTGCGGTGTGGGATTGATCTCTGGAATTATCGGGATAAGGGCTAGTACTCACAGTTTATCTTTATCTCGTAGTAGTCATCGTGTTAGGATTAGTTGCATAGCGGGGATTGAACCCTATAATGTGGAGACGTTAAGGGCTTGCACCGAACCTATGTAGAATGAGATGCATAGACTTCGACAAGTACGCATTAGAGAGTCCGCATATAGAATTTGTATTTTCTTGACTTGGTTTTATGTATGTGTTTTCCTGTTTTCTACACCTAACACGTAGTTAAGCTACACTTGATGTTTTCATATTTTTCTGCCATTTCTTACTTCACAATACATGTCTAGTATATGTTATTCTCATTCAGTATGTGTTGTTTAGGAATCCATGCTTATTGTTTATTTATGTTGTTTGTTGTTTTATATCACTCACACCATTTATGGCTGACCCCTTTAGTTTTGGGGGTTAGGAATCATCTCTAGCCTCATATGTTACAGGTTGTTGCTTAGAGTTTGGAGGTTGGATGCTTGAGATGGGTTTGGAGATAAACTGATGTAATAGAGATTTGTGTAAAATTTTAGTAAAATAAGTGTTGTAAAAAGAATGATGTAATTCAAGGTGTTTTGTATTCCGCTGTGTTGGTAAAAGATTATTGTAATAAGAATTTGGAATAAAATTACTTGTGTTTTTGGGCTATGCGTACTGTTATATTGCAGTTGATGCTGGGATTGTGCCACGTATTTTCTAAGTTATTATATTAGAAATTCGGGGCGCTACAGATTGGTATCAGAGCATGCTTCAATAGTAATAATAGACATAGTATGAAAACCAACCTAGGTGTGGACACTAGAGCATGAGTACCTAGGTGGACATTAGAAGTGTGAGTACCCGGGTGGACATCTGATGTGTGTGATTTGATTGTTTGGTCATGAAGACCTGTAATAAGATTTAGGCTGTTTGTATGTTTAGACTTGAATGAAATCTCTTTATCGTAAGTGTATTGATTATTTTTGCATAAAGCAAATATTTTCTCACTAGCTATTTTTGACATCTTTTGTTCGCTTTGTGTATTTGATATTTATTTATGTAAGGTATTACCCTTTCAACTTATATAATTCCTATTTTACTATATGTTTTGCTATCTTACCCACTGTATATAATTTCTGGATTATATGATTTTCACCAAAGTTAATTTTCATTTATTTATTTATTCCTAGTTATAAAATTTAATTATCTTCTGCTGGATTCTTTTAATTATTTGCTCTCTTGTATATTTTGTGCACCTCAATTTTGTGATCACTCTTGTATCCTATCACTTTTACTGTTTATATTTGTTTGCTTACTAAATAACTTTTGTGTAATTAACTTATTTTACTTTTATTCGGTTTCTTTTATTGTCAGCAATTGAATTTATTTTTTGTTTCTATATCTCCAACCGAGTTTATATTATTTCTATTCATTAGTGCAAACATTAAACTTTTACTAATCGTCTTGTCTTTCTTTTAAAACTGTTTCTTTGACTTTACTATTGGTTTTTACTTTTTATTCTTTTGTCCAAGTTATTATTTGGCAACTTTTGCTGTAATTCAATAGTGCATCCTTTAGCATTTCACAAGTTCATTTTTATTTTGCGACTCTTACCCATTTCCTTCTTGACGTCTTATTTATCTTACTTTCATGTGCTTTTTCGTTACTCGTATACTTTGATATTACTTTTACATATTACATTAAAGTTTCGAATTACTACGTGTTAAGTTATTATTGCTGCTTCTATTTCCTTTCATTATTGTTTTGCTATACTATAAATTTTGTTTTGCATATTTACTTTCATTTTATTATATGTGCTTGGATTTTTCGATACTATATTTTCCATTATTTTGTATTGTCTTATTTATTTTGGAGCATTTAAACTTGATTGCAATATTTTACTCATATAAATATGATATATTTCTGCACATTTAAATCCTTATTATTAATTATGTTTTTGCACCTTATATTCGATACTCTTATTATTACTTATAGTTGACCGCTTTTGTTATAATTTCTTTCCACTATTTAAAAGCTACTTATTAAATTTGTTGCTACATACTTTTCGAATGTACTATGTACACCCACTACTTATATTTTTCTTAAATTTTATTATCATTACATTCTTGATTTCTACATGTACTTCCCACAAATTTCTACATATGTACCACATATTTCAACATACATACTATGCATATCATTTTACATTTGTTTAATTCCTACATTATTATATATTTTATGATATATTTATTGTGTAAATTTGCTACACTACATATGTATTTTCTCATTCACATTGTATTCGTGCTTAGGCATGTATTTCATTCTGTTTCTTCTTACTTTTATAAATTTCTTTCACTACTATTATTTTGTACTATTGTGATTTATAAATCCATGCTTCTATTTTAATATTCTATCAGATGACTTTCAACTCCATTTCTTACTTTTGCTACTATTTTATATCATGAATTTCAAAACGTATTTTTGTACTTAAATTAAGCAACCAATTTCCAAGTGCGTGTGGAAGATTGTATCATCTTGTTTATCGTTTTGTTGCAACTGGATGTCGAGATGGCAAACATGCAACTAGACGTCAATGGAGGCAAATTACAACTGGATATCGGGGAGGCAAAATGTGCAACCGAATATCTAGACGGCAACCTGCAACCTGATGTCAGGGAGGCAAACATGCAACTTGATGTCGAGAAGGCAAGTCTACAGTTGGACATCAATGAGGCAAACCCACATTAAAGAATTTCTACTATAATAACCCCACTAGTGTTTTATGTGTATATTACTTATCAATGCCTTATTCTTTTGTACTGGTTCATACCATTTTATGAGATTTTCGAGCTTAACCCATTACTGATTTGTTTTACTCAATTTTCTTTAACCATTGTTACTCTATATTTCTTTAAATCCGTTTGATACACTCTCGTATCTTATCTTGCTCACTTATATTATTTTTGGAATTTGGTCCTTCTGGTTTCTTGGTACAATTTCTGCTCTCCTTCGCATTTCCTCTATTCATAACAATATTTTAATTTTCACTTAATTTTTATTAGATTCTCTAAATCTGCATACTACCCAAATTATTTTAAAAATGAGCAGTTGGAAATAGGCATGTGTATATGACTATATGTAACCCCTGTTCTCCCAAAAATGTATTTTTGTGTTTTTCCTATATTTTAAAAAATTTCGCAAATTATTTTTCGGTTTTCAAATTCTTTTGTCGAAATGTATTTTTTTGGATCTTCTATTTTAAAATCTGTTTTCGATCAAATGAATTTATTTGTAACTATTTTCTGTGATTTTATATTGTAATACAAATCTCATTATTATTATTGTTATTATTGTTATTAGTTTTAAATGGTTGTTAACGATCTATTTCTATGTACAAATTGTATTTGTAGTATTCTAAATAAATTATATTTTGTATTGCTAATTACATTTTGATTATGAACAATCTTTTATTTGTTATTTTTAATGAATTTTTAAAACCCTATTTTCCTATTGGATTTTCTTAAACTCTATTTAAAACCCTTACCCATTTCTAACCCAAAACCAGGGCCGGCCCTGATATGTAGGCGGGCAAGGCGGCCGCCTCGGGCCCCCGCGGAATTCGCCATTTTTGAGGCCCCCGATTTCAAACTTCCCTTGTAAATATAGGCACGCGTTTCGCGCATAATTTTTTTTTTTTTTTTTTATATGGGGCAGGGGGGGCCCCATTTCGGAAGTTCGCCTAGGGCCCCCCGGAACTCAGGGCCGGCCTTGCCCAAAACCCATTTAAAACTACCCTACCCGTTACCCCACCAACCCAAACCCACCTTACTACTAAACCCGAAACCCACTTCACACAACACCCCGACCCGCTTACCCCTACCGTCTTTCCCCTCAGCCTCACCCTAAACCCAACACTTATATATTAATCCATCCCAGCCTCTTCAACTTCCACAGCCGTCTCCCTCCTCTCCCCGTCTCTCCCTCTTCCCCGTACTGCCTCGCGACCCCCCGCCTCAACGACAGCCACCACTTCGCAACAGCACACCCCCTGTCGTGCTGTCCTCCCCTCCTGGCCGCGACCATGGCAGCAGCGTCAGCGCGCCTAGGCCACCGCGACTCCCCTCTCCACGTTGCAGCGACACCCTGGAGCGCTCCCTGCGCTGTTCGGCCACCACAGCAGCAGCAGCAGCGGCTGACGGCGCCAGCAGCGTAGCCACAGCGCAGCCTGCAGCACCCTCCACCTGTCCTCCCTTGCGTCGCGTCGCTCCTCGACGTCGACGGCCGCCTCTCCACTTCATCCCTGTGCTCCGCCTAACCCCGACAACCCCACCTCCAGCCTCCTCTAGCGTGCGACCTGCGCCCCTCCCAACTGGCAGCAACAGGCACAGCAGCTTCCCCCTGCGCTGTGCTGCTCCCGCCACGGCCGCCCTCGCTGGCCCGCGCCACCCTGAGTGTGCCGCCACCTGTTTCCCCCATCGCAGTGCACAACTTTCCCGTATTGCTCTGTTTTGTTAATTGGTTTGGATGGATTGATTTTGGGCCGTCGATCTTCATCATGATCATCATCATCAAGGGTTTTGATCTCTTTGACTGTGAGCCGTCCGTTGGATTCTTGATCATGTGAGTTTTGATCAAGTGGATCCGAGCCGTTGATCTCTTGATCATCTTGATCATGGAGGGTTGATCATCTTTGTTTGGAGCCATTCGATTGGATCGTGATCTCAACCATCATCTTGATGATCACTTTGATTATGGACCGTTAGATCGCATTATCATCATCTTGGGGTTCTTTGATTTCTTTGATTGGTGGCCGTCCGATCGTCGATCTGACCCGATCATCATCATCATCATCATCAAGATACCGGCCACATCTCGATCTTGATCTTGATCTTCGGTCAGAATCGTCCGATCTGATTCGATCGCCTTGATCTCATGATCTCAGCCGTCCGTTTAACCTGATCTTGATCATCCTCTTGATCATCGAGATCCGTGCTTGTGTTCGTGATCCGTTCGTTGCTGTTGAGTTCGTGCCCCGGAATTTGTTTCCGTTATTCTCTTTCTTTCGTTGGATTCATCGTCTTTCAGGCAAGTAACTTGTACTCCAATTCATTTGTTTGATACAAGTCCCAAAGTTTACCTATAGTGTAGTTGGGTCTAAAGACAACCCTAAATTGAGTTTTCCTTGATGGTTTTATCTCAATTGTGATATTTTGGCCATAGAGGACTCACGACATAAAATTTGACATGAAATAACCTAGGATCCGCCCAATTCTTGATTTTGAGCATGTATGTGAGATTTATGTGCAAATTCGTGTTTTGATTGATACCCATATGAAATAATAGACGTGAACATGTTAATAACCTTAATCCATAATGTTTAGACACTTGGTAGGTTGTATTTCAAGTTTGGATGTGTTTCGAGCAATATTCTTTAATCTATGTTGTTTTGATCTTAAGGGTGAAATCTGTATTTTCTGCACGTTCTATTTTGTTTGCTGTTTTCGACTGTGCTACAATCAGAATCTTGATTTCGGTATAAAAGATGAGTTTTAGATAATTTTGACTAGCTTGCTTGATTTGGATTTCGTATGACTTAGTTATGACTATTTTAGTACAGAGGTGTTGGTCTTTTCCAGATTCTGTTTTTCGTTGATTTTGTTAACAAACTATTTTTAAGAACTATGTTATACATATTATTTTGATTTGAAATTTTGGTCAGTGTTTCTTTATTAAGTTAGGAATTACCCAGAATTTTGATGAATTTTATTGATAAGTTTTATGTGGCGTTTCATGCTCGTTTCTAAAATCTATACATGCTGTATTTTGCTCGTTGTTCTATAAAAAACCCTATTTTCACTATGATTTCTTTTACTGTATGAAAAATGTTTGTGAAATGTGAAAGTTAGTAAATTATATCTATTTTCATATCCTTTGGCGGAATTGGATTTCGTTTCACTGGTTGCGAGATATCTTAGTTTTCATACAGCAGTGTTGGGATTTCCATATTCGCTAAACTATGTTTTCTTGATACTTTCGTATTTTTGATGACTGGTCTATTTTTACTGGAAAATTCTGAAACTTTATATTTGATTCTGGACATATAGGGGAATACCCCAGATTTTTCGTGGGATTATTTAATGTGCTTTCATGCTCTTGAATTCGTTTTCTTGATTTCTAGCTGAACCTAATTTCTGTATTCAAATCAGTTTTGAGCTGTATTGTTGTGAACTAGTATATGACTTATTTATATTCGCTGGATTCGTGTGAGGGTCTATTTTTCAGATCCTTCGACAGATCCAGATTTGCTTGTTTGTAACACTAGAAATCACTATTTTATTATAGTAGGGTCTTGCTGTCCTGAACCTGAGATTTGACATTTTTATTCTTTTATGAACTATCTTTCATACGTATATGTTTATCTTACAACTTGAAATTGCCACGTGATCATGTCATGTTATTCTTGATATGTTTTGCACATATACATGCTTGTTTGACATTAATAATAAAATTAACCAAGCAGGGATTAAGGGTAAGATCTAGTAATGGATAGTGCAGAAACGTGTACTCGGAAGAACCTAGAGGTTATTGGAGCTTGTTTACATGTGGAGCTTGACACGATATACATGACACGTACACGCATGATACTGGAGCTTGTTTGGGTTTTGGAGCTTGTTTACATGATACATGATTACATGATACTTGGAGCTTTTTCCTGAGTACACTGCCCTGTACGGTCCCCTACAAAATCTAAAGCGAAACTATTTGTTGTAGTAACCATGTAGTAAAAAATCGGGATGCATGAAGTGCTACTTAGATAGTAAATCACTACAAGACTTGATACATGCTACTTGAACATGATACTTGAACATGCTACTTGGATATAATACTTGAACATGATACATGCTTGCTTGATACTTGACTACATGATACATGAGACTTGATACATGAGATTTGAAACATGATATTTGATACATGATTACATGACACTTGACACTTGATGCATGTTTATAAGATACTTGATTTCTTGACACTTAATTTATGCCATTTACACTTGTTCACTTTTGCCATGTTAGTTGTTTATTTGGACATCATGATTATACCATGCTAGGTTTGTTACTTAGATTCACCCCATTCCATGCACTTGTATCCTACACTATTTGTGACCCATTACTTGCAATTGACGGGTACTTGTTTTCTTCTTTTCTCCTTCTCCTGCAAATGTATTAATTGCAGATCAGAATGGACGGCTGCCAGATGGTATTGACGAGATGATGTACCAGTGCTGGATTGCATGCTTTATTTATTTATTTATTTTCCCATTGCTATTTGAATAATGTATCTTGTACTTGGATTTATTTTTGTATTTGGGCAATGTGTCCCAGAATTATTTGTGCATTTCATATCATAACTATTTGAGATTAATATATTTTATTTCAAGTATTCTTGTTAGTATTTGGTTCATATGTGCATGTGGTTGACTCTTCTGGCTTCTGACTTTGATTATATTGTGATATGTTGTATAGATTCTTGAACAGCTTATAGATGATGAAAATCATTCGCGGGGCTTTTGTTACGTACTCGTATTCCATATTTTTGGGAAGCGGGGTGTGACAGTATAAATCACATTGCAGAAATTTCCATGCTACACATTCACACTTGATCTTTGTCATTTGATTATGTTGATATATGTGACCATTGATGAATTTAGTTACGATAAATGTAACAAAAATTTCTTTGATCCTATATTTACATGATTAATGGACGAGATTGTTTGGCTATACTTTTGGTTATGATAGCAAAATTTTGAACTCATAAAGTATGTACATTTATAAGGAGTAACATATGTGGCCCAAGTGGGAGATTGTTGGAAAATAATCTATGTGGGCTCACATATGTGACTAAATGTATAATTGCTATTCTAAAGTCTAACCCAAATTAAAGTGATCTAATCAAAATTAAGTAATGGGTTAAAAACATAAAATTTAAAGTGTGATATAACACATGTAGAGACCATAAAGTAAATTTTTCATTTTGTGATGGGCAAAATTGAAAATCAATAATTATCAATTAGGGTTATGATCCCCTATATATATGTATCTTCTTATTCCATCCGAAATTCCATCAACAGAAGAACAGAGAGACGGCCTCTCATAGAAGTGTGCATCATATAGGAAGATCCAAACCCTCTGCGCAATCTCCATCAATGGCTTCAGGTTAGTGCTTCCGCTTTTAATGTTCTTCTTCTTTTTGATTTAGCAAAGATCTATAGTTTCTTAATTTAGGATTTTATATTAAAGTACTTTTGCAACATGATTAAGATCTAGATTCATAGATTCATGTTTTAGGTTATTATTAATGTTTTATGCATGTTCTTAAGTGTATATAGAAATTCCGTCAATTAAAGCGAGAAATTAAAGCGAGAATTTGACAGTGGGGAGTTTAAAGTCCAGAGAATAAAAATTAGGAGCCAAAAATAAATAAGCCCCTAAAAAGAGAACTCATGTAATACATCCATTTCATGTTAGTAGAACACAGGAAATATAAATTATTGATTCCATGTTTTTTTTCTCAAAATAGGAGTTGATCAAATGATAGGTCAGTCTTTGGCTTCAAGTTATTGTTTTTTTTACTAAGACTTTGATCGGTAAATCACAGAAACAACTAGAGTGATGATTTTGTTATGAACTCAAACACAACTCAACCAGAAACAAAGGAGTGGGTTAATGCCCACATCGTGCACAACTAAATTTTAAAAAAAATGATATTAATCATCATTTTACAAAACTAAAAATCAAAGTATGTGTGGATCTTACTATAGTATACCATTGAATTTGGCAATTTTGGGTATGGAGGTGAGATGTGACGTGGGGGGAGGGGGGAGCAGAGGTGGAGGTGTCGAGCGCGGGCTGCGAATACGGGCGGTGTTCGTGAGAGTCGATCGGGAGCGGCGAGCGCGGGAAGCGGCGCAGAGAGTGGGAGGTGGAGGCGGCGAGGCATTCGGGAGCGGCGATCGGGAGAGGCGACGGTCGCAAGCGGCGAGCGTGGGCAACGTCGCAAAGTATGGGAGGTGGAGGCGGCGGTGAGTTAGGGCGATGGAGAGCTAGGGTTAGGGGGATTTGCGGGGGGGGGGGGGGGGGGGCGGGGGGGGGGGGAGAAAGTGGTTTGTTTTTTTTTGTCTTTTTTTTAATGTAAGGCTGTCAATCAAAAGACGTGTCATGCACGTGTTAAGAAAGTGTGAATCCCCACTTTTGCTAGAGAAAGGAGAGATGGGGTCGGCCTATTAGTTTAATATATATATATGGGTCGGCCTATTAGTTTAATATATATATATATATATATATATATATATATATATATATATATATAACAACAATTTTATTTACTTGTATTCTGATTTCATTTGTTTTATACCTTGGTTAGAGTTTTGAAAGGAGTCTTGGATATCTTATCTGGATAGTCAAATTTATCCAAGTTATCTAACCACATTTTAATTATCTTGATTTATTATCTTAATCAAATTCAATTGTATTTGGTTTGTTTTATCTGATATTTGAGGAGATAAAGTTGTTAGAGGAGAAAGTGGGCAACATGATAATTTGGTTCCCTTGAAGGTTTTCGTGATTTGGTTTACTGCGATAGTAGTTAAAAGTAGTTATATGTGATTGCAGTCATTTGTCTGGTCGGCAACTCTGCACGTACTTGAACTATGATTGCTAAAACCTCTAGTTTGCTCCACCACAATCGACAGTCGACTATACTGCTGCTGAGTCTAGTTGCAAGTTGCTGTGAACTCGCATTTCTACATACTGTATGTTATAAATAATAAAGAGTGATTGATGACAGTAAATTTGAAATTCTATACGAAGATTTAACAAATAGAAGAGAGAACACTTTTGCTGAAGTTGCAATTGTGCAATTGTGATTAAACAAACTACAAGCACGTTTGAGGCAACTAATTTTCTTATGGCCATGCTTGTTTGCATATTAAGAAAGATAGAGTTGGTTGTTGCATTCTAGACAATCTCTGTGGGTGCATGGAGGTGTTTCCGTTAGCATAGTGAGAATTGCTTGGAAAACATGGGCCTATTGATCATCTTGTTTGGTTATGTTGTCCAGTTTTATTTAACCTGGAAAAATCACTTCACTAGGAATAAATAAGATGAAGAGGTAAGTTGTACCATTTATAAATAGCATGTCAAACCGTATATTGTTTGCTGAAAAAATTGGGTTTATATTTACTAATACTTTTATGATTGTTTAGGTGGTTAAGTCATGGTTAAACATAATAACGTTATTCCAAATGGGCACTTCAAGAAGCACTGGCAGAACTATGTGAAAGCTTGGTTTGACCAACCAGCCCGAAAAACAAGAAGGCGGAATGGTAGGCCTCTCTCTCTCTGTCTCACACACAGTTATTGACAATGCAAAATTATTATATTATTATTTTGTAAATGTAAAAGACCCTACCGATAGATTGAGGGTTTTAATATTTATATTCTAACACGCTCCTGCAAGTCGGGCCATCTTTGTGGGTCAAAATCTGAACTATATGCATCGGTATTTATTTTTAATCTGTATTTAAATTGTGCAGCCGGTGAAATTTGAACATGGATTGCTCTGATACCATGTGAAAGAGTACCGATAGATCAAAACTCCGAAGTTGTGGTAAGAGTGGAGATTTTAATATTTATTTTCTACCAGTGATATAACTTTTCCATAGGTTATAGGGTATGTGATGGACTTAAGATTTCGTACATATTAGTTGGAATATCTGTAGGTTTAGCTACAATCTTGTCTTTTTCTCGATCCATTTTAATTTCTTCATTTGTTATATCTAGGTTTTTAAAGACTTTCTCCACTTCTTAAGATTTGCGATTAAATCTTCTATTTCTAAAATGTTCATATTAAGATTTGTTATTCATACATTCATCTGTTATGCCTAGTTCTTGCTCAGTGTCATCTGTCATCTATCTACATAGTTCTTTTTTGTTCTTATTTATAGCATTTAAATCTTTTCTTATAGTTCCTACAAATTTTAGGCCATTGTAATCTTCTTCCAACTCTTCAGTGTTTATCATATAAATTTTTTGAGTGTGTTGACGGTTCGATTTTTGTAATATTATCCATACTAACTTAATTCATATAGTTTAATATTTTTTGTGATAATAAGTGTTGATAATACCAACTTGCTTCTTCGTTTCTATCGTCTAATACCTTGCATGTTATTTCTTTTTGATAGTTTTTTCAGTTACTTTATTTGTTATTACTAAGTATTCTGATATTTCTTTATCAATTATACGTTTTCTTTTTATTAGCCTTTTATCAATGTAATTTTATTTTGAATTTTGATAGGTTTTTAAATTTTAATATCCTTATTTTTTGTGAAGTATCCAGTTTTAATAAAGCTTAAGGGATATTATAATTTAAAATTTCTAAAGTAGGGTTATATAGAAATTTTGTTTTTGGTTTTTATATTAAATTGGGTTAATATTTTTTGGAAGTGGGTCAGTTGGATAATTGTTTTGGAAAGTCGGTCAGTTTGACAAACAAATATTGAAAGTGGTTTAGTTACTAATGATATGGCTAAAATTGGGATTAAATCGGGACCGTTAAATCGAGCACGAATCTTAAAGCTTAAGGGGCAAAACGGTAATTTTACCTACAAAACGGGTCCGAAATGGGAACCGGGTCTCCTCTCCAAGACCCAATAACCCATAAACGGATCTGTTCAATTGGATACGGGTCCCAACCCGCTACGAGCCAGTTCAACAGGATATGGAGAAATCCTGATTCGTCCTTATCCCTAGGAGGTGGTTCTAACCAATTCTATCCGTCCACACCGGAGATTAGAGATTTGTTCTTATCTTGAAACAGATCCCCACGGCGACTATAAATACCCCATCCTCCTACCGTTATAAGGTGATCACTCTTTGCCAACCTAAAGCTCTTTCATATTCTATTCTGAATACTAACAAGAGCGTCAGAGGGTTTGTCGCCGGGATCAACCCCGGTGTTTCGAACTTTGTGCAGGTCAACGGCAGCAGCGAGAAGCCAACCAAACAGCGATGGAAGTGTTCAGGTTTAACCCATTCGATTCCTTACAAACCCACAAATTCATTTGTTTGCCCCCACACCGAAATCAGCGGCAACAGATTGGCGCCGTCTGTGGGAATCGAAGAGCAATCCGACCCTACTTCATCAGCAAAAGCGTCTCCTAGCAATGCCTCCAAAGAAAGGGAAGTCCACGATCTCCAACCGTAAAACAACTTCCATTCCTCCTCCGCCTCCAGAGACACTCCCTCCGCCCGTCCAGCCGATCCAGTCAACGGGCCAGCAACTCGGGCAACCGATCCCTCAACCTGTTCAACAACCTCTTCCTCAGCAGCCTCACCACCAACCGGCTTCAAGGGGCTGTTGAAGAAACCTCTCACCGAAGTCGCCAAAAACATCCCCTTCATCAGGTCCATGTCTCCATTCACAACCCTTCCTCCGACTCCATGGCCTCCCATAGCCTTCCAACACCGAAAGATCTACGTGACGTTATTATCAACCGGCAGAACGAGATAGATCTGCGGACCCTCTTGGACGAGAGGCGGACCCGTGATGGGAACCCTCGCTAGAGCATCAAAGGAACCGATCCCCTCGTAGGCCCAACCGCCAAAGGTCGAACTCTCCCAGAAGACGAAGGGAGTCTCCCCAGTGCCGCCAGAGGATTCGTTCCCCGATCGGCCGTCCAGCTCCAAGGGGCCACTGAGATCAAGAGGCGCCAGTCACGAGGGTGAAGTTCCAGGACTTTCAGGCGGCAGTCCTATGGGCCCTTAATGTCGCCCCCAATAACGACCGATGGGAAGCCAGTCCTTGGCCAGCTTCGAACCATCGCTGCCGCTCTCCCAGTCCTCGGCCTGCTCCGAACCATCGTCGCCGCTCACCCAGTCCTCGGCCGGCCTCGAGCCATAGCTTTGGCTCTCCCAGTCCTCGGCCGGCTTCGAGCCATCATCGTCGCACCCCCAGTCTTCGACCTACTCCAAGCTACCACCACCGCAGCCCCAACCCTCTTCCACATGAAGACGAGTCTCGGGCCTCAGCGAGATATGACCGAAGGGAGGACTAGGTCTACTGCCATCTCCACGAGATGGAGAGGTGCCTCGGCCAACTCGACAGAGATGAAGAACAACAGGCGAGGAACCTCCGTCCGAGTAGACCCCCGTTCTCCCGTACCATTATGGAGGCCCTCGTCCCAGAGAACTTCAAGCCTCCGCATTTTAAGTCATATAGAGGGGAGTCGGACCCCGTTGATCACATTGAGAGTTTCAAAACTCTCATGATGATCCACCATGCCTCTGACGCCCTTCTCTGCAAAACCTTCCCAGCCATGCTCAAGGGGCCCGCTCAGGAGTGGTATTCCATACTTTCTCCAGCCTCCATCTTCTCCTTCGACCAATTCGAAGGTCTCTTCCTCACCCACTTCGTGAGCAGCCGCCGCTCCAAGAAGAAAAGCACCTCTTTGCTCTTTCGCAAACAAAGGAAGGGCGAGCGGCTGAGGACTACGTCAAGCAGTTCACTGCTGAGGCCAGATCTATTGCCTCTCTGGATCAGTCCATAGCCTCGGCTGCTTTCCAGTCTAACGTCATCAATCCTGATCTCAGGGCGCCCCTCGCTAAGAAGCCTCCTCGGGACTTCTCAGAACTCCTGCTAAGGAGTGAGAAGTACATCCGAATTGAAGAAGGTCTCAACCGCCCCACTCTTGAGGAATCATCTTCCGGTAGCAAGCGGAAGACTGCTGAAGATGAAGTAGCTAAGAAGCTCCAGAAAGATAACGATGACCAGCGTCGCCTTCCTCCCTGCCTCGAGAGGTTCACTCCTCTCAATGCCAGTGTCTCGGCCATTCTGATGGAGGTCGGGAAGGAGGGGATCCTTCCCCCTCATCCAAAAATGAATACTCGGGGAAAGAAGAGAAACAGGAAGAAGTGGTGCTGCTACCACCGGGATCATGGCCACGACTCGGATGACTATTAGGCCCTCAAAGACGAGATAGAAGCCCTCATCCAGAAGGGGCAACTCTCCCGGTTCATCAGGAAAGACAGGGCAGATCCACCTCTGCCCTCCAGGGGGGCTAACAGGCGAACCAAACAACGGGCGGAGACCCCGGACGCCGAAGTCGAAGCCGCCCTGTACCTCATACACGGAGGCCCAATGGGGGGAGATTCTAACTCCTCTCGAAAAGCCTTCGTCCGAGAAGTGAATGCCGTACAGAACCACCCAGACTTTTTCTGATAGGGACTTGGAGGGCGTCTGGACACCTCATTGCAATGCACTTGTTATCAACCTCTGGATGGCCAATTTCGACGTACGCCAGGTCCTGGTGGACAATGGCAGTTCGGTTAATATTCTCTTCTTGGAGGCGTTCCAGGGCCTTCAGCTGTCAAGAGACCGACTCAAGCCAGCTGGTTACACTCTTCACGAATTCACCGGGGTGCCGGTGATGGTCGAGGAAGTTATAACCCTCGATGTGACCGCTGGTAAAACCCCGGTCACCCGCATAGAGCCGATGGATTTCATGGTGGTAGACGTGAAAGCCGCCTATAATGTCATCCTAGGTCGACCAGGTCTGGCCGCTCTCCAGGCCATCCCATCGGCCTATCATATGAAAATGAAGTTCCCCACCTCGGCAGGAGTGGGAGAAGTAAGAGGGAGCCAGGAGACGGCTCGTAAATGTTATATGACCTCGATGGAAGGGCCGGTCCTCTCCCTTGAAGCCCTCGAACTCCCACAAGGAAGTAGCCAGACCATCTCCGAGCCGGTCGACAAGTTGGAAGAAGTCGCCTTCTCAGAAGAAGATGCTACCAAGACATTTCAGATCAGCAAGGCCCTTCCTCCCACCATCAAAGAAGACATCTCCCAATGTATAAGGGAGAACCGCGATCTCTTTGCCTGGACTGCGACTGATATGCCTGGAATTTCAGAAGAACTCCCGATGCATCACCTTAGCGTTGCCCCTGGGAGTTAAACACATCCAGCAGAAGCGACGTAAGTTCGCTCCCGAGGGCCAACAAGCTATCAGAGAAGCAGTTGAGAAGCTCTTGAACGCTCGGTTCATCCAGGAGGTAAATTACCCCGAATGGCTATCCAATGTAGTAATGGTTAAAAAGGCCAACGGGAGCTGGAGAATATGTATCGACTTCACCGACCTCAATAAAGTGTGTCCAAATGACCCATTCCCCCTCCCAAGCATTGATGCTCTAATCGATGCGACCTCCGGCCACGAACTCCTCAGCTTCATGGATGCCTTCTCGGGGTATAACCAGATCTGGATGTTCCCTCCTGACATTCCAAAGACCTCGTTCGTAACCGACCAAGGCCTGCACTACTACCGGGCCAAGCCCTTCGGGCTGAAGAACGCCGAAGCTACATACCAGCACCTTGTTAACAAGGTCTTCCGAGACCAGATAGGTCGTAACATGGAAGTCTATCTGGACGACATGTTGGTCAAGAACGTCAGCAGATAAGATCATGTCTTCGACCTCCAGGAATCTTTCGGGGTGTTAAGAAGGCACAACATGAGATTGAATCCGAGCAAGTGCGCCTTCGGCGTCTCATCCGGTAAATTTCTCGGGTTCATGATTAGCCAGAGGGGCATAGAGGCCAACTCTGAGAAGATCCAAGCCATACTCAATATGGCTCCCCCTTCCAATATTAAAGAAGTGCACAGGTTCACGGGATGCCTCGCGGCTATAGGGTGATTCCTCTCCAAGTTAGGAGAGAAATGCCTCCCGTTCTTCAAAGCCTTGAGAGGTGTGAAAGGGCTTTGAGTGGGGGCAACAACAGCAAGAGTCTTTCGAGCAACTGAAGGCCTACCTGGTAAACCCCCCACTCTTGAGCAAACTGAAGCCCGTTGAAGCCCTCTACATATACCTAGCAACTTTGGAGCAGACTCTCAGTGTCTTCTTGGTAAGAGAGGAGGATAAGATGGAACAGCCTATCTACTACGTGAGTAAGGTCCTTAGGGACGCAGAACTCCGCTACCTGAAGGTAGAAAAGATGGCCTACACATTGGTCATGGCGGCAAGGAAACTTCACCCATATTTTCAGTCCCACTCGGTGGTCGTTCTTACCGACCAGCCGTTGAAGCAAGTTCTCCATAAGCCCGAGACATCGGGATGAAATGGTCTATAGAGCTGAGCTAGCATGACATCAGCTACCAACCCTGAACCGCTATCAAGGCACAAGTCCTAGCGGAGTTCATTATGGAGAGCACCATTCCCGACCCCTGTAAGTCGGTTGAAGAACTCCCGGTCTGGACCGTGTATGTTGACGGGTCCTCGTGCGCTGACAGAAGTGAGGTTGGGGTCATCTTGACCAGCCCAGATGATTTCGTTTTGTAATACTCCCACCGTATAAGCTTCCTTGCGTCGAACAACGAGGCTGAATACGAGGCCCTTATAGCAGGACTTTGTATGGCTCGCAAAGCTGGGGCCAAATGTATCAAGATTTTTAGCGATTCACAGCTAGTGGTGAACCAAGTGTCTGGGGAGTACGAAGCGAGAGACGATCTCCTGGCTAAGTACTTGGCAAAGGTCAAAGGGCTGCTGGCTTTAGTTAAAGATGCTCAACTCCAGCGAGTCCCCCGAGAGGAAAATGCATAGGCAGACGCCCTCTCAAGGCTCGCCTCCTCCTCCCTCTAGGGTTTGGAGCGAACCGAATTGATAGAGGTCCTCCTGAGACCCAGTATTGAGGAAGACAGTCCAGAATGGATGGAGACTATGCCCCTAACACTTGGGGAAAATTGGATGAAACCCCTACTCGAGTACCTTAGAGACGGAGTTCTTCCACCGGACCCAAGAGAGGCTAGGAGAGTCAGGACCAGAGCCAAGCGGTACACACTCATTGAAGGAGTCATGTACAAACACTCTTATACTCAGATCGACGGCAGACCCTACCTCAAATGTCTCTCCCCCGAAGAAGCACACTATGCCCTGAAGGAGGCCCATGACGGGATGTGTGGCGTGCACTTGGGAGCAAGACCCCTTGCCCGTAAAGTTTTAAATTACGGCTACTTCTGGCCCACACTTCTTAGCGACTCCGAAGAGTACGTCCACCAATGCGGCTCCTGCCAAAGATTTTCTCCAATCCGTCGCCTACCACAAGCCCAGCTCTCCTCCTTATCCAGTCTGATCCCTTTCGCAATGTAGGGGATGGACTTGCTTGGACCGTTCCCCCCAGTGCTAGGCCAACTGAAGTTCCTCGTCGTGGCAATAGATTATTTCTCCAAGTGGATCGAGGACGAGCCCCTTGCAACGATTACAGAGAACAAGGTTCAGAAGTTCTTCTGGAAGAACATTATTTATCGGTTTGGCATACCCCGTATCCTCATAATCAACAACGAAACCCAGTTCATAGGGACAACTTTTCGCAACTTCTGCACCGACCACGGCATCCAGCAGTGGTTCTCCTCAATATCTTACCCTCAATCCAACGGCCAAGTGGAGAACGCTAATCGACAAATACTCTCCGGCCTAAAGAAGAGGCTCGATAAATCCACCAAGGGATTATGGGTCGAACAGCTTCCCAACGTGCTATGGAGCTATCACATCACGAAGAGAACCGAGACAGGAGAGTCCCCCTTCAATTTCACTTATGGCTCCGAAGCCATCATCCCTCTAGAGGTCAGCCTGCCTTCGCGTCGTTTGATCACCTACAATGAAGAGTAAAATGCGAACCAGCTTCGCAACGGCTTGGACCTCATTGATGAGATCTGCGAAAGAGCCTCCATCCGACAAGAGACTTACCAACGTAGGATAACCCAGGCTTACAATAAGAAAGTCCGTCTCGCTAATCTTAAAGAAGGGGATCTAGTACTCCGGAAGCTGTCAATCTCTCTTCCAAGCAAGAAGGGCAAGCTAGCGCCTAACTGGGAAGGTCCATATAAGGTCTCCAAAGCTATCCGCCTAGGCGCGTATCAACTCGAAGACCCGGGGGGCAAGAGTGTACCGAGGACTTGGAATGCTGACCACTTGAAGAAGTACCAAGAGGGTGTTTAAACACCGCTCCAAGCAACTTCTCCAAGAATGTTCTCCATAAAACATGTTAAAGTTAGGTTTTTTCTTTATCAAAGTGTAATGGCGGCTCACAACTTAGAAGCGGCCGCCTAAGTATTTTCAATAAAAGTGATCTGCTCCTGCAAGTTTTCTATTCTGAGCATTCTAATTGTACTACTTTTACGCTTAAAGAAAGAAAAAACTCATTAAAACAACAAGTTCGGAGTCCAACACTTGGCTCGATGCGACTTCTACTACTTGTAAACAAGCGAGTACGAAGTAGCTCACCATTCGGAATTGCTCCCACAACTGTTGATATTCTCTAAATGACAAGCTCGGATTCCAACACTTGGTTCGATTCCGCTTTAACTACTTGCTTATAAGCGAGTACAAAGCGATTCACCATTCAGAATTGCTCGCACATCTGTTGATATTCTCTAAACGACAAGCTCGGAGTCCAACACTTGGTTCGATTCCGTTTTAACTACTTGCTTATAAGTGAGTACGAAGCGGTTCACCATTCAGAATTGCTCCCAGAGTTGTTGATATTTTCTAAATGATAAGTTCGGAGTCCAACACTTGGTTCGACATAATTTTTGCTACTTGCGAACGAGCGAGTATAAAATAGCTCACCATTCGGAATTACTCCTACAACTGTTGATACACTTGCAAATATTAGCAAAAAGCTCGAAGTATATTATTTCAAAATGTGAGGTACAAGTCTAACTATATACCAAAAACTCATTATTACATCGAGATATAAGGCTCCTGTGAAACGAGGACTACAAGATTTCAAAATTCCACCCTAACCCCTCATAGGGAGCGGGATACTTTTATTAAGCGACAAACGGGGTCAGCGAGCACCGTGCTGCTGCCTCATTTCCGTAGAACCCTCTAACACGGCCAGCTGACTAGCGTCTTCGACACCTAAGAGCCTGAGAGTCGCCCCAACAGATGTACCGCTCGAAAAGCCAGCCACTCCGCTCTGTGCATCCCTAGGGTGCCTCAAGACGGGAGGTGAGCGTAATGCCAACTCGTGGAACGACCTGTTCGTGCACACTCACCTCAGGGGCAAGAAGTGCTCCTAACGTTACTCCCCTTGGAAAGCCGTCGCAGCCGATGGTTCTCTGCCTATAGCTCTATAACCCGTTCCTACAACGAGTCGTCCGATCTTCAGGCGAGGCATTCGGCTAGAGCTGCCCCCACGAGAAGCCTCGGAAATAGCTCTCCGAAGGTGCGTCGCTTCCAAGCTCTTCTCAAGCACCACGTTCTTTAACCCCTCTCTCTCAGCCCTAGCATTGAATAGAGATTGATGAAGGTACTTGAGTCTCAAGCCTTGGCTGAAGGCCATCGAGGGGCACATCTCCTCCCCTTCAGGGGGCACTTAGCGAGCCTTTTTCTCTAGGCATTTTAGCTCGGAGTCCCGACGGGCCAGTGTTAGCTTAAGATGATTCAGCTCTGACTCGGCTTTGTAATGCCTTTCTCGAGTTCGAGCGAGGCCCAACCTCGCGACCCCTATATCAGATCGGAGGTGTGATACTTCGGCAATCTGAGATACTTCGACAATCTGAGATGCTTCGGCGATCTAAAACGGCAAGAATATGAAGATACCAAGTTTAAACAAAGCTCCTACGGGACAGCTTAGACGCAAAATATAATGCAAGTTCAACACTTAGTCAAAAAAAAATTTATTAAAGTTCATGAGTAAAAAAAGCGGTGGCCAATCCGCTATAAGGCATTACAAAACAAAAACCAAAGACGAGCAAGTAGTATAAGTCAAGGAGCCACCTCGGGGGGCTGCTCTGCACTCTCCCTCGGCACCGTCACTAGCGCTCTCTATGGATTCGCCACCACCACAACCTCTTCTTCTTCTCCGCCTCCCTCTTCTTCTTCTTCTTCACCTTCGCCCTCGACTCCTGCTACGGCCGCCACCTCCTCGCCTTCAATGGGGGCATACAGGTTATACCCCGAGCTATTGAAGTTGGGGATGCGATCCGCGACGTGCTTGAGGGCGCGAGCATAAGACTCCTCCATGTTTGTGAGCATATGGGCTTCCGCCTCGGCTTGGATCGCCTCTGCCGCCTTAGCCACAGCTACCTCCCGCTCCCTTTGCATCTGCTTGGAGGCCTTTAGGGCCTTCTCCCTCTCCTGCTTGGCATTGGCCTTCTCCTCGTCTGCCCTCGTTGCTTCCATAGCGATGTGTTCGTTCGCCTTGGCCAAGGCCGCCTCGAGAATGCCGATCTGAGCAGCTCGGGACTCCGAGAGACGCTGCTCCGCCTCGTACATCTTCACGGCCTTAGCTCTCTTGGCCCGGTCCATGTCGCCCGACGTCTTGAGCTCCTTCTCCTGCTCGGCAAACTGCTCTAGCAAGTGACTGAAGTGACACGTGATCTGAAAGTCGAAAGTAAAAAGACGTGAGTATCGAGCGCAACAAATTTTGAAACTCCGAGGGCACAAAGACACTTACCGACATTGTGGCCCTGGCGATCTCGAGCGCATCGTCGCCCATGGTCCCCGCCTTCAATGCTTCTCGGTCCTTCGGGGTCGGCAGGTGGCGCAGAGCCTGCATGCTCATGGTGGCGTCACCGAGGAAGCCATCGTGCTTTATAACCCTCCAATCAGGAACGAAGAGCTTCTTGTGCTTTTCAGTAAGGATAGCTTCTGCCTCGGAGATGAGAGGCGGTGCTTCAAGCGCTAAGGCAACTCCGATGTAGAACGCCTCGCCAGAGGGGTCGAAAGGCGTGGTTAAGGGAAGGGTCGCTTGAGGAGCGGAAGGAGAGGTAGAGACCAAACAACTGGCATGACCACCGATGGATCTTTGGCAGCTCGGCCGGATGAAGGTCCTGTCGTCGTCCTCTTCCTCTTCTTGTTGTCTGATCCCTTTTCAGCTCCCGGACCTCGCTTAATCAACATGGCTCGGAAATCCATACAGGGGGACCTCTAGAAAAAAAAATGAAAACCGAAGAGGTTAGCACGAGAAGGGAACAATAGTCAAAATAAAAGAAGAACAATAAACGAGGCGTACTAGGGTCCGATCGGACTGAGAACCCCCCACCGAAGAGGACTCCCTCGGTTATATCTTTCCAACTCAGGGTCGGAAGACCGACGAGCTTCGACACGACCTCCTCCTCTTCCTTAGTCAGCACCGGCTCGGCCTTCGCCCACTTCAAAACATCTTCCTTCCACCTCGTCGGGAAACCCCACGGTTGAGGACCTCGGATTAGAAAGTACTTCTCTTTCCAATGCTTGATGGAGTCCGGGTTCTCAATTAGCTTGACCCCCTTCTGCGGAGATAGATAATATGTACTCCATCTTGCTCATATGACAGATTCGGTAAATACTGCGGAGCAAGATGAGCACGTCGTACGGGAAGACGCACGTGTCAGGCAAAGTACCCGAACATGCTCAGAAGCTCGGACCAGGGAGGAGCAGAGTATATTCCTTCGGTATCCTGAATACCTTCCTGATGCGCTGCAGATCCGCCTCGGTTAGAACCAAGGGGATGTCATCAACCTTAGAGTGTTCCCTCGGATTATTCTCCTCGTATGTGGCGGACCTCCCGTATACCACCTTGGACAGAAGGTCGTCGGAGTACTCCCTCACCTTCCCGAGGTTCACTATGCACCAGCTCCCCTCACACTCTCCACGATCGTCTCCACGATCGCTGACCCTAATACTTCCTTCCACTTGCTCACCGCTGAGGAGACCACTAACGGTCGGTCGCTCTCTTGGTCCGAGGTGGAGGTCTCACTCCCTAATGACACTCTAGAAATCTTTTAAGATATAAAATAAAGTATATGATTACCTTCAAGGTTGTAAACGGCGTTAGGCGGTGGCGGTTCGGTCAAGGGGTGCCTAGCCGACGCCTAGCCGGTTGAATTTTTTGCCGATTTAGTTAATTTCAGCACATATTCTTCAATCGTAAGTATAATTATGCAATACAATTGCAAATATTCATCATGTTCTTGTGTAATATGTGTAATTAAAAGATGTATGCATAAAAAAAACTTCCTTGTGCAATTAATGTGTAAATATGTGCAATATTTGCAATTAAAAAAAAACAATTCTCCAATTGTAATATGTGTAATATGTCAATATGTGTAATATGTGTAATATGTGCTATTTTAATATGTACAATAGGTATAATATGTGCAATCCATCACCAATAATACTAAAAAAAAGTAAAAATAATTCCACTACTATTAAAGATCCATACATAGTATATAATAGATTAATAGTAATTCTCATTTTTTTGGGTTATTTTATAGTATTTAAAATTTTAAAAAAATAAAAAATGCCTGGGCATTGGACATCAGGCGTCCCTGATCAGTGCCACGGATGCCTACTCAACAAGATGACTGCTTAATCGCCTCCGACCGCCTAGACCACCGCGTAAGGCAAAGGCAGTTCGTTCTCCTCCACTTGAGCGCCTAGGTGCCGCCCAGGCGTCCGAGGCGGCCGCCATTTAGAACACTGATTACCTTGAAGTGACAACTATGGTCGGAATAGTTCACCGGAATAGTGATCGCTTGGCCACGACCGCTAGCAGGGCCACCCAAGAGCGAAAACTAACTGAGAGAGTGAAAGTGAAAGCGATAAGTGAAGAATGGGGAGGGGAGAGAAAGGGGTGGAATCTTATACTACAGAAGGGAATTCGGTTGGGCTTTCAGACGATTTGGGCCCCTATAGAGGCCCATCAGAAGCCATAACAACGGAATCCATGCAGGTGCAAGCAACTGCCTCGTGATTCGCGCCAGATCTTCATTAGACGGCTCAGGTTTTGCCACGTATTTTGGATCCAAAATCCAAGCAACCGAGATTCCGAGTTGCTTATTAGCGAAAAATCACTCATCCCTCGTGATTCGCGTCTGATCTTCATCAGACGGCTCAGATCTCGCCACATACTTCGGATCTACAATCCGAGCAACCGAGGCACCGAGCTGCGTATTGACGAAAAATCATTATTCCCTCGTGATTTGCAGTAGATCTTTATCAGACGGCTCATATATCGCCACGTACTTTGGATCCAAAATCCAAGCAACCGAGATATCGAGCTGCGTATTGGCAAAAAATCACTAATCTCTCGTGATTTGCGCTAAATCTTCATCAAACGGCTCAGATCTCGCCATGTACTTCGGATCTACAATCCGAGCAACCGAGGTACCGAGCTGCGTATAGGCAAAAAATCACTAATCCCTTATGATTCGCGCCTGATCTTCATCAGACGGCTCAGATCTCGCAACGTACTTCGGATCTACAATCCGAGCAACTAAGGTACCGAGCTGCGTATTGACAAAAAATCACTAATCCCTCGTAATTCGTGCCTGATCTTCATCGGACGGCTCAGATCTCGCCATGTACTTCGGATCTACAATCCGAGCAAGCGAGGCACCGAGCTGCGTATTGGCGAAAAATCACTATTCCCTCGTAATTCGTGCCAGATCTTCATCAGACGGCTCAGATCTCGCCATGTACTTCAAATCCAAAATCCGAGCAACCGAGGTACCGAGCTGCATATTGGCGAAAAATCACTATTTCCTCGTGATTCGCATCAGATCTTCATCAGACGGCTCAGATCACGCCACGAACTTCGGATCCAAAATCCGAGCAACCGAGGTACCGAGCTGCGTATTGGCGAAAAATCACTAATCCCTCATGATCCGCGCCTGATCTTCATCAGACGGCTCAGATCTCCCGACGTACTTCGGACCTACAATCCGAGCAAACGAGGCACCGAGCTGCGTAATGGAGAAAAATCACTATTCCCTCGTGATTCGCGCCAGATCTTCATCAGACGGCTCAGATCTCGCCACGTACTTCGGATCCAAAATCCGAGCAACCGAGGTACCGAGTTGTGTATTGGCGAAACACTCGTGATTCGTGCCAGATCTTCATCAGACGGCTCGGATCTCACCACGCACTTCGGATCCAAAATCCGAGCAACCGAGGTACCGAGCTGCGTATTGGCGAAAAATCACTAATCCCTCGTGATTCGCACCTGATCTTCCTCAGACGGCTCAGACCTCGCCACGTACTTCGGATTTACAATCCGAGCAACCGAGGCACCGAGCTGTGTATTGGCGAAAAATCACTAATTCTTCTTGATTCGGCCCTGATCTTCATCAGACGGTTCAGATCTCGCCACATACTTCGGATCCAAAATCCGAGCAACCGAGGTATCGAGTTGCGTATGGACGAAAAATTACCAATCCCTCGTGATTCGTGCCTGATCTTCATCAAACGGCTCAGATTGTGCCACGTCGCTCGGATTTGATATCCGAGCAACAGAGGCACCGAGCTGCAAATTGGCGAAAACAATCGCCTCACAATTCGTGTCTGATCGTGATCAACTGTCTTGATTGCGCCACGTAGCTTGGATCTGAAATTCGAACTACCGAGGCAATGAGCTACGAATAGGGGAAAAAATGCCTTCGCGTTAGAAGAGACGTCCGATCGCTCAGAAATTCTCGCCGAAGGCTGATGGACGTCCCAGATCACGTTACCACATAATACCGTGATTAAATCCTTTTTCTTATTTATTAAGTCGAATTAATTATTTAAAAATTGCAAAAAATGATTAAAAATTCAGGAAAATTAATTAGAAAATTTTAAAAATAATTATAAATTCGGGAAAATATTTTTAAACCCCTGGATAAATAATTATTAATTAGAACAGTTAATTAGTGCTCTTTGAAAATAGATCACCACTTTGCAAAATTAAATAAATGATTCGAATAATAGTTTAAAAAATCGGAAAAAATCATCAAAAATCCTAGAAGAGCCTAAGAACGATTTTGGGCGTGTTGCCCACTCAGAAAAACACCATTACTCCCTAAACAAGATCCGAAGTCCCTGTAAGAACTTTGATAAAGTCCTGTACGCCATCGGAATAACAAAACTACTCTCCAAAGGCTGTAACACATAGTCTTTGAGAGTGGGGGGCTCGTGATATGGCTAAAAATGGGATTAAATCGGAACTGTTCAAATCGGGCACAGATCTTGAAGCTTACAGGGGCAAAACGGTAATTTTACCTACAAAACGGATCCGAAATGGGAACCGGGTCTCCTCTCCAAGGCCCAATAACCAATAAATGGATCTGTTCAATTGGATACGGGTCCGAACCCGCTACGAGCCAGTTCAACATGATATGGAGAAATCCTGATTTGTCCTTATCCCTAGGAGGTGGTTCTAACCACTTCTATTCATCCACACCGGGGAATAAAGATTTGTTTTTATCTCGAAACAGATCCCCACGGCGACTATAAATATCCCCTCCTCTTACCGTTACAAGGTGGTCACTCTTTGCTAACCTAAAGCTCTTTTATATTCTTTTATGAGTACTGACAAGAGCGTCGGAGGGTTCGCCGCCAGGATCAACCCCGATATTTCGAACTTTGTGCTGGTCAACGATAGCAGCAAAAAGCCAGCCAAACAGCGATGGAAGTGTTCAGGTTTGACCCATTCGATTCCTTACTGCCCCACAAATTCATCTATTTGCCCCACACTGAAATCAACGGCAATAACTAACATACACACGAAATGCTACCAGGAAATTTTTTTTTTTGCTTTATAGTGTAGGTTAAAGGTAAATGATTGTATAATTGTTGTTGAAGGTAAACGTTTAAGTAGCTCATTTTATAGTGTGCATTAAAAGATAGTTTGGAACGTTAGAACATGTGTCATGTGCCTGTGAAAGCGGGTATTGTGTTTTTATTTTAAATCCAAACGTTCTTAAACAGGCTATGATGTTTTTTTTGTCTTTTATGAAAATAAATTGAGATAAATTGAGAACACTGTATTTTACTAAGAGCATCCGCGTATTTCTCATTTTTAAAAAAATGGCATGTACCAAAATAGAAAATAGGAGTTATGTCTGCAGTAGTGGTTTGCTAAAATTTTCTCATTTTTATAGTCAGACGATACAACATGTATCGTCCGATGACTCATTTAAAAATAACATTATTGTCGAAATTTATTTCTCACAGTAAGCTCTTGGTTGGAAGAGTTAGTTGATCTTATTTTTTTCTAAAGTTTATACACTCTGTTGATAATGTTAGCACAATATTTATAGACGTTTGATCCAATATATAACCGTTTGAAAAAATATAATCATTTTAATTTTAAACGAAAAGAGACGTTGGAAGGCAAAATTGGAATAAAAAATTCATTTAAAAAATTAAAATTAAAATCCTCATGGCACAGGACATGTCCCGTCCGATCACTTTTGTGATCAAATGGGACAACATGTCCTGTTTGAGGAATTAATTATAAAAATAAAAAAATTAAAAGGGGAAGGACGATACAACATGTATCGTCCGACCTCTTTTTTTTTAAAAAATTAAATTTGGGACGGGACATGTTGTCTCGTCCGATGAACTTTAAAAAATGAAAATAATTGGGACGGAACATGTTGTTCCGTTTTCTATAATTTGAGAATCGCAATTTCGTTTCTCATTTATGAGAATGAACTGTAGCAATTTTGTCATTTTAGGGTAAAATAGCAAAAGCCTGCAAATGCCAAATTCTCAAAAAATGAGAAATATGAGAAAATAGCAAACTACTATGGATGCTCTAAGGGAAGAAACTTAACAATCAATTAAAGACAGAATAGGAAGGAACTTGTACAGTAGCTAATTGAAATCATTACTAATGTGGGTGAGTAAATTGAGCCCCCAAAATCTACTATTTTATTATGAGAGTTTGTCACCAAACAAACCTTATTTGTAACAAAACAAATCTGTACATCGCATGTTCAACTTCAACTCCCATTATATTCTTCACTTTAAAAAATACATGCATCGCACGTGTAACTCTAACTCTCCTATTAATTTTTACTTTAAAATATATATATATTTATTAAAACGTGCATCGCACGGATAACTCTAACTTATGTGTACTCTACGCACAACTTCAATTCTTTATTAAAGCGTGTATTGCACGTGTAAATTACTAGTAGAATGCAAATATCTTACAATATGATTGGTAAGTTTAAAGAAACGGTCAATTCTTGTTTTTTCTTTAGTAAGCTTCTAGAAATGTAAACGGAAAAGAATGTAAAGGTAAATAAGATGGCTGAAGTAAGACAAGAAAATTGGAGAGAACTAATGGTAAGAAATTTGGAAAATAAGTAACTTAAAAGGAACAAATTATGGTTCGACAAGTTCAACATTTAAGGAATATTGAACCTTCGATGGAAATCATCAACATGCAAGTTAAGGGGAAAAAACCTTGATTGATGAGATTAGAAATTAACAATGAAGGGATGTAATTGTAAAGAACCTACACAAAAACAAACTTAAAGGGGGAAAATTCTAGTACTTAGAAGAACTGAATCATTGGAGGTAATTATTACCGTGCAATTCCCTGTACAAAAATATACTTCAAGGGGGGAAATTTCTAGTACTTGGAAGAATTGGATCTTTGGTGGTAATTATTACCATGCAATTCCTTAATGTTCGCTCTATTTGTTTTTTTTTTAGGTAAGAGGTGGAATAAGGTCACCCTGTTTCATTAATAAGAAGTGAACAAAACAACTCCGGCGCACCGGGGGAAAACAACAGTACAAAACAAAGTACAATTCAGGAAGAGAATAAAAGAAAGTAAACATACACCCCCAACAAACCCTGAGGGGTGGGTCTAACTACTCTGACATGAAGCAACCATATAGAACAGTCGGTTGAAACAAAACACAAGCTGACATAAGTACTGTCATGACTGGTGAAGCCAGTCCCCTAATCCAGCGTCGGCCCGATCTCTACCTCCTCGTCGACGAACTCCTCTATCTGGAATACTCTTGCTATCCTCCCTCTTGCCCCCGTAGCCGCAGCTGTAGCCCAAAAAGAGATAAGATGCATAATGTGAGTCAGGTTACCAGAAATACTATTACATGAAGCGCGAAAATAAAAATTATTTCTGTCAAGCCATAACACCCATGTTGTTGCCGCTATTGCAATGTACCACGCATCTTTCATATCATGGCGGATCGTTGCGAATTTGGGGCCAATCCACAAATCCTCATATACACAAGGGTAGTCGTCTGTTCCTAAGGCTCGGAGTACCTCAACCAAAGTTGCCTTACTTCTTGGGCAGTGAATGAAAAGGTGGTTTAGATCTTCCACATGTGCGTTGCAGAAACCACAGTTGATCACCACCTGTGGTTGTCTTTTGGCAAGGTTTTGCCTAGTGAGGATAGTATTATTGAGCACTAGCCATAAGAAAACTCTGACTTTAAGGGGAGTTTTCGCCTTCCACAACACCTGTGCCCAGCTAGGGTCTGCATCCTCGAAAGTGGATCCGATGATACAGAGATCTCACCGAGAAAGCTCCCTTACTCTTGAGTCCCCAACACTTCTGATCTGGACCTTGGGTGCACCTTGTGTCTGCCCGTGTGATGTGTACTTGCATGTCAAGCAATTGTTGGTGTAAATTTGGGGTTAGCGTTCCTCGGAACGCCGGTCTCCAGACTCCCCTTTTCCAGCCTTCGGCAATGGACATATTCGGTCGACTCGACTTCTCATACAGCTCTGGGAACGTTTCCTTCAGGGTATGGGCTCCACACCACCTATCTGACCAGAATCTGGTGGACCGGCCATTGCCGATAGTCGACGAAACTGCCGAATTGAAGGGGCCGCTAGCCTTGGCAATTCCTTTCCAAAATCGTGATACTTTAACCCCTACTCGGAAGCCAAGGTTTCTCGTGCCTTTACCCCTTAGATAAGGTTGAATGAATTCCTGCCAACATTCCCCTCTGTTGTGGAATACCTTCCACCACCTATTTCCCCAGCAGGGCTAGGTTCATATCTCTGAGGTCGATGATGCCTAGCCCTCATGCTTCTTCATGCAAGCGATACTCCATTTGATGAGGTGGTAACCTCCTTTATCCGAGTCTGCCCCCTTCTAGAGGAAACATTTTCGAATCCAGTCAATCCTCTGGATCACCCATATTGGAAGCTCGAAAAAAGACATGTAGTAGATTGGCAGATTAGACAACACTGAGTTGATGAGTACCACTCTGCCCCCGAGCGACAACGATTTGTCTTTCCAACCAGACAGTCTGTCCTCCACCCTGTCAATGATAGGCAACCAGTCTGCCTTAGATAATTTCCCTAGTTTGAGTGGTAGCCCTAGGTATTTGATAGGGAAGCCACTCGTCGTACAGTTCAAAATAGTAGTGTGATCCCCTGCTTTATCATCGGATAGGAAAATTGGAGTCAGCGCACTCTTGTGAAAATTAATCCTAAGGCCTGACTATGCCTCAAAACAGTATAGGATCCCTTTAAAGCAGGCAGTTTCTCGTGTAGACCCATTACCAAAGAGTATGGTGTCATCTGCGTATTGCAGGATCGTACACCCTTTAGTAGATGCGGAACCGGCCACCGGCGTGATCCAACCTTTTTCATGGCACTTTTCCAGCATAAACCTCAACACATCCGCTACGATAGTAAACAGTAGTGGTGAAAGCGGGTCCCCTTGCCTGAGACCCTTCCTGCAGGGGAACGGCTGCCCCGACTTACCATTCACTGATATGGCCGTTTTGCTAGTCTGCAGGCACTGCCTGATCCAGCCGATCCATTTGTTCCCGAAGCCCCTACCCCTGAGAGCTTCCAGCAAGCACTCCCAGTCGACCGAGTCATAAGCTTTCTCAAAGTCCAGCTTCAGCAGGAAGCTCTTAGTGTTGGTCGTATGGCAGCGGTGGATAACTTGTTCCGCCGTTGCCACACAATCAAGAATATTTATGCCCTTAATGAAGTCTGACTGAGTTTTGTTGATAAGGCTGTCCATAATACTCCCCCGGCGGATAGCAAGTATTTTTGTAATAATCTTCGCCGAGCAATTTATTAGGCTGATCGGCCTAAAATCGCCGACTCTTGATGCCTCTTTCCGTTTGGGAATCAGGACTACCTCCGCAAAATTAAACATACCCAATCTAAGCTTGTTGTTAAAAAAACTCGTCCAGCAGCGCCATATAGTCCCCTTTAATTTCTTTCCAGAAAATTTGGAAGAACATCATAGGGAAGTCGTCTGGCCCTGGCGACTTGTCTGCTCTATTTGTTGAATTCCTTAATTTTCATATTATTACCAATATCCACTATTTAGTCCTTTCACAAAATTATACTCCTTAAAGTAAATTAAACTCCTTAAATGCTGCTACTTCTTCATCAGTTCAATCACTTTGCGAAAATTCCAAATCAATTTTAAAAAGAGTAAACTAACCAACAACCAATTCTTGTTTCAATTTCAATTGAACTAAATTCGAGTGATGTATGTTAGAGATGAATAGAAGTTGTTTACTTCTCAGAGCTTTGATAAGAATTCGTCAATTGTTAACTATTGAGCTAATTTTCTTCAATGAAGAATGCATTTTCCTCTATTATTTGTACCATAAAATTCCTTTTTTATCATTTTTTATTGATTTCTAAAAAAAGATCTATAAGATATAGCTCATTTGCAACATGAATTTATGTACTTTTACAGCTAAATGTTAAATTTAAATCAAAATGACAAAGAGACGACAAAAATTTGCAAGAAACATACCAAACTAAGCACCATCTGAAAAATTTACCACTTCGAGTATAAGAATTTTTGGCATGACATGCAAGAACAAAAACAGTTCACAAACATGTAATAAATAAGGTTAAATGGCAAAAAAAACCCTGATCTATAAGGCAAAAGCTTTTAACCCCCTAAACTATTGGTCAAAACGATAAACCCCCTAAACTACGAATTGCAGTCTAAACCTATGCGAATCGATGTGAAATGTCCAAATTTCCTATATTTTTCACTGTTTCTCTTTCTCCTAAAAAGAAACAAAAAAAAAACCATTAAAAGTAAACCAAAAAAATCCAAAATTTTTAACACAAATCAAAATCAAAATTCATCAAACCATCATCAAAATCAAAAACAAAATCCATCAAAATCCAAATCCAAATCAAAATCAAAACCAAAATCCAAATCCGAACCAAAATCAAAATCGATGTTTCTCTTCTCTCTCTCTCTCTCAAAATCCAAATCAAAATCAAAATCTATCAAACCATCATCACCTTCTGATTAAACCCATCAAACCATCTTATTAAACCCATAAAACCCATAGGGTTTTGATTTGGATTTTGAATTTTGATGTTGATTTTGATGAAGTCGAAGATGATGATGGTGGTGGAGGTCAGGGTTGACGGTGTTGAGGACGATGGTGGTGGAGGTCGATGGTGTGACGACGATGGTGGTGGAGATCAATGGTGGTGATGACGATGGTTTTTGAGGTCATCGGTGGTGGTAATGATGATGGTGGTGATGATAGTGGTGGAGGTCAGTAGTGGTGATGATGGTGGTGGTGGTCGGGGGTGTCGGGATTGGCAATGGTGGGAGATTGGGTTGTTCATTGATTTTTTTTTTTTTTTTGTGGGGGGGGGGGGGGGGGGGGGGTTTGAAAGTTTTGGGGTTTTTTTGTCTGTCTTAAACTGTTGTGTTATAAGGGACAATTTGGACATTTCACATAGGTTTTTAGGGTTTCCGTACGGTATTTGACTGTAATTCATAATTTGGGGGTTTATCGTTTGACCAATAATTTAAAGGGTTAAAGTCTTTTGCCTCATAAATCAGGGGTGTTTTTCGCCATCTACCCAATAAATAAATAGAAGATTTTATTAAATTAAATCAAAACACATATATAGAATTTCAAAAAAGGTATGATTTTTACCCTCTAAATTGACAATTAATTGTTGCAAATCTCTCAGATCTACTAAAAAATAAAATAAATTTAAAAAATGAAGAATTAATTTTGGGTAGGTAATCATAATAACAAAATTGAATTTGAAACCCTTATCGACGTTCTTTTAGATTTCATCCCATTCTATACTGTCAAACTTAGTAAATTTTGTTCCAAAGAGTCTTCTTTAATTTCTAAAAACTTCACATAAACCCACCACCAAAAATCTAACAGCATCAATATAAGTACCAAAATCTAACATGCAATGCAAACCTCACCTAGCCATCAACACCCAGTGCGGGGCCGGGGGGGGGGGGATTATGGCTATAAATCGTTCGGTTTAGAGTGTAGTTAATAAAATTCAATCGCAAATGACTACTAATCAGAAGACGACGGTGGGCAGTGATAGGGAGGCAGGTCTGGATGTGAATTAACCATCTTCTTCTTGTTGTTTTCTTGTAAAATATGTAGGTTTAATCATCTACAAATCAAGAGATGAACATAAATCTACCAAATTAAAATCTTTCATGAAAGAAGTACTGTGTTTTCTAATATGAAAGAAGCACTGTGTGTTAAACCAAATTACCTTTCTCTTCATAAAATCTAAAGACCAAATAAGCAAAAAATGTTAATACCAATGATCGAACATGAATGTATAGAATGCACTTACGTAGTACCCAAAGGTGATTGGATTTCTCATATAGAAAGAGAGGAGGGAAACAAGGATGTGGAAAGAGTGGGCTGGGATAAAAAGAAATGATCTTATTTTTACCAAAATAGGAGATCATGGAGATCATAGTCGCAGAGATGAGATTCACGGCAAATCTTTGCAATATCGGCAAGTGGCAATTCTTGGTTGGAAACCCATTTTTGATGGATCTTATTCTCTCTTCATCTCTTTGAAAACCCTAACCCCAACACCAAAATATAAAAACAGAGGTCGTGGACTAACCTCATGTGTCAATGGCAAAATCGGTACGTTTTGAGGCGAAAGACGATGACTTTTTAGGTTTAGTCTAAAAGTGACCGAGATGAGATTGGAAGGAGGAGGAAAGGGTTTCGAAGAAAGGAAGGAGATGAGATGCTAGTTAGGTATGAGGTTTTTTTATTTTTGAAAAGTGCATATTGCACCTGTTAATCCAGATGAGAATTCATATTTTAAAATGTCAGGGTCAACGGCCGACCCTTAGAGTTCGTCGGAGCATGATCTAGTGGGCAGAGTAATGGGTTCAAGGTTGTCGCTGTGGGTGTTCAAGTTCCTTTGTTATTTTGCTATAAAAGGAATGCACGTGCTAAGCGCACTTTTCTGTTTTCATAGAAGTAGTTGGCGGGAAGAGGGCGGGAAGCCTTGTTAGTGCGTTAAGCATGTGTTTGTTTGAAAAGTTTTTCGTTTAGCGTAACCGTTTACCATCTGTATAAAACTGAGCTGAATGTATCTTTTGAGGCATAAATAAAATTTCCAATTTCTTTTCCTCAGATCTTCTTCTTCCTCTCAACTCTCTCAACCCTAGCTCTTGAACTCAGTAATGGTAAGATCCCGTAGCAATCGGAACCCACCATCTGACAATCTGGTATCAGAGCCAGATAATAACGACGACGATGGGCGCGATGAAGGTAGTACGTCGATCGAAGGAGTAGTGGCAGACATGAGAAGCCAGATGGTGGAAGGCCAACTCCAAACCAATTACCTCACTGAAAGAGTCGAAGTTATTGCGAAGAGTGTGGGAACTCAGATTTCTTCGATCGAGACGAGGCTAGATTCCATGATGGCGATGATGCAATAGATCCACTCACGACCATCGCAACCACCTCTGCTCCCAAATCCACTACAACCACCAATCTGAAGAGAGGTAACTGTCTCTAAATCCAATCTTTTGCAAAATACTCATCAAATCGAAGGAGGAACCATGTTTAGGACCCCATTCAAGGTGGAATTCCAATGTTTCACGAGGAGGATCCAATGGAGTGGATCTGTGGTGTCGAACAGTTCTTGGATTTCTACGAAATTCCGGAGAATCAGAAGCTGAAGTATGCTTCGCTCAACCTGAGGGGAAGGGCAGCGCAGTGGTTTAGGAGGCATTTGAAGCCAAGGATTCAGGAGGTGACATGGTCGATGTTCTTAGAGGAGCTGTTCACCAGATTCGGACCTATGGAGTTTCAGGACTTCGAGGGAATCCTATCTAACTTCAACAAAAAAGGGATCTCGAGGTCTATATTCAGGAATTTGATCGGATTTCTAACTTCGTCGATGGATGGACTGAGTCGCACTACTTGAGCACTTTTATCAGCAGACTTAGAGACGAAATCCGCTGGGATGTGAAATCGCAGCGTCCAAAGAATGTAAATGAAGCGATCGGGCTTGCCAGGGGATATGAGGAAAAACTCACCTGCTTGAGGAGAAATTTCAGGAGTAACTTCACAGCAAGAACACCTTTCCTACCACCTAAACCACCCCCTTCATCGAGTGTTTCAACTAATTCCTTTCCCACACCCACTACAACTCCCAGCACTCAAACCCACTCTAGTCACCACAGCTCTCCATCCCCAGTTGCGCCTAATTTTGTTCCTAAAAGATTGAATCTCCAGGAGATGCGTGAGAGGAGAGCTAGAGGTCTATGTTTCAGTTGTGACTAGAGGTATACACCAGGCCATCTTTGTAAAACACAAAAATTCTATTTCCTTGAAGGATTGGAGGAAGAAGGTAGTGAAGAGGCAGGTGGTGAAGTAGTCGTAATAGATGAAAACTTACCCACACCTGTACAGACCCAAACACAACCACACAATACTCTATACCCTGAAATTTCCTTTCACGCTCTTGCTGGAAATCAAGTATATCCCCAGACGATGAGAGTCAAGGGAAGGATTGGCGGCAAAAACGTGAATATCCTCATTGATTCAGGTTCCACCCACAACTATCTTGACCCCCAAACAGCGCTCAAAGCTAACCTCTCCATCGTGAATGAACCCAGATACAAAGTGACTGTGGCAAATGGACAGTGTATGTATAGTGAAGGGAAGGTTCGAAGTGTGAATTTCATGGTTCAAGGAGTGGAGCTTCAAGCTGAACTTTTACTCTTGTCGCTTGGGCCAGCACAGATGGTTCTAGGTGCGCATTGGTTAAGATCACTAGGTCCAGTTATGATTGATTTCTCACAGATGACCATGGAGTTTGAGGTCGCAGGTCATAAGAAGAAGCTGCAGGGGCTCCTCAACTCTCAATTACAGCTGGTGGATGCACAAGAAATCTCTAAGATGAACCAATATATCTGCCAAGCATACATGATCCAGATCCAAGCAACCATGTCAGAGGAAGAGGAAAGAAGTGAGTTGCTGCAGCTGCAACCTGATTCTCAAGATTTACAACTAGTTATCAACCAATTCCCTGAAGTGTTCAAAGAGCATCTTACCCTTCCACCTCAGAGATCCATAGATCATCAAATCCCCATCATCGAAGGAGCCAAACCTGTGTGTTTAAGACCCTATAGACAACCTCATTACCACAAAAGTGATTTTGAGAAACAAATAGAGGAAATGCTCAACTCAGGGTTCATTCGACCAAGCCACAGTCCCTATGCATCCCCAGTGATTTTGGTGAAGAAATCAGATGGTAACTGACGATTATGTGTCGATTATAGAGCTCTCAATAACCAAACAATCAAAGCCAAATTCCCAATTCCCCTCATAGATGATCTTCTAGATGAATTAAATGGAGCCACATTCTTCTCCAAAATCGATTTGAAGTCGGGTTATCACCAAATAAGGGTAAGCGACAAAGACATTCCCAAGACAGCTTTTCGAACCCACCATGGGCATTTTGAGTTTGTGGTCATGCCTTTTGGCCTTACAAACACACCAGCTACCTTTCAATGCCTAATGAATGATATTTTCAAGGAATATCTACGCAAGTTTATACTTGTGTTCTTCGATGACATTCTCATTTATAGTCATTCCTGGAAGAGCCATCTTCACCATGTTTCTACTACCCTGGCAGTGTTAAGTGAACACAAACTTGTCGCGAAGGCAAATAAATGTACATTTGGGCAACGCACAGTTAGGTTCTTGGGACACATTATCAGCTAGGAAGGCATCGTTGTATGCCCAAAGAAAATCCAAGCAGTAGTCGAGTGGCCAGAGCCCCAGACAGTGAAAGAGCTTAGAGGGTTTTTGGGTTTAACCGGCTATTATCGTAGGTTTGTGAAGAACTACGGGGGTATCGCACTTCCTCTCACACAGCTTTTGAAGAAGAATTCATTTCAATGGAACACCGCAGCTTTAATTGCGTTCCAGACTCTTAAAGAAGCTATGACTACCACCCCTGTTCTAAGATCTCCTGATTTCTCCAAATCTTTTGTGGTAGAAACTGACGCATCCCAATCTGGCATTGGAGCTATGCTGATGCAGGAGTCGCAGCCTATTGCATACATGAGTAAGGAACTGAAGGGTAGATTGCTGGTTCTCTCCACTTATGAAAAAGAAGTTTTCGCTATCTTGCAAGCCGTAAAGCAATGGAGACAGTATTTGTTTGGGGGTGCATTCATAATTAGAATAGATCAAAAGAGCATTAAGTATATTTTGGAAAAAAGAATCAATACAGATATGCAGGAGAAGTGGCTTTGGAAATTATTGGGTTATAATTTCACGGTTGAATACAAAAAGGGAAGTGACAACACCGTAGCTGATGGGTTGTCAAGGAGGGGAGGAGAAGGAGAATCATGTTGTGAAATCACATTTGTTGTACCTGAATGGTTGGAGGGCGTAAAGAGAATGGTTTTGGAGGATCCTTACTTCACAAATTTCTCAGAAAAACTGCAAGGAAAACAAGGAGCTCAAGAGGATTTCAAACAAATAGGTGGGGTCTAGTATTACAAAGGAAAGGTACTGGTGAGTCCCAACACAGAGGTAAGACACTTAATCTTCTTTGATCTCCACTCTTCGAGTGTAGGTGGACACTCTGGTTTTACCAAAACCCTGAAGCGCATAAAAAGGGATTTCAAGTGGGAGGGAATGAGTAAAGAGATTAAGCGATGGGTGAAAGAATGCTTAGTTTGTCAGAAGAGTAAAAGTGAAACTCCACATCTTGCAGGGTTCTTAAATCCCCTTCCAATTCCCGATCGTGTGTGGGAAGATATATCGATGGATTTTATCGAAGGTCTGCCCAAGAGTCAAGGAAAGAGTGTGGTATTGGTTATTGTTGATCGTTTAACCAAATACTCTCATTTTATTGGAATCTCGCATCCATACACTGCCCAATCTGTAGCCAAAGTGTTCATGGATGACATCTACAAGCTTCATGGTATGCCAAGGAGTATCGTTAGTGACAGAGACCCCGTCTTCATCTGCAACTTCTGGAAGGAGTTCTCCAAGATTCAAGGGTGCAAACTCAATCACACCACTGCTTATCACCCTCAAGGAGATGGCCAAACTGAGATTGTGAATAAGGCATTAGAACTATACCTGCGTTGTTTTTGTTGCCAAAAGCCTACAGACTGGATGAATTGGATAGCGTGGGCAGAATTTTGGTTCAATACCAATTGGCATTCATCAACAAAAGTCACTCCCTTCGAAGGTATTTATGGGAGACCTCCACCTTCAGTAATTCAATACGTAAGGGGAACGACAAGTTTGCCAGCAGTGGAGGAGGAGCTGATGAGAAGAGATTCCATCTTAAAATTGTTAAGGGATAACATGGCTCAAGCACAGGAAAGAATGAAGTTCTTCGCAGATAAAGAACACATTGAGAAAGTGTTCGAAGTGGGAGATTTTGTACTACTGAAGATTCAACCGTACAAGCAAAATTCACTCCGGCACCACACTCCTCAGAAGCTAACATCAAGGTTCTTTGGACCATACAGGGTAATCAAAAAGGTGGGGACAGTTGCGTATCAACTTCAGTTATCAGATGGGGCCGTCGTCCACCCAGTTTTTCATGTGTCTAAACTAAAAAAATGTAACGGCAATCACTTACCCAACATATCTTCAGAATTTCCCTCTTGGTGGGTGGAAGAAGACAATCAAGAGAGTCCAGAGGAAATACTGGATAGGAGAGTGCTCAAGAGGAAGAACCGGATGGGAATAGATCTATTGATCAAGTGGAAAAATTCTGGTATCGAAAATGCGTCGTGGGTTGACATTGATGTGATTCGACGTCGATTTCCAGACATCGAACTTGGGGCAAGGTTGTTTTTAAGCGGGGAGGAGTTGTCAGGGTCAACGGCCGACCCTTAGAGTTCGTCGGAGCATGATCCAGTGGGCGGAGTAATGGGTTCAAGGTTGTCGCTGTGGGTGTTCAAGTTCCTTTGTTATTTTGTTGTAAAAGGAATGCACGTGCTAAGCGCACTTTTCTGTTTTCATAGAAGTAGTTGGCGGGAAGAGGGCGGGAAGCCTTGTTAGTGCATTAAGCACGTGTTTGTTTGAAAAGTTTGTCGTTTAGCATAACCGTTTACCATCTGTATAAAACTGAGCTGAATGTATCTTTTGAGGCATAAATAAAATTTCCAATTTCTTTTCCTCAGATCTTCTTCTTCTTCCTCTCAACTCTCTCAACCCTAACTCTTGAACTCAGCAATGGCAAGATCCCGTAGCAATCGGAACCCACCATCTGACATAAAATTTACAATCTCTAATCTCTAATCTCTATAATATTATAATGGGAGAAGGCCTTAGTGTCATTTTTCATTTTGTCTTTCTACCAATATGTGCAACGCACGTACATAACTAATATAAAGGAGGTTTCCGGTTCGAATCCTCCCTAAGTTAGTTTTTATTTTATTTTTTTGAAATTATTAAAACGTGCATCGCACGTGTAAATTACTAGTATTTATAGTTATATATTGTAAATAGATAGAGTAAGAGTATCCACAATCGTTTGCTAAAAAATATGGCAAGGGCAAATGAAAATAGCAATATGAGAATTTCAGTACAACGGTGATTTGCTAAAATTTGAGAAAGACGGTACATTTTTTTTTTTTTTACGGTTAATTAATTAGTGATTAGATATTAAAATAGGTTAATTAAATAAATTAAATAATAAAATATAACCTAACCTACTTAGTTAGACACTAACCTAACAATTTAACACTAACCTAATCCATTTTTTTGGCTGGATAGGACATGTTGTCCCGTCCAAGCCAAAAACGCTTAAAACGGGACAACATGTCTCGTTTCAGCGATTTTGGATTTATTTATTTATTTATATTATTATTATTATTTTTTTTTTTCAAGAGTAAGGAGAGAGTGGGTAGACCAATTAGTATAATATATAGTTATAATATATAGTTATAATGCACAACAACTTCTCAATCAAGCATCTTAGTGCAATCTACAATCTCAGTACAACAAATTTGTTGTTATCTAACATCCTATCGCAAAATCAGTTCTCTTCGATTTTGCCCCAAGACGGTGTGACTGATTCATTGTGCAATACCTAAATATGTGACATGATCCATCCTTCTAGTTAATGACAGCTAATTTTTTACATTTCTCTTCTCAAATCCCACTCGGAAACGTAGAATTGTAATGCTTAATAAACTTTGTCGTAAAGTCTTTTTTTTTTTTTTTTGAAATTATATTGTTGCCAGTTGCATAACATAATCTTCAGAATGTACACATTTCAGTTCATACCACAATACCAAATCTGATCTATTTTAACCTGAAAAACTATTTTTATGATCATCAAATCTTATGTTTCAGATTTCTGTAATTTTTCTTCCTAATAAACTGTGTCGTCAAGATTTTTTTTGAAATCATATTGTTATACTTTTATTGCCAGTTGCATAACATAATCTTCAGAATATACACATTTCTGTTCATATCACAATACCTGAACAGATACACTTTAACCTGGAAAACTATTTATATGATCATCAAATCTTATGTTACAGATTTCTACAATTTTGCTTCCTAACACCTTTAGCAAGCTTCCCTTCCTCCATGAACCACACACAATGCTCTGTATTATCTGCTAGTATGTTCTTAGCCATATTCTGTATAACAGTCGTTCATTTAATTTCATCATTGAAGAATATACACTTATGAAATATTCTCCAAATGAACGACTATACTTTAGCTAAATAATTTTATACACTTATTTCATAAGAACATATTTCTCATGGCAAGTAACTTGAAATAACTCAAATAAAAACCTGTTGGATATATTGGTATATTCTCTCTATATAAATATTGCATGTGCATATGAGTAATACGTGTATTAAACGTATAATTGATTGGATATTGGAACACGGGTTTGTGGGCTTATAACCTGATAACCAAACCAGTATTTAGGAATAAATACTGGCTTGTGATAGCAGTCTAGGTATTCCAATCTTGATACCTAGAGTGAATATCTCAAGCAACTTAAATCTAGATATTAACCATAATTTTCAATTGTTAATTTCTCACAAAACCTAACAAAACCTACATAGTATCTCATTGAGAACAACTCAAATTAGACGAACCAATACTCCTTAACCTAAGAACAACTCATGTCAGGAATATTCCTTAGCCATATGTTGTTGTGTTAATACCTATCAAATTCCATAGCCATATTTATTATAAATAACTCAAATTAATACCTACATGTCTAATACTCATGAGAACATATTTCTCATGACACATTGCCAATGGTTTGCCTCTTGTAAAGCTCTTTCGTCGAGTGCGCGATCATGACAGGACTCGAGGAAGAAGCCCCAGCTAACTCCGTGCCAGCAGCCACGGTAAGACGGGGGGGGGGGGGGGGGGGGGGGGGGGGGGGGGCAAGTGTTCTTCGGAATGACTGGGCGTGAAGGGCACGTAGACGGTGAATCGGGTTGAAAGTGAAAGTCGCCAAAAACTAGCGGAATGCTCTCGAAACCAATTCACTTGAGTGAGACAGAGGAGAGTGGAATTTTGTGTGTAGGGGTTAAATCAGTAGATCTACGAAGGAAAGCCAAAAGCGAAGGCAGCTCTCTGGGTCCCTACCGACACTGGGGTGCGAAAGCATGGGGAGCGAACAGGATTAGATACCCTGGTAGTCCATGTCCTCTAATTGAAATGGGTGCATGTACATCACACCTCCTACGGTGGTTGCCAAAGCTCCGAGTGAACCCGAAATAGGCCATGGACTTGGATCCACCAAATGATAATAATTCCTCTGAGATTCAATCATAAACCACTTTGTCTCGGTTGTATGTAAACCCCCCTTCACCCCACCCCCTAAAGTATAGTAAAGAAGGTCTTTTTGGTCTCATTTTCTTTCTATCTGACAGGACAAACAAAGAGGAATGGATAGTTCTTTCATTGCATTGATCGAAGTGAGACTAGAAAAAAAAAGACTCTATCTATTATATTACTTTTTTAAAAGAGAATCATTGGTTTGACCCACGAACTACGTGGGAAAATAAAGAGACCTTAATTAATCATTGGTTTGCATTTCCTCACTGACGCATTTTTTTTTTTGGCGTCAGCTTCTTCATGGGATTCGGGCTTCAATTCTAAGGCACGGAAGAAATTCGCAAGCCCCTTCTATTCAAAGATAGATGAGGATACGCTGGAGCTTTTGGATGTCCATTATATCCTTGCACGTATCCGGTATGGAGCCAACATCGGTCGTTTCGCCGTGCTCTTTGCCACGGTTGGAGCTTCTTCCCAGATTCCTGAGGCCTTTTTTTCTCATATTCTGGGTTCTGATTGAGACTATGTAATGTAATGTCAAAGGTGGGAAACTACAGATGAAGATACAGGAGATTAGCCAGCAAATAGAATAAATGAGAGCTGCTCCTAGGGTGCTTCTACTTCTTCTAGATTAGTGACTTATTTAGACCTTTTCGACAAGTTCGGGGATCAAAAGCTTTGCTTTGAAACTTCTCTAATTACTTCTGATCTTTCTAAAGGCATATTGGGCACTACTTCCTTGATTATAGCAACAATAACGTCACCAATATGAGCATATCGGTGATTACCAGCTCCTATGATTCGAATACACATCAATTTTCGAGCTCCGCTGTTATCTGCTACATTCAAAAGGGTCTGAGATTGAATCATATCATTTTTATTTGAATTTGTTATTTCAATGTAAAGAATGAGTACAAAAAGAAATAGTGTTTGTCCAGAAATAAAGAAACCCGTGCTTGTTTTTTCATCCTCAATACCCCTTTTTTTGTGTTTAGTTCTACACCTCCACTCTATCCTATCCTGAAATAATAAATTGAGTTCGTATAGGCATTTTGCATGCAACTATTTCAATAGCTGCTCTGGCTACTATTTCTGAGACTCCACCCAAATCTCATTCTACATAGGCGCCTTCGGCGCCCTTGGTTTGAAAAGCTTCACTTGATTCAGATTGAGGCGATGTAATCCCAGAGATTCTGTCCCATCTCTTTCTTTCCTGCGTCCTGTCCTACTTGCTTTGCTGACTGACTCACCTCACCGGGCCAATGATGGATTGAGGGAGAGATATAGTACAAGGTGCCAAACTCTCATGTCATGACTTGGATTTCCCTATTAGAATGAGATCAACGAAACCAGAGACTGATGGCTTCTTGTTCTCCCTTCCTTCCTCCCTACTCCTTCTCACTTCAATCGTACGACGCTTTCTGTCTTTTCATACGTGACAAAGAAGAACTTCTCTTTCCTATCAGATTCTCTTTCTGGAAAGATTTGGTTAGGTTAGCAAAGAAAGTGAACCAATCGACTACAACAAGCTCGGGACTCTAATAGAAACAAACGGTAAGCTCTCCGCTCTATTTGCTTGCAATGCCTTCCCTTGGCCATTCATTCTCTCATTGGGGGACGTCTTTCCTTGGCACGAAGGCTATAAGCATTGATCTTGCCTTGGTGTTGACCCCTTACTATACCCACGGACGTGCTTGGCGTCCGTGCCCGAGCTTGAAAAGGGTAGTCGGTTTTATCCCGTTCTTTAGGGACAAGTGTTTATGGTTTCATTCCAATGGACGGTTCATTATAAATTCTAATATAATATAATAAGATAAGGACACGGTGCGAGTCAACCTTCAGACTTTGGTAACTACATTGACGATGAAGGGAATGAGCTAATATCGGGTATAGAGTTATAAGTTGTTGATTGTTTCCCAAGCCTGCTTTATTATTGTCAAGCTGTTCTTTCTTTAGTTGATACTGAGCCTATTAGAAAGAGAGATAGGAATAGAGATTTTCCAAGTTAAGACCCGAGATTCCCTTCTGCTACGCGCTATTAGCGAATAATAATATAGTTACTAAAAAGAGTTAGCTAGAAGTGTTAGACCTTCGAGTTGCATCCGCAGCACTTTGCATAAAGCTCCGGATAGTTTTCACCATCCATAAGCTGTACGGATTTGCTTGACTCATCATAACAGTAAATATAACAGTATACTCTAACCAGGCATACAAAAATAATCATAACTCAACAGTATTTATTACATCAATAATAGATGTTCCAACAAATACTAGACTCGAAACAAAACAATAATCTTGGGACAATAAGCCCAAATACAAGTCTCAATACAGTTTATGAAATAAAATAGTTCATCAAAACATTTAAGCAAATTATTCCAATTCCGCAGCTCAAAACTTTTGCTCACCAACTCCAGTGGGCAATTGATCAGCAAAACTTGCTCATATGGCAGATACAAGGAAAATAGGAAAATAGGAAAACATAACGCCCATTAGATGCAAGTCCGGGCCACAAGCAATACAAGTAGGAAAATGAAGGGAAAAACTAAACTAAACAGCTAATACTAACATGGAGAGGGTAGCAAATAACAGTCTACAGATGACAGTAAGCAGTGTAGTGATAACAGGAGAAACATAACAGTAACAGAAGGATCAACAATAATAGTGTGCCAACGGTAGTAGTAATCAACAGTAACAGTAAAGTCCAAAGTAACCGTAACAGGATGTGACAGTGTAAACAATTATTCTTATATTTAATGTTCATTACTAACTATGTAGCACTTCATGTGTCCCAGATTTTACCACATGGTTGTTGCAACAAACAGTTTCGTTTTAAGATTTTGTAGTGAAACTTCTATAGAGCAATATATCAGACAAACAGTAACAGTAACAGTAATAATGTCAGACCCCGCTTTCCAAAAATACGAAATACGAGCACATGACATTGGCCCAGCGAATGACTAACGTCACCCATAAGCTGTTTAATCGATCAACTCAACAATATAATCAATACAGAACAATGCACAGGCAATAATTCTCATGAACAATAAGACTTGGAATGAAGCAATAAAATATCCAAATACAATAATAATAATCTAACGTCTGGAAACAATAATAAAATTCAGGACATAATCCCAAAACAATAATAATCTAATCCAAAATAGTAACAAGTCTCAATACATTAAGTTTATTCAAGCAATAAGCAATTTAAAAGCAATAGTCTTCAGAATGTCTGTTCTCCAATTCTAGCAGGCAATTCTCCTTCATTACCTATATACACTTCATCTAAAAAGAGGAGAAAAATTGTCCTTAGAGCAAGTCATGGACAGCAAGTAGAGAAAGCAGGGAACAATAGAATAATGGTATAATAATAAATCAATGGATCAATAGGAATCAATAACATAACACGATGATAATAATCAATAACATGGTAATCAATGCAACGGTGTAACAATGATTCAGTATTTGGTAACGGTAATCAACGGTTAATGTCAATATCACTTAAACAATATTGGATACAAATAGAAACAATGATGAACAATATACAATGTCGGTGATGTGTCAATCCTTATGTCTATTATTCATTGTAATCCTAACTAATGCATGTACTACTGCATCCCATACTACAGGTTCGATGCATACAATCAATTTTGTTTTAGACTCAAGTGGTACACTCGGTAGATCATGTACTTGGCAACAGTAACGGTAAATACTATTCACCTTTCGGTTTATGAAACGGTCATCGGCAACGATGCAGTACACGATAGATTGGGTTATTGCCATAACCACAATCACACGATAAAATGGTAGCAGGAACGGTAGTTAGGGAAACACATGCCCCTCCTCCAAGTACAATCACTACTTTATTCACTACTTAAATTACCCTTTAAACTCTGGCTTATTAATTATTTATCAATGCAACAATACAATATGCAATTAATGGACAATTCGGTGAACGATAGTATCAATAATGAAACAATAGGTTGATAACATGGATAGGACGGTTAGAATAGTGATAATAACTCATTGGAAACATGCAATGCAACATACATTCATTAATTCATGCAATAGTACAACATAGGAATTATTAATTCAGTAAAAAAAGGAATCTAAAATTCTGGACAGCAAGCGCAACCTGTACAACAATACAGTTTCCTGCTGACTCGGAAATCAAAAGTTGAATCTGTCAAAAAATATGGAAACTAGACTTCCGCACGGTTCCAACGCATACTTAAAGTTCAAATTCTGACAACAGTAACTAGGTCAAACACATGTTTCTTTACAAGTTTTATGTTCAGGCAGAATTTCGACATCTTGTTGTTTTAATTTTGAATCGGCAAAAACTCAATATTAAATTCAGTAAAAATATTTTCTGGACTCCTAAACATGTTAAGAAACAATCTGGAAATTTTCATAGCAAAATTTTAATATTTGATCAATATTTTTACTATTTAAACATGAAGAGTTCGAGAATCTGAAAATCTGAAAGTAAAAATACAACTGTAGTAAAATGGGCATAACTTTTGCTACAAAACTCAGAATTTGAAAATTCAAGATGATCTAGAAACTAGAAAGATAAGGCTACAATTCATATTCAGAAAGTATTTCATTTTAAGGTCGTTTACTAGTTCGAAAACAGCGGTCAATGTTCAGGTCAGCAAGCATATACAGTTTTTAGGGTATTTTTCTTGAAAATAAATTAATTAAACATGATGGGTATCGATTCTATTAGTAAATAAGTTGTGTAACTAACATGATAGCTGTCAAAATATGATAAATAAAACTAGAACACGCTCATACATCAATTTATTATCAATCAATCATCAATCAATCAAACAACATACAACCTAGCAATTGTCTCTACAATAGTTTATTTGTATGTCAATTATATGAACAACCCTAGTATAAATTCTATATGCACTCATGAAAGATCCAAACTTTAGATTCAAAAGTGGCACGATATCAAGAATATCGGGGTTAGCTCGTGTAAACCCTCAATAGACCCAACGAAGAGATGAACAATGGATAATACGATAACAAAGAGATCTACTTGCAAGAATTTCAATAACACTTGAATTTGATACAATTAGCAATTCAAGATGATGGTGACTTGCCTATTAGACGGTGAAAATAAATACCAAGAATAACGGGATAAGGATCCTGAGGCAACGAACTCACGAACTAGCACGATCCCAAAACAGCACGTGTATAATACGTGCAATCAAGTTCAAAATCACAGCACACAAAAGACTGCAGCAGCAACAAGACAGTATCAACTTCAGTAAAGGGCGGCGCTCGGGTCTCCGACGGCGGTGCGACGTCAGGGCGCGAGGGGCAGGGTGGCACTGGGGCATCGCCGGCGATCGAAACAAGGGAGAGGAAGGGCAATCGGGATATGGGGTTTGGAGCTCTGTTAATGGCGATGGCAGGGAAGAAGGAGGGTCGGGGGTGCAGGGGGGTTGCGACAGTAGGTCGGCGGCTCTCAGGGGAAGTCATCGACGGGGGATGGAGCAAGGGGGTTCGCCGGAGTTGGTGCCAGAGAAGGGAATCAGCAGGAAGGGAGACAGACAAAGGGGAGGTCGGGAGTTGGTCTGGGTGGCTGTGTGGTGTCGACGGGGGGTTGGGTGACGGGAGGCGGCGACAGGGTGGCCGGAGATGGCCGGGGAAGATGCCGGAAGGGGGCATGGGGTTTTGGCGGGAAGAACACAGGGAGAGAGAGAGAACAGGAGGAAAGAGAGGGTAGGAGAGAGAGTAGACTGCTAGGGTTTCGATTTGTGTGCAAAAATTAGGGTTTGCATTAGAGTTGTATTTATAGGGTACAATTAGGATATTGGGTTAGAGATGTAGGGTTCAATAACAGCGGATTTGGGTCAAGAACAATAAAATTGGGTTTTATGGTTCAATTAAGAGATAGATCCAAATCAATAGGGTTCAAATAAAAATAGCAACAATAAATAAGAGGACAATAGGATCGACAATAAAAGCTCAATCAAAAGAAAAAAATAACTTTATGAACAAAAATTTGAAATCCAAATAAATAGATAAATAATACAAATGAAAACAATATAAGTTGGCTTGAAATTAAATTAGAATTCACCACGAAAATCAGATCAAGTACGAAAACAAAATAATTTGTTAAATGTACTTTAATTGAATAATCAAGGAATAACAATTAATAGTTATAATTATAAAAATAATAAAATCATACAATAAAATAATTATTCGGGTTTAACAATTACTAAAATGACCCAATAAATATATATATAGAGAGAGTCCCCTTCGGTTGCACACTACTTTTGGTGAGCACTCACGAACTAGAGACCCTATGAAAAATCCGAACCGTTCATATTGTTCAATATGCCTTAGATAGCCTAACAATAAAAAATCAAGTAATTTGAAGTTCATTTGCCCATCCATCAAGCTGTTAGAATTTTCAGCCATACAATTTTGTGATGATGTAAATCATGGGCAAATGAACTTCAAATTACTTGATTTTTTATTGTTAGGCTATCTAAGGCATATAGAACGATATGAGCAGTTCGGATTTTTCATAGGGTCTCTAGTTCGTGAGTGCTCACGGAGTGCTCACCAAAGTAGTGTGCAACCGAAGATTTCTCTCTCTCTCTCTATATATATATATAATTTGGACTCAAATACAAATAGTTGATCAATAAGATTTAGAAAATAAGATCAAAACACATCATTATTTGAAGAATAAATTTTCGATTAGAAAAATACTTTAATATAAAATCCAAAATGATTTTAACAAATAATGAATTTATAATATCGAAATATAGAAAATATTCAGAAAATACGTATTTACGGGAATAGGGGTTACAAATAACAAACAGTGTCATGGATCATGCCCTTATGCATCCAAAGATAAACAGTAAGTACCACAGTAAACAGTGGGAAAACGAGTCCCTTCTGAATATGCATTTCTATATTGTCCACTACTCGATCTTTTCCCTTAAAAACCCCGGCTTGATTTCTTTTATTATTACTAAACATGTGTGAACGAATAAAAATAGGCTAAAGACATGGCAAGAATAGGAAATAAGTCTAAGATGAAATATTTATTGCACCGTTTGATAAAAACAACTCGTAATAGTCAAAATAACGATATTTTTCAATTCTGGACAGCAAGACACTACTGTACCAAATCTGAGATTCCCATTGCTACAGAACAGCAAATCCAGATCCGTCAAAAAATCCAGAAACTAGACTCTCTACCGATTCCAGCACATATATATAAGTCACATATCATCCACAGAAGTAGGTTGAAAACAGCATTTAATACAGAAATCGTGTTCAGCCAGAAAATGCAAAATCTTGTTTATAAGCATGAAAAGAGTTTTAAATCATCATAATTAAATCTGAGAAAAATCAGGAAGATTTCCTAACATATCTAGTTTCAAAATATAAAATATCATGAATTTATATTATAGATAGTATGGTCAACAAAATTGGGAAAACAGAGTAATGCAACAAAATCTTAATTCTGAATGTTTAGACACAGTAGTGCCAAAACAGAGATAATTCATAAAATATAATTCAAAATCCAAATCCGTCAAAAGGGTGATAAAATAGACAAATAAGGTTACAGTTCATATTTGCAAATTTTTCATTAAAAATGAATAGAATCAGGTTGAAAATATAGTTCTATATTGAACAATATGCAGTTTGAAAACATATTGAATGGTTTCATAAGCATGAAATGAGATACAAAAGTCATTAATTAATTCCATAAAAATTAGGGATTGCTCCCATTCATATCTAAACATACTCAGCAAAATATAGAGTTCAAATTCTACTTTTAATATCCATTTTAAAATAAAATTCCATAAAAAATACATATAGTTCAGAATCTGGAATATACGATATGATTGCAGTAAAACGACAATAACTCATGCATCAAAAATCAGAATTTAGATTCGTTGAAAGTTCTGAAAACTAAAAAAAAAGGCTACAATCCACGTTCACAAACTTATTTATTTTATTGATGTTAACAGGGCCAAAATTACTGTACAAAATAGGACAGCAGTGAACAAAAGTTCTTTTAAGCATTTTATCAAACAACTTAACTACAAACGGTCCAATCTAAGATGTCATACAAAGCATGGGATATGTGGGTTACTCAAATCAGCATTGCATGTGATTAAATGGTCTATAATGAGATCATACATCCAATAAAATTTATGCAACCGTCATCTACAACATACAGTGTATCACAAACAACATACAGTCAAGATGTCCACTAATCTAATTGTTTTCATGCAACGGGTGTCAATTATTGTAACTACTCATGATCAAGAGATGATGTCAACGGTTAAACTAACAAAATAGGATCATCATGAGAGTAAAAATATTTTCATACTAGATTACTTATAGTATTAACTTGTATGACAAAACGAACACATACAAGATACTTGTCTGTTATGAAAATGACAGAAACGAAGAACAGAATAACGGGAACGGATCCCGAACAACGAACACGAGCGAAAGACGAGAACGAGAATCACACCACCGGAATCGCATGCACACGATGTACGCACACACACACACAAAGAGACATCAGCAACCAAACAGCAAGAGCGGCGGCAGCAGCCTGGGGCGTCGACGACGCTGCATAGGGAAACAACGACAGCGAAGACAGCGTGAGGGGCGGCGCTGCCCAGCGGTGAACGGCGGTCGTGGTGTTGTAGCAAGGATAGGGAAGCACGGGGTGGGGGTGACGCAGCGGATGAGGGAAGGAGGATCGGGGTGTTGCGGTGGTCGGGGGCTTCTGCCGGGTCGGAGTAAGTTGACGACAGCAAGGAGGCAGGGTCGGGAGGGGGAAGATCGGGAAAGATGAGGGTGACGGCTAGAGAGGGGGAGAGAAAAGTATTAGGGTTTGTTAATTAGGGTTATGGTTCAATTAGGGTGTTTATATAGGGACAATATGGGTTTGGGTGAACTGGGTAGTATCCAATAGGAAGAAAATAATCCAATAAGAGATAATTAAGCAATGAAATAGACGAGATCAAGAACAAATTCTAGATTAATAAAGAGAATAAAAAGCTGAATCAAACAGAGAATGAATCACGAGAGAGGAACACAACACACCATACAAAAGAAATGAAAATAAATACAGCCAAAAATAAAATAAATAAATCAAGGATTTTATTAAATATAATTAAAAATACAAATAATGAGCAGTAGGGGTTACAAATCCTACCCACCTAATAAGAAGAATTTCGTCCTCGAAATTCAACCAGAATCACATAGGGTATCCCCAAGAGAAAAGAAAAAAAAACAATAGCATAAGCAAAAACAACAAAACAAGAGCTACACAAACAAATGAGGAAACCTCCGCAGGATTTCCTCCTCCAGCTCCCAAGTCGACTCACCTGGCGAGTGAGGATTCCAAGAAACGCGAATAAGCTTGATCACCTTGTTCTTCAAAACCTTCTCCTGCCAATCCACAATAGCAACTGGTGGGATCTCACAAGACAAATTCGGCCTCACAGATAACTCCGAGTAGTCAATCACGTGGCTCGCATCATGGATATACTTCCTCGGTTGCGAGACATGGAAGACGTCGTGCACTCCAGATAAAGTCGGGGGCAATGCAAGACGATAGGCCAACTTGCCTACTCGTTCCACGATGTCAAATGGTCCGATGAACCTAGGGCTCAACTTGCCTCCGCCATCGAAATAAATGACACCTCGCCACGATGATACCTTAAGAAAAACTTGGTCTCCCACCTCAAACTCCAGGGCTCTGCGATGAACATCAGCCCATCGCTTATGTCTGTCTTGCGTGTCTTGAAGATGCTTCCTGATCAAACTCACAGTATCCACCGTCTTGGTGATCAACTTCGGGCCCAACAATTTTTTCTCGCCAATGTCATCCTAGCACACTGGCGACCGACACTTGAGACCATAGAGTGCCTCGAACGGAGCAGCCTTAAGACTAGCTTGAAAGCTGTTATTGTACGAGAACTCTGCGAGATGCAAGTGGTCCTCCCAAGAACCTTTAAATTGCAGCACACAGGACCTCAACATGTCCTCTAGAGTCTGGATGGTCCTCTCTGACTGCCCATCTATCTGAGGGTAAAAAGCTGCGCTGTACTTCAACTTATTCCCCAGACTACTCTGAAGACTCTCCCAAAACTGTGACATGAACCTTATATCCCTATCGGATACAATACTGACTGGAACCCAATGAAGTCTAACAATCTCTTGCATGCACTTCTCAGCTAGGCTCTTAGTAGACTGTCCAACTTTGAAGGGAACGAAGTGAGCTTCGTCAACCTGTCCACAATCACCCAAATGGTGTTGTGACCCTTAGGACTCCTCGGCAAAGCAGTCACAAAATCCATGGTGATATGCTCCCACTTCCACTCTGGAATGGGAAGAGGCTGAAGAAGTTCGGCGGTCCTATGATGCTCTGCCTTCACCTGCTGGCAGATCAAGCACTACGACACAAATCTCGCCACGGCCCTCTTCATACCATGCCACCAAAAATGAAGTTTCAAGTCCCGATACATCTTCGTACCACCAGGATGAATAGAGTACGACAATTGGTGGGCTTCCTCAAGCAACTTCTGACGAACCTCACCCTTCGGAACACACAACCTGGACCAAAAACGAAGAGATCCATCTGAGTGAACAACCATATCGGTCCTCGTAACCTGCTTAACTTCGGCTCTGAACCCTTGCAATTGCTCATCGCCTGCCTGAGCCTCCTTAATCTGCTCAACAAGAGACGACTACAACTGAAGCATCATGCAACTCCGAACAGAACCTGGCAAGATCACATCCAAATCCAACCTCCTTATCTGCTCAACAAGCTCTTTCTGCTGAGTTAGGAACATGGCGACTGGTCTCCTACTTAAAGCATCTAGCACCAAGTTTACTCAACCAGGATGGTATTATAAACTGATGTCATAGTCAGCCATCAACTCCAACCATCGCCTCTACCTCATATTCAACTCCTTCTGAGTGAACACATACTTGAGACTTTTGTGGTCAGTAAATTTCTCCACTCCGTCTCCAAGTAGATAATGCCTCCACAACTTCAAAGCAAAGATCACGGCAGCCAGTTCCAAATCATGGGTAGGATAATTCTTCTCGTGTGGCCTCAACTATCTGGATGCATAAGCAACAACTCAATCCTCCTGCATCAACATTGCACCTAGGCCCTTGCCAGAAGCGTCACAGTGAACCACAAAACCACCCGAACCATCCGGAACAGTCAACACTGGCGCTGACGTCAACCGGCATTTTAAATCAGCAAAAGCTCCACCACAAGCTCCATCCCAAACAAACTTCTGATCTTTTTCAGTCAGCTTAGTCAACGGACCAGCTATCTTCGAAATGTCTTGGACGAACTTCCGATAACACCCGACCAAACCAAGGAAGCTTTTCACTTCCGAAACTGACTTAGGAACAGGCTAATCCTTGACCGCAGAAATCTTGGAAGGATCAACAGAAATACCAATGCCTGAGATAATGTGCCCTAAGAATGTAACTCAATCAAGCCAGAACTCACACTTGTTGAGTTTCCCATAGAGCTGATTATCCCTCAAAGTATGTAGAACCAACCTCAGATGATCAGCAGGATCCTTCCGATTTCGAGAACACACCAGAATGTCATCTATGAAGACCACCACGAATCTTTCTAGAAATGGAGAGAAACCCCTGTTCATCAGACTCAAGAACACTGCTGGCGCATTCGTGACTCCGAAAGGCATCACAAGGAACTCATAGTGCCCGTTTCTGGTCCTGAAAGCAGTTTTCTGCACATCAGCTGCCTTCACCTTCACTTGATGATAACCAGAGCGAAGGTCCAACTTCGAAAAGACAGCAGCTCCACCCAACTGATCAAACAAGTCATCGATCCTGGGTAGCGGATACCTGTTCTTCACTGTAACACTGTTCAGCTCACGGTAATCCACACACAGACGACGACTCCCATCCTTCTTGCTGACAAACAAGACAAGTGCGCCCCATGGGGACACATTGGGCATGATGAAACCCAAATCCAGCAAACCCTGAACCTGCATCTTCAACTCTGCTATCTCAACTGGTGCCATCCGGTAGGGACTCTTCGATATCGGCACAGTACCAGGCTGAACATCAATACCAAATTCAATATCCCTGTCAGGGGCTATCCCAGGAAACTCCTCAGGAAACACATCCAGAAATTCCCGCACAACAAGAGGTGCATCCTCACAGCCTGAGTGCAACTCTATTGCATAAGCAGCATCGAAAACAACTTCCTGACCATGCCCAAGGGGTAACTCCCCAGCATGGAACTCAAACTCCTCACGGCCTCGCATCCTGAAAACAACCTTCTTCGCACGACAATTGATGATAGTATGGGACTCACCCAACCAATCCATGCCGAGAATCACATCAAACCCTGAACTGCCGATCACAATCAGATCTGCTTCTAAATCAACACTTCCAATCACCACGGGACTCTGTGTGCACTCCCAGAACAAACGAAAACACTGCCACCTGTAGTGATATGCCAAGCCACCGGAAAATCACTGTATACCAACTGATGCAAATCCACGAAGAGGGAAGATACGAAGGAATGGGTTACCCCAAAATCAAAAAGAACACGAGCAGGAATAGAATGAACAAGAATAACACCTAAGATAGAGCCAAACAAGGGAAAAGATGAACATATGAAAGATAAACAAGGAATATGAAAAAAAATGATGCAAGAAGGACAACATGAAAGAAAGATGCAAGAGAAATAAAAGAAACAATGAACAAATAACTAAACAACAAAAGAAAGAAAAACACAGAAGAATACCTGTAATGACTTCCTCTGCGGTCTGAGCTTCCTCCACGGTCAAGTTGAAAGCCTGACCTCTTCCTGTACCAGCGGTCCTCTGAAAGCCTGACAGCCTGACAATCTGATGCTTAAGGGGAAGTGGCGGTCTAGCCTGACTACAGACTAGCGCAACTGTGGCCTGATCGTGCCTCATCTGAGGACAATCTCGAACCAAGTGGTCGGTAGCACCACAACCGAGACAACGGCAGTTGGCCTTCCAGCAATCCTTGAGCAAATGCCCAGGGACCTGGCAAAAATCGCAAAAAACATCCCTCTGTGGAGGACCAGGATGGTAGGGAGTTATCCTAACGGCAAGGACCGGAGCTGGCCTCCTGATCGTCTAGATCCGTCGACGAATATGCCACAGAGTTCACCAAGCTTAGCCGCTTTGCTTCCACCTTGGTGGCGAATGAGGAGGATCGTGCTCAGAGGTTCCTTCTGGGTCTTGATCAGGGTATTCAGGTGCACTTGGCCGCCCATCGTCTTCGTAACTATGCGGATGCCTTGGAAGCTCCTATTCTACTTGGGTGATACGCGAGAAGAATTTCAGCAGGAAGCTTTGAGCGAAAGTGGCCCAAGTAATAGGCCACTTTAGTCTCTCGGATTCTGCCCTCCACCAGATGTGGGCCAAATCCACCAACTGGATGCATACCACATCCACACAGTCGACATCGGTGATCCTAGCTGCCTGTAGCAGACTCTCCGTCCGTATCAGCCATTGCTCAGCCTCAAGTGGTGTCTCAGTACTAGTGAACTTATCAGGGTGCAACCTCATGAAATCCGCAACGGTACCCGGACAAGGGGGCAAAGCTATAGGGGCAGGCACATCGGGAGTCGAAAAAGCATTCCGGTTAGCATCTTCCAAAGCGGCCTGAACTAGTTTTCTGTGCTCCTGTTGCATCTGAGGAATCTGCTGGAGCACCTGAGTTACAACTGCCAACTCAGGATGGCCTTCTTGCGAAGCCGAACCACTTCCACGAGCCATAATCTGCACACAAAACCCAAAACAATTAGCATTCAGATCTAGTTGATTAATAATTATTTGTGCAATGCATGGCCTATCGGGAGTCAAGTAAATCTGGTTGAGTCAAGCATGTCTAATGTATTAGTCAAACTAACACATTAGTGAAACCTAAAGCTTTGATACCACTAAAAACCTTGTCATGCCCCGCTTCCCAAAAGGAATACGGAATATGGTACGCGACTAAGCCCAGCGGATAGTTTTCTCCATCCATAAGCTGTACGGATCTGCTTGACTTACCATAACAGTAAATATAACATTATACTCCAACCAGGCATGCAAAAACAATCATAACTTAACAGTATTTATTGCATCAATAATAAATGTTCCAACAAATACTACATCTGAAACAAAACAATAATCTTGGGACAATAAGCCCAAATACAAGTTTCAATAAAATTCATGAAATAAAATAGTTTATCAAAACATTTAAGCAAATTATTCCAATTGTGCAGCTCAAAACTTTTGCTCACCAACTCCAGTTGGCAATTGATCAGCAAAACCTGCTCATATGGCAATTACAAGGAAAATAGGAAAACACGAAAACATAACACCCGTTAGATGCAAGTCCGGGCCGCAAGCAATACAAGTAGGAAAATGAAGGGAAAAACTATACTAAACAGGTAATACTAACATTGAGAGGTTAGCAAATATAACAGTCTACAGATAACAATAAGCAGTGTAGTGATAACAGGAGAAGCATAATAGTAACAGTAAGGATCAACAGCAACAGTGTGCCAACGGTAGTAGTAATCAACAGTAACAGTAAAGTCCATAGTAACCGTAACGGGATGTGACAGTGTAAACAATTATTCTTATGTCTAATGTTCATTACTAACTAGGTAGCACTTCATGCGTCCCAGATTTTACCACATGGTTGCTACAACAAACAGTTTCGTTTTAAGATTTTGTAGTGGAAATTCTATAAGGCAATATATTCAGACAAACAGTAACAATAACAGTAATAAGAAACAGTGTCATGGATCATGCCCTCATGCATCCAGAGATAAACAGTAGGTACCACAGTAAACAGTGGAAAAGAGAGGCCCTTCTGAATATGCATTTCTATATTGTCCACTACTCAATCTTTTCCCTTAAAAATCCCGGCTTGATTTCTTTTATTATTACGAAACATGTGTAAAAGAATAAAAACAGGCTAAAGACATGGAAAGAACATGAAATAAGTCTAAGATGAAATAGTGATTGCAACGGTTGATAAAAACAACTCCTAATATTCAAAACAGTGACATTTTTCAGTACTGGACAGCAAGACACTACTGTACCAAATCTGAGATTCCCAATGCTACAGAATAGCAAATCCAGATCCGTCAGAAAATCCAGAAACTAGACTTTCTTCTGATTCCAGCACATATACATAAGTCACATATCAACCACATACCAGGGTTGAAAACAACATTTAATACAGAAATCATGTCCAGGCAGAAAATGCAAAATCTCGTTTATAAGCATGACAAGAGTTTAAATTTTCATAATTAAATCTAAGAAAAATCTGGAAGATTTCCTAATATATCTAGTTTCAAAATATAAAATATCATGAATTTATATTACAGATAGTATGGTCAACAAAATTGGAAAAACAGAGTAATGCAACAAAATCTCAATTCTGAATGTTCAGACACAGCAGTGCCAAAACAGAGATAATTCATAATATATAATTCGAAATACATATCCGTCAAAAGGGTGATAAAATAGATAAATAAGGCTACAGTTCATATTTGCAATTTTTTTTATCAAAAACGAATAGAATCAGGTTGAAAATATTGTTCTATACTGAACAACATGCAGTTTGAAAATATATCGATTGGTTTCATAAGCATGAAATGAGATATAAAAATTATTAATTAATTCCACAAAAATCAAGGATTGCTCACAGTCATATCTAAACATACTCAGCAAAATATATAGTTTAAATTCTACTTTTAATATCAGTTTTAAAATAAAATTTCATACAGAATACATATAGTTCAGAATCTAAAATATACGATATGACTGCAGTAAAACGGCAATAACTCATGCATCAAAAATTGGAATTTAGATCCGTCGAAAGTTCTGAAAACTAGAAGAAAAAAAGGCTACAATCCACGTTCACAAACTTATTTATTTTACTAATGTTAACAAGACCGAAATTACTGTACAAAATAGGACAACAGTGAACAAAAGTTCTTTTAAGCATTTTATGAAACAACTTAACTAAAAACGGTCCAATCTAAGATGTCATACAAAGCATGGGATATGTGGGTTACTCAAATCAGCTTGGCATGTGATTAAATGGTCTATAATGAGATCATACATCCAACAACATCTATGCACCCGTCATCTACAACATACGGTGTGTCACAAACAACATACAATCAAGATGTCCACCACTAATCTAATTGTTTTCATGCAACGGGTGTCAATTATTGTAACTACTCATGATCAAGAGATGATGTCAACGGTTAAACTAACAAAATAAGATCATCATGAGAGTACAAATATTTTAATACTAGATTCCTTACAGTGTTAACTTGTGTAACAAAAAGAACACATACAAGCTACTTTCCTGTTATGAAGACGATGAAAACGAAGAACAAAATAACGGGAACGGATCCCGAACAATGAACACAATGAACAAAAGACGAGAACGAGAATCACACCACCGGAATCGCATGCACACGACGTACGCACACACACACAAAGAGACAGGAGCAACCGAACAGCAAGAGTGGCGGCAGTAGCCTGGGGCATCGACGGCGCTGCACAGGGAAATGACGACGGCGAAGATAGCACAAGGGGCGGCACTGTCCAGCGATGAACGACGGTCATGGCGCTACGGCAAGGACAGGGAAGCACGGGGTGGGGGTGACGCAGTGGATGAGGGAAGGAGGAGATGTTGCAATGGTCGGGGGTGTCTGCCCGTGTCGGAGTAAGTTGACAATAGCAAGAAGGCAGGGTCGGGAGGGGGGAGATCCAGAGAGATGAGGGTGACGGCCAAAGAGGGAGAGAGAAAAGGATTAGGGTTGGTTAGGGTTCAATTAGGGTGTTTATATTGGGACAATGTGGGTTTGGGTGAACTGGGTAGTATCCAATAGAGAGAAAAGAATCCAATAAGAGACAATTATTCCATGAAATAGGTTTAAACAATAGACAAGATCAAGAACAAATTGTAGATCCATAAAGAGGATAAAAGGCTGAATCAAATAGAGAATGAATCACAAAAGAGAGGAACACAACACACCATACAAAAGAAATGAAAATAAATACAACCAAAAATAAAATAAATAAATCAAGAATTTTATTAAATATAATTAAAAATACAAATAATGAGCAATAAGGGTTACACTAGAGTGGATTGCAATTGTGGAGGTGTCAAGCTAGGTGGAGGATATGCAGAAGGAAGAAGTGCAAGAGCTATAACCAAGCCCTCCCAAAAGAGATAGGAGATCATCTCTTGCTCCACACATTTATCTTCCTCCTGAAAAACAAATTTCCAATACCACCCGTTCCATCTATAAATGAAGACAGATTCTCTTCCTGACACTCTTTTGCATCATACCCCCATCTAGGATATGAACTCTCTTTCTTTTTCTTCTTCATCATCTTCTTACACTTTCAATATCTGTAATCACTTGAAATGTTTGCTTGTTACATAGTACTTGGTATATATATATATATATATATATATATATATATATATATATATATATATGCAAACTTAGAGCGGTTGGGTGATGAAAATTTAGTGTCATACATGGCGTAGAGCTGTCTAGAAAATGATGGAGATACAAGTTTCAAAAAATAGGTCAAAGCTAGCAATGCATTATTAATTTGTCTCATTCACTTATTTACTGGTCTATTGCTGGAGGGAGTGTGTCTTTATGCCAATTATATAAGTTTTAATAAAGGGCTAGATTTCTCTAATTGAATCCAACTCCATCGGTATATATCTTCCCCTACTTTAATTGTCTTATTTATCCCCCTAATCTTACTTATTTATCAATGGTTTCCCTATACTGGGTTGCATCATTTTATTTATGTTGTTTATAATTTTCAGAAAATTCAAGGAATTATGATCCCCTAATATCACTGTTTAAAAGAAACAACTCATCAAGTGCGCTTCATTATATTCATAGGGATGATGCAATTGTTCAAATTGTTGGGAAAACGATGATGCAATTGTTCATTATATTCGTAGGGATACTTTGTGGGTTGTCTTTTTTTTTTGAGGGAAAGGTGGAATAAGGCCACCCTGTTTCATTAATAAGCCGTTAATAAAACAACCCCGGCGTACCGGGAGAAAACAACAATACAGTACAAAAAGAGCAATGCAGAAAGAAAATGCAGGAAAAGAACACATAAACCCCCAACAAGCCCTGAGGGATGGGTCAAAATATGCAAACGTCAATCCACCCGAAAGAACAGGGGCGGAAACAGAAAAACACCATCTTGACAATCACAGTCATGACTGGTGGAGCCAGCCGCTCAGTCCAGCGTCGGGCCGATCTCTACCTCCTCATCATCAAACTCCTCAACCTGGAAAACTCTGGCTATCCTCCCTCTCGCCCCTGTTGCCGCAGCTGTAGCCCAAAAAGATATAAGATGCATAATGTGAGATAGGTTACCAGAAATACTATTACATTTAGCACGGAAATAAAAATTGTTTCTGTCAAGCCATAACACCCAAGTTGTTGCCGCAATTGCGATGTACCACGCATCCTTCATATCATGGCGAATCGTTGCAAATTTGGGACCTATCCACAAGTCTTCATATACTAAGGGGTAGACGTCTGTTCCTAAGGCTCGAAGAACCTCGACCAAGGTTGCCTTACTTCTGTGGCAGTGGATGAAGAGGTGATTTAGATCTTCCATATGAAGATCGCAAAAACCACAGTTGGTCGCCACCTGTGGTTGTCTCTTGGCGAGGTTTTGCCTCGTAAGAATAGCATCATTAAGCACTAGCCATAAGAAGACTCTGACTTTAAGGGGAGTTTTCGCCTTCCACAACACCTGTGCCCAGCTGGGTCTGCATCCTCGAAAATGGATCCTATGGTACAGAGATCTTACTGAAAACACCCCCTTGCTCTCGAGTCCCCAACGTTTCTGGTCGGGACCTAGAGTACAACTGGTGCCAGCCCGGTTAATGAGAGCTTGCATATCAAGCAATTGCTGTTGTAAAAAAGGGGTTAGCGTTCCTCGGATCGCCGGATTCCATCCACCCCTTTTCCACCCTTCGGCCATAGATTGATTCGGGCGGCTCGTCCTCTCGAACAGCTCTGGGAACAATTCCTTCAGGGTGTGGGACCCACACCACCTATCCCACCAAAATCTGGTGGACCGGCCATTGCCAATAAGAGACGAAACAGCCGAGTTGAGAGGGCCGCTAGCTTTGGCAATTCCTTTCCAGAATCGCGAAACTTTAGCCCCTACTCGGAAGCCAAGGCTTCTTGTGCCCTTACCCCTAAGATAAGGTTGAATGAAGTCCTGCCAACCTTCCCCACTGTTGTGGAACACCTTCCACCACCACTTCCCCAGCAGAGCAAGGTTCATATCTCTAAGATCTAGGATACCAAGTCCTCCATGCTTCTTCTTCATGCAGGCAATGCTCCATTTGATGAGGTGGTAACCTCCTTTACCCGAGTCTGCTCCCTTCCACAGGAAACGTTTACGAATTCGATCAATCCTCTGGATCACCCACCTCGGGAGCTCGAAGTAGGACATGTAGTAGATTGGCAGGTTAGATAATACTGAGTTAATGAGTACCACTCTGCCCCCTAGGGACAGCGATTTACCTTTCCAACCTGATAGTCTGCTTTCTACCCTGTCAATGATAGGCAACCAGTCTGCTTTGGATAATCTTCCGGGTTTGAGCGGTAGTCCCAGATATTTGATAGGAAAGCCACTCGTCGTACAGTTCAAGATATTTGCATGTTCCCCTGCTTCAGCATCAGATATGGAGATTGGAGTCAGCGCACTCTTGTTAAAATTAATCCTAAGACCTGACCAGGCCTCGAAACAATAAAGGGTCCCTTTAAAGCAGGCAGTTTCTCGCCTAGATCCGTTACCAAAGAGTATGGTATCATCAGCATACTGAAGGATCGTACACCCTTTAGTTGACGCGGAACAGGCCACAGGCGTGATCCAACCTTTTTCCTGGCAATTCACCAGCATCACCCTCAACACATCCGCTATGATAGTAAACAAAAGCGGAGAAAGCGGGTCCCCTTGTCTGAGGCCTTTGCGACATGAGAACGACTGCCCTGACCGACCATTCACTGCGATGGCCGTTTTGCTCGACTGCAAGCACTGTCTGATCCAGCAGATCCATCTCTTCCCGAAGCCCCTGCCCTTGAGGGCTTCCAGCAAGCACTCCCAATCGACCGAGTCATAGGCTTTCTCGAAGTCTAGCTTAATCAGGAAACTCTTCGAGTTGGTCGTGTGACAGCGGTGGAAACTTGTTCTGCCGTTGCCACACAGTCTAGGATATTCCTGCCTTTAATGAAGCCTGATTGGGTTTTGTCGATGAGGCTGTCCATGATGCCCCCCAGGCGTATAGCAAGAATTTTGGTAAGAATCTTCGCCGAGCAATTAATGAGGCTGATTGGTCTAAAATCTCCCACTGTGGATGCCCCTTCACGCTTGGGAATCAGGACCACATCTGCAAAGTTGAACATCCCCAGTCTGAGTTTATGGTTAAAAAAGTCTTCCAGAAGAGCCATATAGTCGTCTTTAATTTTGTCCCAGAAAATCTGGAAGAACATCATTGGGAAGCCGTCTGGCCCGGGCGATTTATCCGCTCCCATTTGACTGATGGCCTTCTTCACTTCCTCCTCTGTGAACGGAGACTCCAGACAAGAAAGTGACGGCGCCGACTCGCTCTGGTAAGAGTGCCAGAAGTCATTCTTGAGAGGGACCCGAAAGTCATTCCGCTTCCCCAAAAGCTCCTTATAGTGCCCTTGGAAGGCTGAGGATATCAGATGTTCATCTTGAACCGTCCCCGAAGTAGTGTCTAGGGATAAGATAAGATTAGACCTACGTCTGGCACTTGCCACTCTGTGGAAGAAAGCAGAGTTCGCATCTCCCTCTTTGAGCCACGAAATTCGAGATCTTTGCTGCCACTTAATTTCTTCCATTTTATAGAGATTGGCAATGTTACCTCTGAGCTCGAGGAGTCTATTTCTCTCCTCCTGTGCTAGGTCTCTCGCTTCCTCCACCCTTTCAAGTTCATCAATTTCTTCCAACATGGAATCTTTGGCGTGCCAGATGGCCGAGAACCTAGATCGGTTCCATCTACACAGCCGTTTTCTTAGTCTCCGAATTTTTTCACACCATCTAGCAGCTGCATCAGTGCCCGACACCGGGAGCGCCCAATTTTCCATCACCAAGTGATGGAACCCCTGAATCTCCAGCCAGGCCTTCTCAAAACGAAATTTTCTCTGGCATTTCTCTCCCTGAATCCCAATGTCAAGAAGGATTGGGGAATGATCTGACGTAGGCCTGGGGATCGACCTAGCCGTTGCAAGTGGGAATTTAGATTCCCACTCCATAGATACAAGAATCCGGTCCAATTTAGCCATAATAGGATTCGCTTGCATATTGGACCACGTAAATAATCTATCATTAATAGGGATGTCAATCAACTCCAGCTCCGAGATCACCCTATTGAACTCTGCTCTGTGCCTGTCGCTGGAACCTCTACCCTTGTGTTCGAACGCAAATCGGGTAATATTGAAATCCCCACCGACGATCCACGCCCCCGGCCACCGGAGTCGGACATGGACAAGTTCTTGCCAGAAGGCCTCACGTAGTGAAGCAACGTTCGGTCCATAGACAACAGTGATAGTTTGCACGAACTTATCCGTTCGACGTTCAAGTCGGACAGACAGAGAGAAATTACCATGAAAGACCTCAGAACAAGAGAGCAGGTCTGAGTTGAAGCCAATGGCAATTCCCCCTGAAGCCCCAGCGGACGGGTGTACGACCCATTCCTTGATTCTATTCCCTCCTACCCTCTTAAACTTGGTCCCATTACTGAGTTTGGTTTCCTGAAGTCCCACAACGTCCACCTTAGACTTTGTGAGAACATCTCTAACCATACCTCTTTTACCTTTATCCCCCAACCCCCGAACATTCCAGAACAGTGTATTCATTGGGGAACAATGTCCGAGGCAACAGTAGGAGGGGGACTCGGGCTAGGATCGCCCGCAGAGATCGTACTCCCCCTGGAGTTGGATCCAAGATCCACTAAACCACAATGATTGGCCCTAACAGATTCCCAACCCCTCATTTTGTTAAGAAGAAACGCATTGCGTTCTTTATCACATACTTCCAAACCACAGGTAGAAGCTAATAAAAAAATTTCGGCATCTGACATGAAATTTAAAATATTAGCGAGAAAAGTTTTAGTACCTCCATTGACGTGTTTAGCCGCTTTGGATGCCGTAGCTCTCTCCAAAAAGTCATCTAAGGACTCCGCATGAGCCCTCTTGGGAGAGCGAAGCACTCTAAACCCCATAGACCGCTGAGACGGCCCATCGTACCCTCTAGGAGCCGACTCTGGAATAGTGGAAATAACCATTTCGGGTGAAATTTCCCTCTGAGAGTTGGCAATGAACTCAAGATCCTCAGATTCATCATCCGTGAACGAGAATTCTTCATCAAGGTTGAGCCGCCCTTCTAAGTCCTCGCTATCTGTGAGTTGTAACATCTTTTGTGGACTCGACACTCTCACAACGGACTCCTCTTTGTGCCCGCAGCTTGAAGATACATTAATAGCAGGAATGTCCCCCAAAGTGGACCCCTCTGTAGGCCCACTCCCCAAAGTAGCTTGTCTAACACCGTTCATGACTCTGGAGTTATCAGTCCCAACCACAAAAACCGTCTCTATGGACCCCTCATTGGGCCCAATAGACCCTATACAGGGCCCAAAGTTAGACCCCTGTAAGAGACCCATCGAAGCAGCATAAGAGTTCCCCAACCCGCGGTGCACCCTACTTTGTGGGTTGTCCTCACTAGAGATATGATGATTACAAGTACTTCAAGTGGGTTGAAGAGCTGTGTACACATGATGATGAAAAGAAGTTGAAGCTCATGTGTGATGATGAAATCCATTCCCAGGTTGTGATGAATGATTTGAGGAAAGATGATTTCACCAAGGAAAATTATTTGCTAAGGCAGAGGGTTGGAAATCTGAAACACAGTGAAGGTGTCTACATATGTTTAATTGGTTCAATGTGTATTGCTTTATATGGGTTACTGATCTTCAATTTTTTCAAATGATGTCAATTGATGTTGGTTAGTGTTTGTGTTGTAATGGAATTGTATCATTTAGTAGCTGGACAAATTATGAATGTTTGGAATGTATCTTTATTGTCTTATTTAATCAAAGTGTTGTTTTCATTTAAATATGTGTATCATTTTGCTTATCCTATTTTGCTGCTATTATAACATTTAAATCTATTCAAGTGACCATTGCTAACATTGCAAATTTCTTGACTTTACTATCCACATTAAGCATTTTTATCATCATGAACAGACTTGAATGTTGAAACAAGCCCACAAATTGTTGAAAACAAGTGCATACATAATACAACAATTGAAATGAAACACTGAAAACAAGTCCACATTGTATCAAAATTGACTAATAGCAATACACCATGACTTTATCAATCACATCTGATCAGAATACACCATTCAAACATTGAAAATTCACAGCAAAGAACATGAACACACTACAGTCCACAGCTCTCTTACACAAATAAGGTCCACATAGTTCAATAGATAAGATGCAGAATTGAATGGAAGATAATAGATTCAAGTTCTTATATCATAAAATATTTTTATATTTACAACCAAAATATCAAATAATGGCATAATTACATACATTCCATCAAAATATGATTATAAACCTAGATAGGTATATCTATCTCATCACATTACTGTTTTGTTTACATCCACTCTAATCCACTCCATAAAATGTTCACCAGGACAACTTCATTCCATCTAACTACTTTGCTGGATTCTTTCCTTTCGCTTGTGTTCTGGATTGTCTACGAGATAGTTGCATTGTTCTCTACGTGCCAATCTACACAAAATAGAAATATACATGCATCAATTAAACATTAAAGAACAAGATACATGTTCAGAAATTTTTCTTCGATCTTATACCTGAGTGATACAGTGCTCCATACCCCTTACTGTTTCATGGCCAAGTGAGACGGAGTTTCCTCTACCAATAAAGCTTCTTGATGAAGCTCTTCTAATTGGGAGCCATGAGTTCCTTTCACATTCTTCTCCAATCTTTGAAAAGACTCATGTTTTAGTTTGAAGTCACATACATGAACTTTAAGATGAAATTGTGATGTTGGGTAATATGTATGGGTCTTATATCTACAATCATACTAGTACATTCCCATAACCAAGAAAGAATTTTGAAGTAGTTGTCCATGTAGACCATCTCCCCCTTCTTGAAATAACACATTCCCTCTTCCTATAAGATATTAGGTTATAACCATAAATAGAAACATGTACAAAAAAAGTACAAAAACAGAAACATGTACAACCCTAATAATGATGCATTTCCTCTTCCAAAATCAGAAACATGTTCGAAAAAATAATTCAAGCCACTTAGCTAGAGCTTGTGCACACTCATCTATCCCAGTTTCTTACATGATATTAGACAAATTTCATATTTTGTTTGTTTAATTTTCCAAATAACATAAACATGTACAACAAAAATTCAAGTCACCTAGGTGGAGATGGTGCACTCTAATTTATCCCGGTCTCTTCCATGGGAGGAGTATCCAAGTCAATATGTGTACCCTTTGTTGCCAATCTTCTTCTATTACAAGAGATTAATGCATTACTCCTCAGTTGAGTCTTTACTTCATTTCATATTTGATTGCAATAAAATTCAAGTATACATAGAGGCATGTTTACTGGACTTTCTTAGAATGTTCTCAATGTTGACAGGGGATTCATGACTCTCATTGGACTGAATATCATCTGTTACAACTCTCTTTCTATTGCACGTTAAGAACTGTACATGAATTCTCTTCCAATGATTATATTTTCATTTATTTCACAATGGGTACAATATAGTTCAGGTACGTAGTGATACATGGATGATAAATGTGAATGGTACCTATAGAGGCATGTTTACTACCTGGATCTTCTTATTGGGTTGTCATCTGGTTGGTTCTCAAAGTTGACATTTGTTGCACCATTCACATTGGTGTGCATTTCATCCAACTGCTCTCCTTCTGTTGCACATTATTGTGTGGTTTAAAATTGATGGAGAAAAATAAAATAGTAAGAAACATGTACAAATATTATATGTTTTCATACTTGTATTTTCTTGGAGTTGAGTCATTATCATTGTTGAGTATCTCTTCCACTTGTCTCTGTCTATGGTTACTCCTGCTTGTGCCTCCTAAAGAGATGTTTGGCTCTTGTTGCCACGTGTTTATACCATCCCTTGTCCCTCTAGTGAAGCATACATTCTTAGGATTAGAGGGTCTTCCACACCTGCCTCCTCTTTTATCTGGCCTTACAAGCTGATTTTCACAACGTCTTGAATTGTATCTTGGTTGACGGCATCATCCACAATTGAGTTTTGTCCCACCCTTTCCTAACTTAGTTACACTCCCCCCTTCATCACCAGCTTTTTCCTTGTCTTTATTGGCCTACCAACTTCTCCCCTATAGGGTGGGGGCAATGGCTTATACAAATCAGGACTTTTTTACCCATAGTGCCTCATCAGGCAGGACATTCATATCATACTTGTAAGCCATCATATATGTTTCAAGATGGTAACACTCATGCACATAACTTTTAGTCCTGTTTTTATGATAGATGATGGCCACAGTTGCATGCACACAAGGAATTTCTTTCACATCAAAGACTTTACAAGTTCACTTTCTCTCCCTCAAATTGACTACAAGAGTTATACCGTGCCCATCCACTTCAAACACCTAACTGGTTGAGTTAATCACTATGCAATTTCTAGCTAACTCAGCTATCTTGTCAACCTTTGCTGTTATTTTAGGGCACAATTTCCCACTCCACTTTGCAACTGTTTCCCTCTTCTTCTCAGGCCTACGTACCCATGATGAATCTTCTAATTATTTCCAAAAGTTGTAGAATTATCTTATCTCATGCTTAAAGAATCTATTTGTTGAATGACTCAGATGGGTTACTGCATACCACATAACTCTTTGAAAAATAATCAAAGAAAGCCGTACTCCAACCCTCTTTGCACTCTTTCGTCTGTCAATTAAGTGCATGTGCACTTTTTTATTCAATTTCTCCATCCTTCCATTGAAATCAGAAATCAGTCTCAGTAGATGCACATGCCATCTTCCAAATATTTTTCTTCCATACAAGTGCAAAGAACTTCATTTTAAAGTTGGAGTAGTAGTGCCTAATACAATATATGGGTTATGTCTTAGGGTAGTTTTATTTGAATACTTGTACTAAACCCTGTTTGATTAAGACAATGTTAGTATTTGGATTAGTCTACAATCAATGTGTACATAACAATATGATACTATAAGTAGATCATGTATGCAAATCTATAAATAAAGAAACAAGGCAAAACATTAGTAGACCTTTTTCCTGTTGGAAATAAAAATAATGGAATCTTCAGGTACTTTCAAAACTTCAAACATATTCCACAAGAACCGGTTCCATGTTTCCTTTGATTCACTTGCAACAACTGCATAGGATAGAGGGGACATTTGATTGTTCCCATCCCTAGCCACAACAATTAAGAGAATGCCACCAGCACTAGCTGTCAAGTGACACATATCCAACCCAATTAATGGTTTTCCTCCCTTTAAAATTTCCTTAATCAAAGCATTTATGCATATGAAGCACTTGCCAAAAACCCTTCCTTCACCATAGTCAACAAGACCAAATTCTTCTTGTGATTTTATGCTTAACACAACTCTGCTCCCTGGATTTTTAAGATGAAGGTTTTATAGATATTCTAGGAGAGATCTATATTGCCGAAAATCATTCCCTTGCACAATTTACAACACTACCTCTCTTGCTCTGTGTGCTTGATCAGTAGATATTTTGAAACAACAATCCTTCTTCACCAGAGCTTGGAATGCAGTACCACTCATATTGTCTTTATTTGGAATGCGTCCAATCTTTATCCCATGATGCATGTATCAACCATGGACAGTCATGGGTAGGACACTTAGCTTTCACCCTCTTCCATTCATTCTTGACATACAGAAATGTCCTCCCATTTTCTATACACCATTTTCTCAGTGCATCTCTAAATTGTTGTGGATCTTCAAACAACAATCCAACTTTTAGGACAACTAGCGGGTCAGTAGAGTTGTATACTAGAAACAAATTCACCTACATTGTTTCCTCATCAAATGAATGACATGTACTTCTCAACTCTTCTATAGTTCATACTCTGAGTCAACATCCTCTACTTGAACATTATTATCTGGTTGAGCTTCCGTGGTGATATCTACTCCTGTCACATCTTCAAAGTGCATATCGCCATTCCATCCATTTTTCTGTTTGCCTCCATATCGCTCTTTTTCCTTGGCTTAGTTCATAGGACTGCTCATCATCATAAAAACTATATAAGTACTGTCACTGCTTGCTTCAACTAGAGAGTTAGTATCCTTGTTAATGTGATTGTCCGCATCTTCTGAATCAGAATCAAGCCCTAGCATGCTACACAATTTGCTCTCAAAGGATCTACAGACATCCTATTGGTTCTTCTTGTTAATTCTTGCACTACTTTGTCTTTCACAGTAATGTCACAATATATCTGAACATCAGCTTCCTATACATATTAATATTGATTATGTGCATGTACTTTCAACATTAGCTTCCTCTACAAATTAATAAAATTATATGTTTGCACTTTGACACTAGCTTCTTCTATAGTTTAAGCTTGATTATGTGTTTGCACTTCATGAGCTTCTTCTACAAATTCAAGATGATTATGTGTTTGCATTTCAACATAAGCTTCTTCTACAAATTCATGACAATCACCATGAACCATATTCTCTTTAACTGTTGATTGTTGAGTTACATCCACTCCATTTGCTGAATCAATGTATATGTCTATGTACCCAACTATAGGGGATTTGGCCTTAGCTTCAAATTTCTATTTTATTGTGGTTTCATCATTTACCAACCTCATGTTCCATAGGAAATATAATAGTTTTCAATTTGGGGGTTCCACTGTCTTAATATATTATGTAAATCTTCCCAACATATCAATCTAGGGTGTATGTAGCATGCATAGTACTTCTTTCCACCCACATATTGACATTTAGAATTATTGGCAAAGTGTCCACCATGATAAACATCAAGTGCAAAGGCTATCCTATTGTCACATTGTAATACCATAAATTTTCAAATCATTTAAAGTTCATTTTGTAACCCCAATTTCTGCAAATACGTATTTCCTGAATATTTTCTGTATTTTGATATTTATAAATTCATTATTTGTTGAATTCGTTTTGGATTTTATATTAAAGTATTTTCCAATTGACAATTATATTTATTTTCTAACAGTGGTGTATTTTAACTTTGGTTTATAATCCCAATTGATCGATTGTTTATATTTGAGTCCAAATCAAAAGTGTTATTACTATTTAGATTATTTTAATGAAATTGTTAAACCCCAATTCCTATTTTATACAATCTTATTATTATTATCATTGTTATTATTGTTGCTATCATTATTATTATCATTATCATTATTGTTATTATTATTGTTATTGTTATTATTATTATTTTTGTTGTTGTTATTATTATTTCTTTTGATTGTATGTTAAAAATCCATCTTTTGTTATTGTGAAAGCCCGCAGGTTTTAATCCATCTATTATTACTACTATTATTTTTAAGTACAAACCAAGTATATTATTTATATAGAACTATTCTAAGTGAAAAGTGAATCTTATTCTAATTGTGTTCTTTTAATTAACTTTATTTTCCATTAAACCCTGTAAATTTTATTGTGCAATCTATGAAAAATTTGTTCATTGTATATCCCCAATTAGTCTATTCATAAATCCTATTTTAATTATTTAATTGTTTTTACCTATTGGATTTAAAACCCCACAACCCTATACCCAATGACCCAACATCTTTATAACCCTGTAAACAAACTAATCTAATCTTAACCCTAATTAACCCCATCTTAATTATCATCAGCCGTCATTACCCCGCCATTAACCCCCCTAATCATCTTCCTCTTCCTTGGATTCTGAAGACCCCCACCGACCCTTCTCCTTCCTTTCGTCGAACCCCATCATCGCCTCCGACCCTCCTTAGTCGACCGCCCATCGCCCCATTGCCATCTCCATCCTTGCCCTCATCTCCCCATCCTTTGTTCGAAATCCCCTGAACCCATCCTCGCCATTGCCGACGAAGCACCATCATCCCCGATCGTCGACGCCCATCTTCGGTTTTGGAAGAAAATAGAGTGCCGCCCATCCCGTCGCCCATCACCGCATCTTCCTCGTTGAACCCATCGTCGAGCCTCGCCGTCAACCACCGCATCCTCCATCCCGTCTCCACCCTAGCACTGCCCAGTCACCGTCGCCTTCATCCTAACCGAGAACCCATCATTCGAACGCAGTCGAAGCATGTTCCCGCCAACTGCTCTTCCCCGTGCACCACCTCGCTGTCCACCGTTGCCCCGTCACCGCCCTAGCCCCTGTCAGCCTCCGCCTGTGCCACCCTACCGATAGCTACCTCGCCCAGTCCGCCGCCAGTCGAGTCGAAGCCTCACTACCATTCGCTGTTGCTGATTGGCCGGGTTGGCTGTTTGCTGTTTTGAGGAGAGGGAGAATCGGCTGTCTGCTGTTTTGTGAAGCAGGGGAAGAGTCTGATGTTTGCTATTTTGGAGAGGGTTTGCTGTTGCGTTGTGTGCTCTTGCTGCTGTGAGTTCTTGAACGCTGTTTGCACGTGCTTCCGTGCGTGCGTGAGTTCATGATTCGTCGCCCGGGATTCCCATCCTGTTATTTTTTATATTCAAATTAACCGTCTAACAGGTAAGCCTCTTCTTGAACTCCTTTATTGTTTGTGTTCAAGATTCTTTGCAAGGTTGTAAACGGCGTCAGGCGGTGGCGGTTCGGCCAAGGACCGCCTACCGCCTAGGACGCCTAGGCGGCGCCTAGGCGGTGCCTAGGCGTTTTGTTTTTATTTTTTAAATATTCATATATTAACGTTTTAAAAGTTACATTTCTCTATTTTTGCTTGCAGTCTAAATCTTTTAAATGCATCACAATTCACAAGTGATGCTAGGCCAGAATGATTTTAGAAGTTCAACAACGATTATGGTGTAAACTTTAGATTCATAATGACATAAACAATAATCAGTCATATAAAATTTCAAATATAACGTGAACTAGTAACACCTTAATGTAAAGATGAAGAGGTTTTTTACTGTTGAAGATGAAGAGGGTTTTTTCTGTTGAAGATGAAGAGACTATTTTAAGAATTAAAAAAAAATTACAAAAAAATCTGTCAGCCGCCTAATCGATTTTGGCCGCCTAGGCGCCGCCTCGGCCGCCTCGACCGCCTAGGCGCCGCCTCGGCGGCGCCTTGTACGCCTAACTGCCATCTCAACGCCTAGAGTACCGCCTATTGTATATGCGGTTCGTTCTCCTCTTTTTGAGCGCCTAGGCGCCGCCTAGGCGTCCGAGGCGGACGCCATTTAGAACACTGATTCTTTGATCTCCGCAAGTAGATCCCAACCGTTTTATCATATTGCTATTTGAATTCTGTTAAGTATATTGAGGGTTTACACGAGCTAACCCAATATATTCTTAACATCGTGCCTACATCTTTGATCTAAAACCTAGTCCCTCTTGCACATTGCATATGCACGTTTACATGAAAGATAACTAGATCCATATGATAGGATTATTTGATGATTGAATATGTCGATTGAATTTGATTTAATGAATTAATTACCATAATTGTAAATTGCATAATAAATCTAGAAAATTGCATGTTAATCATCAAATAGCACTTTGTTTACTAATTATCGTGAATTATATGTTTGTATGATGTAATTATTTCCTATTAATATTAAATTATTTTCTAGTCATGCTATCCAGATTATAGGTTGTTTTAATATGAATGCCCTTTTGCTTTGCTTGTAATGAGTAGAATTAGCTACACTTAGTATCATACAACATTGACACCTTCTTGCATGCTCACATAGGATGAAAATAAACTAATAACAAGTCGGGGCATAATGGTTTGACTTGGTAGTGAACGATCAGAAACTGTACTCGGTAAAGGCCTTCTTGCTCACATGAACACTTGACACGGAAGGAGGAAAAATATTGATTGGAAGGGGAAATATTGATTGGAAGGAGAAGAATTGATTGTAAATGATTGATTGTTAATAATTGATTGCAAATGATTGATATCGACACCGAGTACACGATCCATAAATTCACCATCACAGTCTAAAATGTTCACTCGTTTGCTTGGACTGAACCTATGGTATGGAACATATGGGAAGCAGTAGTACGTGTACTAGATAGGATAATAAAATGATTAACAACCCTCAATGACACTTCTTGCTTGACCCCGTATACTTTCATCAACACTGAACTTGAATCGGAAATATTAATTAAATGCATGATTAAACATAGACCCTTGATATTATTACCAATCTTTGATTTTGTCATTGGCATTGATCCTGTTCCTTCTTTTTGATACACCATATTCCTATTATTCTCTGTTTTCCTCTACTTGCTGTCCATGAATTGCTCTAATGACATTATTTTCTTTCTTTTTAGATTAAGAGTTTACAGGTACTGAAGGAACACTACCAGAAGGAATTGGTGAGCAAACTCTTTGAAGATCGAAGCTGGACCATTAGACTACTATAGCTATCTCTTGTTATTTGCTTATTTTATTACTTTTATCATACTTTGTATTCCGGGACTTTATGACCCGAAGTTTACTTTTTTCCTATATGTTGGATATTATTTAGTGAATTTATTTCATAATTATTTTGGAGTTTATTCATTGTTTATGTGGTTGCATTTCTCTTGCGTTGTTGTATTCTCTTGTATATTGTTGAGTTAGACTGGAACAACTCATGGATGGTGTTTACATTATTCGTTGAGCCTTCGTTACGTGCTCGTATTCCTGTATTTTGGGAAGCGGGGCGTGACACTTTTACTAATAAAGCAATGCTTGATGTAGCATATAGACAATGGCACTATAATAAAAAAGGGACACCTCATAAATGGAGTATACTACTGTCTTGAAAACCTGAAACTACTCACATTGAATATGACAACCCATGGTCCCCATCCCCCACCCACCACCCCCCGATAGCCCCACAAAACTTCCACAATATGCAACCCCACAAATCCCAATAAACGACACACCCTATCAAAACCATAAGCAAATAGATGGAAATGAACCCAAAACAAGTGAGAAAGTAAAAGGACCTATACCTGGTTATGTAGAATTGGACCTGGAGCGAGTGGATGGAGCACAATCCAGTGAGGAATGAGTCGATTAAGCATTTGCAGATGAGGGCAAGATAGAGGAACGCGATCGAGAGCGTGAGCTTCAATAGTTTGATTTTGATTTGAATCAAATTGGGGGACTAGGGTTTCGGATTTGGGGGTTTAGGGTTTTCAACTTGGGGGTTTAGACAAGAAGAGAGTGTCGGGAGTGATGGAAATTCAAACAAAATTAGAGTGAGAACAGAGAGAAGAGAGTTATTATAGTGTATTTAATGAGGGTATTAGAGTATTTCACATCAATATTTATGGTTTTTTCAAACATTTGGGAGCTACTAATATTTAGAGAATTGAAGCAAAGATTTATGAATTCAAGAATCATCAACTTATTAATAGCTTGCAGAACATATCAAACGAATATTATATCAAATGAATGTTATTTAATACGACGTTCGACTTTGAAATTATATTTTCTTGTTTCTTGTTTTTTTTTTTTTTTTACCGGCATTCGGCCATAGCTATCCATATTAAGGGAAAAGCGATATTTTCTAACATCTCTAATCTCTAATACTATAATGGGAGAACCCCTTAGTCAGTAACCCAACCCGTGCAACGTACGGGTTGGGTTACTTTGGTAAATATTTTCGAACATGGACCTGTTTGGTAAATATTTTCGAAAGTGGATCAGTTTGAAAATTATTTTCTTTTTAATTATGGACTAACTTTGGTAAATATTTTAGAAAGTGGACCTGTTTTGCAAATACTTTCGAAAGTGGATCGGTTTGGAAATTATTTTCTTCTTACCGTTTTCATTATCCTTCAATTTTTTTCACGTGCACGTGTGCACGTGTCTGATACTAGTTATTTTAATGGGAGAGTTGGGATTGTAAACAAACAAATCCTAATTTTGTAACTGAGTAAATCCGTGCAATATACGTGCAAACTATATCCACTAAACATTCCCGTGTCATGCATATCAAATCTCTACTATTTTAATGGGAGAGTTTGGATTGTAAACAAACAAATCCTAATTTTGTAACTGAGTAAACCCGTGCAAAATACGTGCAAACTACATCCACTAAACATTCCGGTGTCATGCATATCAAATCAAAATATACAAATTCATTTAATTTAATGACTAAATTTTTTTATAGACGTGCATCGCACGTGCATTATACTAGTCCCAATTTAATTCCGTCTAATGCCAAAATCGAATCTGTAATCTCTCACTTAAGAGTGAAAAGTCACGTCACATCTACTACAAGTGTTTGGAGACTTTGAATTTGTATGACACTTTTAATTATGAATGCATATTTCACCCACGTGAAAGGCATGTTCAATTTCCTAGTACTTAACACCAACTATTAAGTGTTTTCCAAACAAAACTAACCAAGTCATAATGTTCTAATATGTCCACTTGGCGGCACACCAAAAACAACATGATCATTCATAAATAAAAGAAACACATCACGAAGTAATAGGTAAAAGAAAATGTTAAAAAATAAACAAAAGTTACTAAACTAGGAAATTACAAGTAGTAAAATGTACCTCCTCGACGTGTAGGAGAAGCTCCTCCCCGCTCCTAAAAGGTCTCCTCACCTCCTCCCCGCTCCTTCCCAACAAGAAAGTATTACTCCTTGGATCGAAATAGTCTATCTCACATATTAGGAAAAGATGGACCTCCCCCTTCTCATTCACCACAGTGAAGGAGACCGGATGCAGCCCCGCCCCCATTGGGAGGACATCCTCCTCCCCAATCCGCTGCATCCTTGCCTCTGCAGAAGTTGGGAAATCATGACTCCTGAAGTGGTCCCCCAATTAAAACCATGCACCACATCTCATTCGATCACACAACCTTTCTTCTTGAATAAGCTTTTCAACTTTACTCCCATCCTCGAGATGGGGGTGCTTAGGAGGACCACCGTCACCCTCGGGTTGGGAGGGCCAAAAATGACTGGGGGCCACTAGCGTGGATCACTTCCACCATGAGGTATCTCTCTAACCCTCACAACCCTTCCTATACCCTCTCTTCCCCTAAATCCCTTACATCATAGGCCAGCGCTCCTGAAGTATCTAATCTGCTACCACTATAATCACTGAAGCGAGATCACAACGTTTGAATACCCTCGGGAGGTGAAGTATGCCTTGAGATAGGTGGAGTCCGTACGGAGGATGACATCTCTGTGTTAACAACTACTGGGGTATGCCCTTCAGGGGGTATACAATTCGGAGAAATGAAAGGTGGAGGAAAATTTGATTAACAGAAAAAGTCACTGAATCGTGTTATTTACAAAAGAAGAAACAGAAGAGCATATAAGCAATAAATCACACAGATATGAAAGCAGTTAATTTGCAGTCCAAGATGGAGGTTTTTAGAGTTTATGTCGCATATTAGGTCCAAGTAGGGTTGCAAATGAAGAGGCAAAGCGTGAAGAGGAACTGAAGTGAAGTGGAGGCAAAAGAGGTTATTGTTTGGTTGTGATGAACATGCCAGTCGACCACAATATATGGTTGTTGACCGCAACCATCAGATTTGCTCTCTGGATGGCGCTGACTTCAAACCAATCGAATGCTACTTTAGGGAGTCGACCGCAAGTGGCGGGCTGCAGTGTATAGGCCGAATCTTTGGGGATTATTTGAGCCCAAGTTTGTTCCCCAAGTTACATTGTATGACTCATATCACATAACTCTCTTCAGGATTTATCGTACGGTGAAGGATCAAGTCTACAACCTAGGGTTTTCTAGATCTCTATAAATAATTATAATGGCTCCATGGGAGATAGTACTTCATATGAGTGTTTTCTATTGTAAATAATATAGTAAATTTTAGTGAGACTTAAGAGATAGATTCTTGGAGAGAGTACGTTACTCTTGTATCGTCTCTAGTTGAATAATATCTATGCTATTTCTCCCCCGGATTAGTTCACCGAACTGAGGCAAATTGTGTGCTTTTTATGTTTGGAGTGGTCCATTTGCTTGGTTGTTCATTGTGATCGGTTGTCACATCTCGGGCCACATTTCGGCTGCTCCGTTGTGATCGGTTGTCGCATCTCGTGCCACACTTCTACTACTCTATAAGAACCTGTCAATTGGGAAACCCCTCTAGCACCCTCATTAGCCAAAACAAGGAACTCAAGGTAGGAGACGTTAACCCACAAAAGTCTTCTTCCACTACTACATATGACCCCTCTTCGCAGCACAATCAACACATGCATTTTCTTCTAAATATGTATTTTGTACCCCACCAGTATTCATACCTACAAGCATGAGTAAGATATTCCAAGAAATGGGGTCATTGCCACTACTTACATGTATCTGATCGATGAAAAATCGATGACCACATGAGAAAATAGTTGAAAAACCTCACCATACCAACAAACAATGGTCTATTGCACCAATCTCGATACACAAAATCGTAGCGGGTATTATTCAATAGCAAGATACTTGTAATAAACTGTTTGCACAATGTTTCAGTCATGGATCTCTTAGTGCTAGAAATGACGGGATGTGGACCTAAGGAGGAGGCCCACCGCCCGTCTCCTCACCATCACCAATAATCACCGTCGCGAGTGTCCACCATCTTCACCATCGTCATAGTCCAAGGAGTCCTCGATTGTCACAGTCCCCCGAGAAGTGCAAGAGAAAGCTTAGACATTGTCTCTCACCTATTCGAGTTCACCATAGTGAACATCACCGGCGTGACAAATGGGACAATCATCATCATGAGCGCTCTTTCTCACTCATCCTAGAGGACATGCCCCTAAAGATGGTCCTCTTACTAGCCACCAAGGGCATAAAGTACCCCCCCCCCTCCCCCCTTATAGATTGTCAGACAACCCCAACCACACTGAGAGATCAGGGAACGAGGGGATACACAAAGGGGCTGTCAAAGGTAGTGGATACAGAGGGAGGGAAGAAGGAGGTAGAGAGGGCCCAAAAACACAAACAACAATAGTACAAACATTAGACACTTCATCATCATCGTCAACCTCTTCGTCCCCAACCAATTTCAACCCACCCCCAACAACAACTCCCACATCTTACCCTCCATTCACCACCAAAATACTACAAACCACATCACCAGCAACACATATCCTCTCCCTTCCATGGTCAAAGTGACCAACAATCCCTTTACTATTCCTCCCCCCCTGCATCAATCCACCCCCAACCCATCGAAATCCGACCACCACTCTTTTTTCCCTCCCACTAAGATTACCAAGACAACAGTCTTGTTTGCCAAGTAGCCTCATAAGGAACTAGCTAGGGCTTCAGAGGGGAGCCTAGCTAAAGCAAGCGACATTCGAGATCATGATATTGAGGACTTGGGGAAGGGGGGGATTCGAGGAAGGTAGAACCATGGGTGGAAGTGGTGAGTAAGGCGACGAGAAGAAGAATCGCTGCAGCGGCAGTGAAGGGGAAAAGGGAAAAGTACTGTAAAAGGAAATGGAAACCGATCCCGTGCTTCAACTGCAGCAATACAGGGCATATCCACACAGATTGCACAGAAGAAGTTCGATGTCCAAAATGTATGAAGTGGGGACATATGTCATATTGTTAGGGTTATATACTGAAAGCATCACTTTTGTATTAACTTTATTTCCTTATTTTTTTTTGAATGAGAATCATATGGGCATATATTTACATATTGTGTTTATTATAATATTAATGCAAGTATCTGATATTCTATAAGGTTGATAATATGGTGTGAGGTGACACACAGAAGATCATATTATCAGTTCCCTATGGAATATATAAATAGTTCACAACCTAGACGGACTTGGACAATCTATTGAAAGGTTGTAGTGTAATCTGATATTAGTCTATCTTGACTATAGGTTTACACTAGTACACTTTGTGTGTATTGAACAGGACCACTTGAGGTTGTTCTCTTTGTACTGACTACAAAAGAGAACAAACACCTCTGTTATTATGGATGTTTATGCTCTTAATCCAGATATAATAACAGACATGTATATGCAGTGTGCATTACTTTGACTCATAAAAGAGTGAGATTCATTATGGATCAACAACCTCTATGAATTGGGTAATAGCATTGTATGTATGATGGGTTGTTGATTGTAAAAGGAATCCATGTTCCGATACGTCGAGTTGATGATGTTCCCTTAAGGAGCTCATAAGGATTGTCATGTAAACCCTGCAGGTGGATTACATCCGACATGACAAATAAAGTTGAGTGGTACTACTTAAGGATAAAAGATGTTGATCAATATAGTTGTCAGTAACTTAATTTGATCGACGGACATTCGATATCTTAACATGGGGAGCTGAACGAGCATATAATAAAAGGAGCCCATAAATATAATTTGGGATTAGGAAGGTAGTGCAACAATAGCTCTTTAGTGGACCGAGCTATTGTTAATGGGCCTGGGTTGTGTGTTCGGGCTGAACACGGGATACCCAGATTCATTAGGAGACCTAACCCTAATTTCTCCTCATGGTCCCTGTCGTAGCCTTATATATATATCCTCTATTCTCTGGCTGTCATATCATTATCAGAGATAAGAAGTTTTCTCTAAATTCGTGATTCACATAAGGAGAGAAAGAGAGGTCAGCCAAGGAGAAGAAAGGTTGGTAGACCGTCGCCCACACGCCGTCCAACCCGAGGAAGGAATACGTGCAGAAGATCTTGGGGTCGCTGACGGCTCGAGGTTGCTAGAAACTATCGTCTTCTTCTCATCGCAGGTATAATTCGTGAACCCTAGATTCCGCTATAAAGGTTTAGATCACGTATTAAATCTGTTAGCTTTTATGATCGATACGCACACCAATCCGTGGTCCTGGGAATCATTGCAGTTCCACCAGTCATACTTATGTATGAATGTTGTTGTCAACTCCGATGAAGAGAAGAGGGTGGCACAGAGAAGCAACTCATCGGATAACCAAGTTTAGATCAGGTTAGCCAGCAACCACACAATCATCAAACAATAGGAGATATGGTTAAAGAAGTGGCGTGATACTGCCAAAAGTAAGACGGGTCACCAGTCGGAAAATCACTTCCTAGAGGCATTCAATGAGTGTTGGCCAATCAGGGGTCACCGCGATTGGGTTGTTATGAAATTGTGTCACATGTAATTCCTCATCTCCTTCCCTTTGCAAGAGAAGATGATCAATGTAAATATGATAGGATTCATGGATATTGGCCACTCCACCACTAAGTTCGTTCAATGGATGCCACAGTTCGGGGTGGAGTAACCTTAAGGAGAAAGATATTGGATTTGGATCCATAACATTACGCTACACTGCTCGAAGAAAGAAGCTCTTCAAGAGACAGTCTCGGAGTATGGGACGATAGTGAAGATAGATCCCAAAACATTGAGGAGTTCTTTAAAACCCATTGAGACATATTCCCCACCTCTATCAGATCTAAAACTTTTTATTTTGGCATTTACCTGATTTTCGACACAATCTTTAAATTCTTTTAATTTTGTAAGTGCTTCATCCTTAGATTTCAACAAATAAATGTGGAGATATCTAGAATAATCATCTATAAAAGTGATTAAGTAGTTCCGTCCACCTTGTGTTACAAAGTTTTCGGAATCACATATATCAGAATGAACTTGCTCAAGAAGTTGTGTACTCCTAGAAACTGGACGGAAAGGTTTTCTAGCGATCTATCTGAGCACACACATCACATTTGTCTTATTTTAAGATCAAAAGATTAAAAGTTTTAGCAACAGCAAGTAATTTAAAGTAGTTCACATGTCCCAACCTATTATGCCATGTAGAAGAGCTGCACAATTTGGAACTAATATCATTAATCACTTCATTTGCTAAACTGAGTCTATACATGCCATTGACTAAGCACAACTAAGTAGTATGAGTTAACAAATAATATAGCTCTACCACCAATCATAGAAACTACCATGCTAATATGATTCATTAAGTACTCCACCTATTCCTTCAAAAAAAACATGATTCATTAAGCTTATAGAATTAAATTCTTTGCTAACGTAGGCACAACATAACATAATGCAAAATTAAATTTTTATCTGATGAGAGACTGAGATTTGCAGTTCCAACCTAAAGCATATTGACTGATTCTCCATTTGCCAAAGAGACAGACTCATTTGCATCCTTGATATCAGTTAACAAGCTCTTATTGTTGCAAGCATGGCATGTAGCTCCCGAATCTAACAACCGACTAGTAGAGGTAATGACCTTATCATCACCAACAACACAAAGACAATTGGTGGGTTTAGTATTTCTTCTAACAAGTTCATATTGTCATTGTTAGGTTGTTCCTTTTTGGGTAGCTTGTACATTTGGAAGCATAGTGACCCCACATTGTGCATTTGTAGCACTTTTCTTTCTTTTTAACAATCTTCTTAGTGACTACCAACTTAGACGGTTCACCCTTTGTGTTAAGCTTGTTCTTCTTAAACCTAGGAATATGTTTGGTATTAGTTAACACATTAGCAGTAGAAAGTTGTTTCTTGGCCAATTCCAAATTGAAAATTGTTTTATTCTCATCTTCAACTTGAATACATCGTTTAAGTTGTGCAAGCTTAATTTGTTCCAATAGTCTATACATTTCAGTCTTAAAAGTAATCCATGATGCAGGTAATTTAAAAATTATTGCTCCAGTAAGAAAAGCATCACACCCAAGATATCCTCAGTTTTCAGTTAGCCACTAAGTTCTTAAGATCAGTTACCTGAAGGGAATGGCTTTCTCCTTTTTGAATTCAAAGGCCATGAACTTGTCTGCCAAGTGAGTCTTGGCGACCTTCTCCTCCTTTTTGAATTCATCCAACAAATTATCCCCTATCTCCTTAGCAGTCTCATACTTCATATACACATTTGCCATACACTATACAGTAGAAACTCCCTACACAAGTCCTTATCTCTTATCCAAGTCACATCATCCACAACCTCAGTATAATCATCATAAGTCGTTTAACAAGTATAAAATATTTACATAAACTTCATCTCATATTGTGCTTTCCTCTTCCAACTGTTAAATTTAAAACTATTGAACGCCTCTAGTTAAGGAACCTCGTACGGACGATCATGTTTTTTCATCTCAATGAAAAACAATAAATTCCTAAAAATAAAGAGTATATCCTGAATAATTACTACACACGTAATTTCATAAAAATATGAGGGTTTTTCTGTAAATCCATACCTAATGATGATGGAGTGGTTGGCTGCTTGCGGATCGGGTTGGCTGAACACTGGTTGTGGAACAGATCCACAAGCAAGCCAACACGAGCACTGCAGGTGAACTGAGGTGACTTGATATCGAATCGGGTTCACAGGTCGGGTCTGCTTCAGATTGAATCGGGTCCGAGAAACAGACATGTTCTATCAAACAGTGGAGGAGAAGAAGAAGTGATTGCTTTAGAGCTAGGGTTCCAAGGAGGAATGGGGGCAGTTGGTGTTGTGGTCGGCGACAGGGCAACAGGTTCTCGACGGTGATGACGGACGGCGACTAGATTCCGATGAACGGTGATCTCTTTTATTTTATTAACCTCACAATTATTAACAATAATTATCCCAAGATTTTTGAGGATTATGAGAAATAATAATAAGAGAAATTAGAGTTAATATCCTAGACTAAGGTGCTTGAGATAGATCCCGATGAACGGTGATCACTTTTATTTTATTAATCTCACAATAATATTAACAATAAATATCTCAAGATTGTTGACAACTATGAGAAGTAATAATAAGAAAAGTTATGGTTGATATCCTAGACTAAAGTGTGAGATATTTACCCTAGCTATCAAGATTGGAGTACCTAGACTATTATCACGGACCAGTACTTATAGGTAAATATTGGTTAGGGTACTGAGTTATAAATTCATTCAACCCGCAGTCCGATTTTCATCAATTAGTACACGAAACACACGTGTTATCCATATAATAATATTACATATAATATTATTTATATAGAAAGAATATACCTATATATCCAACAGAACTCCTCTTGGACGTTGCCATATTGGACAGTGTTAAGGAGATTAATGATAATGACTGCGTTGGGGGGAGGGTGATGGGAAGAGAATTAGGATTTGGATGAATGCTTGGGTAAGAGAAAAACCTCTACAGTTGTACCCATTGGAGATCGAGAATACTAAGTTTGATGACAGTTTCGTTGATACTTTACTGAGAAAAGACCTTGATGGGAAACTGGAGTGGCATTCTAAAGCGATGTAGGGGTAGCCTCAGGGGGTGATTCGAGAGATGCTAACGGTAAGTATTGGCGGTGATGAAGATCAGCCACGATGGGATCAAGGGAACCAGGGAAATTATATTGTCAAAAATGCCTATAATAAGTTACTATATGGTCGAGGGATAAATCAGTAGCCAATAATCTGCGACTAGCAACGCATTTGCTGGTTTATGTGGAGATTGATCAATGGGATTCTACCGACCAGAGTTCTATTGATGGACAGACATGTCAAGCTGCCATCATCAATGTGCGTGATGTGCAGTAAGGGAATGACAAAAAACTTCGCAGCATTTGTTCATTCATTGTGAGATGGTATCGAATATGTGGAGAGGAGTGGAAAGTTGGGCCGGGGAGTACATCAAGACCAAACTCAACAGAAGACTATTTAATTTTTAATGGTTAACATGAAGAAAGTTCGGGGAATCATGCGAAGATCTACTATGGTCATGGTCATGTGGTCATGTGGAGATGTGTATGTGTTATGTCTGTTTATAGATTTTTCAATTATCACATATCCTTTTGTTTTGTTGTAAGATGCATGTAAAAAATGCCAACATATATTATGGTTTCTAAATTTGAAACACAATTGACTCTTAAATGCATAATAGATGAAATGTTATATGAGTCTATAACTACTGATGCTATGATGTCTACACATATCACATTAAGCTTTTATGCAATGTGATTGTCAAAAGGGCCTAGCTCCAAGCATTGTTATTGAAATTTAGGAAAGGTATTCTGTAATATTCCGAACTAATCACGGGTGTATGAGTAGAATACAACCTCACCACAGCCCCACTACAGGGCATAGCCCACCAAAAGAGCTAGTGTAACCGCCTGTTTCAGTTGTACGTATTTTATTACGTAAATTTTTGTACTTCAATTTTCAGATCAATTTTTATTTCTTTTCTTCTCTTTGGACTCTTTATTGAGCATTATTTCATTCTTATTAGAACTCGGATATTTTTCCGATTCATTTTAAATTTTTGCAAATTTTTCCATTAAAATTTAATTCCTGATTAATCCTATTCCTAATTAATATCCCTAACCCTATTCACTACCCCGAACCCCTTCTCAGCCAACCCCTCAACCCCCAACTTATTTTTACGGCTTTTAAACGCCTCCCTCTACTACCACCCCTCCCTATATATATTATACTAACACCTCCTCCTACATCCTAACTCCTAACTCCTACTCTACTGCCTCCACCCCTCTAGAGATAGAGTGACAGTGAGGGACATTATGCATGAGGGTGTGGGGATGTATATATATATATATATATATATATATATATATATATATATATATATATATATATATATATAAAGTGATCTTCGGTTGCAAACGGGCCGGAACGGGTCTGTTCGCACGGACCCGTGCGAACTTCGATCTGGAAACGGTCCAGATTATTTTTGATCAAATCTTGCCTTAACCCGTCGTTGGGAAGGACAGGTTAAGGCAAAATTTTATTTAAAAAAATAGCCTTAACCCGTTCTTCCTAAAAACGGGTTAAGGCTATCTTTTTTCATTTTTGTTGACATACAGTTCGTCTTCTTCCGCGCTCTTCTTCTTTCTTCGACGAACCCAAACCCAACGGCCAAAAAAAACCCTAGCTCCGACGATCGAAACGTCCGCTCTCCCTCTTCTCTCCCAACTCCGAAGATCGAAACCCTCGAACTCCGACGATCGAAACCCTAGCTTCTCTTCCCCTCTTCGATACGAAATCGAAACCCTAGTTCTCTTCCAAATCGATTGCTTGGCTTGATTTGGACCTATCTTGTAAGGTATACACTATTTCTTTACCCCAATAATCTACATTTGTATTTTTTTTTTGAATTTGTGTGTAGTAATTTATTTAGAAATTGGGAAAAAATTTAAATATGTTAGTAGATTTTCGATGTAGAATCGGGTTGACCTCAAGTATATTCAATTGCCAAATTATGTTGCTTGCATTAGTAACTTGTAGAATTAGAATTGTATATACGAAATTAGTTAGAAACTTTTCAGTACGATTATGGTTGAAAACCCTGCGAACGACCGTAAAAAAATACGAAACTTTCCGAGTAGGTTCGTCTCACGTAGTACAAGCCACACCAACTTGTAGAAGCGAGTTTCGACTCACGGTTCGAGAGATACGGCCGCGTATCGCTTTCGGTTGAAAAAAACCAATTATAGCGGTGCACGGCCGTATATCGCAAACCGTGACTCGAAACTCGCTTCTACAAGTTCGGGTGGCTTGCCCTACATGAATTCGACCAAGTTGGAAAGTTTTATAATTTTCGGATGCCGTTTGTGCGGTTTTGCTCAACTTCTTCGCATGATAGTTTTTGGACTTAGAATTTTGTAAGTGCGGTTAGATTAGATTAGAAAACCCTTCAAACGACCTCCAAAAAATACGAAACCGTGCGAGTTGGTTGGTGTCACCTACGAGAAGCCAAACCAACTTGTAGAAGTGAGTTTCGACTCACGGTTTGAGAGATACGACCGCGTATCACTTACGGTTGGAAAAATCCAAGTAAAGCGGTAGACGGCCGTATCTCGCAAACCGTGAGTCGAAACTCGCTTCTATAAGTTCGGGTGGCTTGCCCTACGTGAATCCGACCAAGTCGGAACGTTTTAAAATTTTCGGATGCCGTTTGTGCGGTTTTGCTCAACTTCCTCGCACTACAAGTTTTAGACTTAGAATTTTCTCGTTGCGGGTAGATTAGAAAACCCTTCAAACGACCTCCAAAAAATACGAAACCGTGCGAGTTGGTTGGTGTCACCTACGAGAAGCCAAACCAACTTGGAGAAGTGAGTTTCGACTCACGGTTCGAGAGATACGGCCGCGTATCGCTTACGGTTGGAAAAAAACCAAGTAAAGCGGTAGACGGCCGTATCTCGCAAACCGTGAGTCGAAACTCGCTTCTACAAGTTCGGGTGGCTTGCCCTACGTGAATCCAACCAGGTCGGAAAGTTTTAAAATTTTCGGATGCCGTTTGTGCGGTTTTGCTCAACTTCCTCGCATTAGAAGTTTTAGACTTAGAATTTTCTAAGTGCGGATCGATTAGAAAACACTTCAAACGACCTCCCAAATACGAAACTTTGCGATTTGGTTGGTGTTCCCTAGGAGAAGCCAAACTAACTTGTAGAAGTGAGTTTCGACTCACGGTTGGAGAGATACGGCTGTTTATCGCTTTTGGTTGGAAAAAATCATTATAAAGCGGTATACGGTCGTATCTCGCAAACCGGGAGTTGAAACTCACTTCTACAAGTTCGGATGGCTTGCCCTACGTGAATTCGACCAAGTCAATTATAGTTTTAAAATTTTCTGATGCCGTTTGTGCGGTTTTCTCAACTTCCTCGCATTATAAGTTTTAGACTTAGAATTTTCTAAGTGCGGGTAGATTAGAAAACCCTTCAAACGACCTCCAAAAAATACGAAACTTTGCGAGTTGGTTGGTGTCCCCTATGAGAAGCCACCCGAACTTGTAGAAGTGAGTTTCGACTCACGAGTCGAGAGATACGGCCGTGTATCGCTTTCGGTTGAAAAAAACTATTATAAAGCGGTATACGGTTGTATCTCGCAAACCGTGAGTCGAAACTCACTTCTACAAGTTAGGGTGGCTTGCCCTACGTGAATTCCACCTAGACGGAAAGTTTTATAATTTTCGGATGCCGTTTGTGTGGTTTTGCTTCAATTCCTCAAATGAGAAGTTTTTGACTTAGAATTTTTAAAAAACGGGCCGATTAGAAAACACTTTGAACCACCTCCAAAAAATACGAAACTTTGCGAGTTGGTTGGTGTCCCCTATGATTAGCCAACCCAAGTTGTAGAAGCGAGTTTCGATTTACGGTTCGAGAGATACGGCCGCGTATCGCTTTCGGTTGAAAAAAAACCTAATAAAGCGGTATACGGTCGTATCTCGCAAACCGTGAGTCGAAACTCACTTGTACAAGTTTCGGTGGTTTGCGCTACGTGAATTCGACCAATTGGAAAGTTTTATAGATTTTTTTGTTTTTATTCGTGCGTTTTTCAGTATAATCTCGGTATGTTTGTTTTGTTGTCATCTTTATCAACCACATTTTAAATTTTTTGTCATATAGCTAAATGGCTAGAACAAGGCAACCAAGAAGCCCGTCCGGTAACACTAGTGGTGCACCAACTACTGAGGTAAGATTGATTACTATTATTGGTTTTAAATACGAACATGTAACATTATCTCAATAATAACATTTGTTATATTTATTCGTGTAGGTTGGTGGCCGTCAATCCACATCGGCTGAGGCAGGTCCGTCGTCCTCGTTTACATCACCCGGACCCGTGGACACAAGCGTACTCACCCTGCAACCCAAACACCGATCGGAAGCCGTGTGGAATGGGTCCGATAAAAAATGTAATTTCCGGAAGCACACAGTTCTTCCTTTTGATGACCGTATCACGCCGTATGTGGTGGAGGCCGGTTTCTATGGAGCAAGATTCATTCACTCTGTGAAGCTAGATCGGCCACTCCTTACAGCTCTAGTCGAGCGATGGAGGCCGGAGACCCACACATTCCACCTACCAGTGGGTGAGATGACTGTGACCCTACAGGATGTGGCAATGATAACAGGACTACCAATCGATGGGGTTGCCGTGACGGGGAACATGGACTTCGATCGAGTTGAAGTTGTTCGGGACTTACTCGGTATCGACCTGCAGTTGGTAGTTCTCCAATGGAAAGAGGCCGCCGAAAAAGATATCCGCGAAAATGCCCCCCGCAGATTCTGATGAAGATGTATTGAATGAACAAATAGAAGCTGCGAAAGATAAAGCGGAGGAAGAAGTGATGGATGACGCTTTCGATGGTAAATCACTGTACATCACTTGGTTAAAATTTCAGTTCGAGGAGGAATATTTGGACGCCGATTCGGACGAGGAAACCCTGACGTACTATGCACGTGCATACATATTTAGTTTGATAGGGGGACTTATCTTCCCGAATTCATCCGGATCAACCGTGCCGCTAATGTACCTACGGTTGTTGGAGGATTTCCGGTATGCGGGTCGTTTTAGTTGGGGGAGTGCGGCACTGGCGCTACTATACAGGAATTTGTGCACATGTTCTTTAGGTGGCGTACAGATGGGTGGCCCAATGGTTCTACTGCAGATATGGAGTTGGGAACGCATCCACATCGGACGTCCCCGTATTGTTGAGCTTACACCGCAATGGTTGGCCGACCCGGGGGCAGCGGAGTTGTTACCTCCTCTAGGAGCATACTGGGCCGGCCGGCACACGTGGGCCGATAACCCACGCCAATCTCTAACCTACTACAGAAATGAGTTGGACAACCTGCGGGACGAGTTCGTCAATTGGGAACCGTACTCGGCCGATAGGTTGCAACGGGTTCCTCCAGTCTGCCTAGACAGATCTCTTTGGTTGACGGCTGCACCTCTTGTGAACTTTGGAGTTGTGGAGTTCCAGTATCCTGACAGGGTCTTGCGGCAATTCGGACATCAACAGAAGATTCCTTAGGTCAGGTCTTATGATAAAAAGTTGCACGAGGTTAGGGGAACGGGACGGGTGCCCAACTTCGATTGGGCTGATTACCATCGTTACCATGTAGCCAACTGGAACACCATGCGGCAGCAAATGACACCGAATATGATGTACGTCGCGATACCATACGATGACTCCCTCCAGCAGGCATACATGATGTGGTACAAGCAAATAACCCGGTTGTATGTTTCTCCAACGGCCGCCGTACCAGCTGGTGTGCAAATTCCGATTCCCCCTACCCAGGTAGAGCCACCTCCAGCATATTCCTCCTCCTAGCCGATGTACCAACCAAGGGCTGAGACATATCGAAAAACGGTCAGTCAAATTTCATATAGTTTGTGCGCATGTATTGTATTTAATTGATGCCGCTAATTATGAATGATGTTTAAATTGTAATTTTTCACCAACTGTAGATTGAAAACACATGGGAGGTTGTTCGAACAACTGCTCGCGTCCTGAAGACTAGGATACCCGACAACTTCAAGGCGGTAATCCGGGAGATGTTAGCCCCGTGCCGTCGTACTCTGGAGGACTTGGGTGAAGGTCCACAGGTTGAGGCCTATTTGAGAGCCAACTTGCCGCCAACAAGTTTAAGGCGAAAACAAACTGTGAGTAGGGGAATTCGAATCGCCGAGCCACAACAAGTACAAGAAGAGCCAAATCCCGAAGATGTTGATGAGGAACAGTCGTCGGATGATCCTGATTCTCCCCAGACACATGGCGCACGGCGAAATCCTCATAGGAAGTAGCAACCTCCCAATTAATTCACATCAAGCGGTGGCAAGCGGCGTGGTCGTAGACGGTAATCTCTAATACTCTGTAATAGCGTATGTTTTGGTTGGTGATTTTGTTATTGCAGTAACTAACGTATTGTTTGTTTCTACGTTGATAAAATGTTGTAGGTGAATTTGTGGGCATGGTGTGCAAGCCAAAGTCGATAACGCCTTCATTTATAATTAATTGTCTTTTGGCCATGTGCAACCTGATATGTATAATTTTGGTGTAAATTTTTGAATATTGAATTTATTTCAAGTAATTAAGTGGTTTGGTTGACATTGTACATTTGTACGCCTTCAGCTTTCTTGTGAAGATATCTGTTGTATTATTTACTTTGATGTGATGTCATTTGTGAATTTGTGAACAACATTTGATGAAGTCGTTTCTGTATCAGGAAAAATGTACACAGCCAAAAACAAATAACAGTGCTGCACAAATAGCTATACTTAACCCGTTATTGACGATAGCGGGTTAATTGAGCTTAACCCGTTATCCCCTAGGACGGGTTAGGTAGAGAGTTATTGACAGTCCTTTGGAAGCCTACAGACCATGTCTTCGTAAAGTTCTGCTAAAATGGATCTTTTTAACCCGTCACTGTGAACAACGAGTTAAGTGAACTTAACCTGTTTTTCACGACAACATATTAGGTAGAGCGATATTGGCAGTCATTTAATTCCTACAGACCAAAGTACTGTCAATACCGCTGTCTTTAAACCGTTCTTGGGAATAACGGGTTAAGTTCTTTAACCCGTCGTTCACATGAACGGGTTAGGTGGAGAGTTATTGCCAGGATCCTATCCAAGTGTTCAAATTGTACTGCCAAAATATACTTACTTAAGCCGTTCTTATAAATAACGGGTTAAGGTTACTTAACCCGTTCTTATGAATAACGGTTTAGGGCATTTGAAATTTGGGGTTTTCTACAAATTTCTCTTCACTCTTTGCGATAACCGTCTCCTGAAGTGAGCAAGGTGACATTAATATGTCCATAAATTGTTTATAATTTTTATTAATTTCCATTTACTACCTCGAAACTAACCACTATAAATTTGTTACCATGATAAGTTTTGTGAAAGTAAAAAAATTAAATTACGAGATTTTTGTACCAAGGGTTAGGGTTAGGGTTAGTTTAAGATAGGGTTAGTGTCGGGTTAGGGTTAGGGTTAGGGTTAGGTTAAGATAGGGTTATTGGTGAGTGTATGTTTTTTTTTTGATTAATTAGTTTCATATTTGTGGATCCCCACATCTATATTTGACTTTGTAACATGTGGAACCACATATAAAACATGGCAAGTATCTTAATTTGTGGTACGAGTCGTTAACTTGTAGTACATTAACAGGCCGTTCTAAATTTCCACACTAATGAATCCATCCATCCACTAGTCAATCAAATTGAAGGTTCAAATCATGGCTAATCAAATATATCTTCTCCCACATGTCTTTATTGTGCTACTACATGAGAACTTGTGCCCCCACATGTGATCAGATCCAGTTCTTGTTAGCTAGGTAATTAGATCTGGTGGCATTGCGCTCTAATAACACAGAGGTGCTTTTCCATTAGGAATACCATCATCATTACAGTTGATCCAAATCCATTATTGGTCTTTTTGTACGTGGATGTGGGGATCTACATGTGGTTTTTCCCCCATATAGGATGTACATGTGGTTTTTCTCCCATATAGGCTACATGTGGGATTTACATGTGGTTTTTCCCCCATATAGGCTACATGTGGAATTTACATGTGATTTTTTCTCCATATAGGCTACATGTGGGGATCTACATGTAGTTTTTCCCCCATATAGGCTACATGTGGGATCTACATGTGGTTTTTTTTCCATATAGGCTACATGTGGGGATCTAGATGTGGTTTTTCCCCCATATAGGCTACATGTGGGATCTACATGTGGTTTTTTCCCTATATAGGCTACATGTGGGCTTCTACATGTAGTTTTTCCTCATATAGACTACATGTGGGAATCTACATGTTGTCTCCACCGAAGAAGTGGTGTTGTTATCTAAGCCAAGTGACCACCACAAGCCAGAAAAATTTGAACATACACCTAAGTGGGAAAAAGTATCAAGCTAAACAAGCATAACTCAGCACCGATTTAATATGGGATGTGGATCCCATGTACAGATCCAGTTCTTGATCGCCAATTAATCTCATCTCATGACGAGATGTGGATCACGTGATGTAGCCAATATATAGGCTACATGTGGTGATCTACATTTGGCTATGTACTTTAGGTTTTTCTCATATTGAACATGTTCTACTATGAAGAGAAGCAGAGTGGAGAGTCTAACGCTACATTTACCCTAACCCTAACCCCTAACCCTAACCTACTAACCCTAGACTAACCCTAACCCTAACATTTTTAGGTTTTTTTATTGTTTTTTAGGTTTTTTTATTGTTTTTTAGGGTTTTGTATTGTTTTTTAGGTTTTTTTATTGTTTTTAGATTATTATGTACAGATCCAGTTCTTGATGGCCAATTAATCTCATCTGATGACGAGATGCGGATCACGTGACGCATCTGGTTAGGCTTTTCCATTAGGGATCTCAGCATGTGGGGATGTACATGTGTTCTATCAACAGCAAATTAGAATGAGGACCAGCAAGAAAGCCTAAAATGATTCTTATTAGTCCTTCCACAATAAGTGCATCCCTCATGTATCCACATTAGGGAATCTACATATGGTTTTTCCCATACATAAGCTACATGTGGGAATCTACATGTGGTTTTTCCCCCATATAGACTACATGTGGGATCTATATGTGGTTTTTCCCCCATATAGGGTACATGTGGGATCTACATGTGGTTTTCCCCCATATAGGGTACATGTGGTTTTTTCCTCCATAACAAGCTAAACAAGTAGAACTCAATCTCAAAGCAGACACTTCAGTTAGTCAAAAGAGTGGAGACTCTACATTTGGGGATCTACATGTGGATGTAGCCAATATATAGGCTACATGTGGGGATCTACATTTGGTTATGTACTTTAGATTTTTCCCATATTAAAGTGTCTGCTACGATGAGAAAAAGAGTGGAGACTCCAACCCTAACCCTAACCCCTAACCCTAACCCTATTAACCCTAGACTAACCCTAACCCTCACCTACAACATTTTTTTTATTTTTTTTATGAACCAAAATACAAATTAATTTGTGTTAATTTTAATATTCGTTTGATGATATCAATTTTATATTGATTAGTTATGTGGCTAGGAATGGAATTAAACAAATATATAAAAAAACAAAGAACATACATATGACTGTCTATTTTGTAGTGTTCAGAAGGCAATGTACGTAAAGAGTGGAGAGGCGTATGTGATTAATGATAGAACTTAAATATCTATAAACTCAACATTGGAAACTTATTACCTATCACCTCCCAGCTACAAATATTAACGTATTTAATATTTGTAGTTTATCATAATTTTTTTTACATTCAGTGAACTATAAGTTATATTGACATACTTGTTTACACATTTTTTTTACATGCGATTTAATAATTATCAGTACAATTGATTTAGGTACACTTAACCCGTTACTGACGATCACGGGTACAAGTACTTAACCCGTTATCATCATTAACGGGTTAAGTTAAAGTATATTGGCAGAATTTCGCAAATAGTTAAAGTACACTTAACCCGTTCTTGGCAATGACGGGTTAGGTGTAATTAACCCGTTGTCACCAAGAACGGGTTAACCAGGTATAATTTACAGACACTGTACAAGTTGAGATGTGTATCAATTTGGTGGGGACAATTGTTGTCCTTGCTGCTCCTTTTTCGAATATTGTGTCATAACTTGGTTGACTAACAGGTTTATCCTTATTGTCTTCTTCTTCTTTATGTTTAATTCCTTCTTTGTCTTCTCCGTTTTGTGTTGATCTATAAACCTATTGATGAGCAGCCTTCTCTACAATCTTCTATCTTATCATGATCCCCTCCTTTTTTCTAGCCTATATGTGAGAGAGTTGAACTCATCCCGTAGAGAATGTGTCTCCTCTTCTTCTCTTCAAGAGAACTCAAGTGGAGTCTCCTCAATCTTCATAAATGTTCTCTTCTTCTCTTCTTCTCTTCAAAACCAGGTGTAATCAATGTTCTCTTCTTCTCTTCAAGACCCCTCTTTTCTTCCCAATAGGGAAGACAAAGTTTGAGTTGTAGAAGAAAATTGAGTTCAAGGATGGTCGCCTACAATTGTTCTTGTGTATGAAGATTGGCAAGAGTAGAGAGACTTGTTCTTGAAGGACTGCCGTGTACAAGTGCATGCTCGGTTTCTCTCAAGGGGTAGGAAGGGCTGCCGGCACTGCCTTTTTTTTCTATAGTGTTTCTCTTAGTCTTCTATTTTTTTAGCTTTTATATGTGTTTGCATAAGTAGCAATTGTCCGCCTTTCATACACATTCGTTCTCTATTGTTACACAGAATGTAAAAATTCTCTGCTTTCGTCGGACGGAGTAGTGGTGGGTGTCACAGTGTATTCATGGTACTTTTCAACTTCTTGGCATGCACACCTCACAATCGTGCAACAAATAGTACGAATATGAGGAGTGCGTGTCAAGAAGTTGTCAAGTACTTTGAATATACGGTTACACCTACTACTACTCTATCCGACGAAGCGGAGATTTTTTACATTTTGTATAACAATAGAGAACGAAATTGTATGCAGGGGGTACAACTGGCTACTTATGCATTCAAAAAAAGGCATAGTCGAGAGTCCTTCCTTCCACTTCGAGAAGAAAGCGAGCATGTACTTGTATACTAAATTAAGTTCAATTTGCGAGTAGAGTATCAAAAGATGACTTTGTAATGTGAACTAGCTTGAGTCATGTACAATTTTCTATGTTTCTTCAAACAATATGTTCTTGCCAGTATGTAATGTTCCTTTATATGAATTAATTTTGGTTTTGCAAATGGCTTGTTGTGAATGAACAAATTTGTATACGTATCAACAAAAGAAGATATAGTCCACAAAGTTGACTATATTGGTCGAACTAAAACCCCTATATGTGAAGTATTGGTTAAGGACTGCCAATATCTATCTCCTTAACCCGTTATTGAGGATGACCCTAACCTATAAAGAGAAGCAGAGTGGTGAGTCTAACGTTACATTTACCCTAACCCTAACCTACTAACCCTAGACTAACCCTAACCCTAACCTACAACATTTTTTTTTTTTTTTTTAGGTTTTTTAATTTTTTTCTGGTTTTTTTTATTGTTTTTTAAGTTTTTTTTATTGTTTTTTAGGTTTTTTTATTGTTTTTTAGATTATTATGTACAGATCCAGTTCTTGATGGCCAATTAATCTCATCTGATGACGAGATGCGGATCACGTGACGCATCTGGTTAGGCTTTTCCATTAGGGATCTCAGCATGTGGGGATGTACATGTGTTCTATCAACGGCAAATTAGAATGAGGACCAGCAAGAAAGCCTAAAATGATTCTTATCAGTCCTTCCACAATAAGTGCATCCCTCATGTACCCACATATAGGGTACATGTGGGATCTACATGTGGTTAATGATAGAACTTAAATATCTATAAACTCTTTACTGGAAACTTATTACCTATCATCTCCCACCTACAAATATTAACGTATTTAATGAATAATTTCTCGTAAATTGTTTTCATTAAGTGAACCATAAGTTATGTTTACAAACTTGTTTACACATTTTTTTACATGCGAGTTAATAATTATGAGTACTACCGATATAGGTACACTTAACCCGTTATTGACGATAACGGGTTACAAGTACTTAACCCGTTATCGTCTATAACGGTTTAAGTTAACGTATATTTCGGCATCTACTTATGCACGTAGCCATAAACTTCTGCCAATATAAGCATGCTTAACCCGTCGTTGGTGACAACGATCTTTTTTAGCATAACCCGTTATCCGTAATAACGGGTTAAATTGATAAAGATTGGCAGTGGTTCATCATGTACAGACCAAGTTCTGGAACATGATGAAGTACACTTAACCCGTTCTTGGTACTAACGGGTTTAATGTAATTAATCCGTTGTCACCAACAGCGGGTTAACCAGGTGTAATTTACATACATCGACTGTACATTTTGAGACAATTGCTGTCCTTGCTGCTCTTTTTTCGAGGCTTGTATCATGTCTTTGTTGACTAACAAGGCTTATCCTTATTGTATTCTTCTTCTTCATGTTTCAGCATTCCTTGTCTATAACTGAGATACCCATATCAATTACCTATTGATGAGCAGTTGTGGGTGTCCCCTCATGCTCCCCTCTTTCTTTTTCCTTGCCTATAACTGAGAGAGTCTTCTCTTCTTCTCTTCAAGACTCATCAACTCAAATGAGTCTTCTCTTCTTCTCTGCTTCTCTTCAAGACCCAAGTGGGCTATCATATTAGACTCATCCATTCAAATGAGTCTTCTCTTCTTCTCTTCAAGAGAACTCAAATGAGAGGCTTCAATTTTCTCTACTTCTCTTCAAAAATATGATGAATCAATGTTCTCTTCTTCTCTTCAAGACCTCTTTTTTCTTCCTAATAGGGAGGAAGAAGTTTGAGTTGTAGAAGAAATTTGAGTTCAAGGATGGTCGCCTACAATTGTTCTTGTGTATGAAGATGCAGCAGCAGAGAGACTTGTTTCAGTGTATAAGTGCATGCTCGGTTTCTCTCAAGCGGTAGGGAGGGCCGCTGGCTCTGCCTGTTTTTTTCCACAGTGTTTTTCTTAGTCTTCTATTTTTTTAGCTTTTAGATGTGTTTGCATAAGTAGCAATTGTCCGCCTTTCATACACATTCGTTCTCTATTGTTACACAGAGTGTAAAAATTCTCGGCTTTCGTCGGACGGAGTAGTTGTGGGTGTCACAGTGTATTCATGGTACTTTTCGACTTCTTGGCATGCACACCTCACAATCGTGCAACAAATAGTACGAATATGAGGAGTGCGTGTCGAGAAGTCGTTAAGTACTTTGAATATACGGTTACACCCACTACTGCTATATCCGACGAAGCGGAGAATTTTTACCTCTGTGTAATAGTAGTGAACGAAATTGTATGCAGGGGGTACAACTGGCTACTTATGCATTCAAAAAAAGGCAGAGTCAGCAGTCATTCCTTCCAATTCGAGAAGAAAGCGAGCATGTACTTGTATACTAAATTAATTTTAATTTAAAAGTAGGAGTATCAAAGGATGACTTTGTAATGTCAACTAGCATGCGGATCATGTACAATTTTCTATGTTTCTTCAAACAATATGTTATTGCCAGTTTGTAATGTTCCTTTATATGAATAAATTTTGTTTTGCAAATAGCTTGTTGTGAATGAATAGATTTGTATATGTATCAACAAAAGAATATATGTCCAACACCCGTGAAAGTTATTCGGCATATTTTTAAGCGGAGAATGAACAAATATGTATATGTATCAACAAAAGAAGATATAGTCCACAAAGTTGAAAGCACTGTAAGGAATTCTTAACTTAACCCATTATCCACAATTGCGGTTTATAGGATATAAATCGTCAACGCCAATGACGGGTAATGGCGAGAGATATTGGCCGAGCTTCATCCCCTACATGTGAAGTATTGGACCAAGGTACTGCCAATATCTATCTCCTTAACCCGTCATTTCCGATAACGGGATAGGTTATATTAAACCATTAACGCCAATAACGGTTTAAGTGGAGAGATATTGGCCGAACTAAAACCCCTATATGTGAAGTATTGGTTAAGGACTGCCAATATCTATCTCCTTAACCCGTTATTGAGAAAGACGTGTTAAGGTATCGTAACCCGTTATCCCCAATGACGGGTTAAGGTATACAGTATCTGGCAGCATCTCTTCTTGTGAATACTGCATACATTTTCACAATTTTCTACAATATAGATATATCATCCACAAAATACACAATCTCCAACACAAATTACAAATCTGTTCACATCGGCATGCAGACAATTTTCATTAACACAAAATTCACAAACAGAACGAGTTCCCCAAATTGCTCACATCTACCAATTTCACATTTTTCGACATAAATAAGCATTCGCTACCCAAATACTTGGTCAAAATCCATAGTAACATATTTTTTGTTCACAAATACACAAAATAAACTGACATACAGACATTACATTATGATTAAATACATCATTAATTTACTTGTACCAAACAAGCCTACGTGAATTATCCACATAAATATACAATGCAAAAGCCATGTATTTTTCAACGCATTGCTTCTTTCCATTGGGCGCGTTTTTCTTTGTTTCATTCCGGACCTATACAAGGAAATTAAAAAAAAAAAACAAAGTCAACAATCCAGTCGAAATTAATAAATATCTGCACGAGTAAATATAAAATTCAGCAATTATTCGGTCATTATTTTGAAAGTTTGATATGACATACATATTAAAGTACTTAAAACCCCTAGCACGAACCTTCGCCTTCGTCATCATCACTCTCTACAGCATTTGGAGATTCTTCATTCCCCACCGATCCACTAAATAAGGAAGAAGAATGAGTTAGTGCCGACCAAATTAACATTCATTGAGTCCAATTAAAAAATACAAAATCTCTAATATAATACCTTGCTACATTTTTTGGACAATTCCGTGAATCGTGACCTACGACACGAAGACATGTCCTGCAAAGTCTTGGCCTCTTCGTTTTTTGACTTTCTTTTACAGACTTCAACCGTTTCCCTTTAGGCCTCCCCTTTGTGGTGCACTGTACAGGGTCACCTACATGTGCATGTGCATGTGCATGTCCACCACTCTCAGGTTGTGCTCTACCTTCGTGTGGTGTGCTGTTCACTGAGTCAATCTTAGCAAAGCCTTCAATTCCCTTCAGCATGTGGTCGAGCATGTACTTGTATCCTCGCTCTGAAGAACAACCAAGATCGACCAAATGTCTTGAGTGCATACTCAGTTCACAATAACGCGAAGCAAAATTGTCGCCCATATTATTGGGAACCGGTATGCTGCTTCTCGTCAGTTGATCCGTGGTCCATCGCCTACAAATATATTGCTCGGGTAGTGCGGTGCGATCTGTGAACCGAATAACTGCAAGTAGATGTTTGCAGGGAATGCCTACGAAGTAGTACATGGAACAAGGGCATTTAGCAATTTTAGTGATTTTACAATAAGAAATCACCCTTTCCGGTTCTGAATTTCCACAGACTGTTACAGAATAAGCTGCACTATCCGGTGTATCCATACTCGCAATTAAACTCACATTAAGTAATAAGCTTTTGACAACTTCTTGTTGAAATTTGTAGAAAATCATCAAAGTGTATGTCCCTCCATTTGTGACTCCAATGCCACTCGGTCTTCAATTTTGGCCGCTCCTCGCGATTACGATGTGTTTCTTTAAGTTCATCGTGTCTTTGTTTTACTAAGAGTCGGTCAAAGATGACGGCAAATTCATGTGTGAGTACTTTTTATGAGTATGGTGCTTCAGGGATGAATGTAGCGATTCGCTATGTTAGGTACTCAACATGCCCCCCCAAAATGAGTCTCTTGCGTACACAGGGGCCCATTTTTCGCGGATCTTAAATTTTTCCTTCAACCATTTGTTATTTTCCAGTTTGTACTGTGAGATCAAATTGTTCCACTTCTGTTCGAATGCTGTTTTAAATTCCGCTGTATAAATGATAGTCTTAAAAGCATCCCTGAACTCATCAATGTTATTCGGCATTCGAACTTCATGCGGTAGCTTATCCAAAATATGCCAAATGCAATATCTATGTGAAGTGATTGGGAAAACTTTGGAAATTGCATAAGTTATCCCATGATCCTCATCTGTCACGATGTTGATCGGATCACATGTCATTGCAGCACGCCACTTTTCAAAGAACCACTCAAATGAGGATGTCTTCTCATTGGGGATGAACCCACAACCTAGGAATATTGATTGCCAATGATGGTTGAATCCGACAAATGGTACGAACAACATCCCGTATCGGTTTGTGTTGTAGGTAGCGTCAAAACAGAGAACATCCCCAAATACTTTGTAATTTTTTCTAGCGATACCGTCCACCCAGATACAATGTTACAATCGCCCTTCGGGATCACATTGGTAATCAAAATAGAATAAGGAATCGGTCTCCTTTTTAGATTCAAAAAACTCAAGTAGCATTTGTCCGTCGTGTCCTTTTAAACCCTCCATCTCGTCTCTCCTGAGATTTCTTACATTGGTTTCGGTGAATCCAATTTTCTCATTACCTCCACTTGCACCTTCAAAGAATAGCATTTGTTTGCATACAGGGACATTAGCTTCGGTAAGTTGACCAATTACATTTTTATCTGTCTTAGTCAATTCACGGTTTCGAGGTAGCAAGTGACGTCTACCGGGTGAAGTAAATTCATGATTGTGTGCTTCATTTAACGAATAAAGAATCCACGAATTACTTTGTGAATTACTATGTGGGTTTAGTTTGATACGGACGAAAGCTTTGCAACCCGTTCTAGAAGTTGTACCTCGTCTAGTTTCATTATGGCTATTCGGTGACTCCCCGGCTTTATTACAAACGTATGATTTATCCACTACATCGTTTCCCTTATATTTATTTCCACCCTTACGCATAGAGAATCCCGCACATTTGCAATATGATGAATAAAATTTTTTCGCATCCTCAAGAGTGAAAAATGTCATACCAATCTTTGGTTTTAGGTGCTCGTCAACATGAGGAAGATACTCGCCAATTTGTTGTGCACGAACAAATTTATCTCCAGTAACAGAACTTCCTTCGAAACTGTCCATACCTAAGAAACAGTGAAAAGGAGAATAGTTAGGGGTACTAAACCGTTGTATTTGGTGTTTTTATAAGTGCGCAAGCCACCACAACTTGTAAAAGTCAGTTTCTACTAACGATTCCAGAAATACGGCCGTGTATCACTTAATTTGAGTTTTTTTAACCGAAAGCGATACGCGGCCGTATCTCTCGAACCGTGAGTCGAAACTCGCTTCTACAAATTGGTTTGGCTTCTCATAGGGGACACCAACCAACTCGCAAAGTTTCGTATTTTTTGGAGGTGGTTTGAAGTATTTTAAACTCTAACCGCACTTACAAAATTCTAAGTCAAAAAATTCACATGCAGTGAAGTAGAGAAAAACGCGCAAACGGCACCCGAAAATTATATAACTTTCCGACTAGGTAGGATTCACGTAGGGCAAGCCACCCGAACTTGTAGAAGCGAGTTTCGACTCACGGTTTGCGAGACACGGCCGTGTACCGGCTTTAGTTATTTTTTTCCAACCAAAACCGATACGCGGCCGTATCTCTCGGACCGTGAGTCGAAATTCACTTCTACAACTTCGGGTCACTTTTCATAGGGAACACCAACCAACTCGCAAAGTTTCGTATTTTTGGGAGGTCGTTTGAAGTGTTTTTTAATCAATCCGCACTTAGAAAATTCTAAGTCTAAAACTTCTAATGCGAGGAAGTTGAGAAAACCGCACAAACGGCATCCGAAAATTTTAAAACTTTCCGACTTGGTCGGATTCACGTAGGGCAAGCCACCTGAACTTGTAGAAGCGAGTTTCGACTCACAGTTTGCGAGATACGGCCGTCTACCGCTTTACTTAGTTTTTTTCCAACCGTAAGCGATACGCGGCCGTATCTCTCGAACCGTGAATCGAAAATCACTTCTACAAGTTGGTTTGGCTTCTCCTAGGGGACACCAACCAACTCGCAAAGTTTCGTATTTTTGGGAGGTCGTTTGAAGTGTTTTCTAATCGATCCGCACTTAGAAAATTCTAAGTCAAACTTCTAATGCGAGGAAGTTGAGCAAAACCGCACAAACGGCATCCGAAAATTTTAAAACTTTCCGACTTGGTCGGATTCACGTAGGGCAAACCACCCGAACTTGTAGAAGCGAGTTTCGACTCACGGTTTGCGAGATACGGCCGTCTACCGCTTTACTTGGTTTTTTCCAACCGTAAGCGATACGCAGCCGTATCTCTCGAACCGTGAGTCGAAACTCACTTCTCCAAGTTGGTTTGGCTTCTCGTAGGTGACACCAACCAACTCGCACGGTTTTGTATTTTTTGGAGGTCATTTGAAGGGTTTTCTAATCTACCCACAACGAGAAAATTCTATGTCTAAAACTTGTAGTGCGAGGAAGTTGAGCAAAACCGCACAAACGACATCCGAAAATTTTAAAACTTTCCGACTTGGTCGGATTCACGTAGGGCAAGCCACCCGAACTTGTAGAAGCGAGTTTCGACTCACGGTTTGCAAGATACGGCCGTCTACCGCTTTACTTGGATTTTTTCCAACCGTAAGCGATACGCGGCCGTATCTCTCGAACCGTGAGTCGAAACTCACTTCTACAAGTTGGTTTGGCTTCTCGTAGGTGACACCAACCAACTCGCACGGTTTCGTATTTTTTGGAGGTCGTTTGAAGGGTTTTCTAATCTAATCTAACCGCACTTACAAAATTCTAAGTCCAAAAACTATCATGCGAAGAAGTTGAGCAAAACCGCACAAACGACATCCGAAAATTATAAAACTTTCCAACTTGGTCGAATTCACGTATGGCAAGCCACCCGAACTTGTAGAAGCGAGTTTCGAGTCACGGTTTGCGATATACGGCCTGTGCACCGCTATAATTGGTTTTTTTCAACCGAAAGCGATACGCGGCCGTATCTCTCGAACCGTGAGTCGAAACTCGCTTCTACAAGTTGGTGTGGCTTGTACTACGTGAGACGAACCTACTCGGAAAGTTTCGTATTTTTTTACGGTCGTTCGCAGGGTTTTCAACCATAACCGCACTGAAAAGTTTCTAACTAATTTCGTATATATAATTCTAATTCTACAAGTTACTAATGCAAGCAACATAATTTGGCAATTGAATATACTTGAGGTCAACCCGATTCTATATCGAAAATCTACTAACGCATTTAAATTTTTTCCCAATTTCTAAATAAATTACTACACACAAATTCAAAAAAAAAATACAAATGTAGATTATTGGGGTAAAGAAATAGTGTATACCTTACAAGATAGGTCCAAATCAAGCCAAGCAATCGATTTGGAAGAGAACTAGGGTTTCGATTTCGTATCGAAGAGGGGAAGAGAAGCTAGGGTTTCGATCGTCGGAGTTCGAGGGTTTCGATCTTTGGAGTTGGGAGAGAAGAGGGAGAGCGGACGTTTCGATCGTCAAAGCTAGGGTTTTTTTTGGCCGTTGGGTTTGGGTTCGTCGAAGAAAGAAGAAGAGCGCAGAAGAAGACGAACTGTATGTCAACAAAAATGAAAAAAGATAGCCTTAACCCGTTTTTAGGAAGAACGGGTTAAGGCTATTTTTTTAAATAAAATTTTGTCTTAACCCGTCCTTCCCAACGACGGGTTAAGGCAAGATTTGATCAAAAATAATCTAAGATCCAATGGTCCAGATCGAAGTTCGCACGGGTCCGTGCGAACAGACCCGTTCCGGCCCGTTTGCAACCGAAGATCACTCATATATATATGTATATATATATATACATCCCCACATCCTCGCTCCTTCATCTTCTTCTTCTCTTTCCTTCTTCTGTCGCCGAAACCCAACGACAACAACTGCCCCGCAACCCTACCGCTCGCCAGCTCCCCACTATCATCAGCCACGCCACTGGAGCCCCTCCATTACTGCTTTCCACCGAACTCCTCCACCACCACGATCGCAGCACCATCTCCGAAGCTCCATTGCTTCACCGTCAATCACCACCCGACTGCAGCTTCTCCTCTTCCTTACTCGCCCTCCGCTATTGCTCTCACCGCTCGACTCCACTGCAGTGACCTCCGCCCCTCGCGCTCGCAACGACCACTGCAACCTTCCCCTTCTTCCCCTGTTTCCTCCGAGCTCCCGCTGCACTAACGTCTGCCCTGTTTCCCGAGTGCCATTGACCCATCACAACAGCCTCCTCATCTGTCACAACCCAAATGCCAGCATCGAACCATCGCCTCCGTAACCCATCGAGCCCTGCTCGCCATTGCTAAGCTCGCTCAGCCCCTGCCTCCAGCCGTCGCTACACCCCGAGCCTCTGTTCTTGGTTGAAGAAATCCTCATCATCATGTCCATCAGATCCTGATGATCATCAAGTCCTTGATCAAGATTAGCCATCCAATCTCCTTTGATCATCGCCATCAAAATTCGAGCCAAATCTTGATCATCATCAAGTTGATCACCATCAACATTAAGATCAGCACCGTTCATCACGGCCGATCGATCGTGATCATCGTGATTGTTTGCTCATCGTCATTGCTCTTATTGTTGTTAAGTTACAGCCTTGTGCTTAAAGCTGAACTCCATCGCTGCAGTTGTAAGTTCAAGATGCTAGCCTTCCATTTCAGGTTACCGAGCTTGTGTAATCTCCATAGTCATACCATGATTCTCGTTGTACGCAAAATCGTTGTTATAAGGTAAGCACTTTCTTGAACTCTCAGCAAGTAGCCTAGTTATCGTCATATTTTCTTATCTAGTTACTTATTCCATGCTATTGATTCAAATCTTGAACTGTTAACACAATATTCAACCTTGCTATCTCTAAATTTCTTGACCTTGCACTAAGAATTTGACCTAGTTTTGTTCATTGAAATCGGAAACTTTATGCATGAAAATCGTAGTCCATCGAGTCTAGAATCCAGAACATCTTACGATTTCTCAATCCGACATATAGTTTCTGAGATATTAGCATTTTAGTACTGTAACATCAGAATATTCAGATTATATGTTTTTAAAATGCATCATCTAGTAAACTAGTTGATAATACAACTTACTGTTATGTAACCCCTATTTTTCTATTTTGGATTTAAATGTATTTTTATTTTCCTTTTCTTGATTATTGTCTGAATTCCTTCTAATAATGAGTTTTTGCTTTTCTAGGGCTCTTTTATTCTCTTTTGATCCTTCCGTGCCCTTTTGGCTTGTATCCTGCTATTTTTTGTTGCATATTTTTCTCTTTGTGTTTTGAGTTTGAATTGATCCGCTATATGTTTATCTCATCGTCTTTTATTTGTTTGTCCCTTTTTGGAGCTTAAACCTGTACCCTAAACCCATTAACCCGCAACCCAAAACCCCACATTCTATCTCCTATATAAATACCCCCATTTACCCTAATTATTAATTACCCTAATATCTATTCTCCATCTCTCCAAACCCGCCGCTCTCTCCTGACTCTCTGTTTCCCATCACCACCCAAGTCCCAGTCCTCGCCTTCCCGTTCCCCGACCACCCTCGTCACCACCGCTCATCCAACCACCCTTACCTTCCCGTTCTCGCCCAAGCTTCGACCCCCTACATCATCCAACCGCCAACCAAACCCATCGCCTTGCCTCCGCTGAACCCATCTACCGTTGATCCCTCGTCGCCTTCCGCCTACCTCGATCCCCTCCGTTGTCCCCAAAACCACCGAAGATCCCCCTCGTCCTCGTCGTCGACGTCTAGAGCTCCGAATCCTCGCCATCCCACTCCTCCTCTGTTTCGTCGCTTCCCAACCGCCAGCACCCCACCGTCAGCACCCCCCGATCACCCTTGAGTTCTCCGCAGTCGTCGTTCCCCTCCTGCTGTGTCTCTCTCTCCGTCGCTGTTGAGAAGAAGAGAAGAGTTGGGTTGTGGTGTTTGGTGTTCGACAGTAGAAGGGATCTCGATCTGGTGTTTGTTGTTTGTGAAGAGGATCCAGGAATTGAGATTGATGTGTTGTTGTTTTGTGTGTGGGATTAAGTTGCTGTATTGGCTTTTTGCTGTGTGGGCATTTGCACGTAGTTCGCACGTGATTCCATGTTTTCGTGTTCGTGGTTCGTCGCCCGGGATTCTCATCCCGTTATTCTATATATTCAAAATTAACATCTAAAAGGCAAGTCTCTTCTTGAACTAGTTTATTGTTTTGTTCAAAATTCTTTGATCTCTGCAAGTAGATCCAAATCTTTTTTATCATATTGCTATTTGAATTTAGTTAAGTATATTGAAGGTTTACACGAACTAACCCAATATATGTTTAACATCGTGCCTACATCTTTGATCTAAAACCTAGTCCCTCTTGCACATTGCATATGCACGTTTACATGAAAAATAACTAGATCCATGTTATAGAATTGTTTGATGAATTGAATATGTTAGATTGAATTTGATTTAATGAATTGATTACCATGCCTATAAAATTGCATCTTAAACCTAGAAATATGCATGTTAAACATCTAGCATCACTTTGATTATTAATTAGCATGAACTATATGGTTGTATGATGAAATTATAACATATTCATATCAAACTATTTTCTGGACTGCTGTTTGGTCCTTTTTGTATCAGATTTTCGACCATGTTACTGTTATAATTTGATATAACTTTCTGAATATGATTTATAGCCCCATGAGTCTATTTTCCATAACTTTTGACGGATTTGAATTCCGAGTTATAATCTGTGAGATATCTTATTTTTTGTACAACTGTGTCTGAATTTCCAGATTTACAAATTCGTGCGTATCTTTCTGTTTCATAATTAAATAGAACATGTTAACAGTAAAATAAATATATGAAATAAATTTGGCAAAGACTAGATATGTGTAGGAATCACCCTGAATTTTTGTAGATTTAATTGATGAGTTTTCTGACCTGTTTCATATGTGTTCATACAATCTATAACCTGCTGCCCAAACATAAAACCTGAAAAGAATAAGATTTTCACCCTAGTTTCTGTAACTTTTATATGTCGTATATATATTCCCTGGAACCGTCCAGTCTCTAGAATTTCTGACAGATCTAGATTTGTTTTTCCGTAGTAGCGGTAATCTGTATTTTTGTACAGTGATGTCATGCTGTCCAGATTATGTGATTCTGTATAATTAATATGTTTGCTTCCTGATTTGTATGTAACGAGTAGAATTAGTCACACCTAGCATAATACAACCTTGACACATTCTTACATGCTCACATAGGATGAAAATAAACTATTAACAAGTCAGGGTATTATGGGTTGACTTGGTAGTGAACGATCGGAAAATGTACTCGGTAAAGGCCCTCATGCTTGCATGATTTATTACATGGAAGGTGGAGAATTGCTTGTCATTGTTTGATCGCACTATCATGATATATTGTCATCATGTTACCGAATACACGATCCGTAAATTCACCATCAGTCTAAAATGTTCACCGTGTGTTTGCACCGAACCTGTGGTATGGAACATATGGGACGCAGTAATACGTGCACTAGATAGAATAATAAAATAATTAATAACCTGCATTTAATATTCAATGCTTGATCCTCTATATCGTCATCAAGATAGAATTTAAATTCACATCATTCATTACATGCATGACTAAATATAGACCTTTGATATTATTGCCAACCTTTGATTTTGTTATTGACTTTGATCCCGTCCTTTTTCTTTGATATACATGGTTCCTATTATTCTCTGTTTTTCTCTACTTGTTGTCCATGACTTGCTCTAAGGACATTATTTTCTTTCTTTTTAGATCAAAAATTTACAGGTACTGAAGGATCAATACCAGCAGAAATTGGTGAGCAACGATACTAGAGGATGGAACTAAAGATTGCGCTGCTTAATTTAATTTATTGCTAGATTTATTTCTTTTGAGCATTATCAAGACATTATACTTTGTTTTGGACTTTTTTTCCCGTCGTTTGTTTAATTTACCAGATATTTCACATTATGTTGGATATTATTATTTGAATTATTTCATTATTATTGAAGTTATCTTTGATTCATGTGATTATATCTTTCTTATGTGGCTGTGTTTATTGTTCATATTACTGCTGGTACAACTTATGGATGGTGTTTACATCATTCGCTGGGCCTACGTTACGTACTTGTATTCTGTATTTTGGAAAGCGAGGCGTGACATCTTATTATTATGACCTGATAAAATCATGCTTGCTAATAGACACAGATAAGAACGAGATTATTATTTTTGTTGAATTTAATAAGGATTTTATAGTAGATTTATAAGTCCGAGAACTTGACCATATATTGTTGCCTGAACATGAGACCCGTAAAGAGTAGACTGATATACCTAACTACAGTCCTTAGAATGTACTGTATCAACTCGATATCATGCATTACATATACTACTTGATATTTTCTTAATTACTGTCATGACTCTATATCATGTTTTGCATCATCTCTTGATACCACTATTCCTCTCACTGATTGCACCGACTGCATGTTCATGATTAATCATTGTAAAAGAATAACAAGCAGGGGTTATAAGGGTATGTCTTAGTAGTGGAAAATATAGGGGAGTATACTCGGAAGGGGGCCCGTGTTTCCCGGAATAGTGATTCTTGATTCTTCATTCTTGATTACACAATTCTTGATTACACAATTCTCGATTACATGATTCTTGATTACATATCTTGAAACTATCACTGGAATACCTGAGTACATAATTCTATAGAATTCACTACTTAAGTCTAAATGTCACATGATTGATATACACCCGAACTTGTGGGACACAAGATTGCATGCATTAGATAAGTTAATAAAATCGATGAACTTGAGATTGACACTAAGCATGATTATTGATTACATGATTCTTAATTCATGATGACACGACTCCCAATCCTCGATTACATGATTCCTGTTTACAAGTTACATAATTCACGTATACAAGTTACATGATTCCCGTTTATATGTTTATATATTCCCGTTTACAAGTTATAAGTTTACATGATTCCTGTTTACAAGTTTACATTGAAGTCATGTTTCCATGTCTCTTGTTTCAGTTACAAGTTCACATTTTTTACTTGTATCGCACTTGATCATATGGTTCCTTGTTTCTGTTTCTTGTTCCTTGTTATATCATGTTTTATTGTTGCTACTTGCTGCCCGAAACTTGCTCTAACGGGTACTTTTCCATTCTTCTTCGTTAACAATTATACAGGTACTGATGCACAACCATAAGCCAATACAAATAGTAGCTAAGAATATCTAGAATGCAAAGAAATCATGTATGCTACCCTCTCATGCGGTCAAGGTATACACCACTACAGTCCGTGGCAGGATAATTTATTGTGCAAAATGAATCATCACTCATAGAGTGGACACATGAGAGCCCATAGGGGTTACTTAAATTCCATACTCACATAGCAGTATACAAACTTGGATGCATGACACATGAGCAACCGACTGTCGATATGGTAATAACTTAAAATAGTCATCTCAATATTTACAATGTCATAAGACCACTCATGTAAATACATCATTACTCAAACTATGTAAAATAATGCATAAAGTTATTATAGTTTAAATCAGCAATCCATAGACATTGCTAACCACAATCCACATACAGATGACAAAATGTTCATATATCATAATTCCATATTCATACAAACACACCACAATATATTTATCTCAATTTAATAGTTGCACATCATCACATCACATCACATCACATAAAATAATCTAAAAATACACACAATATAGCAATATTACAAAACAATAAGCATTTTATAAATTGCATTCTACGAGGTACATGTATTCAAGCTATGTCCATACTACTCCTCAATTCATGTCCTTTCCTATTATATGATAATCATGATTTAAATAACGATATCAACCTATTCACGAAAACATAAAATACATGCATACACAATTATTTAGAGATGAATTTTAAAAAATAGACTTTGCATATCTTAATAATAATTTACTTTAGTATTTCTATGACTAGACTTTTATAAGTAATTAATGATAGCTCCTAAATAGGATTTCAGTGTGCTGCCTACAAAAACATGCTTATTAATGTCATTGGGTAGTTACTTCTCACTCGAGTAGAAAAGTATCAAATTGTGCCTTCTTTCTAGATTTTGATGTAGTTTCATGATTGATATGAATTAAAACTTTGTATACTACTTCAAGTTGAAATTTTGGAGGAATTTAATTAAATCCTGAAGAACATTAATAAAGGAAAAGAATAGAATTGGTGCTATGACCTTATGATTAATATATGAAATCAAAACACAATATCTTGGGCTATCGTACATTGAATAATGTGAACTAAAGTTAATTGTCTTACTGTAAATTAGTAAGATAATTTAGGGTTTCACAATTTTATCAACCCCACCAAGTTTCTATGGTCTAATAAAAAAAAATAATTAAATACATATATGTATTACTATTAGCAAAGTTACCATTGATTTCTCTCCTTTGACCTCTCTCTCTCTCTCTTTCTCTTTAATAGATGTGGCGGCGGCTGAAAGGAAAAGAAACAAAGAGATCACATGAAGGAGAAAGAAACCGAAACCCTTTTTTTCCACTTTTACAAAATAGCCCTTGATAATAAATATATTGCACAAACACCTATATTAATTATTATTAAACAATTTGGAGATATTACATTCAATGTAATACCCTGGATTGAGAACACGTGCATTGCACGTGTAGAGTGGGATGATTTGTGAATTTAGTATGACATCGGAAAATGGAGTAGGGTGTATGTGTGTATAAATTGAAATACTTATGATCCAAGAGTACCAACTTAAGCTAGCTCTTTTGGTGAGGATATGTCATGTGGTGGAGTCGGGGTTAGGTTGTATTGTACTCATACACCAGTGATTAGTTCGAGATGTTACAAAATGGTATAAGAGCCTAAGCTGTAGGCCCTAGAGTTATTAAGGAGATGTACTGAATATTGCGGGGTCTAAAATTATATTGGGGTTATATAATATTAAGTACATGTAGTGGATTGATTGCCTTGTTTATTCTTTATTAATTAAGATTGTCATTTGTATCTTTATTATTAAATAATTTTAAAGAGTTCTTTTAATTGGTGTTGTTAGGTTCCAATGGCTTGTGGTGTTAGGGGAGTTAGAACTCTTGGGAGGCACCCTGCTGCTAGAACTAATACTGGTGTAATAGGTACTCAGTAGGAAACTGGAGCCAATAGAGGTCGAGGGCTCAGAACTAGAGGTGGAAGGTCTAGTGGTTTCAGAACTAGGGCAGGTCACACAGGTGGCAACAACCTGCCCGCAATGGACTTAGTGGCAGATATTACAGGACAGATGGGGTGGCAGACGACCAAGCCTAGAACAGGAGCTGAGAGCTCCACTCCTAATGCAAAAATCGATAGAAATAATTTAAGAATTGATGGACTGAACTATTTCTTGGAGATGAAGGCTAGGTTCATGGATAGAAAAGCTGACTTGGCTGAGAAACATACAAAGGTGACTAAGGAGCTGGCACAAACACTTTTGCACAAGAAAGCTACTAAAGATGAAGGGTGTGACCGGGATAAATTCAAGAAAATGTCTCCACATTCCTTTGAGGGTGACACTGATCCGACAGTTGCTCAAAATGGTTAAAACAAATTGAGAAACACTTCAAGGCTCGAAAGTATACGGAGTAAGAGAAATTGATTTATGCGACCTTCATGCTCGAAGGGGAAGCGAAAATATGGTGGGAAGCCAAGGAGAGTGTTATTGTGGCAAAGCATAAAGTAGTCACTTGGGAGATGTTCAAGGGCTTGTTCGAGGAATAGTATTTTCCTCTACAAGTTCGCCTAAATAAGAAAAGAGAGTTTATTGACCTAGACATGAAAGTATCAGAATGTGTTGCTAAGTTTAATGAGTTGTCACGATATGCCCACAATTGATAGCAGAAGAGCATGATAAGGTTGAAATGTTTGAAAGTGGGCTAAAGCCAGATATTTATAAGCATGTCACTGTGACGTTGTCTAAAACTTTCGAGGTCACTGAGAAGGCAAGGAGAGCATAAAAGCTAAATAATATATCATCACGGGATACAGCGCAGAGGAAGAGACAGAGGTCTGATAATGCAGGGAATGAGAAATAGGCTTCCACATTTCCTAAGAAACCGACCTTTTTCAAAACCAACAAGCCAGAGTTTTCAAAGGACAACTCAAGGGTTCCAAAAGCCATCATCTCAGCAATAGAGGACAGGACAGTGTGCACCGAGGCTTGGTCTTCCGATTCAGAGGCATGATGGACCGTGTTATAAGTGTGGTCTCCCACACAAAGGTCGCCCTTGTAGGTTGTTTCATGGCTGCTTTGGATGTGAAGAATAGGTTCACATGTCTAAGGACTTCCCTAAGAAGAGTACCCCAAGATTTGGCGAACAAAAATAGTCCACCAAACCAGAAGACAATCAGTAGTGCAAGAACCAAGGGAGAGTGTTTGCACTTACTAAGCAGGAAGCGCAGGCATCTAATACCGTGGTAAAAGGTGTTCTCTCCATTTCCACTCAGTTAGCTTATGTGTTGTTTGATTCTGGTTCTACACATTCTTTTATTTCACATAGTTTTGCTGGAAATTGAATAAAGCCCCACGAAATTGTTAAACTATGAGTTGTCGGTCTCCACACCAACCAGCAATTCCTGAGTTGCTAGATTTGCCCACAAGAATTGTGATAATATAGTGGAAAACAGATGCTTGACAACAGACTTAGTATTGCTTGATATGTATGACTTTGATGTGATTCTTGACATGGATTGGCTTGCTGCCTACCATGCATTTGTGGACAGTTTTGTGAAACGTGTGGTATTTAGAATTCCCCGGTTAGACCGAGTATTGGATTGAGGCAACTGGCATTCTCAAACAGCCTAATGTGATTTCTTCTAAGCATGCTTATAAATTATTGAGAAAGGGATGTGAAGCATATTTTGCTTGTGTAGTTGATGCCCCCAAGTCTGTGCAGAAATTAGAGTTGATACTGGTTGTTCGTTAATTCCCAGAGATATTTCCTTAATGATCTTCCTGGATTGCCACCAAAAAGATAGATTAACTTTGCTCTTGATTTACTCCTCGGGACTGGTTCTATATCTAAGGCACCTTATAGAATGACACCTGCAGAGTTGAAGGAGTTAAAGGTTCAACTTGAAGTGTTACTGGAGAAAGGCTTTATTCGCCCAAGTGTATCACCATGGGGTGCCCATGTACTGTTTTTTAAAAAGAATAATGGGAGCATGAGATTGTGTATTGACTATCGTGGGCTCAAGAAGGTGACTATGAAGAATAGGTACCCGTTACCTCGCACTGATGATTTATTTGATCAGTTAAAGGGTGCAAAAATCTTTTCAAAAATTAACCTCCGTTCTGGATATCATCATTTTAAGATAACTTCTGCAAATGTGCTTAAAACCGATTTCAAAATGAGATACGGGCATTATGAGTTCTTAGTGATGATGTTTAGGTTGACTAATGTGCCTGCTGCATTTATGGATTAGATGAATCGCGTGTTCAAGCCATATTTAGATCAGTTTGTGGTGGTATTCATCGACGACATATTAATATTCTTGAAGAACCAAGAGGAGCATGAAAAGCACTTGTCGATTGTTCTGCAAACTTTGAAAGAGAATAAACTATATGCCAAGTTGAAGAAATGTGAATTTTGGTTGGGTAGTGTTGCCTTTCTTGGACATGTAATCTCCAAGGAAGGGGTATTTGTTGATCTGTCGAAGGTTGAAGCGATTGTCAATTGGAAGAGGCAGACTAGTGTGACTCAGATTTGAAGCTTTTGGGACTAGCAGGTTATTACAGGAGATTCATGGAAGGATTTTCCAGCATTGCAGCCCCTTTAACTTGACTCACACAAAAAGGTGTCAAGTATGCGTGGACAGAAAAATGTGATCAGATATCTCAAGAGTTGAAGAAGCGGCTAGTATCTGCACTAATTCTTACCATTCCTTCAAGGTCGAGTGGTTTCGTATTATATAGTGATGCGTCGATAATTAGTCTTGGGTGTGTCCTTATGCAAAATGGAAAGGTTGTGGCATATGCTTCAAGAGCAGAACTATCTGACACATGACTTGGAGCTTGCGGTCGTGATTTTCGCATTGAAGATTTTGAGGCATTATCTTTATGGTGAGACTTGCAAGATTTATACAGATCATAAAAGTCTCAAGTATATTTTTACTAAAAAAGAATAGAACATGAGGCAAAGAAGGTGGCTTGAATTAATGAAGGACTATGACATTAATATTCATTACCACCTTGAGAAGGCAAATGTGGTGGCTGATGCATTGAACAGGAAATCACTTGGTACCTTAGCGGCCACGATCACTAAGCAGAAACAAATTTTAAGGGATTTAGAGAACCTTGATATTGAGATTTGGGTGCATGGGTTAGAAGCAACAATCTCCAATCTTCAAGTGAAGCCTGTTATATTAGAGAGAATAGTAGCAGCACAAAATGAGGGCCCCCAATTCGTAAAAATCAAGCTCGAAGTACAGCAAGGCATCCAGCCAAAATTCTTGATTCGGGATGGAGCATTGAAATTTGGTAGTCGATTGTGTGTTCCAAATAATTTTGAGCTGAAAAACCGCCACATTCCCCCCTATAAATTCTGAGTTGTATTTTTTGCTAAAGATTATTAATAAAAATCCAAATCGAACTTCCCTAATTCTCCATCACTAAACCCTCATTCCTCTCAACTATCCTCCAATGGCGCGATCCCGACCCAATCGTAATCCAACCCCTGGAAATCTGGTATCAGAGCCAGGCAATCTCGACGATGATAGCCGTAATGAAGGAATTACGGTGATGGAAGGGGCGGTGGCGAATCTGCAGAGTCAAATGGTAGAAGCTCAGCTCCAGAATGGGTATCTCATGGAAAGGGTTGAAGCAATCGCAACAAGCATCGGAGAGAGGTTCTCATCGATTGAAGCTAGGATGGAAGCGATGATGACGGTGATGCAGCAATCCCATCTGCGACCTACCAATCCTCCACTACTGCCAAACCCTTCCCAGCAGATCCTAAGTAGGGAGGTAACAGACCCAAACTCCGACTCAGTTAACTTTGCAGGTCGAATTGATAATGGGAATGTGTTTAGAACTCCATTTAAAGTGGAATTTTCGATATTCCAATAGGGGGATCCAACTGAATGGATCTGTGGGGTGGAGCAATTCTTAGAGTTCTATGAAATTCCTAATTTGCAGAAGTTGAAGTATGCAGCGCTTAATCTGAGAGGGAGGGCAGCTCAATGGTTCCGAAGGCATTTAAAGCCAAGGATAAATGAAGTCTCTTGGTCTGTGTTCTTGGGGGAATTACTCACAAGATTTGGACCTACTGAATTTCAGGATTACAATGGCATACTATCCAAATTGCAGCAAAAGGGTGACATTGAGTTGTACATCCAAGAATTTGACAGGCTTTATAATTTCGTGGATGATTGGACTGAGGCACATTACTTAAGCACGTTTATAAGTGTTCTAAGAGACGAGATTCGTTAGGATGTTAAATCATAGAGACCCAAAAATGTAAATGAGGTGATTGGGTTAGCCCAAGGATTCGAGGAGAATATAGCTTGTCTGAAAAAGAAGTTACAAACCTCCATTTGCACCAAAACCTCTCCCTGTTGTTACTATAGCTCCTGCCGAATCCCCAAACTCTTACACACCCACAAGTAATTCCTACCCTGCATCCAACTCAGCATCCAATTTTGTACCTCGCGCGTCGTTTGAACATTTAGGAGATGAAGGAGAGAAGAGCTAGGGGGTTATGTTTTAACTGTGATAAGAGATATATGCCAGGACACATCTGTAAGACCTAAAAATTCTATTTTCTGGAAAGGTTGGAGGAGGAAGGGTGTGAAGAAGCTACATATGAAGCAGTCCAAGCAGAAGAGCCCCACCTCACTACTCTATAGTCACCAACCCAACCTACTTCTCCCGTCCAATCCACTCTTCAGCCAGAAATCTCCTTTCATGCACTCGTAGGCACACAGGTGTACCCACAAACTACAAGGGTAAAAGGTAAAATCAATGGGAGGGAAGTCAGTATCCTCATTGATATGGGGTCTATGCACAATTACTTGGATCCTCAAACTGCAATTAAAGCTAATTTACAAATCTTGAGGGAGCTGTAGCGCCCCGAATTTCCAATAATTAAAATTTTGAAATACTTGGCCCAAATTTCAAAATCAACTTCAATTGTAATCATAAACACAGAAACCAAATAGTAAAATTTAAAACTTTTGTTGCATCAACTCTTTTACAAAGCACGGCGTAATTTAAACACCTTGAATTACAATTCTTTTTACAACACAGCACCATAAATGCAAATTTTCTCTTTACGATCAATCTTTTTAAAACATATGCAAAATCATTAAACATTCTACCAAATGCATCCAATCCCAAGCTAACGGTACCTACCTGTAAAACACGAGGCTAGAGATAACTTTAACCCCCAAAACTACAGGGGTCAGCCATAACGGTGTTACTATATAGTCTAGTCCAATGTTACCATATAGTCTAGTCCCTTTGTCCAAATTTCTTAATTGACCACAAGGTATAGAGCGTGTCACCCTTGTTTAGTTCAATCTTTGGTTTCTTGATGTCCGAGTAGACTTACTAAAACAAACAAGCTCAATATCTCATATTGATTCATTTGAGCATGGTCATGCATTTTGTGGTTTCACTCAATCAAGGTGCCCATAGATATCGCTCCTGTTATATAAGAAGGATAAATCCTATCTAAGTCACTCACATCCCTCTGCATGATTCGTAGTATGTCCAATAGTTGACTTTATAATCACCTTATTATAGGCAATGTTTGATGACATTAAAATATATAACTTCTCATATAGGGAACCGCAGTGACTTCAAGTCAAAGGACTACATACACTATGGTCACTGTGAGAACCGCTTATGACACTCACGTAATGACCCATGCAGCGTTCTCATGGTAGGTCAGTCCAGTACATTATTACTCTAATATGTACCCATGTGAAGACTCAATATCTCATATCCATGACCCGTGAGATATGGTCATCAGTCTACGCACATACTAGTTTCTATGTATTATTGTTGTCCTAATTCACAATAATACTCGACTAGGGACAATCAAGAATAGTGTTATGATTACAACCAATAGGATCTCACATCATGAACTTGATATTCCATGGTATTGAACCTACTATTCTAAAGACTTTATTATTCTCATTTAATCACAAACACAATAAATGACATGCCTCATATTTGAAATAAATATCATGATACAATGTAAACTAGTAATGTCAATACACAACTAGCATCTAGGGTATACACTAACAATTATTACTTAGACTGTAAGGTTCAACTACAAGTAAGGCTGGCAACGGACTGGACTTATACGAACCCGGGCCCTGGCCCAAATTTTTTTAGGGCCCAAGCTCGGCTCGATTTTGGGTCGAGCTGCAAATTTCAGGCCCAAGCCCGGGTCCGAATAAAATCGAAAAGCCTAAGCCCGGCCCGTAAAAATTGAGTTAATAAGAGAGTGTTATTTACCACCACATAAAATTAGAAACAAATTATAATCAAAGAAAGATAACTCAAAATTAATACATAACGATCCAATGAAAAATCTTGAGAGATCCCCAAATTGTTAAAAATACATGTGTTGCGAGGAGCTAGCTCACGTTCGATGTTCCCAACAACAAAGAATGGGTTGTGGGTTTGAATCACCAAGCTTCTGATGATTTTGGGAAAGAAGAAGAGAATGAAAAAGAAAGGTTTTTTTTAAAATTTTATTTTATTATTATTATTTTTTTTTGGAAGCGGATTGAAATGGAAGTGAAAGGGATGGAAATGGGGATGGAGATGGGGATGGGGATGGGGATGGGATCGGAATAGTATTAATTTATTATATTAGTATTTTAATAAGAAGGCATGAGAACTCAAAACTCTGCTTTCTAGGATCAATTAGTGGGGCCCACATTTGGAGAGAAGACAGGAAAATAATCTAAGGATTGAAAGTATCTCAATACATTCATTTGAGGTCGCTAATCTCATTAGCGACCTCATATATCTCTCATATATACTTCGGTCACTAGTGGGAATAGCGACAACAAACAAAAAATTTCAAATATTTTAAAACATAGGCCATTATTCCCATTAGTGACTTTCAAAGTAAATAGACCGTTAATGAGAATAGCGACCTCTACTGACGTGACACCAAGTAGCCCACGTATTCTAATATTTTCAATACTGGTCCATAATCGCAAATATTTTCAAAAAGTGGCCTAGTACGGCAAAAAAGTCCATATTTTAAAGGTGCTCACCACTTTAGAAGCATGCTTCTTAAAAAAAACAAAAACAAAAACAAAACAAAAACAATTAGCGATTTTTATAGAACTTTTACTCTCTTGGGAAAAAAAAAAAATTGAAACTGAGGTCGCTAGTATGAATAGCGACCTCAGTAGAAGACTAAGTCTCCTTGCTCTCTGTAAGATTTGCAAAATAATCATCCAACTAAGGTCGCTATTGGGAATAGCGACCTTAGTATATTCTTTGGTCACTATTCACAATAGTGATCTCAGTAGAAAGCTCAATCTCATTGTTCTTTATAAAATTTGCAAAATAGTCACACAACTAAGACCTCTATTCGGAATAGCCACCTTAATACAATAAAGGCCTTTATTCGGAATACCGACATTTGTACAACTAAGGTCGCTTTTCTGAATAGCGACCTTAGTTTCAAAAATAAATTGATTGTTATTTTTTCAGAGAGAAAAAGCTGTCTAGATTTTACTTAGTGTTGGAATACAGTTCATGGAAGGTCGCTAATCTCATTAGCAACTTCATATATGTTTGGTCGCTAATAGGAATAGCGATAGTAAACAAAAATTTCGTTTTTTTTAAAATAGAGGCAGCAATTCCCATTAGCGACCTCTAAATGAAACATGTAGCTATTGAAAATAGCAGTCGCTGCTGACGTGGCACCAACTAGCTCACGAGCGCTAATAGTTTTGAAACTGGTCCATAATCGCAAATATTTTGTCAGGCTCGTCGGAGTGATTCCTCGTCACCGAAGTACCCTACAGTCATCGGAATAAATGGCATCAGAGTCGTTGGGTTGTTAGTGTGTTTTGTTATCAGTTGTATCAGTTTTTATTCATGTCTCTGTTTTTGTATGTGCATTATGCACTTTTTCAGTTTGAAGGGGAGAAGGGCGGGAAGAGTCAGAGAGCGCTTTGCGCATAAAAACTGTACTTTGTCCTGTAAAAAAACCGCCACATTCCCCCCTATAAATTCTGAGTTGTATTTTTTGCTAAAGATTATTAATAAAAATCCAAATCGAACTTCCCCAATTCTCCATCACTAAACCCTCATTCCTCTCAACTATCCTCCAATGGCGCGATCCCGATCCAATCATAATCTTTGATATTGAGATTTGGGTGCATGGGTTAGAAGCAACAATCTCCAATCTTCAAGTGAAGCCTGTTCTATTAGAGAGAATAGTAGCAGCACAAAATGAGGACCCGCAATTCATAAAAATCAAGCTCGAAGTACAGCAAGGCTTCCAGCCAAAATTCTTGATTCGGGATGGAGCATTGAAATTTGGCCGTCGATTGTGTGTTCCAAATAATTTTGAGCTGAAGAAGAAGGTAATAGAGAAAGGACATCGTTCACCATATACAGGCCACCCTGGAAGTACTAAGATATACCGAGACTTACGGGAGAATTTCTAGTGGAACAATATGAAGCAAGACATTGTAGATTTTGTGGCTCGGTGCTTAGTGTGCCAACAAGTGAAGATAGAACACCAGATGCTAATAGAATACCTTCAGCCTCTTTCTATCCCAGGGTGGAAATGGGAGGAAAATACTATGAATTTCGTAACTGGGCTACCTAGAAGTCAAAGGGGGTGATAGTGGATCGCCTGACCAAGTCAGTGCACTTTTTGTCTCGTAAGATTTCTCATCCTCTTGGGAAGCTAGCTAAATTATATATTCAGGAAATTGTTAGACTACATGGAGTACCGACAGGGATCATTTCGGATAGAGATTCAAGGTTCCTTTCCGAATTTTGGAAGAGCTTACAGAATGCATTGGGGACAAAGCTATCCTATAGTATAGCTTATCACCCCAAGGCAGACGGGCAGTCAGAAAGGACCAACCAAACATTGGAAGACATGCTTCGTTCATGTGTATTAGACTTTAAGGGGTGATGGGAAAGAGCATTTGCCATTGATTGAGTTTGCATATAATAATAGCTACCACGCTAGCATTGGCATGGCACCTTACCAGGAACTTCATGGTAGAAAATGTAGGTCTCCTATTTGTTGGGAGGAAGTAGGAGAAAGGAGGTTACTTGGCCCGAAGTTGGTGCAAATCACCACTGAAAAGATACGGTTGATTCGAGATCGGTTGTTGATAGCTCAAAGCAAATAGAAGAGTTATGCAGATAATCCAAGGAGGGAACTGTAATTCGAAGTAGGTGTGTTTCTCAAAGTATCTTCTTCTAAGGGCGTTATGTGTTTTGGGAAGAGCAGGAAGTAGAGTCCTAGATACATTGGCCCTTTTGAAATTTTAGAAAGGGTACGAACTGTGGCATATAGAGTGTCTTTGCCTCCAGAGTTGTCGAGGGTACACAATGTGTTTCATCTATCTCTGCTGATAAAGTACATTCCAAATCCAAATCATTCCTTGAGTTATGAGCCACTTCGAATTTCGAAGGACCTAACTTATATCGAATGTAAAGCCCCGAATTCCAAAATACGGTAATTCGTAGCATAACAGGATCTTCACTATATTTCGTACAATTTTATAAGGAATTAAAAAAAAATTTGTACAACACTGTTCATCTTATATCAACGTAGCGGAAAAGTAAAGATTACATTACAAAACATGTACAATTTAAACATCAACAATAAACAGCCTTTAGCTTCAAGTTCATCTTTCACTCTTAGCCAATCCAAGCCCCTGCATTGAATACTGTGAGCACGTAAGTTACATACAACTGACGCAATACTATACACGACCATTCTCGCTATGTCATAATATAGCGACTCACTTACTTTAACAATCACAATCTTGAATGTAAACCAAAGTATGAAAAGTGACTATCTTAAACATGTCGGTGTATGCAATGTCTTAATGCCTAATGCAGATGTTTACGCTAAGATAACACTAATGCATATTTGTTCGGATTCTATGCATCCCATACTACATAGGTCCGAGGGCAAGCACCTACGTACTCTACATTAAAGGGTTGAATCCCTCGCCATGAATTACCACTACGGCGACTAAGGTAAGGTTTATATGTTCTGTGACTATTAAGCACACGCCCCGATAATTCCGGAGATGAATCTCACACCGCCGATGAGTTGGGAACAACTCCTAATCACACCTCGACAATTCCAGGGAAACCATCTCACACCGCAAGCTATGGCGCGTCCATAGTCCCAAAACACCACATAGGCGTCGCCTCGATCCCGATAATTCCGAAGATGAATCCCACACCGCCGATGAGCTGGGAATAACTCCCAATCACACCTCGATAATTCTGGGGAAAGCATCTTACACTACAGACCAACTGAGACCCTCATACCGATGTTTGCCCATACTTCATCACATCTCCCCTTAATGCCTGTCCTTAAGTTTTAGTTTTAGAAGAATCATCACAATCTAGAGCTAGCTTACCCTACTAGACTTAAACCATCACGAGAGACAGTCAGCCCAACCTGGCTACTTCTCAAGACATGCTCAACCCACACTGGTTAGCTCTCAAATTCACATTAATAACAACTGCCGGTTTCTAAGAGTCTCGCCTAGCCTCTAGATTCCAACAACCATCTCGTTCTAGAGATTAATTTGGTTATATCTAACCTCAACATAAACATCTCTATCAACAATTCATTTTTATCACATTTGAATTCTTATTCATTAAACTTCTTTCATTCAATCTTTTGCCAACATATTTCTTCTCTTACATTCACATTCTACATAAATTTCTTAATCAAATTTCTTATAAATAATACTCTTTAATTAATCGATCAACTAGTCACTCTCATGATACTAAGTCTACACAATCTTTTCTCATATTAGAGTCCAATCTTGTCAAATTTTTTTAATCAATTTCGTCACTTTCTAATGCACAATTTCATTAACAATTTATTTCTAACTTTCCTTCATTTTCAACTTGCATTTTGATTTTTATAATCAGTTTACAAAATCTATAATTATATCTACATCTTCTTTATTTTCAACTTAGACTCACTTAATACATTGATGAAAATGTCTTTAAAACTCTACTATACACCAAAATAGTGAGAAATATTTTTAGATGTTCTCATATTATTTTAAAATATTTATACAACTTTTTCTGAATTTTTAAAACCCAAAAAACTCAAAAAATACAAAAAAGAAACACTTTTTGTGCACAACAAGTTTCGAACCCCAGACCCATCGAGCGCCACGTGGCGGCGCTACATGCGTCGACGCACGTGATAGTCATTAAGGCCAAGTGCCTAACTAATATAATGAGAAGTTGATTACTTAAGTATTTAAACCCCCCCCCCCCCCTCCCTCTCTGACTTTTTTAAGAAGAAAAGTTTTTCTCCCACAAATGGCAGACCCACGAAGTGAACCCGCGCCATTAATGAGGTGTCCAAACGCCTACCCACTGAGCCAAAGCTCAGATCACATTATCTATAGGGTTTAATTCCTTAAGTATTCGATCTTCATTAAATCTCATTTTTCTACATTTTCAACAAATTTTGAATTCATTCTTCTTCCAAAAATTGATATTATAAAAAAAAAGTTCTAGATTCCAGAATTTCTCTCTTACCGATTTTAATTATAATTAAGAGTATTTATCCCACTTTATGTACAAATTATTCTTTTGAAACATATAAACATAAAGATTTGATTTGTTAGCAACTAGTATCTATACATACCTAAAAATCATTATCTTACTGATTTCATTCACATTAATGAAGAATTAACTTCAATTTCCCAAATTACTCCTTTCTTCCTCTTATAAAAATCATAACATAAATTCAATTAGTTAATTAACCTACAAATTTTAATGCACTTTCCCTTTGTACCACTACAACTGTTACTACCCCAAAATGATTTTTTAATTTTTCATTTCTATCCATTCACATTTCATACACAATATTTCAACCAATTTATAAGAGACAAAAATTGCATGCATTAATCAAGTTGTTCATTTGTGCCTAACAATTCTACACATGCCTCGAATTAAATTTTCTCCGTTCTAATCTACCAATCAAATCATATACTTCACATTAACATACAATGAATTCCATGATTTTCTACCATTAGCATTCTTTATCACTACAAATGCATCAATTTAGCTAGTAGGATTCATTAAATCAAGCAAAATCAACTATAAAATACGTAGGCATGATCTCTATACTATCTGGAAAATAAGAAGAGACACCCACCTCAAATTGATGAAAATGCAATTAGAACTCCTAGAACTAAAGCTCCTAACTCCACACCGATTGCTCTTCTCTTCCTTGCACACAAAATCGCAAGCCCCTCCTATGCAAAAATCCGGCCCTCTCTCTTCCTCTCCTTCTTTTTCTCTCTTTGATTTTGATTAAATTTGTGCATTAGTTCATGAGAAGGTGTAGGTATTTATAGGGCATTTGTGTGGTGGAGAATGATCCCCACTACTCACGTAACCACCCCACTATCCACACTCTCCCCTCCACTCTCCCTCTCTCTTTATCCAAGGCCGACCACTCCCCCTAGAGCACACACGTGCATGTGTTTAACACGTGCACACTTCTCATTTTATTAATTAATTGTTTTTAGTTATGCCCTAGGTGTTTGTTACAAGACAAGTGTAGGAAAATTACATGTAGGATTTTATTTGAGGGCTTATTAGTGGGCTTTTACTATTTTTTATTTATTTCTAATGGGTTTAAATTCATCTTTTAGGCCCATTGACTTTAATTAAGAAAGAACAACAAAATGAGACAAAATTAAATAAAAGAAAACTTATGCATAACTTATGACAATTTTTAGAACAAAAATGAGATAAAATTGCACGTACGCTGCACGTGCAAAATGAAAAAACAAATGTATTTCATTCTAAAATTACTATGGGATGTTACATCGAAAATCCAATAGAAATCCTCGACATAAAGAAACAAACACTGAAATTGAAGATTATCTGCTTAGTGAAAGTATTGTGGAGCAATCACTCATCGCAAGAGGCAACTTGGGAACATGAGGACAAGATGAAGGGAAAATATCCCAAACTATTCAAAAATTCAGGTAAATTTTAAGTTTTGAGGACAAAACTTCTTTTGAGGTTAGAATTTAATATCTCCAAAATGTTTAATAATAATTAATATAGGTGTTTGTGCAATATATTCATTATCAAGGGCTATTTTGTAAAAGTGGAAAAAAAAAGGGTTTCGGTTTATGTTTCTTTCTTCTTCCCATGATCTCTTTCTTTCGTCTCCTTTCGGCTGCCGCCACATCTATTAAGAGAGAGAGAGAGAGAGAGAGAGAGAGAAGGGAGAAGCCAAAGAGAGAAGCCAAAGGAGAGAAATCAAAGGTAACTTTGCTAATAGTAATACATATATGTATTTAATTATTTTATTTGTTTTTTTATTAGACCATAGAAACTTGGTAGGTTGAAAAAATTGTGAAACCCTAACGGCTGTAAGTAATTGAATACCTGTACCTCGTATAATGCAATTTATAAAATGCTTTTTATTTTGTAATATTACTATAATGTGTGTATTCTAAATTATTTTATGTGATGTGATGTGATGTGATGATGTGCAACTATTAAATTGAGATTAATATATTGTGGTGTGTTTGTATGAATATGGAATTGTGATATATGAGCATTTTGTCATTTGTATTTGAATTTTGGTTAGCAATGACTATGGATTGCCGATTTAAAATATATCTTTATGCATTATTTTACATAGTTTGAGTAATGATGTATACACATGAGTGGTCTTATGACGTTGTGAATACTGAGATGGATATTTTAAGTTATTACCATATCTATAGTCGGTTTCTCAAGTGTCATGCATCCAAGTTTGTATAATGGTATATGAGTGGAATTTAAGTAACCCCTCTGGGCTCTCATGTGTCCACTCTATGAGTGATGATTCCTTTTGAACAATAAATTGTCCTGCCACGGATTGTAGTGGTGAATACCTTGTAAACCGAAGTAGTAAGTGTTGGCCGCATGAGAGGGTGGCGTACATGAGAGGGTGGCGTACATAATACCTTGTTATATTTATTCAATTACTACTGGGCATCAGCTCAGTTTGTTGTTGATAAATCTTTTCAAATTAGTGCATCAAGGTCGGGTGGTTGAAAGGAATACAGGATCCTGGAAGCTTATATCTTTTGAGAATAAATTAATGTAGAGAGTGTCAAGCTAATAAATTGGATTTCGAACCTTGTTTCAAAGTTATTTTTGTGTGTTGGAGTTGTAATGAAACTTCTTGCTTGAAAAGTTTAATCATTCTTGTAATGAATTATATATTTTGTTAGCCATTTCTGCTACTTTTTAATGATGGAATTTATTATCATGAAAGTGTATAATTATTATGTTATTGCAATGGTTGTTATGGTTTGGGGGCGTTACATATTCGTAGTCATTATTTTGGTTATTTAGTATTTTTTCCAGGTTAGGGAGGGGACACCAGATGGCGAGTGATCGGCGGGGCACATTTGGTCACATACAGGAGTATGAGGTCTTTTGACTTGGTCGGAGCATTCTAGCACAATTTTTTGCTTTGTAGATATGTATGTTGTTTTTTTTTAGGCGGAGAATCCATTGTATAAGGGCGGGTTGTCTTTTTTGCTGAGAATGAGTCTCATGTTCTCCTTGTTGTGATTCATGAAGGCATCATGTAATCATATTGAGTGACATTAAAAGAAATACAACTTAAATAAAACGTAAAGAATAACTTCGTAATCAACACTTTCCCACAACAACAACAAACGAAATAAGAAATAACGATAAATAAAGCATAAAACATTAAGTGAAACTAAGCTAAGTGTCAAGTGTAGAAAAACAGAAAACATCATGCATAAATACAAGTCAAGAAAATACAAATGCAGTATAATGACCCTCTAATGCATACTTGTCTGATTCTATGCATTCCATACTACATAGGTCCGGTGCAAGCCCTTATCGTTCTCCACTTTATAGGGTTAAATCCCTCGTTATGCAACTAACCCTACTATGGTGATAGAAACAAAATCTAGATTACTCCGCGAATAGGCCTGACAACTCTCGATGCACAGGCATCATGTAAGCATAGCTCAAAAAACCAGAGAATCACCTCCCCGTCGTGTACCCTACGAATAGGCTTGCCGACCCTCGACGTGCAGATACACAGTACTTCTCGTGAATAGGCCCGCCGACCCTCGATACGCGATGCACCGTATGTTCCGTGAATAGGCCTGCCGACCCTTGACCCGCGAATATACCAACTGTTCTCTCGGGACACAAAAACACACAGTCCTGAAACGCATCCGTTGGACTAACAACAGAGCATATACTTACGTTTCCTAAGTTCCATCACATCACCACTAGTGCATGTCCTTAGGTTGGTTATTATTAATAAAAAAACACAATTTTTCCTCTCTAGAGTTGGTGTACCCTACCGGACTTAATTTCACCAAAACAACCCCAAGACCCAACTGGTCAAAATCCAAAAATTCTCATCTGCCGGTTTACAAGATCCCACTCAACTTCTAGAGACTCACAAATCGAATATCAATACAAAATCATTCATTAAAATTCTTAATCCCCTTATCAAATCGTTTATATCAACGAAAACTTCTTTAATCAACAAAATACAAATTTACCCAGACACCCACAAAATTTCCAGAAGTAAAGCCCGAGATTAAATTTCCTAATTAACTGAGTTTCTCATTTTGAAGTTGTAGAAAATCACGAAACATCAATTCCTTTGAAAACCGTATATTTCACTTTTTAAAGTCGTAGAAATACAATTTGGATTCTATTATAATGAAAATATAACTCTCTGTAAAATACAGTAAACTGTAGCAAAAACTTCATCTAAAATAGTGGATCAATAATCCATAAGTGCAAAGAAATAATCGTTCAAGAAAATAAAGAAAAATTCAGCAAAACAATCAGCACAGCAGCTGACGGTCAACTGTCAAAACAGTTCAAAAAGCGACGGTCGACTGTCACGCTAAATTTCCAAAACCCAAGAACTGTCAGTCGACCGATATTTCATGTGTAATTTCATGCAGTCGACCGACATGTTTGAAAATTCATAGCTTTAATATTCGCACACTTTATAACTGATACTTCGATTATAAACTTTAAAAACAAAAATTTGTAAATTTAAAACCCTGAGATGATCAAATACAACTTGTCTAACATACTGGAGTTCATAAAACATTTCAAATTCTCATCAAGTTCATAAAAGAGCAATTTTTCATTAAAACTTCTCCAAATCAGAAACCCTATGTATATATGTACATATATGTGTTCAAGCATCAGTAGCTTCATCAAAATCCATCAAATATGAGTATTATAATGTTTCAATTCAATCTCAGTATGGATATAAAGCAAGATCTAATCGAAAACTCCACAAAACTTCAAAAAAATCAATTTCGGCTGAACACAATCAGACCCGCAAACATACCCAGTTTAAATCATTAAAACTTGATCTCTTTTGATCCAAAATCCCTTTTTCAACTTGTTATACACGTATACAAATTAATTATATCAATTTCCCTTTGATTATATGCACCTACAACAACCATCAATCAAGTTTTCCTTCATCTAACATCAAAACATGGCATATACAAACATACACAGTAAAGAACTCAACTTTATTCACTTTTATGCATTTTAAATCTTACAATCCATTATATATCATCAAATCAGCAAATAAATCGCACACCCATGAGTTATGTTAAATTATTAACATTCTTAAGTCATCTACACATAATTTTATTCATCAATTGCATACTTTACATGAAAAGTTCTATTTTTATTCATCCATCCATCAATATTTCATTATATCATCATACAATCATCTAACATGCATTCTACTAGAAAAACCATCACATACAACATGAATAGAATAATAAGAAAACAAACATATGTCACTCACCTTAATGAAGAAATCAACCGAATTAATAAAGCATAAGAAAAACCCTTCCTTTCGCAAAAATCCAAGGTTCTCGCTTCGAAACTCAAGGAAAATTAATAATAAAATAAACCTTTATTTTTGTGTAGAAGGGGGATGGCTGTAGCAGCCATAATATAGGCCGAAATCTGGGTTTTTAGGGTTTTACAAGTTATATGGAAACATCCCTTAACAAATTATTTCTTTACATATATAGACATCCTTTAATAAATTAAAATAAAACCAAATCCCTTTACTGCTGAGTTAGTCAGCCATCAATCATAGCCCAGAAATTGAAAATTTTTGGATTTGTACTCCAAGTGGTAATTTTGCACAAAAGTCCCTTTCTTTGTAATATTTGCAAATATGTCATAAAATGCTCATAAAAAATCCAGACAATTCAGAATTATTATCTACTAATAAATATTAGATTTTCTAAATAAAATTTTTGACTTTTAGTTCCCAAGAAAAATATTTGCACAAGGTCCAACTTTAATTTCATATTTGCAAAAATACCATATTTGTTTAAATCTTTACCAAATCAACTCTAAATAAATTTTAAATAAACTTTATCTTCAATGATGACCATGGCCAGCCCAAAAAGCAGCAGAAACAAATTATCTTTATTTATTTGAGTTCCAATCGGCATTTTACATAAAAGCCCCTCTCTTTCAAAGTATTTATAAAAATAGTTTCTTTATTCAGAAAAATTCCAAACATTTAGGATATACTCAATTATAAATAGGAGAATTTATTCAGAAATTTAAAAGTGTATATTTTCACCCAAAAAAAATATTTGCACGTATTTTGCACGTGTAAAATCGACAATTTCATAAAATAGCCCAATTAATTCAAATAAATCTGAAAATTAAAATATCATAAATAAATGAGGAAAATCAATCATTAACCATAAAATTTTAAGAATTCAAAATTTTCTAACTTTGCACGTCTGTTGCACATGCAAAATTGCAATTTCAAGAAAATAGTCAAAATAGTCAACTTTACCAATTTAATATTATTTAATAATGAAAAATAAATCATTTTATTTTGCGGGGTGTTACAGGAGCCTCGTTATAAAGTCACAGTGGCAAATGGTGAGATTATGTACAGCAAAGGAAAGGTGGATAAAGTTAGTTTCATGGTCCAGGGAGCTAGCTTGCAGGCAGACTTGTAGCTTTTACCCTTAGGGCCTGCCCAAATGGTGTTGGGAGCACACTGGTTACGATCTTTGGGGCCGGTGACAATGGATTTTAGTTCCATGACCATGGATTTCAAGGTTGATAGAGTGATAAGGATGTTACAAGGTATTATTAATCCACAACTTCAGTTTGTGGAAGCTGAAGAATTGTCACGAATAGGCAATGTGGTATGCCAAGCTTACATGGTTCAAGTCCACAACATCGACAACAATGAGGAAGATTCTGTAAACTCAACATTTTGCACTTCTATAGCTGATGAGGTGCAGAGAGTCCTTCAAGAATTTCTTGAGGTGTTTACTGAGCAAGTGAGCTTACCCCCACCACGTGAAGTGGATCATCAGATTTCCTTAATTGAGGGCCAAAAACCAGTGTGTGTGAGACCCTACAAGCACCCATACTACCACAAGAATGAGATTGAAAGGCAAGTCGAGGAGATGCTTTCATATAGTTATATCAGACCAACTAACATCCCGTATGCTTCACCCGTCATCGGCGTAAAAAAATCTAATGGAAGTTGGCGTATGTGTGTAGATTATAGAGCACTCAACAATCAAACGATCAAGCTAAATTCCCAATTCCAGTGATAGATGAGTTGCTTGATGCGTTAAATGGTGCAAGTTATTTCTCTAAGATAGACTTGAAGTCGGAATACCATCAGATAAGAATGAAGGAGGCTGATATACAAAAGACTGCTTTTCGAACCCATCATGGCCACTTTGAGTTTCTAGTTATGCCATTCGGTCTCACCATTGCACCTGTGACTTTCCAGAGCCTTATGAATGAGGTGTTTAAGGAGTATTTGAGAAAAATTGTATTGGTATTCTTCGATGATATACTCATCTATAGTCCTAGCTTGGAGAGCCATTTACAGCACTTGAAACTAGCTCTTGCAGTGTTGAGCTCCAATAAGCTGGTGGCCGAGGAGAGCAATTGCAGTTTTGGCAGGGAAACAGTTGGTTACTTGTGCCATATCATAAGTGCAAAGGGAATATCAGTTGACCCAAGCAAAATTTCTACAGTGGAGAGTTGGCCAAAGCCCAAATCAATAAAAGAGTTGCGGGAATTTCTGGGTTTGACTGGGTATTATAGAAGATTTGTCAAAAACTATGGAGGAATAACTGCTCCCCTTACTCATCTATTGAAGAAGAATGCATTCCAATGGACATCAAAGGCCACCACTGCATTTGAAGCACTCAAGAAGGCAATGACTACTACCCCAGTGTTAAGACCTCCAGATTTTTCCAAACCGTTTTTGGTAGAGACAAATGCTTCCCAAGAGGGAATTGGAGTTGTGCTCATGCAAGAATCACACCCCATAGCATATATGAGCAAGGGGTTGAAAGGAAAAACTCTAGTGTTATCTACCTACGGGAAGAAGTCTTAGCTATTTTGTAGGCCATAAAGCAATGGAGGCAGCACTTGTTGGGTAACCCCTTCATCATCAAAACTGACCAGAGCAGTATCAAATACATCCTTGATTAGCGTATCAACACTGAGATTCAAGAAAAGTGGCTATGGAAATTGTTGGGTTTCATTTTTACAGTTGAGTATAAAAAGGGGGTAGATAATAAAGTTGCAGATGGGTTGTCCAGGTTAAGAGATGCACAAGACACTTGCTACGAAATTACTTTTGTAGTACCGCAATGGATGGAAGAAATCAAGCAAATGGTGAGGCATGACCCTTATTTTCTTTCATTACAAGAGAAGCTGCAAGCTGGGATGTTAGATAGTGCTTAATACAAAAAGGTGAATGGCATTTAGTACTATAAAGGGAAGATAGTGATCAGCGCTACCGCAGAGGTGAGGAAATTAATTTTCTATGATCATCATGCTACAAGTGAAGAAGGGCATTCAGGTTTTCATAAAACCTTACAAAGAATCAAGCGTGCATTTGTTTGGAAGGGAATGAGTTGAGACATTAAAGGCATGATTAAGGAATGCCTCATCTGTCAACAAAATAAATATGAAACGATGTTGCCTGCCGGATTGTTACAACCATTACCAATTCCAGATCGACAATGGGAGGACATATCAATGGATTTTATTGAAGATCTTCCCAAAAGTGGAGGAAAGAATGTGGTGATGGTTGTGGTGGATCGCCTCACCAAATATGCGCATTTCATTGCCATCTCCCATCCTTATTCTGCACATTCCATCGCCCAAGTTTTTGTGGAAAATGTGTAAGCTTCATGGCATGCCAAGGAGCATTGTCAGCGATCGAAACCCCATATTCATTAGCAAATTTTGGCAGGAATTTTTCACTCTAAAGGGTTGTAAACTCAATCGATCAACTGCATACCACCCCCAAAGTGATGGTCAGATTGAAGTGGTTAATAAGGCTTTGGAAATGTATCTGAGGTGTTTTTGTGGGAAAAAATCAACAGAGTGGTGCACATGGCTTGCGTGGGCAGAGTTTTGGTACAATAATTGCTGGCATGTGTCCACAGGAGTGACTCCCTTTGAGGGGGTTTACGGCAAACCACCTCCTACTCTTCTACACTACACCCAAGGAACATCCATTCTACCTTTGATGGAAGAAGAATTATTATCTCGCGATGCCATTTTAAAGTTGCTCAAGGATAACATCATGATTGCTCAGAACCGTATAAAGTTGTTTGTTGATAAGAGAAGAGTTAAAAGAGTCTTTGAAGTTGGGGATCTAGTCTTTCTCAAAATCCAGCCATATAGGCAAGCTACAATGAAGAACTCTACTCAGAAATTATCCTTAAGATTTTTTGGGCCCTATTGTGTGTTAGAGAGGGTTGGGTCAGTAGCATATCGACTGGAGTTACCCCCCAAAGCTGCAATTCACCCAGTCTTCCACGTATTTAAGCTTAAGAAGTGCCATGGAAATCACCTTCCTAATGTATCAGTTGGATTTCCTCACTGGTGGGTGGAGGATTCTCCGACAGATGAACCCGAAGCAATTCTGGATCGCAGGGTGTTTAAGAAGCGAAATAGAGTGGGGATTCAATTGCTGATTAAGTGGAAAAACTCTGGTTTGGACTGTGCAACATGAATGGATGTGGATGAGCTGCAAGCCAAATTTCCATGTTTTGAACTTGGGGCAAGTTCATTTTTAAGGGGGAAGGAGTTGTCAGGCTCGTCGGAGTGATTCCTCGTCACCAGAGTACCCTGCAGTCATCAGAATAAATGGCGTCAGAGTCTCTGGGTTGTTAGTGTGTTTTGTTTTCAGTTGTATCAGTTTTTATTCATGTCTCTATTTTTTGTACGTGCATCATGCACTTTTTCAGTTTGAAGGGGAGAAGGGCGGGAAGAGTTAGAGTGCGCTTTGCTCGTAAAAACTGTACTTTGTCCTGTAGCAAAACCGCCACATTCTCCCCTATAAATTCTAAGTTGTATTTTTTGCTGAAGATTATTAATAACCAAATCGTTCTTCCCCAATTCTCCATCACTAAACCCTAATTCCTCTCAACTATCCTTCAATAGCGCGATTCCAATCCAATGGTAATCCAACCTGTGACATATTTTCAAAAAAATGGCCTAGTAGGGCAAAAAATTCTTTAAAATGGGGATTAATTAAATGGGATTGGAGCGGTGTCAGATAAGGAACTGGACAGGGGAGAAGCTGATTGGCTTAAGAGGGTGGGGTCTATTGATTCATTAAATTTGCTTAACAATACAGCACATTATGTATTGTTCAACCCGGGTCAGGTTTAGGCAGGACTTATACAAATTCAAACCTGCCCTGAAAATTAATTCGGGATTAATTATTAAGTCCAGGTCCGAAAATTCTGAAAAAATCCAAGCCCATAAATCGGGTCAGGTATTCTCGGGCTCAGGTCAGTTGCCGGCCTTAATTAAGAAATAGGGAAATGAATAGAGGTAAGATGAGTATATATGAAAAATTAATAAGAATAATATTTACTGTTACAAAATCTGTTTCTGTAATTTCCAGACTTTCTTTGGGTTGTTTGAGACCATATTATTCGGACTATGAACATGAAAAGTAATAAATTGCTAATTACACCATCATTCTGATCGCAGGCTTGACTTGATCTCACCCAGTATCCTTAATTATATTCGAACTGTAACTGAAATGGCAAGTTGGAGCCAAATCTTGGAGAAAAATCAAAATCAGCAAGTGTGCCCTACGAGTTGAAGGCCTTTGTCAACTTCACTGATTGAAAAACATTAGAAATGACTGCTATAGACAATTACATGATATCAACCTGACACTGTAGAATAGAGCGCAGGGTGATTGGAAAGGTATTGCATGTAACATACATCCAGTGATTCGACCACCTCTCAGAACGACAAAAAATTTACGAGCATTGGATTGTGTCAGTTCTCTTCAGTCTTCAAATAGACTAAGGTATTGAGAAAAAACTGCTGTCAACATCTGAAGATGTCAGGGTTTCTTCTGTTGAATAGTAATGTTAAATGGGACGAGATTACAGATCCAGAAAGCTTCATTCAGCTGCAGAATCAGCTTCAATTTCCCTAACCGCTGCAGATGAGAGCTCCACATGTGAGATGCGAACAGCACCAATAAGCTGCTCCGGGAGTTCATCAGGAGTGTTTCCCTACAGACCACCAAATCAAGGGAATCAGAAATAATAATATCATTAAAAGAAAATCCCAGTAAAACAAGCTAAAAAGGTTTAATATCTGCTTTGGTTTCGGTTAGTATCAGTCTGAAATTCACTATTGATACTAGAGATTTAGACATATTGGCCACATCTCACTTATCAGCCAGTACGATAGCTCTAGTCAAATTTAAGGCACCAGTTTAGTCAAACAGGTTGAAACTCAAAGAAAAGTCAAGCAAAAATATGTCAAAAGCAGTTCAGATATTCTTAATTCAAATTAACTTGTAGTTGACAAAACAATATGCAAATAAATATATTTAAATATGACATACACATATAAATAAGTACACGATATACATATATGCATATCCTTTACGCTTAAACAGACTGGCAATTAATTATTGATCACTCAAATCTAAGCATAAATTTGTGTGCACATAGATACTTACATATATACATATATTCGATGAACTACGTGGGTAGGCCAGTATCGATAAATGTAGTCACTTTAGAAGCAAAACCTCCCAAAACCAGCATAATCTACGGAACCGAGTTCTCAAAGTTGGGTTAAAAGGCAAGACAAAACTATTGCGGTGATGTCTATATATTCCGGATGCCAATTTATATATGTCATGTATGTATCAGATTCAGGTTGGGTTACCGATGCATTAGAGAGAAAGGGTTATATTGGCAATGCAGGTTTTAGAGGTGTAGGGTATCACAATATATAATTCTCTTGTAAATTGTAATCCTAGTTAACAGAGAAGTTTGTCTTGTGTGATTGTTGTCAAGGAAGAGAAGATGTAGACCTCGCCCTTGCCTGAGAAGAAACTGATTCACTCAAGGTTCTCTTATGTTGTGTTTCTAAATTCATTACTATTGAGAACAGGTCATCAATGAGAAGAACAAAAAGATTAACAAGTAACCCAGTTTTAGATAAAATAGTCACGCTCCTAAGCAAATCGTGTTTCATACCCGGAAACCATAAAAACGGAAAATACAATATCTATCTACACAACACACACATAACACTTGCAAGATTACACATACCCCATACTATGATGCAGCCTATTGGGAACTTGTAGATTGCATGAGCATAATATTCCATTTAAAAGCTGTAGTAGTACAAGAGTACCTGTATGAGAAAAGCCATGTCAACAACCAGTGATGTGACCACGCCTAATACAAGTCCTAGAACTCCCTTGGCCACTGTAGAAGAACCAATATCAACATCTATCTGCACAAAATTAACCTCGGTAAGTTTCTTATGTTTTTTGCCTACAGTGAGATGTAGTCTCGTTTTGTAGTGCCAAGTGAAAATGTTAACATGTGAGATACCAATGAACAAAATGATGAATAATATTTCACATGCAAGTTTAATAATGTGGCATGTACTCCCACTCACTTCCAAATACTTTGGTCCACGAGTAAAGGTGCAATCAACTGATTTGGCCAATAGACAAGCATTACTTCCAACACTTTGACGGACGATCCAGGATCCCTACATAAACAGGATAGAATCAGGAAAGCTAGATACTAGGAACAGAAGCCAAAACAAGACTTGGCCAAAATCTGAAAAAGGAATGCAAACGCACAACCACAAAAACCTGATGTCAAGATTTGAGTAGGGATGTCTTTATTAATAACAATCTAGCATTTAAATAATTTTGCAAAGAAACTCAAAATGTAGCATGCACTACTTGCTTTTACAATGTAGCAGTACTTGCTTTCAAAGAAACTAAAATGGGAAGGAAATTAAAAAAAAAAAAAAATTTAAAAAGCCAATTCATTCAGATTCAAGCTAATGTAAATTCTTCATATCCTAGTCTAGAATACATAAAGTTTGGTTGTCTTCTATAGATAAGGCTACAATAAGAAACAAAAGAGCGAAAAAGAATCCTATTTGAATATGTGAGAATAAAATCAAGTCTGCCACGTCAACACCATTATCCATAGAAAACAAGGCTAATACTCCAAAAAAAAACCAGAGAGATAACTGAGGAAGATGAAGACCTTAGGAACTGAAGGAATGAGCTTGAACCTACTGATTCGAAATTCATCATCACCATCAAAGAAACGCTGCAATAGTGACCCAGGTACTAATCTTTGCGTTACAAAGTAAAAGACCAAACTGTAACAAGTTGAACCTGGAATCTACAAGAATAACAACATATTTCACTGGAAACTTCAAGGAAGGTCATATGCAAGTACAATTACGAAGAAGAGTAAAGGCAGTTAATTGTTTAACTAATATATAATTTCATGTTATATTGTTGTGCTAGGTAAGCAACCTGTACACTAAGAGGCATCTTTCTTCTTATTTGAGAATCTTCTTCATTTATTTATTTCTTTCCCCTTTAGAAAACTAGAATGCATTTTAAACTAATCTAAATGAACATCTTTCTTATCAAAGGGGAAAGAAAACAGAACATTGATTGTGTGAAGTAAACATAGGCAAAGAATTGAACATCCATAAGACAGCAAATAGAGTAATGTATAAAAGCCCAAAATAGAACTTACTTGAAGATTTACAACCAAGGAATCTTGTCCTTTCTCTGAGGCAACCTACATCAGCAGAGATGACTCCACTTAAAGCTAAATTTCTCCAAACATATAGATAAATCAACAAAGGCAAAGGTGTAAAACTATGCAAGCATTTAGAAACAAATCATGTCAATTAAGTTGGAGTCTAATCTACATTAAGAAACACAGGACACAGATTGTATTTTACCATTTTCAGTACCAACTAGAGAATGGCTAAATTGCACTAAACTACCCTCTAATTTAGTTAGTCTTTACTTTGCCACCCTGAACTTTTTTTAACATACGCACTTACCGTGAAAATACGTCTCAAATTTTATTTTGTTACCTACCATCGATTCACGTCGGTCTATCCATCATCTGGCATACACACGACTATTTTGGAACTAAAATGCCCCTTCTTTAACTTGTTACACCCAAAATACTAGACCTAACTTAAAACATCATCCCTGACCCATCTTCCTCTTCCTTAACCAATTGACTTAGTGTTATTTGTTGCTTTCTTGAAATCCAAAGCACCACTCTCCTCCTTTCAGGTCAGCTACAACATCCTCTCCCATTTTGACTAACTCTCTCAATTTGAGTTAGTGTTGTGGTCGAAATAATGGTCTTAGACCGCAATGTCAAGCTTAAGGACACTTTAGACATTCCACAAGTGCCATTAATGCCATGTGGGATCTGCCTGCAATTATGTCAGTACAAGGTGCTTTACTGCAATTTAGCCTTAGAAAATTCACCAATTAGTACTGCACTACAAAGTGAAATATTAGTACGTTCACACCATGACTATAAAAGTAGTGCATGGTTCCTGATCCTCTGTTGTGGTTCTTCCCCACAAGAACTTGTGAAATATAATTTATATTATATGACTATATAAAGTTATAAGCTTTTTTTTTTTACCTCAAACCCAAGCTAAAGTTACAATGGATTTTTATAAATTTTAAGAGAAATACTAAGATCCAATTTATTACCTATTTAAGAGATGGTCTTTAACCTTAACCATTAAGAAAATCTAGACTGGCTGTTAGAGTTCACATAATATTACAATTGATATTTGTTATGGACCTTTCTTTACATTATGTATTGGTTAGGAGACTGCATAACATCTTTTTGAGCTTGATAGCGGAACAGAGTTGTGCAGCTTGTGCTATTGGAAACTATAAAACTTAGAGTAAGTTATAAACTTTGTTTTCTAAAACTGGTATTGCATATGTTAAAAAAATAGGCTTCATCCAAAACTTTCTTGTGACTTACCATAATCTATTAGCAAGAGATTTAATTAACTTGAGTCCTATGTTTTCATAACCACAGATTTGATAAGAGATGCAATATGAGCTTTTGTTTATTACAACGCTCAATTTTTGAATGTTTAAAATAGTTTCCTTTTTACCTGATGCTGTAGAAGATGAGGGATTAGATGTACGTATTATTTTATCATCTTTCTCATAACTTATTGCTCTTTGAAGACTATTAAATTTCTTCTGTCATTATTGAAACAGAAAAGAATTTTTATTTGCCACTTTTTCTATAAGCAAATCACTTCATAAATGAAAGTTGTTTCTCCCTCTCACCCTTTACAATACACACTTATTACATATATATAATACTCCTATTACAACACGTACATTACCTCTATAATATCTCTAATACTCCTCCTCAAGTTGGAGCATACATGTCATACATGCCCAACTTGTCATTGAACTGTATTCTGGCTCTCGCAAGAGGCTTTGTGAGAGCATCAGCTAGCTGGTGATCAGTACGAATATGTTTAGTCTCTATCTGAGGAGGCTCATACGGCGTGCCACTAATCTTGTTGCGAACCACATGACTGTCAACCTCAATATGCTTGGTTCGTTCATAAAACACAGCATTAGTGGCTATATAGATAGCAGACTGGCTATCACAATACATACGCATCAGCTCATGCTGAAGAATCCCCAACTCAGTAAGTAATCGTTTGACCCATGTCATCTCGCATGTAAGGTCAGCCATAACACGATACTCGGATTCAGCACACGATCGAGACACCACATTTTGTTTCTTACTCTTCCATGAAACTAAGTTTTCCCCAACAAACACACAATACCCAGTGGTGGATCTCCTAGTCGTTGGGACGCCAACCCAGTCAACATATGACCAACCAATAATTTGACAGTGTCCATCAGTATACAACAATCCCCTGCCAGGGGAGCTCTTCAAATACTGAAGAATTTTCATAACTGCATTCCAATGGCTTGTACGGGGAGACATCATAAACTGACTTACTATACTAACTGAGTATGCAATATCAGGACGAGTGACCGTGAGATAATTTAGTTTTCCTACAAGCCTCCTATATCTCTGTGGATCCTCCATCAGGATACCGTGATCTGGCAACAGCTTAGAATTTGGGTCCATAGGGGTGTGTGATGGCCTACATCCTAGCATACCGCTCTCAGTAAGTATGTCCAGTACATACTTTCTCTGCGACAAACAAATTTTCTGCTTAGATTGAGCAACTTCGATCCCCAAGAAATACTTTGGTTGCCTGAGATCCTTAGTTTGAAACTTCTGTTGAATATATGACTTCAGATCTTGAATACCATTATGATCATCTTCTGTAATTACAATGTCATCAACATATACAACTAAAATAATTTTCTTCCCTTGATGATGTTGATAGAACACGGAATGATCATTATCACTCCTCAATTCAAAACTCGTGACAACTTCAGTGAAACAACCAAACCAAGCACGAGGAGACTATTTGAGTCCATACAAAGATCGTTTCAAGCAACAAACTTTAGTGGGCTCAGCTTTGCTAACAAAAGCGGGGGGTTGCTCTATATAAACCTCCTCCTCAAGAATGCTATTGAGAGGTATTTTTGACATCAAGTTGATGGAGCGGCCAATGAAATCTAGTAGCCAAGGCAATAAAGATCCGAACATAAGGCATTTTGGTCACAGGAGAGAATATCTCATCATAATCAATGTCATAGGTCTGAGAATAACCTTTAGCAACCAATCGAGCTTTTAGGCGAGCCAAAGAACCATTTGGGTTTACTTTAACTGTGTCACCCAGTTACAACCAACACAACGTTTACCAGATGGAAGGTTAACAAGATCCTAAGTATCATTTTTCTCAAGAGCAGACATCTCTTCTCGCATAGCCTGACTCCAAACCAGAATGTGATAGTGTTGCGGATAATGACTTAGGAATCTGGTGACTGTCCAAAGTAGAAACAAAGACATAATGGGCATATGACAAGTGAGCATATGAAAGACGACCGTATAAAGGATGAGCAGTGGAGCAATTCCCTTTGCGTATGGCGATAGGAAGATCAAGATCAAAATGCTCGCTAAAAGATAGTATGGGCACAGTGGAGGAAACCGGGGGTATAGTAGCAGGCTCAGACGGTCGTGTCTCATCGACTTGAGGCGATGGGACAATGGACACAATGGCGTGATCTGAGGAAGTGGTGGTGTCCGAACGTCGTTTATACACTTGAGTAATTGTAGGCCGTTCGGGCATTGCTCGGGAGCACTGTGTTACAGAATCAGTCGAAGTAGATACCACAAGTGTAGGATAGGTTAGAAATTCAGATTCAGTCGCATTGGAGGGAACCAGGGTTAAACCAGAAGTGTTGGATAAAAAAGGTTGGGGCTCGTGAAATGTAACATCAGCAAAGATAAAATGACGATGCAGCTCATGACTATAACATCTATAACCTTTCTGGGAGCGACAATACCCTAGGAAAATACATCGGATAGAACGGGGAGCAAACTTGGAGCGACCAGGATGATGGTCATGGACAAAACTAATACATCCAAAGATTTGGGAGGAAGGAGGAATTGGTCAACATTTGGAAATAAAACGGAAATGAGTGTTTGACCATCTAACACAGATGAGGGCATGCGGTTAAGTAAGTGACACGGGGTAAGAACTGCATTCCCCCATAAACACTGAGAAACTTGTCTATGAATAAGCATTGTCCTTGCAACCTCTAACAGGTGACAATTTTTACGCTCGGCAACTCCGTTTTGTTGAGGGTATAAGGGCAAGAAGACTCATGAAGAATACCACAATATGTTGAAATACAGTAATTGTATATTCTGTTTCCTAATATAGGAAACAGATTTCCCAAATCTCTCATCTACCCAATCTTCTCTCAATCTCTTTTCTTCTTCTCCAAGAATGTAATCCTTATATATAGTTGTATACAGTAAAGAATAAAGAACAACAAGAAGAATAAGAATTATTTTTCCAAAAATTATTTTCTTCATGGTATCAGAGCCAAACCAGATCTAGGCCAATTGAAGAAGAAGAGGTGATCAGATCTGCCTCCTCGTCATCCAAAGATCCCGTTGCTGATCCCGTTGCTAATCCCGTCACCGATCATCATCCCGTTACTGATCCCGTTGCTGATCCCGTCACCGATCATCATCCTCGTCGACTACAGATCTCCAAATCCCCTAAAACCCAATTTCCGATCACCTTCTCCGACGAGTTCCCGACCACCCCCGCCACCTCTTCTCCCTCCTGCGACCCCCATCGTCGCCGCCAGCACAACCTCCGAACCCCACCTTCTCCTCTTCCGTTCGATCGACAGCCGAACCAAAAAAAATTCCCGATTCCCCATTCCGTCCTCACCGGCGCAACCGCCACGTCATCAGATCCTCCTACCTCCCGATACGCCGCCAGCTTCGTGAGATCCTCCCCCGTTGCCGCCGCTTCCGCCATTTCCGATCGTCGAAATGGAGCGGATCTAGACGAAAGCTTCTTCTTGAAAGGTCCTTCGTGAGGTCCTTCTTCTCCGACCACCTCGAAGCCGCCCACCTGCGACGCCGCCCCCGTGCACCTCCTCCGGCGACGTCGACCTCGCCCCTGGTCGCCAACGCCGCCGCCCCTTGGCCGGCCGTCGACTCTTCACTGTTGCTGTTGTCTCTCTCTCTCTTGCTGTTTATTGAGTGAGTTGTTTGCTGAGTTGCTGATTAATCAAATCAGATCTGAGGAAGAAGAAAATCCCGATCCTGATCCTCCCTGTCGTCCTCCCGAGCTCCCGATCTCTGATTGGTGTTAGTGGTTGTTGGTGCTTGCTGTGTTACTGTTGGTGCTGCTTGTTGTGTTGCTAGTTTCTGTTCTTGGCCAAGTTGTGTCGATCAGATCCGTTGTTTTTCTTGTGCCGCTACCATGGGACAAACTGATAAAGCTGAGAAGAGTATTGGACTAGCCTCTACATTAGTCACAGCTGCAGGTAATGATGGTAAGGTATTTAATATTTCTGCTTCTGTTATGAATAGTGCATGGATAATTGATTCGGGTGCTACCGACCATATGACTTTTGATTCTAGACAAGTTCAAAATTTTCAACCATCCGCTAAATCGACTGTGTCCACTGCCAATGGTGATCCTGCTACTGTTACTGGCGAGGGTACCATACATCTCACAAACAACCTAACCTTAGATACTGCCCTAGTTGTGCCATCTTTGAATTTCAACCTATTATCTATTGCTCAAATAACTACTGCCTTACATTGTATTGTAGTCTTTTGGCCTTCCTATTGCGTGTTTAAGGATATTCGGACTCGCAAGACGATTGGTTATGGGGTTAGGCACGGGAAGCTCTATTACCTGGATTTAGAATCTGAATGTTCGAGCAAGTTGACTCAAGCTCTAAGTGTGGAAGGATCCGAAGATGAGAAGAAGAAATTAGATATTTGGCTATGGCATCGACGTCTAGGGCATGCTTCTTTTGGTTATTTGAAGAAATTATTTCCAAGTTTATTTTTGAAGTTGGATGTATCTGTCTTTCGGTGTGATGTGTATGAACTCGCAAAAGGTCATCGTGTCTCTTTTCCTCCAAGTCCAAGTAAAAGCTCCCTACCTTTTATGATTATTCATTCTGATGTTTGGGGTCCATCCAAAACCACTACATTTGGAGGAGCCAAATGGTTTGTGACCTTTATTGATGATTGTACCCGTATGACCTGGATTTGCTTGATGAAGTCGAAAAGTGAAGTTAGTGGTTTGTTTCAAAAATTTCACAAGCATGTTATGATTCAGTATAAATCACAGATTCAAGTTCTTAGGAGTGATAATGGCGGAGAATACCTCAGTTCAAATCTGCAACAATATTTGGTGGAACACGGAATTGTTCATCAGACTACATGCTCGTATACACCTCAACAAAATGGGATTGCAGAAAGGAAAAATAGACACTTGCTCGAAGTGGTCTGTGCTTCTCTCATCCATGGAAATATGCCACTCATTTATTGGGGAGAAGCCCTTGCTTCTGCTGCATACTTAATCAACCGAGTTTCCTCTAATATCCTAAACTTCCTCACACCATTTCAAGCATTAACTGAAGCTGTAAATGCACCAAAAGTCGTCAACTTGCCACCCCGTTTGTTTGGGTGTTGCATTTGTTCATCTTCATCAACATGAACGCAATAAGTTAACTCCTCGAGCTATCCGCTGTGTTTTCGTGGGATATGCACAGAATAAGAAAGGGTATCGGTGCTATCACCCACCAACTCAAAAGATGTTTATAACTATGGATGTTGTGTTCCATGAAGATGAGATGTATTTTTCCTCTGAGGTTGAACTTCAGGGGGAGTATCGAGGTGAAGTTCAAACTCTTGCCTATGATGAAGTGGTTACTATTCAAACTGAACAATCAGATATAAGGGGAGAAAATCAGGATGTAAGTAATGACGATCACTCGAATGAAGACTTGGTTGAGGAAGAAAATTTCCACGAAGATCTGCAGTCAATGCCGAACCTCCATGAAGATGAGCCATCTCCACCACCAGCACCATCTGAACCATCTCCACCACCAGTACCATCAAATCTATCTCTACTCCTAGCAGAACCCCAAAAACAATCGTCATCGCTGTCCGAAGCTCCAAGAAGAGAACTCCCAAACCGTACTACTAGAAGTATCCCAAAACCCACTTACGAGCCTAATCCCACTAGTAAAGTCAAGTATCCCATGAGTCATTATGTGTCCACTCACCGATTGTCTGAATCAAATAAGTCATTTGTGAATCAATTATCTGCTGTATCTATTCCTAACAGTGTGCAGGAAGCCTTAGCCGATCCAAGGTGGAAAGCAGCTATGGATGAGGAGATGAAGTCCTTGAAGAAGAATGAGACTTGGGAGATGGTCGAGCTGCCAGCAGGGAAGAAGCCAGTAGGATGCAGATGGATTTATACAGTGAAATATAAATCGGATGGTTCGATAGAGCGGTATAAGGCAAGGCTGGTTGCCAAAGGGTACACTCAAACTTATGGAATTGATTATGACGAAACATTTTCACCTGTGGCAAAGTTCAACACTATTCGAGTTATACTGTCACTTGCTGCAAATCTTGACTGGCCGTTGGAGCAATTTGATGTGAAGAATGCATTTTTGCATAGGGAATTGACAGAAGAAGTCTATATGGATCTTCTACCAGGGTCGAACAGACCAGTCCAACACAGCAACAAAGTATGTCGTCTGAAGAAAGCATTGTATGGACTGAAGCAGTCGCCAAGGGCCTCGTTTGGGAGATTTACAAAATCAATGAGGACATTCGGATACGATCAGAGTAATTCTGATCATACTCTATTTCTAAAAAGAAAAGAAGGTAAAATTACTACTATTAATTTTTATGTTGATGATATGATAGTGACTGGAGATGATCCTGAGAAGATGAAGGCATTAAAGAACTACTTGTCACAAGAGTTCGAAATGAAAGATCTTGGATCTTTGAGATACTTCCTTGGTATTAAAGTTTCTCACTCAAGAAAGGGGATATTTCTTTCTCAAAGAAAATATGCTCTGGATTTATTGAAGGAAACTGGAATGTCCGCTTGTCAACCGATTAGTACACCATTGGAAGAATGACTGAAATTATGCAACGAAGCTGATCAAGTGCCTTATGATAAGGATAGATATCAGAGATTGGTTGGACGATTAATGTATCTTGCACATACACGGCCAGATTTGTCATATGCTTTAAGTGTGGTAAGTCAGTTTATGCATGCACCTCGGGAACAACATATGGACACGGTAATGAGAATTATGAGAAACATTAAGTCAGCTCCAGGAAAGGGAGTCTTATTTGCGAAACATGGTCACTTGAACGCTGAGGCATATACTGATGCTGATTAGGCAGGATCTACAATCGATAGGCACTCCACTTCAGGATATTTCACCTTTGTTGGAGGAAATTTAGTTACATGGAGGAGCAAGAAGCAAAATGTTGTTGCAAGCTCTAGTGCATAGGCTGAGTATCGCGGAGTAACTTTAAGTATAACCGAAGCTTTATGGCTAAAACTCCTGTTGCAGGACTTAGGCTATGGTCCAAAGGAACCTATGAAGATGTATTGTGACAGTCAAGCGGCGTGTGATATTGTGGCTAATCCAGTTCAGCATGATAGGACGAAACATGTAGAGGTGGACAGATTCTTCATCAAAGAAAAATTAGATGAGAAAGTTATTGAGATAACCAAAGTGAAGTCAGAAGATCAACTCGCAGATATCCTAACCAAGGCCGTTTCGACTCGGCCCTTCTTGAAATTTGTTGACAAGTTGGGCATGCTCGATATCTATGCACCAACTTGAGGGGGAGTGTTGAAATATAGTAATTGTATATTCTGTTTCCTAATATAGGAAACAGATTTCCCAAATCTCTCATCTACCCAATCTTCTCTCAATCTCTTTTCTTCTTCTCCAAGAATGTAATCCTTATATATAGTTGTATACAGTAAAGAATAAAGAACAACAAGAAGAATAAGAATTATTTTTCCAAAAATTATTTTCTTCACAATAGACATAAAACTAGTGAACTCAGAAGAAAAATATTCTTTGGCATTATCACTTCACAAAATTTGAATAGAAACATCAAACAGGGTTCTCACCTCGGCGCAGAATGATTTAAAAATAGACAACTTCAGACCGAGATTTAATTAAATATAACCATGTGGCACGAGAATAGTCATCAACAAAGGTAACAAAATATCTAAAGTCACCGAACTGAAACTGAACAGGGCAAGGTCCCCACACATCAGAATGAACTAAACTAAAAGATCGACTCGACCATTTATTGACTCTAGGAGGGTAGGACATACGCAAGTGTTTACCTAATTGGCAGGGCTCACAAGATAACTCCTTAAGAGAAGATAATTCAGGTCTCAACTTCTTTAGATTCTGTAGCGACGGATGACCCAACTAACAATGCAAATCCAAAGGCGCACTCAAGCTTGCAAATGAGGTAGGAACACTGTCAAGCTGATAAAGACCCTCTGACACACACCCTGCGGCAATAGTTTTCCCGATCCCAAGTTCTTGAAATGCATAGTAGTTAGAAAAAAAAGGGTAACAAAACAATTCAATTTTTTCATAATTTTACTTACACACATTAGGTTAAAGAAAAATTTTGGCATATGAAGAACATGACTAAGTGGTAAATTGGAAGTAAGATTTACATGTCCGACCCCCCCAATGGGGGAAGTAGAACCATCAGTAAGTCTAACAGGTGGATGAAAAGATCTACTAACAGAGGAGAATATATTTGAATTCCCAGTCATATGATCAGATGCACCTGAATCTATTATCCATGATGTTGGAGGTGAATTGGTTAAACATGTGATACCTGGCCGTGCTAATGTGACGGACGAAGAAGGCCGTTGTCGGGAAGCATGATATTGCTCATTTCGTTGATATTGCCGGAACAGCTGCAGTTCATTCTCAGTTATCTGGACAGTGATTGAATTAGAGGCTACATGTGCAATGTGTCGTGGTTGATTGCCTTGAGAGTGCATGATAGGAAAATTTCCTTTTTGAATTACTCACAGGCCTCAAATTGGTGTGATATGGGTTTAGATTTCTTTGCGGCAAATAATTAAACACCTTGTGTTCCACTCCAATATAAGTCAAATTCAAATTCAATCAAAACTTGGATATTTCCGCTCAAGGAGAAGATGAGTGTTGTCAGGGGTGGTGGTGGATAGGGCCGGCAGTAGGAGAACAAGAAGAACAAGAAAAATCAGATGATCGACAGTGGAGATGGATTGAGGGCCATCAGTGAAGTTGGGGTGCTGGTGGTGATGCTGGTGCTGGTGGTGTTGGGGTAACAGCAGTGGCGAGGGCGATGTCGGGTTTAGCTCGGGTCGGCATTGGGTTTGGGAGGCTGTCGATGGAGGTTTTGGTTGGAGCTCAGTTTTGGTGGGAGATGGCAATGGGGATGGAGGCTCAGAGCTGGCTGGCTATGGAGATAGTGGTAGGATTTGGGATTGAGAGCTGGCTGGCTATGGAGATGGTTGTAGGTTTAGGGCTCGCTATGGAGATTGAAGAAGCAGCAGCAGCTGAGGATATTCAGCTCTGATACCATGAAAGTTGTTTCTCCCTCTCACCCTTTACAATACACACTTATTACATATATATAATACTCCATTTACAACACGTACATTATCCGTATAATATCTCTAATAATAAAGAAGACAGGATATTACTCATGTCCACTGCTCCACTTCCAACTGAAAAGTAAGACAACTTTCTTTGGGAGGAAAGAAAAGTAAGACAAACATGTTAAGGTTATATTTCGCTTTTATGGAGCCCAAAAGCTCTTATAGATTTCACATATGTATTTTGTAAAGTTAATTAGAAGTTTATTGGACCCAAATCACTTTTTCAATATTGGGGTTTTCCTCTTTTTTCAAACACCTCTCAAGAGGTGTTGTTATTTTGGGGTAAAATTGTTTTTGCCACGTCAAATAATTTTTTGCCAAAACACTCAAAATCTATTGCTCACAGTAACACTTTTTGTTCATAGTAATACCAAATATAGCTATGTTACTGATAATACTTACTTGGACAGCACCGCCTGGTCGTCTGGAAACATGGTCCATTCGTTTTGCATCCTTCAACCAGTCGACTGCTACAAGCTCCATTAAAGGTTTTCCTGCAGGGACCTGTTACCACAAAATTGTAGCCAAAATCAGAAAACACAGTTTGCGGTTACAAGAATAGCAACACATGATTCATCAGAAAAATAAGGAACTTACCTTACTTTTATCGGTTACAAAATTCTTACTACGCACACTAAATCTATTGCTATCAGCTAATTTCCAACAGTCACGGCCATCATCATTGTCATCCCGGCGTAAACTACCAGAATAACAAGACAGATCAATTGGCTCTAAGGGTTCTTCATCAATAACTTCAAAACAAAATGAAATTGCAATTTAGTATAATGTTAGCAGTGGCAGACAATTTCAGTATCAACCAAGAAGAAAAGAAGACAAACCTTTCTGTTCAACATCAGTTTCAAGTTTGACTGGGTCCAGCTGTAATATGGAATATTTCTATCTCAAGGGCAATTCCATCATTTGAATATGATCACAAATTTATAATGTTAATAACAGTTTGCAAACCTCTGATTCAGCCTCAGGAATGTGATCTTCATCTTCATCAGAGTCTTCATCCAGCATAACAGTAGGTTTACTAGCTGAGGGAATTTGGTCCAATGGGGCGGGGGCGATATCAGATTCTGGGGACTTTTGATCTTTCTCAGAAGAAACAGTATCTGAGTTCATATTAAACATGATGGGAATTCTCTTAAGTGTGACGGTTTCATCTGTTTGTGAAAACCAATCACGCAACCCTGTTAAAGACACAGAATTTTCACATGATAAAGTTATAATGAAAAGAACACGTTAAAAGGAAAGAACCATATATTGTTTGTCTAATATAGGAACTAGAAAAGGAAAATGCTTCAGTTGAGAATTGGTCTGTCATTAAGATTAATTTGCACCCTATAACCACAACAAGATGTTGGAGAATCCCTCGATTCTCTCTCCTCTTATTAGCCATTATTAGAGAAGATTTGCTATTATTAGAAAAGATTTTCTGTTTTCATTTAGTTCTTTTTCCTTAAGGTTCTCCTTGATTCAATGATGGACATTGATTGTATTTCTCTTATTTAAACAAGCCTTGGGGCTGAAGAATAGATCAAGCTTTCACCACCTGTGTTCTATTATGGTATCAGAGCCAAGTTCCCTAACCTAGGGTTTGTAAAGTTTTTCTCTAAACCCGTTTCTCCAACCTGGTTAGGCCCTCAATGGACGATTCCAATAGATGGCGGCAAGCCCTCACCGGCTCAACAAACAACGACGACTCCTCCACGACAGAAGGCGGAGCAGGCCGCGGGAACAGCGCAGCAGGCCGTGGCGATGGTGGTGGTGCTGATCGCGGTACTAGCGCTGGCGGAGGCGTTGGTCGCGGCACTGGCGGAGGCGCTGGTCGCGATGCTAGCGGCGGTACTGGTCGTGGCGATGGCGGCAGCAATGGGGACGGAAGCTCTTTCAGAGACGACAACTTCAACACAGGTTTCAATGATCAGGAGGGATCCTCAAACTCCCTCAAGGTCAACGTTCCTAAGATGAATGGAAAAAATTATAATAAATGGGCCCAAACCGTCCGTTTGGTATTGGAAGGCAAAAGAAGGCCTGGTTTTTTTACGGGAGCAATAGCAGAACCGGCAATAGAAGACCCTTTTTTTAAACAATGGAAGTCTGAAAACTCCTTGATTGTTGCCTGGTTAGTAAACTCTATGGAAACCGCAATAGGCAAGCCGTACATGTTTTTACCTTATGCAAGCGCAGTATGGGAAGCTGTCAAAGAAACATACTCTGATATCCAAAACTCCTCCCAGATCTTTGGCTTAAAGTCAAAGTTGTGGCATGCTAAACAAGAAGACAGGGATGTAACTACCTATTATAATGAGATGTTGACTCTGTGGCAAGAGTTGGATCTCTGTTATGATGACAGTTGGAGGTGTGCAGAAGATAGTGTTCTGTTCCTCAAGAGGCAAGAGAATGATCGTGTCTTTATGTTTCTTGCTGGGCTGAATAAAGACCTTGATGAAGTAAGAGGCCGAATTTTGGAGAAGATACCACTGCCAACTCTTCGTGAAACTTTTTCAGAAATAAGAAGGGAGGAGGCACGACAAGGAGTAATGATGGGTAAGGCACCTCAAAGTTCAGAATCTGAAGGCTCGGCTCTGGCCACTAAGAACTTCAACGAAAGTAAGAAGTCGGACAAACCTTGTTGTGATCGCTGCAAATGCGCATGGCATGCACGTGAAACATGTTGGAAGCTCCATGGCAAGCCTCCGAACTGGAAGAAGAAAGGTGGTAATGAGGGTCATGCATTACAGGCTAGTAATTCAGATTAAGGGCAGAAAACTTCTTCAATTTAGCTTTCCCTCACAACGGAACAACTAGACAAACTGTTTAAACTCCTCGAATCTCAAACTCCTTGCTCTATAGCACAAAAAGGTAATTCTACTCTTCTTAGTGTCAGTCCCAACCACACTTGGATAGTAGATTCAATTGGAACCGATCACATGACAAGTGAATCTACTCTGTTTTCCTCATATAGTCCCTGTGCAGGGAATCAAAAAACAAAAGTCGCAGATGACTCTTTTTCAGCCATTACAGGTAAAGGTTCAGTTGTGTTGTCTCCGATGTTGACTCTTAAAGATGTCCTTCATGTTCCAAACCTCTCTTGTAGCCTAATGTCTGTCAGTAAATTAGCCCAAGAAAAAAACTGTCAAACTAATTTTTTCCGTTCTCACTGTGTCTATTAGGATTTGAACTCAGGGAAGATGATTGGCAGTGCTAAGGAGAATGGAGGACTCTACTACTTCGACATTGGACCTAAATCACAACTACCTTCCAAACCGATAAGTTCCTGCTTTAAGCCTTTTTTTGTTTCAAATAATGATGACAACATTATATTATGGCATTTACGATTAGGTCATCCTAGTTTTCGTTATTTAAAACACTTGTTTCCTAAGTTGTTTCGTAATAAAGATTTGTCTTTGTTTAAATGTGAAGCATGTGAATTTGCAAAACATCATCGTTCCCATTTTCCAATGCAGCCTTATAAACCATCAAAACCTTTTTCTATTATTCATAGTGATGTTTGGGGCCCTAACCGTACAAGTACACTCTCTCACAAAAAATGGTTCATCACATTTATCAATGACCATTCAAGAGTATGTTGGGTATACTTGTTAAAAGGGAAATCCGATGTTTGTCAGGCTGTAAAAGACTTTTTTAAAATGGTGCAAAATCAATTTCAGACAACTATTCAAGTCTTTAGAAGTGACAATGGCAAAGAATACTTTAACACAATTTTGGGTGATTTTTTTCTTCAAAATGGAATTGTGCATCAAAGTTCATGTCCTAATACTCCTCAACAAAATGGAGTTGCAGAAAGAAAAAATAGACACTTATTGGAAGTGTCTAGAGCTTTACTCTTCTCAAATAAAGTACCAAATTATTTGTGGGGTGAAGCAATTTTAACTGCTGCGTATTTAATTAACAGAATGCCCTCCAAAGTTCTCAATTTTCAAACTCCAATTCATATTTTCAAAGAATGTTTTCATGTTACTCGTGTTTCAACTGATTTGACATTACAAATTTTTGGTTGCACAGCATTTGTTCATGATCATAAGAATATTGGCAAACTCGAATCTCGTGCTATAAAATGTGTTTTTTTAGGGTACTCTCCAACCCAGAAGGGATATAAATGTTTTGATCCAAAAAACAAGAAAATGTTTGTCACTATGGATGTCACATTCTTTGAAAACAAACCTTTTTTTGACGATACTCATCTTCGGGCGGGGGGACTTAAAGGAAGACTCATTTCAAACTGAGAACATAAGGTTTTAAAATAACTTGCCCTTGCCTATATCACAAAATTCTAAAACTTGTACTTCTGCACCAACAGAAAATGGCCATGATTCATTATCTGAACCTACTTCTGCTATGAGTAAGGATCTTGATGAATTCAAGCCTACACTTTCTCATGAAAAAAACAATGAGAATCTTGAAGATGATAATAATGATGAACTAATTGAAATGCCACAAAATGATGAGTCATCTAAAGAGAACAGGTTCGAAGTAGGAAACAAGACTTGGAAAGGAAAGGTGTTTGTGAGGAAGAACCATAAAGAAGGGGATGTGTCCACATCTCAATACTGCCATGAATCTGAACCGGAAAATAATCAGCCTCCTAAGAAAAGAAAAGAAAATGTAAGTTTATCTCTGTTTCTAAGAGTCGTATCAGGTATCCTGATATAGATGATCCCATAGCTATTAGAAAACCTGTTAGATCTTGCCCTAAATACCCTATGTCCGATTTTATATCATATTCAAACTTGTCTTCTTCTTTTTCTGCCTTCACCTCCCAATTGTCTAGTGTAGAGATTCCAAAGAATGTACAGGATGCTCTAAAAGTTCCAAAGTATTGGGAAGCTGTATTTGAGGAGATGAAAGCTCTTGAAAAGAACAAAACTTGGAGAGTCATGACACTACCAGTTGGTAAGAAGACCGTGGGATGTAAATGGGTGTTTACTGTGAAGTACAATTCAGATGGGTCAGTTGAAAGGTAAAGGTATAAGGCTCACTTGGTGTTTACTGTGAAGTACAATTCACTGAAACCTATGGCATAGATTACTCTGAGACATTTGCTCTTGTTGCAAAATTGAACACTGTCAGAATACTTTTATCTCTTGCGGCTAACCTGGATTGGCCTCTACATCAGTTGGATGTTAAAAATGTCTTCCTCAATGGTGATCTAGAAGAAGTATACATGGATAGTCCTCCTGGCTTTGAAGATAAATTCGGATCAAAGGTATGCAAGTTGAAGAAGTCTCTTTATGGCTTAAAGCAATCTCCGAGAGCTTGGTTTGAAAGGTTTACTCATTTTATGAAGAACCAAGGGTACACTCAAGGACAAGCTGATCACACTTTAATCACCAAATTCTCCTCTGATCGGAAATTTGCTGCCTTGATTGTTTGTGTACATGATATTGTCCTCACTGGAGATGATATAGTTGAAATAAGAAGAGTAAAAGAGAGACTTGCTACAGACTTTGAAATCAAGGACTTAGGGTCCTTGAGATACTTTCTTGGTATGGAGGTTGCTCGATCAAAGAAAGGAATTGTGGTTTCATAGCAGAAATACATTCTTGGTCTATTGCGAGAAACAGGAATGAGTAATTGTCGACCAGCCGACACCCCCATGGATTCTAATGCAAAACTTTGGGGAGAAGAAAATGTTCCTGTTGACACCGGAAGATACCAGAGGTTGGTGGGTAAGCTAATTTACTTGTCTCACACTAGACCTGACATCGCCTTCTCAGCAAGTGTAGTGAGCCAGTTTTTACATTCTCCTTATGAGGAACATCTTGAGGCAGTTTATAGAATACTGAGATACTTGAAGGCCAATCCCGGAAAGGGTTTATTTTTTTTGAAGACTAGTGAAAGAAATGTGTCTATCTTCACTGATGCAGATTGGGCAGGTTCAGTCACAGACAGAAGATCAACCTCTGGATATTGTACCTATGTATGGGGTAATCTTATGACATGGAGAAGCAAAAAACAAGGAGTTGTAGCAAGAAGCAGTGCAGAAGCCGAGTTTAGAGCTATGGCTCAGGGTATTTGTGAAGGACTATGGATTCAAAGAGTTTTGGAGGAACTTAAGATGAAAATTGAGCTTCCATTGAAGTTATATTCTGACAGTAAAGTTGCCATAAGCATAGCCCACAACCCGGTTCAGCATGATAGAACCAAACATATTGAGATTGACTGTCACTTCATAAAAGAGAAATTAGATGCTGGAATCATGTCTACCATTTGTGACCTCTAGTCAGCAAACTATGGACATCTTAACCAAAAGCTTGGCAAGACCCGTCTTTGAGCATTTGATAGGCAAGTTGGGCATGATAGATATCTATGCACCAACTTGAGGGGGGTGTTGGAGAATCCCTTGATTCTCTCTCCTCTTATTAGCCATTATTAGAGAAGATTTGCTATTAAGAGAAATTTTGCTATTAAGGGAAAGATTTGCTATTATTAGAAAAGATTTTCTGTTTCCATTTAGTTTCCTTTTTCCTTAAGGTTCTCCTTGATTCAAGGATGGACATTGATTGTATTTCTCTTATTTAAACAAGCTTTGGGGCTGAAGAATAAATCAAGCTTTCACCACCTGTGTTCTATTAAAAGATTATGATGGTTATTCTCTTGTAAACATTACTCATGATTAATAAGATTATTTGAGGCATTTCATTCATCATATGATGTTATTCATTTATTTACTATGGATTAATTAAATGGTTTTAGGGTCATGATGAGATCATATCAGTGAGACATAAACTTAATTAAATTAATCTAAAATGTTCAAAGTCATAGGATTACTGAGATTGGACATCAGTAATTCCGGTAAGACTAGTACACTCGTTATATGCTCTAAAGTATAGAATAATTGATCTCACAATATTTATGTAGAGACATTAATATAAGATACTGACTCGCGAAAAGAAATATCTAATGGAATTCTAAATAATTATCAGGAGATAATTCCTTGGGTGATAGTAGGTACAAGTAATCATTAGACCTGAGATTGTCATAGCACTTTGTGTATGTTAATCTATGCTTTGGTTTCTTAGCATGACTTTCTAAGATATATATATATATGATATTCTGGGCAGTAGGTGAGCAATCAACAAGAAAACGATCACTTCTATTAGAAGAAATGAATATCTTATGTGATTCTATAAAGTGTTGACTCGGGAAATCTAAGGCCATAGTAGAATGAATTTTAGAAAGGAGTTTCTAAGTATTCATTTGAGTCAATCACAAACATATTAGACGCATATGATTTAAGTTGTAACAGTTTGACATTAATCCGTACCCTTTTTTCAGGACATTGTATGATCAAAAGATTTAATCACTATTGTAAAAATTGGTCTAGGCGGCACCTAGTCGCTAGGTGGTCCCCAGGAAACTCGCTTAGGCCCTAGGCGTTTGAAAAAAACGGTTTGGCCTATTGGGCGGGTCCAGGTGGGGTCTAAGTAGATCTGGGCGGCCTTGGCAGACCCGGATCATAAAATAAAGCTTAACCCGATCCGACCCGACCTAGGCCCGTTTAAAAATAATTTCTGATCTAGAAGGAGTTAGAGACTTGGTTCATATTAGTAGTAGTAGTAGTAGTAGTAATAGTTCTTAGGTGGTATCTTTTGCATGTAGTAGTAGATGTGGTATGTTTTTTGTTTTCATCTTGTGGATTTAGCGTTATTGTTTTGATATCAACTTATCAATAAAACGGGATGTCAATAGTCTTCCTATATTAAAAAATATATATTCTTATATAGTTACTACATATTTATACAATCATCGGATTAGGAAGAGACAGTGTATTTTATTTTTTTCCGAAACTGTTTTCATAGGAGCACACAGCCCAACATTACAAATTGTCAGTTGGAGTTCACTGAAAACCACTAGTACAACACTGTTTGCCTCTAAGATATCAAATCTACCGATGTTTTTAATTATGAAAAGATAAGTGTAACACCCCGTACTTAAGCGGGTATATATATATATATATATATATATATATATATATATATATATATAATAAATAAGAAGAGATGGTTGGTATTAATTAGGTGGTGGCCTATAGAAGATCCTATGGGTTATGATCAAAGGATTGATGAAGAGGTGGGCCTATAGGATTGCCTATGGAGCTTAGCCATTAATGTGTGCATGTGGATTAAATGAAGAATACATGCATGCATGGGCTTTGACCGTGAAGTTGGCTTGGGAAAATAATATCCCATATCGGAAATCAAGTGGGGTGAGAGTGTGTGTATATTAGGAACCACATGATAAAAGGTCACCAAATGGTTAACCACCTTTTGATGGTGCCTGTGGTGGGCGTGGCTAGAGTTTTGTATCCGTTCTTTCGCGTGCGCGCATACGTAGCAGTGTGCATAGCTGAGCCGGGCTCGGGGCGTTACAATAAGTCAATCCAGATTTCAAAAAAGACAAACTAGAACTAGGATAATAGTTTATTTTCAAATTCTGATCATTATCCTGACAAATCATCGCTCTAGCAAAATCAACACCTTGATGCAATTGTGTTGTTTAAACTATCTAAAGCTCATCTTGCAATAGCAAGACGAAAAATCAAAAGTAAGAATGTGGAGCAATATGTTGACCCTAAGTTTGGTGTGCACAAAAAGTGTCACTTACTACTAATATCTTCAGTTTAGATTTGCAGGAAAAACAGGAAAAGAAAAATTAATATAAAAGATTCAACATATTCAAAAACAAACAAAAGAGACATGATCAAGAAAAGATTGGAAAATCAAGGAAGAGTGTTCCTCAAGAAATATGTGCTTAAAAGCCAACAAATCAAAGGATTTATTTCTGTTTATGAGAAGAATATATATGTAAAGTAATATTGATTGATTAATTAGTTTTGGAAAGAATACAAAGTAAAATCGCCAATTGAAAGTCGAATTTGCACGACTGTAGTCGACCGCAACAATAGTCGATCGCTCATCTATGTTGAAAAAATGAGTCAGTCGACCGTTCATCGCTCGACTTACAAGTTAAAAGATGAACAGTCGACTGTCCATTATTGCAGTCGACCGTCGAAGTGCAGATTTGACAATTTCGGAAATATCTTTTCTTTTTCGGAAAAATACATTTCTCTTCTCTATAAATTGTGGCGAATTCACAGTGTATTTTTCATCCCTTGCTATTATAACTCTTCAAAACTAATCATTCAATCAATACTCTGTGTGAGAGATTTTTACTTTCTTCAGTCAAGGTCTTTTCTAGATCTTGAGAGTTTTACTTTCTTTTTCACTTCGGTGAGTATTGCGGGACTTGTTGTAGAAGCCCTGTGGGCGTAATAGGTCTCTCGGCCTGAATTCCGAGAATCACTGTACAAGAATTTAAAGTATAGTGGAACGCTTGTGGCGGAGAATTGCTACAAGTAGGTGGTGTGGATGTAGACCTGGGAATCGAACCACGTTATATCGTTGTGTCTTGCTCGTTGCTCTATTTGCTTTCTCTTACTCTGTCTCTTTATTTCACGCACTACTTTTAATTTTTTTAATTTCCGCACAATCACCTTAATCACCCCCCACCCTAGGGTGATTTACAGTGGTATCAGAACGAGGTGCTTACTAAAAGATTAAAAGCTTAAGCAAAAGGTCCAATGGCCGACATCCCTCCTCCCGAAAACTTGTACTCATCGGAGCCAATCATCTTCAATGGGACAAGTCTAACATGTTCACCTTATTTTGATGGAAAATGCTATGATGTTTGGAAAGTTCGTATGTCTCACTTTTTGCAGATGCTCGGTGAAGAAGTTTGGAACATTTGCATAAACAAAACAGATATCCCTGTTCTCAATGGAAAAAGGGCTTTCACAAAAGCCGAACTAGCGCTAAAAACCGCAAACTCCAAAGCTATGATAGCACTTTATGCAGGTCGAAACAATGAAGAATTAATGCGTTGTGGGTGAAATTGCAAGACGGATAATGAAATGTGGAACAACATGCTAAAAAGGCATGAGGGAACTGCATCTGAGGTAAAAGCAAAAGTTAATTTATGCTTTTATAAGTTTGATGTTTTTTATATGTTGCAGGGAGAGAACGTAGATCAGAGGCTTGCCCGCTTCAACATTATCGCACATGAGCTTGAGAGCTTAGGTAAAGGGTTGAATGATGACCGAAAGGTCGAAAAACTCATAAGCTGTTTCACGCTGGAATGGGACATAAAAGCTGTCGCAATGAGGGAGACTCTTAAGAAAAAGGGGTTCGACTACTGCACCTTCCAAGGAAAACTAAAGACATATGAGATGGAGATGACTGAAACCAAAAGATCCCGACAGAACACCGGGATTGAACCTAAAACAGAAGAAAAGACCATCACCTTGAAAGCAGAAAAATCTCGACCATCAAAAGCAGAGTCAGATCGTGAAGAGTCAGATGAAGACATCGCATTATTGACCAAGCAATTTCATAAGTATCTTAAACACAAAAAATATGGCAGGTTTCTAGGAGAAAGAGAAAATGACAAAGACGACGTATGCTACAAATGCAAGAAGCCTGAACACATTCGCGCAAACTGTCCCATCTCACAAGACAAAAACAAGGACTACTACCACTCAAATCCAGGATTGAGAAAGAAGGCGTTGAAGGCAACATGGCTAGATTCAGACTCCAGCGATGAAGAGCTAAATCACAACAACTTTGGATTCATACTTCTTGGGAATGGTGAGGTGCAATCATCATCTCAAGAAAAGGTAATCAAAGAAACCACCTATGATGATTTAGTAGACATGTGCAGTGGATTAAAAGATTATGCTAAGAAATTAAGTCATGAATTGAGACAATATACATAAATGTCAAATGAATCACATGACTCTTGCATTGCTAAAAATCAAAAGCTGAAAAATAAAAATTTCTTGATTATTGCAAATTTTAAGTCATTTCGAAAAGACCATGATGTGTTGATAGAGAAAAATGAGTACTTAAAACAACAAATTCAAAAATCCTTAGCAACACATGATGAAAATCTAAGAGAAATTCATGAGAAATCTGTTTATAGAGCTAAACTCACAGATGACATAAACAATGCAAATGAAAATTTGATGAGGTAGGAAAGGTTGTAAAGAGGCTCTCGAACAAAATAGAATACTTGATGCTACCCTAGACACTCTTCGTTGGAACACAAAAGACAATGAGAAGACTAGGAACAGACTTTGTAATAGAATATTTGAGCTTGAACAAAATTGTTGAAAAATATGAAAGACCCAGTTATCTTATTACAAAGAATTCAAGATCATATCATGATAATCGAGGGCTTGGTTACGATGAGCCAATACAACATCAAAAGTTTAAGCAATCATGTCATACACACATGCATAGTCACCAAAATAATTACAAATTAACACAACACTATGCACATGTGCATGATCCAAGACATAATCGTATCACATGTCATTATTGTTGTAAAGTAGGACATATTTCTTATAACTGCTCATTAAAAATGAAAATTAACTTCTTTTGGGTGAGAAAGAATGTAAATGTAAGTTCAATACAAACTTGGGCACCCAAAATTATACCTACTAATCTTGATATAGGTAACTCAATGCATCAAGACTAAAGATTGGTGGTACCTTGATAGTGGATGCTCAAACCATATAACAGGTGACAATAAATACTTTGCATCACTATAAAGGGAAAGAGGGAAAGACATCATCTTTGGAGATAATAGCACTGGTCAAACCATCGGTAAAGGTAAAATAAACTTTGGTTCTTCATGCTCCATTGAGGATGTTCTATTGGTAAGAGGTTTGAAACACAATTTACTTAGCGTCAGCCAATTATGTGACAAAGGTTATATTGTTACTTTTGATAAAAATGTATGCACCACACTAGATAGCAATAAATCATATTTGCTCCTGTTAACAGATGTAATAATGTATATATTATAAACTCTAATGAATTAGCACAGAAAAATATGAGATGATTTGCTGCTAGAAACGAGGATGGTTGGTTATGGCATCGGCGGCTTGGACACACAGCATGGATAATCTCAACAAACTCGTCACCAAGGAGCTTGTAAGGAGGATTCCCAAAATCAAATTTGAGAAAGATAAACCGTGTGAGTCGTGTCAGTTTGGTAAGCAAACTAAAAGTTCTCACAAGCCCAAGAAAATAGTATGAACTTCTAGACCCATTGAACTTTTGCACATGGATCTATATGGACCATCACGAACACGTAGTAATGGAGGTGCACGATATGCCTTTTGTAATTGTAGATGATTATAGCAGAATCACTTGGGTTTCCTTTTTGTCACAAAAGGATGACACATCACATGTTTTTCAACAATTCTGTCGTAGAGTGGAAAATGAGAAAAGCCTCAACATTTGTTACTATTCGTAGTGATCATGGTGGGGAATTTCAAAACAAACTCTTTACATCATTTTGTGACAAAAGGGAATAAAACATGAGTTCGCTTGTCCTCGTACTCCCCAACAAAATGGGGTCGTTGAAAGAAAAAATCGATCTTTTCAAGAAATGGCCCGAACCATGCTTAGTAAAAATGATTTACCACATTCGTTTTGGGCAGAAGCTATCAATACAGCATGTTATACAATTAACCAAGTAATCATCAGGAAATATCTTGAGAAAATGCCTTTTGAACTATATAATGGCAAAATTCCTAACTTGAGTTACGTCGTGTTTTTGGGTGCAAAGTGTTTATTTTAAATACTCTAGATAACTTGAAAAAATTTGATCGTAAAAGTGATGGAGGCATATTCTTAGGATATTCCCTAAATAGCAAGGCATATCGTATATTTAATAAAAGAAGATGCACAGTTCAAGAATCCATTGATATTATATTTGATGAAACTAATCCCTTCACAAAAGAAATATTGCATGTTGTTGATGATGATGAGACAGGTGTTTGTGTTGAAAAGAAACAGGTACATATTGAGTAAGGGCCAAATGTGGATCCTCAAAAACATGAGTCTCCTCAAAATGAAGACACATCCATCAATCATAACAATTACAAATCCCACATAGAAGAGATGCATACACAACAAATTGACGCCATGGAAGATGATCACATACAACATCAACCTTCCACCAACGAAAGGCGCCCAGCTTGGAAAATCATGTCTAGTCATCCATCCAATCTTATACGAAGTGATATGTCAAAAGGGGTAACTACTCGCACACAAGCTCAAAATTTCATGTGCTTCTCCGCATTCGTCTCTATACTTGAACCTAAGAATATTAAGGAGGCCTTGCACGATAATGACTGGATCATTGCAATGCAAAAAGAACTTAATCAATTTAAAAGAAATCAAGTATAGAGACTTGTCCCTAGACCTCACAATAGAACCGTACTTGGTACTAAGTGGGTGTTTAGGAACATGTTGGACGAATCGGGTACCATTGTTAGAAATAAGGCCCGTTTTGTTACACAAGGTTATAACCAACAAAAAGGTGTTGATTTTGGTGAAACTTTTGCACCTGTTGCACGGCTTGAAGTCATTCGCATTTTACTTGCTTTTGCTTCTTACATGGACTTTACTCTTTTTCAAATGGATGTCAAAAGTGCTTTCTTAAATGGTTTTAATTCGGAAGAAATTTATGTTGCACAACCACCGGGGTTCACTGACCCCACACACCCAAACCATGTTTCCGTCTTGATAAAGCTTTATATAGTTTGAAGCATGCTCCTCATGCTTGGAATGAACGACTAAGTTCGTTTCTAATTCACATAGGTTTCTCTAAAGGGAAAGTAGACACTACACTATTTATAAAACATGTTTCTAAGGATATTTTAATTGTTCAAATTTATGTTGATGATATTATATTTGGATCTACTAATGAAAATCATTGCAAGAAACTCTCTAAGCAAATGCAGGATGAATTTGAATGAGTATGATGGGTGAACTAACCTACTTTCTTGGGCTTCAAATACAACGAAAGATGGCATCTTCATAAATCAATCCAAATATGCAAAAGAACTAGTCAAAAAGTTCAGTCTTAAGAATGCCAATGCCTACAACACACCTATGGCAACTACCACTAAGCTATCCAAGGACGAATCTGGTAACAATGTTGATATTTATACCTATCGTGGTATGATTGGTAGTTTGCTTTATATTACTGCATTACGTCCAGATATCATGTTTAGAGTTTGTTTATGTGTGCATTTTTAATCGTGTCCCAAAGAATCGCATTTGGTTGCCGTTAAGCGTATTATTCGATATCTTAAAGTCACCTAATACTGGACTTTGGTACCCAAAAATAGAAACTTTTCTCTTGTAGGGTACGCTGATGCAGACTATGCCGGAAGCTTAACAGACAGAAAGAGTACTAGCGGTACATGTCATTTCTTGGGGGATTGCCTTGTCTCATGGACATCCAAGAAACAGAACTCTGTAGCACTCTCTACCGCCAAAGTAGAATATATTGCAGCCGAGACTTGCTGTGCGCAAGTATTATGAATGAAACACACTTTAGAGGACTACAAGGTATTCTTTGACCACATTTCCGATTAAATGCGATAATACTAGCACTGTTCATATGACCAAAAATTCTGATCAACATAGTCGTACAAAGCACATAGAAATTCGGTATCATTTTATTAAAGATCATTTTCAAAAGGGGGATATAATTCTTGAGTATGTGTCCACTGATTCTCAACTTGCTGATATTTTTACTAAACCTTTAGATGAAAACCGATTTCATTTTTTGAAAGGTGAATTAAACGTTATTGATATTTCTGCTTAAATTGCGTTTTCGGTCGACTGGACGGTCAACTGTTAGCCTGCAAAGGCGTACAGTCGACCGGTCTCTTCTCTGATTTTTTGACTGGTGTCAAAAGTGTTCTAAATTGTTTTGCGGTCGACCGGTTCCGTCTCTGTTTTTTTGTCATCAACTGGGGCTTTCAATCTCTTTGCGGTCGACCGTTCGGTTGACCGGTCTCGCCTTTGTCTTTTGGATTCCTGGTTGTTCTTTTTCTTCTTTTGGTGTGTTCCAAATGGGGGAGAAGTCTTAGTATTTTTCATGTATGTTTTCAGCACTTAGAAAAATTATTTTCCTTGATTTGAAGTTTCTTTTTGAATTCTTTAATCTCTCTCTCGTATGTATTGGGAAAATCTCAAATCTATGATACCATGTAGAGCTCTCACTGTATATCTGTAACCCTCATTCCCGCAAATACGTATTTTCTGAATATTTTATGTATTTTGATATTTATAAATTCATTATTTGTTAAAATCATTTTGGATTTTATATTAAAGTGCTTTTCTATCAATAATTATATTTATTTCGAATAATTGTGTATATCAATCTACTTCTATGTCTTATTGATCGACTATTTTTATTTGAGTCTAAATCAAATATATTATCATTATTGGATTCTTTTAATAAAATTGTTAAATCCGAATATTATTTTATTGTATGATTTCATTATTATAATAATTAATTGTCATTTCTTGATTATTTAATTAAAATTCATCTATTGGATTATTTTGTTATTGTACTAGACCTAGTTTTCTTGGCGAATTCCAATTTATTTTCAAGCCCAATTTATATTATATTCGTTTGTATTAATTATTTATTTAATTGGATTTAAATTTTCATTCATGAACTATTTTATCTTCTGTTGGGCTATATATATTTTGAGGATTTGTTTTTATTGGATTGTGGTTATTTTTATTTGAACCCTATTGATTTGGATCTATCTCTTATTGAACCCTAAAACCCAATTTCATGTGTTCTTGACCCAAAAACACTTTTATTGGACCTTAATTCACCAACCCAGTACCTAATTGTACCCTATAAATACAACCCTAATGCAAACCCTAAAAATTGCACAAATCGAAACCCTAGCCGTCTACTCTCTCTCCTACTCTCTCTCCTCCCGTTCTCTCTCTCTCTCTCCCCGTCGTTTCCCGCCCAAATCCCCTGAACCCATCTCCCTGTTCCTCTTCTCCGGTCGTTCTGCGGCACCCCCCAGTCCGGCGACCTCCCTGCAGTGCCGCCCACCGCCCTTCTGTCGACGCCCAACTCGTCGACAGCCACAGCAGACCACCGAATCCCGCCAACCCTCTGTCTGCTCCTTCTGATAACCGCAGCCACCCAGAACGACGCCGCCGCACCCAGTCGCCGTGTCGCCCTCCGCCACCTACCCCTCCGTCGCACCTATCGTCAACGTCGGCCAGAACCCATCGCTGCCCTCTATCTCCTCTACTGTAGCTGCTTACGTTGCTGCCAGTCTCTTTTGTTCTGTTGCTGTTTGGTGGTTGGGATTCAGTGTGTGTGTTTGCTGTTTGCTGTTCGGGTGGGGAGCTGTGGAGTTTGGTGTATGTTGTTTTGTGTGGAGAAGAAGGAATTGGTTTGCTGTGTTGCTGTTTTGTGTGCGTGGTTGCACGTATTATTGGTGGGTTGAACTAGTTCGTGAGTTCGTTGCTTCGGGATCCTTATCCCGTTATTCTTGGTATTCGTTTTCACCATCTAACAAGCAAGTCACTGTTCTCTTGAATTGCTAATTGTATCAAATTCAAGTTATGTTGAAATTCTTGCAAGTAGAACTCTTTGTTATCGTATTATCCATTGTTCATCTATTCGTTAGGTCTATTGAGGGTTTACACGAGCTAACCCCAATATTCTTGACATCGTGCCACTTTTGACTCTAAAGTTTGGATCTTTCATGAGTGCATATAGAATTTGATAATAGGGTTGTTCATATAATCGTCACACAGATAAACTATTGTAGAGACAATTGATAGGTTGTATGTTGTTTGGTTGATTGATGATTGATTGAAATTAGAGTGTGTATGTTATAATTTTATTTATCATGTTTTCACACTTATCATGCTGATTACACAATTTATTGACTAAAGAATCGATACACATCTGATGAGGACATCTATTCTGTTTAGTTTATTATTTTATTTCAGTACTATATTTGTTTTTGGCAATTATAACCATATGTAATCTTTCTTTTATGCATTAGAATATTTTTGAGATTTTTAGAATATTTTGAGATTTTGTATCAAAATTTGTTTTGAGCCTATTTATAGGCCTTGAAATTAATGAGAAGTATGCTATTCTTGATTAAAAAAATTATTGTGTTGAGTTTTGCTCTTCATCTCTCCTTTGTGTAATACAATTGAGATCCAACTTATTAGGATTTGTGATAAGTCCTAATAAAATTTTAGGATTTGTGATAAATTCTAAAACTACCCCAAATCCCCAAATCAATTAAACCCAAACCCTAATCTCCAAAATCCAACTTAATAACCCTAACCCATTCTCTCTCCTTCTTCCCCTTCGTTGATCCCGAACCCATCGACCCCGAGCACCTTCCTCGTCGCCCTCTCCGTCTCTGCCGTCGCCGGCGAACCCACCACTGTTCCCCCACCTCCTTCGACTTTTCCCTCACCTTCACCACCAAAACCAATTCAACAAACCCCTAAATTGATTTCACCCAAAATCCCAATCCACAAATCCAACCCAAATCCTAACTCTAACCCTCAACCCCGTCATCGACTATCACCCTGCCTCATCCCCTTCCTCTTCAGTCAGATCTCGGCGCCCCCACCTGCCGCTCCTCCGTCAGTTCCCGACGCCCCTCCTGTCGTGCCTCTGCGACACAACCAGCACCAGCCGCCTTCTACCGCCCGATGTTGCTTCTCACCCCTTGCTGCCAAGTTGAGATCTAACACTAGTTGCTTCGAACCCCGGTATACTCTTTCCACTTTTCCAATATTTGTGTTATACTGCTTTATCATATCTATTATATTATTTAATTTAACTGTCGACCACAAATATCGAGATTGAGTGTTCTACTTGCCTAATTAGAGTACGAATCAATATTGAATCTTTTACTTGCTAAGAACGCGTAAGAATTTAATTATTGATTGTTAGAACTGAATTATTAATTAGGCTTGTTAAACTTAATCCAATTCTTGAAATCTATCAAACCGATTAATTGTTTAAAATTCTAACTTTGATCCGCATTACATGTTAGTAAAATTAATCCTTTAAGATTCTTGGAAATTCTCTATTTAGGGTTAGTTTTACATCACCATCATGTTTAATTAATTTATTTTCAAGAAAGATACCCTAAAAACTGTATATGCTTGCTGACCTGAACATTGACCGTTGTTTTAGAACCAGTAAACGATCTTAAATTGATTTACTTTCTGAACAAAAGTTGTAGCCTATTCTTTCTAGTTTCCAGAACATCCTGAATTTTTGAATTTCGAGTTCTGTAGCAAAAGTTATGCCCGTTTTACTACAACTGTGTTTTTAATTCCAGATTTTCGAATTCTCGTACCTTTCATGTTTAAACTGTAAAAAGGCTAATCAAATAATAGAATTTTGCTCTAAAAATTTCCAGATTGTTGCTTAACATGTTTAGAAATGTAAAAAGTATTTTTAATGAATTTAATACTGAGTTTTTGCTGATACTAAAAATTAAAATAACAAGATGTCGAATTTCTACCTGAACATAAAACCTATAAAGAATCATGTGATTGACCTAGCTACTGTTGTCGAAATTTGAACTTTAAATATGCGTTGGAACCGTGTAAAGTCTAGTTTCCAGGTTTTCTGACGGATTCAACTTTCGATTTCTGAGTCAGCGGAAAATTGCATTTTTTGTACAGACTACGCTTGCTGTTCAGAATTTTGGATTCCACTTTTTAATAGATTAATTATTCCTATGTTGTACTATTGCATGAATTAATGAATGTATGTTGCATTGCATGTTCCCAATGAGTTATTGTCACTATTCTAACCGTCCTATCCATGTTATCAACCTATTGTTCCCCATTGATACTATCGTTCATCTTATGTCTCATGTTTGCATATTGTATTGTTGCATTAATGAAATAATTAATAAGCCGGGGTTTAAGAAATTGACTGGAGTAGTTGATGACATAGTGAATGTACACCGTAGTGTGGGCCTTGTTTCTCAAAATATTGTGTTGGCAAAAGTTATTGTTATCGGTTTATTGTTGGACTACTGACACAGTATTCCCAATTGATCGTGTATTATTTTTATTGAGTCAATCAAGCAATGCTACAAATACCGTTATCGTGCCGTGTACATGATCTATAGAATCTTTCATTTAAGTCTAAAACAAAATTGATTGTATGCATCGAACCTGTAGTATGTGATGCAGTAGTTCATGCATTAGTTAGGATTAAAATGGATAATAGACTTAAGGATTGACACAACATTGACATTGCATATTGTTCCTCATTGTTTATAGTGATATTGAATATTGGCTAAGTGTTACCGTTATTGGTCATTGATTACTGTTACCGAATATTGCATCATTGTTTATAGCCAATTGCATCGATTATCATGTTTGTTCCATATTATTGATTCCTATTGATCAATTGACTTCATTGTCATACCGTTATTCCATTGTTCCCTGCTTTCTCTACTTGTTGTCAATGACTTGCTCTAAGGACAACTTTTCTCCTCTTTTTAGATGAAGTGTTTACAGGTATTAATGGAGAATTGCCTGCTGGAATTGGAGAACAAAGATTCTGAAGATTTAATGCTTTTTAGTTGCTCATCATTTTATTGAACTATTGTATTGAGAATTATGACTATTGTGTTTGGGATTTATTATTATATTGGGCTTATGTCCCGGATTTTATTATTGTTCCAGATGTTGGATTATTATTGTATTTGGATATTTTTATTGTTTTCTTCCAAGTATTATTGTTCATGAGATTATTATTATTGCCTGCGCAATTGTCTGTATTGATTATATTGTTGAGTTGATCGAATAAACAGCTTATAGGTGACATTAGTCATTCGCTAGGCCAATGTCATGTACTCGTATTCCGTATTTTTGGGAAGCGGGGCATGACAATATCAAAGGGTTTCGCGATCAACGGTATCATGTAAGTAGATTTTCTTTTTGTTTTTCAAAAATGTAATATTCCCCAAAATTGCTTATTTCCCATGCATGTTCTTCATACAAGTTTCGATCATTACATATGTGCTATATTTTGTACTCTCATTTATTAACATTTTCCATGCATGAATTTAGGGGGAGTACTAGATTTAGGCGGAGTAAGTAATTCTCTTCTAATACATCCTGTTTTACATTTTTTCTAAGATATGTTTTGTCCACACCAAAAGTGGGAGATTGTTGACCCTAAGTTTGGTGTGCACAAAACGTGTCACTTACTACTAATATCTTCAGTTTAGATTTGCAGGAAAAATAGCAAAAGAAAAATTAATATAAAAGATTCAAAAGATTCAAAAACAAACAAAAGAGGCATGAATAAGAAAAGATTGGAAAATCAAGGAAGAGTGCTCCTCAAGAAACATGTGGTTAAAAGCCAGCAAATCAAAGGATTTATTTCTGTTTATGAGAGGAATATATTTGTAAAGTAGTATTGATTGATTAATTAGTTTTGGAAAGAACAAAAAGTGATATCGCCAATTGAAAGTCGAATTTGCACAACTGTAGTCGACCGCACAGTCGACAGCAACAACAGTCGGCCACTCATCTATGTTGAAAAGATGAGTCAGTCGACCGTTCATCGCTCGACTTACGAGTTAAAAGATGAACGGTCGACTGTCCATTATTGCGGTCGACCGTCCAAGTGTAGATTTGACAATTTCGGAAATATCTTTTCTTTTTCGGAAAGATACATTTCTCTTACTTATAAATTGTGGTGAATTCACAGTGTATTTTTCATCCCTTGCTATTATACCTCTTCTGAACTAATCATTCAATCAAATAGTCCAAGTGTGAGAGAATTTTACTTTCTTCAGTCAAGGTTTTTTCTAGATCTTGAGTTTTACTTTCTTTTCCACTTCGGTGAGTATTGCGGGACTTGTTGTAGAAGCCGTGCGGGTGTAATAGGTCTCCCGGCCTAAATTTCGAGAATCACTGTACAAGGATTTAAAGTATAGTGGAACGCTTGTGACGGAGAATTGCTACAAGTAGGTGGTGTGGACGTGGACCTGGACCTGGGGGTCGAACCACGTTATATTGCTGTGTCTTGCTAGTTGCTCTGTTTGATTTTTCTTACATTGTCTCTTTACTTTACGCACTACTTTTATTTTTTTTAATTTCCGCACAATCACCCTATTCACCCCCCCTAAGGTGATTTACACAATAAAGAGCAAAATAATGCATGGTGAAACAACAAAACAAAACCAAAAGATAAATTGGGGGCAAAATTTTAAAATTTTAAAATAAAATAAAAAATGCCCAGTGCCTAGCCACCTAGGCCCCGCTTACAAGGTCTAGGCGTTAGGCTTCCATCGGCTGCCTAACTACCGCCTAGCGAATTTTAGAACACTGGATTTAATTGTACGGGAACAAATAGCTAAAAGGTACACTTGATTTCAATTATCAAACTCTAATTATCTAGGTAGTCATGATATGTTGCTAGATGTCACTCTTGACTTGTGAAGAAATAAAAGAGTTTAATATCTTCACTGTCAGCTTAATATGAGGCCCAATGGGTCACACGCAATACAAGCTTATTCTTGGAAAATTCGATTCGGCTTTTACAAAATAGATACGAATAATTTGATATATGTTAATATATTAAATTGTGACAAATAGTTCTACTAGTACAGAATGTAAAAAAGTCGTCAATTTAATTATGAATTAAATGGTGCATTCAATCACTCACTAAAATATTTCAATAGTTGGAATATTCATTTTACAAAGAATAGCTTTTTAGAGGGTTAGGAAAAGAAACATAAGAATAAGGAGGAACTTTTTACAAATTTTGATGGAAGGTTGATTGGGGCTCAGTAAAGAATTCGGTGCCTACCACCAACCACCTAATCTTACTCCCTAATCAGGTTTAAGGAGGCTTATAAAAAGCATCTCTTTCTCTCCATTGAAAAAAAAAAGGAAGTAGAAGATAGAGAATAAATCCCCCTCACTCTCATTCTCAAGAGAATTGAAGAATTCTCATTTCTCTTCCTATATATAAATCAAAAGGTTGATTAGAGAGTGAATACGACAGTATCCCGAGAAAGTTTTAGCGTGGATCACCATTGGAGAACAAACATTTGAACGTCTCATTGCGGAAAAAAACAAAGAAAGATTTCTTCACATTAGAAAAAGGTAATCCTAAATTCTTTTATTATTGATCCAGTTCGTTTTTATTCATAGTGATTCTGGCTATTGGGGAAAAAATTGTATTGCAATGTTGATTGCGCGATTAGATCGCATTCGCTGTGTACATTAAATGCCTTAATAAACCATAGTTTTTCCCTACAAATGACAGGTGTACAAGTTTGAATAGAATCGATATGTCAGAACCCGAGTGCACCTATCATTATCACCCACACCTATGGACAGGGCCAGCCCTAAGATTATGGGGGCCCAAGGTGAACTCCCGATATGGGCCTCCATATAGAATTTGTTTTTTTTTTTAAATGGTAAAAATAAAATTTCGAAATGTTTTTTGCTACAATTCTTAAAAACCGAGATGCATGAAGAAATCGATGGAGATTTAGGGATTTGAGAAAAAAATATCCATACAAACCCAAGCCCAACTAATATAAGTCAACCCAAGTACTAATTTAAAAAACAAAAGCAAAAAAAAGTTAAATTTGGGCCCCTAAAAAAATATTACGTGCAAAATGCGTATATATAAATACAAAGAAAAAAATTTGGGGGACCCCTAAAAATATGTAAAATTTGGGGGCCCGAGGTGGCAGCCAGTCCTGCCTCAAGGCAGGGACCGGTCCTGCCAATGGAGATCTCCTGAGTAGGAAATGAGGAAGTTGTTTGTCATAAATGTATAATAATTGAAGTTACACTCCCAAGTAGCAAGGCCAATCATTTAAAGAACAAATAATAGTTGATGGGGTTTGTCAAATGCATGCTCACATGCATGTTGATTTTCCCTAATAATCTCTAATATTATAATGGGAGAGTTGGGGTTGTCATTTGTCAACATACAAACCCGTGCATTACACGCGCAACTCCAACTCTCTCATTAATTACAACAAAAACAAACAAATAAAAAAACTCCACCTATTTAAAACATGCAAGGCACGTGAAAAACAATTTTATAATATTTTTTTTTAACACTAAACATACACATATGTTGCACGTACAACTCAAATTCTACTTATAAACACGTGCATTGCACGTACAAATTGTAGTTTTTCCTTCAAAATATTTTTCCTAATTATGTGGTTGCACGTCCAACTCCAAAACTATTTCTTAACACGTAAATCCCACGTGAAAATTCTCCAACTCTTATCAAAACGTGCATCGCACGTGAAAAATACTAGTATTTTATATCAGAAACATATGCAGCTATGCTATTTGCAAATTAAACTCTTCTCAGAAACATAAATAATAGAGCATTACCAGCAACGCTAGTCAGCATCTGAAGTAAACTATACTGCTGAAATGATGGCAAATAACCAGCTACCCAGCCCTTCATGTCAATATGCATGAGATGTTGTATTTGAGTTCGAGGCCTCCCATTTTGAGGTCTAAGAGGCGCTATTTTAAATCCCCCACCTAAATAATTAAAACTTTATTTAATGAACCAAATGGCATAAATGATAGTGCGAACCTTGAGAAATTATTAAAGAGGAAAGGGAACCTCATACATGATGAAAATTTTCCCATATAGAGTACTTATATGGTGAGACATTATATGAATGATCCATACCGTTCATTTTGTTTCTAATGTCATAAAATGTATGTGTATAAAAAAATAATTCATTTGGAGACTTCTTACCCATGCATGGTCCAATTTGTATGTTTTTGAAAAACCATTTATTTTGCAACCACTTAAATCATGGATCAACGGTGTCCAGATCATTTGATATTTTATAGGCATACATATTACGATATAAATATCAAAGTGAACGGTGTGGATCGTTGATAGGGGGGCCCAACAAGTAGTTATAAATACGCTATAGGAGAAAATCACCTCCTACAAATATGAGGCTCCCTTTCCCCAATAATTAATATCATCGATAATTTGATCAGAGCAAATAGATATACTCTCGATGTGAGCTCTGACATATCCTCGTTGTGGCCCACAGCTTGCATGCTCCCTAGAGCTAAATAACACAACTGCAATAGGAAAATAAACATCCACATGTATCAGAGACAATTAAAAATTACAGACGAACGCAATGAGTGCTCACCGTAGCTTCCATCATCATTACGTCGCCAGTAACGCACATAACAAAGATCACGAGGCCAGACAAACCTGCAAAAACAAATATATCAGGCACATTTTTCACACTCGTTTAAACCAATAGAAGAAAGAAAGAAAGAAAACCTAGAGCCCTTAAGATAAAAATGTTAATCACATTTTAATTGCACTAATGTACAATGGTCTACTGCATGGCACGGGAAATTAATGGGATTTTCACTATTCTAATTGGATGACCTTGGCATCCAGTCCAGATGTAATCTATGGTAAAGAATTGCCGTGTGTCCATCCACCTCCTCAACTAAGCTACCACACTCAAAGCTGCAATCCCACCTGCAGCAAAACATTTAAAGAACATTTAAGAAACTACTCAGAAAAAAAAACAAAAAAAGGAAACAAAAAACTGATAAATTCAAGGAATTTACTCAAAGCGACTGCTATCCATGCTTATTACTAGCTCAAATATTGCTTCACATGTGGCATCCACAACACCAACAGCTTTCATTGATTTACTGCAGCTTTGTGGCTGAACTTAACACAGTATGTATTGAAAATACGGAGAGTTTCAATCTCAGTCATGTTTCAGCTTATCTGAAAAGACCAACAGGAATCCAACTACATACCAGGTGATCAACTTCTAGAAGCTCTTCAAAAATTCGCAACCCTGCATTTCATGAGCATATAACTCAGTCATCAGAAACCAAGATGAAAGCATGCAAACATCAATGGTAATTAAACAAAAGAAAAACTTACCGTTCTGGCATCTGACTAGACGCCAGTGTTTGTTAGCATCTTGAACAGAGTTATTCTGGTTTGACAACCCTGATTCAAGCTCACGAGTCCAATCAGGGACTGAATCAGGAGGGCCTGCCATCAAATGAGCTACTATCAATTTATGCATAACAACTCCCTAAACAACTTAAAAACTGTGAAATGCATATATCATTATAGGTCAGTTGGAATATACCATTTCCTATTGTACTTCTCCGTTCAAGCAAAATACGTTGTCCATCTTCTTCATCTTCTACGCTGAATCTTTAGTAAATATTCAGAAATGCACAAATTCAAAAATCATAAAATGAAAAAGGAAAGATCGTTGTATCTTCCTTTCATTTTAACAATAGAACTTGAAAGCTATGTTAAGATTGTCACTCACAGACTATCTTGATCAGATAAGGAAATGGTCCTTGCATGTCCCACTGAAGACTTGCATGAAGACAAGCTCTTAGTTTCGCTAGACATATTTGAATCCCGCTGCTGCTAGAAATAATTAACAAATAATTGTTGAGTTACTTCTTGATCTAATTTTTAGTGAAATTCTAATATAATAATCTTAATGCATGCAAGCTGAAGATTGAAATAAAAGAACAAAACCAGCACTAAACCAGTTCCAAGAAGCAATGTGCGGGAAAATGCTAATGCACTATACTCTCAATGGGAGCAATTATTAAGATTTAAGAACATGGAGAGGACCTACCTCACACTTTCAGATAAAAATAGCTAAGAGTTAACTTTAAAGGACTTCGAAAGTATAGGTTTTATCTCACTAAGTATAGAAGATGCAGAGAAATTACTACGCCAAATACATTGCATTATTTGGATATGCAACACATGACGAACAAAGAATGGTAAGAGTGTATGGCTGTATCTACTTACCATATTTTAGATATAAGATACTTCTCAGGATATAACCAAATTAATGAGGATGTTTATCAGTTCTTGTCCAGTAAACTACAGATAGCAAATAACAATGGATGGATGGGAAACTATTTTGCATACATTAGTCTGATAAAGCTATTCAGCAGGGTTATACAAAAGTTACTGTAGAAATTGAGATAAAATGAAACAAATTTCATAGGCATAAATAGTGGTAACTTCTAATCTGTTTATCCATTGCCTAAAGGCCAAAAATGTAGTAGTAGCCAAATAAGAGATATGACCTACGAAACCAGATTCTAAGGTACCTAACATAATTCTGAAATGGAGAGGTATACAACCTTTATGTAACATGCATCTAACTACGCTTAAAGTGTACTTATAGGTAGGCACAAACTTGGGTTTTTAAGGAGAGATGCCTCCAGGCACCAGGTAAATTAACTTTCGAGGCCCTAAAATTTTAGACACCCAGAGACTTCTACAAAAAAGTTCAAAATGGACAAGGTAGGATAAGTAGAGGTATCCTCCACATAACTTCGATTATCTTACTTTACCTCCATCTCCAAACAGGCTTTAAATGACATGGAAAACAAGACCAGGGAGGTGATTCCAAAGGTGAGGCCTGGGATGGACGATGGTAGGGGCCAGACAGCAGACATGGGTCATGGTAGCCACCGTGATGAGGACATCAATTCTGTTTAGTTTAGTATTTTATTTCAGTACCATATTTGTTTTTGGCAATTATAGCTATATGTAATCTTTCTTTTATGCATTAGGATATTTCTGAGATTTCAGAATATTTTGAGATTTGTATCAAGATTTGTTTTGAGCCTAATATAGGCCTTGAGATTAATAAGAAGTTGTGCCATTCTTGATTTTAAAAAAATTATTGTGTTGAGTTTTACTCTTCATTCTCTCTTTTTGTGTGATACAATTGAGATCCAATTATTAGGGTTTGTGATAAATTCTAATAAAATTTTAGGGTTTGTGATAAACTCTAAAATCTATTCCCGAATTAAAAAAAAATCCCCCCAAATTAAATTACCCAAAACCCTAATCCCCTTCTCTCTCCCTCTACTTCTTCCTCCAACTCCCCACCGAACCCATCTCCTCCCGCACTCCGAAGCTCCACGTCATCGTCTTCCCCACTGCCTCTGAAGCCCATCGAGAGCCCCAACCCCCTTCATCGCTATTCACGACCCCGAGACCCCCTCTCCTCCACTCGACCAATTGGAGAACCCAGAACCCATCGCCACCCGATCGAAGCTCCCCCACCCTTGCCCTCGTCGACCAACCAGCCCCCATTGATCCTCCCCAATCGACCACCATCGAAACCCTGTTGCTATCGTCAGCTCCCCGCAGGCCACCGTCAGCTGCTCCTCCAATCACGAACCTCATCGATTGCCACCACCGTTGATCCGCCACCACCTGCATTTCCGTCGACGGCCCTGTACCGCCAGCAACAGCCCCCGAGCTCCTTGGCGACGATCCTTCTATCCAATCCCGGTGAGATCTTTCCAATTCTCCAATATTTGTCTTTGTTAGATATTATTATAGTCTCATATTGGTTGTAGAGTTGTTTTGATATTTGTTCTCCTCCTATATATAGGTGGTATTGTACTTGGTTGGACTTAATTTGTTAAAATAAATCAAAGAGAAATGAAGACAATACTGAATATTGAATTAGAAATAACTGAGTACAATATCTCCTATATATAGGAGGAACCAAATACAAAACTAACCAACTACTCAATATGGGACTATAATCTCTAACACCCCCTCTCAAACTCACGATGGGTCAAACAATGTGAGTTTGCCTACTAAGTGTCGGAATCTCTGAACAGTATGGGATTTGGTGAAGAAGTCTACAATCTGCTGGGAAGAGGTAACAGAATGGAGAGAGATAGTCCCTGCCTCAAAACGCTCACGAACATAAAGACAATCAATCTCAATATGCTTCGTTCGTTCATGAAAGACCGGGTTGCTTGCAATGTGCAATGCACTCCGGTTATCACAATAAAGTGGAGTAGCTCCTGTAAGAGTGACACCCATATCTGATAACAGTCAACGAACATGAACAATCTCTCTAGTAGTAGCTGTCATTGCTCTGTACTCAGCCTCGGTGGAAGAACATGCAACAACTGCCTGTTTCTTGCTCCGCCATGAGATCAGTGAATCACCAAGAAATAGATAGAAACCTGTGGTAGACCTTCTGGTAGTCGGATCACCTGCGTAATCTGAATCAGAATATGCACTGAGCTCTAGTTTGGATGTAGAAGGCATGAGTAATGAGCGAGTGATAGTGCCCCGAAGGTATCTGAGAATCCGAAGAAGAGCACCGTAGTGAACTGATGTAGGAGCGGAAACAAACTGACTGACAATACTAACTGCATGAGCAATATCAGGTCTGGTCATGCATAAGTAGACAAGCTATCCAACAATCTGCCTGTATCTAGTGGGATCAGGAAGGAGCTCACCATCTGTGGGACGAAGCTTCACATGAAGCTCTAAGGATGTATCAGTTGATCGATTGTCAGAGAGACATGCAGTGGAAATAATATCTGATGTGTATTTCTGCTGAGAAATGAGTATCCTCTGAGATCCATGAGCAATCTCTAAACCCAGAAAGTAACGTAGCTTACCAAGGTCTTTCAAATGAAACTGCTGGTGAAGGTATTTCTGTGTGGATGCAATGCCGGCGGAGTCATCCCTAGTAATGATCATATCATCAACATATAGTAGTAGAATTACCCTCCCCTGCGGTGATGACCGCATAAACATAGAATGGTCCTGAGAATTCTGACTAAAACCAGCCTTGGTGATGACAAGGCGAAAACACTCAAACCAGGCTCGAGGGGCCTACTTCAAACCATATATAGCCCGACGCAGCCGGCAAACATGACGAGGAGTAGGGAGTCCAGGAGGAGGATCCATATAAACAACCTCAGATAAAGTACCATGAAGAAAAGCATTCTTCACGTCCATCTGGTATAACGGCCATTGGCGGATGGCTGCAACATCAAGAAGGGTGCGAACAGTAGTCATCTGTGCAACGGGAGCAAAGATCTCATCATAGTCAATGCCATGCTCCTGAGTAAACCCTCGGGCTACTAGACGGGCCTTGTGCCGCTCAATAGATCCATCAGATTGATATTTGACCTTGAAGATCCACTTGCAGCTAATAGGCTGAACGCCCTCTGGTCAAGAAACAATATCCCAAGTGCCAGTATGATCAAATGCACTGAATTCCTCGGCAATAGCTTTCCCCCATTCAGGATATTGAATTACGTCTTGATAGGTTCTGGGCTCACGTGTAGAGTGTATAGCAGTGAGATATGCATGAAACTGTGGTGAGTAGAAAGCTAGGGTGGCAAAACCAAACTGGTCAAAAGGACCAGTGGCATCAGGTGTATAACGTGCCGGAGGAATACCAGAAGTGGAACGGGTAGACTGACGAAGAGGTGGTGGACTGACAGGGTGTGGGGGTGAGGACAGTGGAGTGGTGCATGTGTGGGTGGGGAAGTAGGTGGGATGGGTGATGGCTGCTGTGGGGATGCAGGTGGAGTTTCGGTAGGGAGAACAACAGGTGTAAAAACTGCAGGAGATGTGAATGGAGCCAGAGGAGTGGGATCAAAAGGAATGGGGGAAGATAAAGTCAGGGGGCTAGCAACAACTGGGGAATCGAGAAATCTAGTATCCTCGGAGGGGGGGTCAGGTAGTAAGGAGAGTCTTCCACAAAGGAGATAAGTCGAGAAATGCAGACACGACCCGCTGATGGATCAAAACAATGATAACCTTTGTGTTCAGGACTAAGACCTAGGTGAACGCACTTAGCAGCACGAGCGGAGAGCTTCGTGCGCTCAGTAGGAGGAAGAAGGACATAACAGGCGCATCCAAAGGTACGGAGCATACTGTAGTCGGGAGGTGAATGATAAAGAGCCTCGTAAGGCGTCGTACCACCTAGGGCAGATGAGGAAGTAATGTTGATGAGACTAACAGAGGTCATGATAGCTTCAGCCCAGAAAGAACGAGGAGCAAAAAAGGAGAGTAAAAGAGCGCGAGCCGTCTCAAGGATGTGACGATGCTTGCGTTCAGCTACACCATTCTGCTCATGTGTGTGAGGGCATGATTGCTTAAACAGGGTGCCGTGGGACTGAAGGATTGATCTCATAGTGGTGGAAGTGTACTCACGTGCACCGTCCGATTGAAAATTCTTAATGTGCACACCGAACTGAGTGTGAATCATAGTTGTAAAGAACCAATAAATATCAGGTATCTCAGATCGCTGATGCATAAGAAAAACCCATGTATGTCTAGTGAAGTCATCGATAAAGGCAACATAATAGAGATAGCCTTTCCACGAGGGTACGGGAGAAGGTTCCCATATGTCGGAATGAATAAGTTGAAAAGGGTGAGTGGTTTCAGAAGTTCTTTTGTGACTAAAGGGTAGGACAATGTGTTTGGCCAAATGACAACCCTGACAATCAGATAAATGTTTAAAAGTGAAAGAACCAAGGGCACCACTACGAGCTATAGTCTGAAATCATGATTCACTAATATGACCTAAACGTCTGTGCCACAGATCAGCATCAGAGGAAATTATACCGGCAAAACTAGAAGGAAAGTGATGTGCACGAAGAAAATCTAGATAATATAGACGATCATGACGACTAGCACGCCCAAACTCCTCACCGGTGGAGGAATCAGTAATAGAACAACCTAAAGAGTCAAAAGTAACGGCAAGACCACTATCGCACAACGCACTAATAGAAATAAGGTTTATTGATAAATGAGGAGCATAGAGAACATATGGTAATGTGAGAGTGGGAGAGTTAATTGTTCCTGAGTGTGTAATAAGAAGTAGTGAGCCATCAGCTGTGTAGGGATGGAGAGTGAGAGGAAAGTGTTGTGCATGTAGTGAATAGTGTCTGATTACTAGTGAGATGATGTGATGTACCAGAATCTAAAATCCAGAACGAATTCATACAGGGAGTGGCAGAAAGTGCAGGAGCAGAGGAGCCAGCATTGATAGACTGACCCATGAGCTGTAGTTCCAGCTGAGTGAGGCGTTGCTGAGTATTAACCCAAGCAGCAGAAGACGGCAAGGCCAGAGTGACAGGTCATGGCCGAGGTTGTGAGGAAAGAAGCACTGCGAGGAGAAATAAGACTAGTACTGCTGTGACTGCTATAACTGAGAGCACAATGTGGAGGGAGATGCTGCTGGTGTCTGGATCGAGGTAGGGAGTAGGGTGGTGCTACCGATGGCGGAAGTAGAGGTGGGGTAGGGTGAGGAATGATGTAAGGAGAAGGTAGGAGGCCGGAGGCAGACTGAAAGTGGCGCTGCTGCTTTTTTTTTACAACTGAAGTACGGTTTCGGGTTGATACGGGTAATGGGTTTCGGGTAGGGTTACAAGAGAAGTAGGGTTACAGAGTAGTATTGGATCATTGAGATCTAGATCTAGAAATATGGCGGCTGAGATCTGGATCTAGAAATATGTTGATGATGGATCCAGAAATATGACAGCTTGATTAGATCTTTGCAGCTTGGATCTGGACGATCTGGATTCGGGTAGGACGACAGCTTGATGGGTTGCCGATGAGTTGAAGATGACGATGCCGAGTTGAGACGACAGCTTGATCTGGCCGATGAGTTGAAGATGACGACAGCTTGATCTGGACGACAGCTTGATGTTGGGATTGAGGATGATTCGGGAGTTGGGTTTGATTGAGGATGATTCGGGAGTTAGGATTGAGGGATCGATGGGTTGCTTTGACTGTTGAGGAAAATGAACAGGAGTTTTTTTTTTTTTTGCTATTGGAATTCTAGGATTTTGGAAAGAATGAAGGATTTGTATAACTTAGCTGTTGGGATTTGAGAATTTTTGTAGTTGAGGAAATTTAAGAAGGGAAAATTTGGATAACTGGCTCTGATACCATGTTAAGATAAATTAGAGAGAAATGAAGACAATACTGAATATTGAATTGGAAATAACTGAGTACAATATCTCCTATATATAGGAGGAACCAAATACAAAACTAACCAACTACTCAATATGGGACTATAATCTCTAACATAATTTAATATTCAGTATTGTTTTCATCTCTCTGATTTATCTTAACATGGTATCAGAGCCAATTATCCAAATTTTCCTTTCTTAAATTCCTCCATCAAAGATCCTCATATTCCAACAGCAAAAAAAAAAAAATCTTCTTCAACTTCCAGCCAGCGCTCAAAATCGCTCTCCAACATCAGTCCTCCAAATTACCTCTGTCTTCTATCCGCTGTCGCGCCACTCTCATCCACCAAAGCGCTCAAAATCACTCTCCAGCATCAGCCCTCCGTCGATCCCCTCATCACCCTCATCACCGAAGATCCCCTCATCACTACAACCACCGAAGATCCGTCTTCTATCCGCCGTCGCGCCGCCTCCCTGCAGCGCCGCCTACCTCCTCTTCCGCTCTTGTCAACGCCAGCGGTCAGAACCCCAAAACCTCAGCGTCTCCTTCTCGTCAGCAGCAACCAGCCAGCAGCAGAGCCCCCCCTCTGCCGCCACTCTCACCCCCCTCTTTCTAAAACCCTAACCCTAAGTTTGGAAATGGTTTGTTAGGTTTTTGGATCCATCTATTTTTTTACTGTTAAAAAAAATTTAATTATTTATATATATATATATATATATACATATAGGAAAATCTTCCATTGTGCACCACCCCTCCGTGTACACTCATGTGCACTCGGTCTTCCTGCCTTCGTATCGACGATCTGAACCGTTCACATTGACCTACACATCTAAATTAGTCTAAATATGTAAAACCAAATCATTTGAAATTCATTTGCCCATCCATCATGTGACTATAAAAAACAATGATTTTCAGCCATACAATTTTATAACACTTCAATGGATGAGCAAATGAATTTCAAATGATTTGGTTTTACATATTTAGACTAATTTAGATGTGTAGATCAATGTAAACGGTTTGGATCGTCGATATGAAGGCGGGAAGGCCGAGTGCACACGCCGTGTGCACCAAAGATGGTGCACAACGGAAGACTTCCCTATAAATATATATATATATATATATATATATATATATATATATATATATATATATATATATATATACTACGTGATGGCATCTCAGTCTTTCCCACATATTTCCGCCTCCACTGACTTTCCCGATGCAACCGCCTCTCGATCCTCCTCCAGATTCAAAAAGCAGCAGCGCCACTTTCAGTCTGCCTCCGGCCTCCTACCTTCTCCGAACATTATTCCTCACTCTACTCCACCTCTACTTCCGCCACCGGTAGCACCGCCCTACTCCCTACCCCGATCCAGACACCAGTAGCATCTCCCTCCACATTGTGCTCTCAGTCACAACACTAGTCTTATTTCTCCTCGTAGTGATTCTTCCCTCACATCCTCGACCATGCCTGTCACTCCGGCCTTGCTTTCTCCTACTGATTGGGCTAATCTTCAGCAATGCCTCACTCAGCTGGAATTACAACTCATAGGTCAGTCTATCAAAGCTGGCTCCTCTGCTCCTACACTTTTTGCCACTCCCGGTATGAATTCGTTCTGGATTTTAGATTCTGATGCATCACATCATCTCACTAGTAATCAGACACTGTTCACCACCTGCACAGCACTTCCCTCTCACTCTCCATCTCTACACACAGCTGATGGCTCACCACTTCCTATTACACACGCAGGGACAATTAACTATTCCACTCTCACATTACCATATGTTCTCTATGCTCCTCATTTATCAATAAACCTTATTTCGATTAGTGCGTTGTGCGATAGTGGTCTTGTCTTACTTTTGACTCTTTAGGTTGTTCTATTACTGATTCCTCCACCGGTGAGAAGTTTGGGCGTGCTAGTCGTCATGGTCATCTATATTATCTAGATTTTCTTCGTGCACATCACTCTCCTTCTAGTTTTGCCGGTATTGTTTCCTCTGATGCTGATCTGTGGCACAGATGTTTAGATCATATTAGTGCATCACGACTTCAGACTATAGCTCGCAGTGGTGCCCTTGGTTCTCTCACTTTTAAACATTTGTCTGATTGTCAGGGTTGTCATTTGGCCAAACACATTGCCCTACCCCTTAGTCACAAAAGAACTTCTGAAACCACTCACCCTTTTCAACTTGTTCATTCTGACATATAGGGACCCTCTCCCATACCCTCGTGGAAGGGCTATCTCTATTATGTTGCCTTCATCGACGACTTCACTAGACATACATGGGTTTTTCTTATGCGTCAGCGATCTGAGATACCTGATATTTACCGATTCTTTACAACTATGATTCACACTCAGTTCGGTGTGCGCATTAAGAATTTTCGATCGGACGGTGCACATGAGTACACTTTCACCACTATGAGATCGATCCTTCAGTCTTACGGCACCCTGTTTCAGCAATCATGCCCTCACACACATGAGCAGAATGGTGTAGCTGAACGCAAGCATTGTCACATCCTTGAGACGGCTCACGCTCTTTTACTCTCCTCTTCTGCTCCTCGTTCTTTCTGGGTTGAAGCTATTATGACCTCTGTTAGTCTCATCAGCATTACTCCCTCGTCTGCTCTAGCTGGTACGACGCCTTATGAGGCTCTTTATCATTCACCTCCCGACTACACTATGCTCCGTACCTTTGGGTGCACCTGTTACGTCCTTCTCCCTCCTACTGAGCACACGAAGCTCTCTGCTCGTGCTGCTAAGTGCGTTCACCTAGGTCTCAGTCCTGAACACAAAGGTTATCGTTGTTTTGATCCATCAGCGGGTCATGTCCGCATTTCTCAACATGTATCCTTTGTGGAAGACTCCCCTTACTATCTGACCCCCACTGAGGATACTAGATTTCTCGATTCCCCAGTTGTTGCTAGCCCCCCGACTTTATCTTCCCGCATTCCTTTTTATCCTACTCCTCTGGCTCCATTCACATCTCCTGCAGTCCTTACACCTGCTGTTCCCCCTACCGAAACACCACCTACATCCCCACAACAGCCAGCACCCATCCCACCTACTTCCCCACCGACACATGCACCTACTCCACCGTCCTCACCCCCACACCCTATCAGCCCACCACCTCTTCGTCAGTCTACCCGTTCCACTTTTGGTATTCCTCCGGCACGTTATACACCTGATGCCACTGGTCTTTGGTTTTGCCACCCTAGCTTCCTACTCACCACAGTTTCATGCATATCTCACTGCTATACACTCTACACATGTGCCCAGAACCTATCAAGACGCAATTCAATACCCTGAATGGAGGAAAGCTATTGTCGAGGAATTCAGTGCATTTGATCAGACTGGCACTTGGGATGTTGTTCCTCTACCAGAGGGCGTTCAGCCTATTAGCTGCAAGTGGGTCTTCAAGATCAAATATCAACCTGATGGATCTATTGAGCGGCACAAGACCCGTCTAGTAGCCCGAGAATTTACTCAAGAGCATGGCATTAATTATGATGAGACCTTTGCTCCCGTTGCACAGATGACTACTGTTTGCACCCTTCTTGCTGTTGCAGCCATCCGCCAATGGCCGTTATACCAGATGGACGTGAAGAAAGCTTTTCTTCATGGTACCTTATCTGAGGTTGTTTATATGGATCCTCCTCTTGGCCTCCCTACTCGTCATGTTTGCCGGCTGCGTCAGGCTTTATATGGTTTGAAGCAAGTCCCTCGAGCCTGGTTTGAGTGTTTTCGCCTTGTCATCACCAAGGCTGGTTTTAGTCAGAGTTCTCAGGACCATTCTATGTTTATGCGGTCATCACTACAGGGGAGGGTAATTCTACTACTCTATGTTGACGATATGATCATTACTAAGGATGACTCTGTGGGCATTACATCCACCCAAAACTACCTTCATCAACAGTTCCATATGAAAGACCTTGGCAGACTACGTTATTTTCTGGACCTAGAGATTGCTCATGGATCTCGGAAGATACTCATTTCTCAACAGAAATACACATCAGATATTATCTCCGCTGCATGCCTTTCTGACAGTAGATCAGCCGATACACCCTTAGAGCTTCATGTGAAGCTTCGTCCCACTGATGGTGAGCTCTTTCCTGATCCTACTAGATACAGACAAATTCTTGGACAGCTTGTCTACTTATGCATGACCAGACCCGATATTGCTCACGCAGTCAGTATTGTCAGTCAGTTTGTTTCTGCTCCTACATCAGTTCACTACGGTGCTCTTCTTTGGATTCTCAGATATCTTCGAGGCACTATTACTCGCTCATTATTCATGCCTGCTATATCCAAACTAGAGCTAAGTGCATATTCTGATTCAGATTGGGCAGGTGATCCTACTACAAGACGGTCTACCACCGGTTTCTGTCTATTTCTTGGTGATTCGCTGATCTCATAGCGAAATAAGAAATAGGCAGTTGTTGCATGTTCATCAACTGAAGCTGAGTACAGAGCAATGGTAGCTACTACTAGAGAGATTGTTCATATTCGTTGGCTGTTATCAGATATGGGTGTCACTCTTACAAGAGCTACTCCTCTTCATTGTGATAACCGGAGTGCATTGCACATTGCAAATAACCCGGTCTTTTATGAGCGAACGAAGCATATAGAGATTGATTGTCATTATGTTCGTGAGCATTTTGAGGCAGGGACCATTTCTCTCCATTCTGTTACATCTTCCCAGCAGACTGCAGATTTCTTCATTAAATCCCATACTGTTCAGAGATTTAGATACTTAGTAGGCAAACTCATATTGTTTGACCCATCATGAGTTTGAGTGGGGGTGTTAGATAGTATTATAGTCCCATATTGGTTGTAAAGTTGTTTTGATATTTGTTCTCCTCCTATATATAGGTGGTATTGTACTTGGTTGAACTTAATTCAATATTCAGTATTGTTTTCATCTCTCTGATTTATCTTAACAGTCTTATACTGCCTTATCATCTCCATTATATTATTTAATTTATCTGTCGTCCACAAATATTGAGAGTGAGCATTTCTACTTACTAATTAGAGTACAAATCAATATTGCATCTTTTACTTGCTAGAACGCTTAGAGATATAATTATTGATTGTTAGAACTGAATCGTTAATTGGGCTTGTTTAACTTAATTCAATTCTTGAAAATCTATCGAACTCATTAACTATTTTAATTTCTAACTTGATCCGCATTACATGTTGGTAAAATTAATCCTTTAAAATTCTTGAAAATTCTCTATTTAGGATTACGTTTTACATCACACTATCTCCTTAATGCTCCATACACACTCCGCGAACACACTTTAATGTATTGGGTTTCTTGGGTGGCCTCACCAGTCACCACCTGCTGTTTACCTGTATATCTCTTTGGTAAAGAATTGATATATCTGACTATCTACTGATTATTGTGCTTGTTTTGTCCAAACTCAGTTGTTTGGGAAGTATTTGGTTTCATTATTGACTCTTCATTGAAACAGGTTTGTATATTCCACATATCATCGAAATAATATGATATGGAAAACAAAACCAAGGAATAACGACTCCACATTGAACTCTTATGTATCCAGTCATAAATATTGACAATTATTATTAGTTAGCCTTATCTGTAGTTAATCTCTCTAATGTTCACATTGGATAAAAATCCAATTCAAGATATTCTTTAGACCTTGCAAAAAGAAACATGGTTTAATTAATTTCTCCAGCAGACAACTAAATTGTTGGTGATTTATAGTAAATCAAGGAAAGCAATGGCAACAGTCAGTGTAGTGAAGCAACCATAGAGGCCAAATTTGAGCAAATAGACATCAACAGGCCCGGACATGATGGAAAGTCCAAGAGGTAATAGACTGAAGAATGCATCATCTGGCTCTAACTAAATTTTATATAGAAAGACAACTAAAATTAATATGACATTCCAAGGTGACTATACTGAGTACAGTTGGTCAGCGCCCTGGCCCAATTTCCCCCTAAAAACAGATAAGATGATAATCTAATTATAAGGACGAGCTAAATAGCTAATGACATGTGCCAATAGGAGGCTCTATTACATCTTTACATAAATTAAATAACTTGAGAACCATCACATATTCTCAAAATCATAGTATAGTTTGTCTGATCAGATATACTAAAATTGAAGCACTGCATGCAAATATTCATTTCCAGATGACAACTGAAACGTGAATAAGGTGGGTGACAGACTATAATATATTTCACTAGATTATTCAGATCAACGGTTCAATCTCTAAAAACAAAAGACAAAGGAACAATGAACTAATTGTACCTGATCAATAACAAACTCAATCTTTTCCTTCCACAGTAGTGCCTCCTGGATATTGAATGCTGCCATCTAGTTCAAAAGCAAAACCTTCAGATGCAAGGTGATTATACAAACTGCTTAAGAGGTAAAGAGATAGCGCCTAAAATTTAAACAGAAGAGGCAACAAAGATATTTGCGTAAATTTAGAGAATAGCACTCTTCTAAACCATGACTTAGGTCAAAGTCAAAAAGAGCAACTACAAATACATGTTAGGACTATTATGATAGTATGATACACAAAGTTTAAAAAAAACAAATAAGAACAAAGTAAATAATTAAGATACTATAACCAAAATATTGTAACTCCAACATAATGATTGCTGCAAGTCTAAATCAGATTCTCAAGTATTTTAGGATTGTACTTCTCTTTGCTACTGTAACCTTATCAACTGATAACAAAATAATTGCAAGTGCTACTAGGGTCTAGTGGTCAACATGTACACTAGTGAGCGAGAGGGAGGGAGTTCGAATCATGCTTGCATCGTACCTCTTTATGGGAAAAAGAGTGCGTGAGTGTGTGGTTACAGCATTATTCATAAAACAAACAAAACAAAACAAAACAAAACAAATTAAAAAAGATAACGGCAAAATAATTAAGACCGGTAGTATTTTATTAAAATTTCCGTTCGCTTATAGCTTTATACATAGAAGTCAACTAAATAAGTTCTATTATGATGGAAATATTTATAAAATAAGGTAGTAGGATTTCTATTTGCTTGAGAAGAAACCTATGTACGGCAAGACAAATTTCATGAACTTTGACCGTTTGATGACTACTTGTTTCTAGTATTTTGCTTTCCCTTCTTATCCTGTCATCCTTCCGCTCTTCCCGACATTGTGTTCTTAGAGCATACTCTGATCCCCATCAACCTTCAAGCCGAACAACCTCCATTTAGATCCATCTATTGCCACATACAAGTCATGTCACTGCAAAAACTTCCATCAACCCCATCTCAAATGCCAAGACAAAAAAAAATTCTTTCAGATCTTGATGATGGTTTCAAATAAGCAGTGTTGGTCACTGTCAACACTAGAGTCCCATCATCAGCTTCTTTCTCCTTATTATCACAATCCCTCATTCTCTTTGGTCCAACATTTTGACTTTTCACCAAAAAATAAGCACTATGATCAATGGTGTAAAAAGATTTTAGGCATTTGACATGTATTTCGTGAGTGACATCATAGCACAGTGGTAAAGTTCATGATATTGTGCATGTTATCTTTGTCTATGTTAGATATTATATTAGATATTATGAGAGTTATTAGTTTAGTCCTATATCGAATAATGTAGTGGAGTCTTCCCTTCTCTCCTATATATAGGAGATATACTGTACTCAGTTCAATCAATTAATAATCCATAAATCAATAAGAATTCATTCCTTCCTACCCCTAATTCTAACATGGTATCAAAGCGTATAGTCCTATAAGGCCTATACTAATTTCATCCTCGTCATGAAGGTGGAGTGGTTCTCGCCTTCATCGGAATCACTCCACCTCCCACAACAACATCCCTCTCCTAATCCCTAATCTCCAAAAACCCTAGATCCTGTTTTGCAGCCATGAAAAAAAATCCCAAATCCCTTGCTCCTTAATCAATTCCAAATCTCTAAACCCTAACCCTAATCCCTCATCTTCTTCCTTCCTCTTCGCATTTCGTCACCATCGCCAATACCCACCACCGCCGTCGCTGTCGCCGGCGCGGCTGTCGCCGGCGCACCCACTGCCAGCCAGCAGCTCCCGCAACAACCATCTTCTCAGTGGTTGATTTTGGTGTTTCGTGTTCCGGGATAGGAGGGGATCGTTGCAGCCACTCCTTTGGTTGGTTCAGATCCGATCCAAATCTTTTGTTCCGATTGGCTATGGGGTTACTGTTTGGTGTTCGTCCCCTCGAACCAGATCTTGATCAAGCATCACATGCTATAGAAGATGGTGTTTGGTGTTCATCCTGTTACAACATATCCTGATCAAGCACATGCTATCAAAGATGGGTTTCATGCTATTGAAGATGGTGTTTGGTGTTCGTTTTGTCACAGCAGATCGCGATCAATCCGTACCCGTTTCTTCTTTTCCGAAAAAAAAACTTTCTTGCAGGTATTTCAGCTTCTACAGTCCTATTTCCGCATCTAGTTCTCAGTTCAGGGATAATTCTCAAGTCAGAGGTGAGATCCCATCACAGTTTGGAATATGGAGATCCCGCCACAGTTTGGGGGTGAGATCCCAACAACTTTCTTCCACTACTACTACTACGTCTCAAGTCAGGGGTGAGATCCCATCATAGTTCGGGATATGGAGATCATGCCACAGTTCGGGATATGGAGATCCCAACAGTGCGCCACCACTACTTTCTTCCACTACTACTACCATATCTCAAGTCAGGAGTGAGATCTCATCACAGTTCGAGATACGGAGATCCCGCCACAGTTTAGAATATGGAGATCCCAACAGTGCACCACCAATACTTCCTTCCACTACTACTACTACTATTCTCAAGTCTGAGGTGAGATCCCAACACATGTGCCATCAAGCGTCTTCCATACGTCATCTACTTAAGCACCGTTCCTGCATAACTGTTTACCGTCCCTGCCACATGAACATCGTCAATATTCCAAACTCATGTTGTTGAAACCAACTTGAGTTTGAGAGAGGGTGTTAGATATTATGAGAGTTATTAGTTTAGTCTCATATTGAATAATGTATTGGTTTAGTCTTTCCTTCTCTCCTATATATAGGAGACATATTGTACTCAGTTTAATCAATCAATAATCCATCAATCAATAAGAATTCATTCCTTCCTACCCCTAATTCTAACACTCCAAATGACACAGCACTCATGACTTTCAGTATACAGTGTGCAGTCAATCAATAATCCATCAATCAATAAGAATTCATTCCTTCCTACCCCTAATTCTAACACTCCAAATGACACAGCACTTATGACTTGCAGCATACAGTGTGCAGTTAACCATAGACAATGAAATGCCTCTCATTCAACTCAGGGATCTCATGCCTCTCATTCAAGACAGGAATTTCAAGGAACCTTTACTACAATAACTAGAGAATTGCATAAGTGGTTGTGTAAATATGTGGATGTCTAGCTTCTCACATGGATTGAATGTTCATTTTGTATAATTTATTATGTATTGAGGAATAAACAAGGTTTTTAATGGCTAGCATTATTTTAAGGAACATAGGAAACTGATGATAAAGGGGATAAGAGCATCCACAATCGTTTGCTATATTTGCCAATTTCTCATTTTTTGAGAAATGAGGTGCTGCAGTCGTTTGCTATTTTGCCATTTTATGGCAAAGTAGGTACAGTCGTTTCTCATTTTTGAGAAACCAATTTGCGATTCTCAAATTATAAGAGACGAGACAACATGTTCCGTCCCAAATTTTTTTCAATTTTTTAATGGGATCGGACGAGACAACTTGTTTCATCTGACATTTTTTTTAATTGATCGGACGGTATATGTTGTACCGTCTGAACATAAATAAATAAATCCGAAAATGCCTCAAACGAGACATGTTATCTCATCCCATGCCAAAATGGCTGGGACGGGACAACATGTCCCGTCCTAAAAATGGGGAGGGTTAATTTGGTTTAGGTTAGTGCTTAAACTAGGTTAGTGTGTAATTAATTAGGTTTAGGTAATATTTTATTATTTAATTTATTTAATTAAACTATTTTAATATCAAATCACTAATTAAATAACTCTTTAAAAAAAATGAAACCGGACGAAACAACATGTCTCGTCTTTCTCAAATTTTAGCAAAATTATAGCAAACCACCGTTGCAGGCAAATTCCCTATTTGCTATTATTGTAGCAGCCATTTTCTAAAAAATGAGAAACACTATTGTGGATGCTCTAACTAAGCCTTTTAGTGGCTAGTGAATGCAAAACATGTGCATAGCACGGGTTAAAGTTGCAAGTATTTTGACATAAGATGGATGAATAATATGACAACATCAATATTGTTTCGTAGCAAAAAAACTGCTACAAAGGAACTGTAATACCCCGCAAAATAGCATATAGCTATTTTTGCATTGTAATCCGTACACGTCTGAGTATTGCACACGATTACATATTTTTCTAATAATCATCAGTTTTAATTGAGAGATTTTAGATATATGAGCTGTTCTGAACGCGATAAGATAGACTCGGATATCTTTTCGATTAAACTGTAGATTGTCCCGATTGTTTTGACCAGATAATTTTCGGAAGAAAATAATAATTTAGATTATTATTATTATTATTATTATTATTATTATTATTATTATTATTATTATTATTATTATTATTATTATTATTATTATTATTATTATTATTATTATTATTATTATTATTATATATTGGTTATTTAAAACCAAGGTAGTGCTCGAATTGTTTTGGTGCATGATTTGAATAACCATCCCTATTTATGCACTAGGGTTAGGGTTAGGGTTAGGGTTAGGGTATGGTGACCTAGGGTTCCTGGACCTAACTAGGATTAGGAACCCTAGCATCATGTGATCATGGCTTGGATCTTGATGAAGATTCAATGGTGGAAATAAATCACCATGTGTGTTGACTTTTGAAGATGAGAAACTTCCAAGAAAACTCCAAGAAGCTTCCAAGAAACTTCTAGGAAATTTGTGTTGTCCTCATCTCATCCATCCATTCCCACTCAACCCTAGCTCCTCCCATCTTCACCCTCCATCCTCCATCAAGTGGCCTGCCCCATCCTCCAAAAACCCTAGCTCCCACTTTCTATAAAACCCTCATTTCCACTCACTCTCTCATTATTTCATTCCTTCACTTTGTTCTTGTTTCAAAAAAAAAGGAGAGAAGGAGAAAGGTGAAATCTTTTGGGATTGTAGTGGGAAAAAGTTGTAATAGAAAAGGAGTATAGTAGGAGTTGGCCAAAGCTACTACAAGATCAAGTGAGCAAGGGTGCAAGCTTGAAGAGGAAGGAGCAAGCAAGCTACAAGGAGTTCCTGCAACTTAAAGATGTGGGTGATACTCTAACTCTAAAGAATTTAGCTTTTTGTCTATATGTGAATTTTGGCATGTGGTAGTAGCTAAGAGAAATTTTGTTACCATGTATGGAAAGTTAGCATGCTAAGAAAAAATAATTTATATGGTAGAAAATCTCTTTTCACGAAATTGTTAAAGAGCATGTATAAGTATGTGAGTTTGAGAATTTCTTGCTCTCAAACGGTTCGGAATTTTGGGCTCTAATTTTGGGAACTTGTTCTTCTATGTATCTAGAGGATCCATGAATTTTTCATAATATTTGGAAGAAATTTAGTAGCCCAAACACCGAATCCAATTCAGGACAGTGAGCAGCTGAAAATGCTGCTGGCTGTGGAAAATTTAATGTCTTTCCGATTTTGTATCTCAGTACGGACTGGGTATTTTGAGCTGGAAATTTTTGTAGATGCTCTTGTATGTGTCTACAACTATAAACTTAAATTTCATATTTTCTGAGGTCGTTTGATACCGCAAAAAAATTGCAGAATACAACTTGTCTGAAAGTTGTGGCTGTAGCTGTCTGTTTTTGGACTGCGGTTCAAAAAGTCATAACTAGTTGTGTGTATGATATTGCTATGAAATTTTTGGAGTAGCTTGTGGTATGAGTCTATTTGGTGATTCTAAAATTTTAGAATTTTTAGAGGTCATTTGATGAGGTTTCAAAAATAATTAGTGTGAAGAGGGAAAAGACCCTGCTAAAGAGGAAGCTGAAATTTATGCTATGTTTAAGAAGTCATAACTCTCTGTGTAAGATGAATCTGAATGTAAATTTTGGACACAATGGAATGGTATATGTGTAGTTTAAGAATCTCAAATTTCATGAGCTTTGGACTTAAGGTTGATTTGTTATTGAATTTCAAAGTGGACCAGGTTCAGCCTAGTTCAGTTTGACTAGTCCGTAAAGATGTATAGTTCTGGAATTATTTGTGAAGAATTTGGAAGATTTATCAACTAGAGAATTGTAGTACGAAGTCATAGCTTTCCAAAACATCCAGAATTACGTAATTCCAGTTTGTGGTTTGGAAGTTATGATTTTCTAAGGACCGGTGCAGATCCAGTCTAGTTAAGACCCTGTTTGTTGAAATAATCACTTTTTCCCTGATTGTGCACTTTATAGAGATTAGTGTTTTTGAGGACTTTAGTAATGGAATCTGAGGATGTGTTCTACTAGAAAGTTGTAGTAGACACTCCCACCTTTCCATAGGATCCGGAATCGAGTAATTCCGATGAGTGAGCAAATGTTTATGCTATTGGAGAAGTGCAGCAAGTGCATGAAGAGATGTACAGCTGAGAGTATATGACGTTATTATAGTGTCCAGATGATTGAATTTGAGGGAATGGTTAACTAGAGAGTTGTAACCCAGGATCTTAGCTTTCCATATTGGGTAATATCAAGCGATTCCGAGTTGTATGTTGGAAGTTATGGATGTTCCAAGATCAGCAACCTACTGCCTTGATTGACTTTAGGTTTGTATTAACTCAGGGAACGGAGTTCTATAAAGAATTTGAGGGTGATGTCAACTAGGGGATTACATTAGAGTCTCTTACCCTTCTAGAAACCTGATTTTGTTGGATTCCGATGAGCATAGCTTGAGTCACAGCTACTGCTATTTCTTGAACTACTTTTATTTGACGATTGATGAAGAATTTTCTGCGTGCCGCAGTGTGGTGATCATCAGCTATTGAGTTTTTAAATGATGTTTTTAGCACTTCATTGGGACTTGGACAAAGTTCATGTGCTTAGTACTCATGGTGGACATGAGTGAGTTAGAGGATAGCCATGGTCGGTTTGTGTTTAGTGTCTCGATACCTGAGTCTGTCAATGGTCAAGAATTGGTGGTTATGTGTGTTCTTACCTTCATTCAAAGTATATTGCATCCTTTGGGTGCCGTTGGACTACTCGCTGAAGGTCACGGACCAGGATTATTGGTCGATGACCTGTGAAGGTATTGGGAATCGATGAGTGTGATTCCCATGATAAATTGTTATTTTGACAGACCAGTCAGACTTGACATTGTTTGATCGACACCGTGTATAAGTTGGGTAACAACATGTTTTCAGTGAACTACCTTGATTAGGTCTTCCTTTATTGTTTCGCTTGAAGACTGAATTGGTGTTAGGAGTGATTCCCTATAATCCGACTTGTTCTGAGAGTTAGCACTAGGTGGTGATAACCAGAGATTGTCTCTTCCTGTCATTAGGGATACGTGTTGCGGTGCGTATCTTGCACTGTTAATTCCTGAAGTACCGTGGTAAAAACGGGATGTCGATTTCCTAGCAGATAGGGGGTTTTAGACCTTCGAGGCCGTCATGTTCTATGTTGGTGGACACAAATGGATCATAACGGATCTTCTGCGCAATGGATATGCTGCGGTATATCCGTAAGTTCGTCACGACTTTTGAGGATGGTCTGATGCAACAATTATTGGTAACAATGGGGTAGCACCCCTAATTATTTCTTTTTATATACCTCATCAATCATGTTGTACTATCAGGAACAGGAAGTGTACAATAATAGAATGCATTGCATGGCGAGGGTTCGAATCCCTGAAACTGGAGAAACGGCTTGATCTGGGGCACATGTAGTATGGGATGCATGTGTGTCCAGCATCTTGCTGACATTAGATTAAATGCATTCGTTTTGTACTCTGTATATTGCATTACACTTCAGGTCATGGCATACACGAACACTAGGAAATCAAGATGCACGTTCCTTTTCCATTCAAGAAGGATTGTGGGTGTGCTAGTTGGAGATCGTTGTTTTCTTATCAGCATTGCGTCAGTAGAATTACTGATGTACCCACTTAATTAGGTACTGGATACCGGGTCTAGAGGGCAGGAGAGCCAACCCAGCAGGGCATCCAAGTGGGGTGGCAGTGTCATGCCTACCATTCGAGCGGGTGCAGAAATATCAGAGTCACGCAGCAGAAGGCTCAAGCCGAGGGGCAAAGTCACAAGGAGGCTGATAGACCACTCAGCGGATTTTCGGCAGTGACCAATCGACTGCCGATCTGAAAAACAGCTGACGGCTTCGCAAGAGGAGTTTGAATATTTTTGTCATCAGTTGTAATAAGCTTATGCAATTTGTATTCCTTGTTCAAGAACAAGATAAGGATTGTAATTATTGATGTAATGATTCCATTTGGCAATAAAAGTTCTTAAATTTCCGTATTATTTACTATGTTGAGATGCATTTGAAAGCAAAGATTCTGGTTGTGTCACGGATGTCCGGTAATGGGAATCCGGGGCGTTACAGGAACTGCACCTTTTAATACTAAATTTTTCACAGCAGGTCCATAGCCATCCCCAACAGGGTTGGTAGGGGAAAGGGGAGGAAGTTGAGAATGATTTTTGAAATTTTGAATTTCAAAATTAGGTTTTGAAATTTCAAATTATATTTGGAGTTGTGAAGGTGGAGATTTGGATCATGTTTGAGTTTCAATTTAGATTTTTGAAATTCAAACATATTGTGAGAGTGGGGAGAAGAAATGTGGGGGAAAGGCGGTGAGGGAGAGTGTGCTTGATTTGAATTTTGAATTTTAATTTAGGATTTTGAAATTCAAATTTGTTTGGGAGTTTGCACGGGAGAATTCGATGAAATTTGAATTTCAATGTAGATTTTTGAAATTCAAATTATAGATTTGGGAGTATGGAGAGATTATCTTGATGTAATCTGAATTTCAAGTTAGATTTGGTTTGAAATTCAAATTTCATTTGTGGAGTGATCGGAAAGTGCAAGCATCACATTTGATAGCCGATGGTATACGATGGCGGACAAGTTCGTCGGCAGCATTGGCCTGGCGGTTGCGAATAATGACTATTGTTGAGGGCTGAATTTAACGCAATCGGAAGATGGCATCGCGGTAGAGTTGGTTTGGTTGTTGGGAGAGGGGGAAGCAGGCCAGCAAGAGATGGTGGCTGTGGTTGTTGCCATGGTGGACGTTTGGATGAAGGAGGAGGGTGTTTCTGGGGTGGAGAGTTATTTTAATGGAATTTGAATTTCAAATTAGATTTTTTTTGGAATTCAATTTACATCTGGGAGGGTTGGGTGGGAGAAGATGGTACAGATACCTTGTTTACAAGTTTAGCTAAGGGAGGGACTAGTTAAGGATGTGGTCTTAGCTTTGTAATTGTTCTCCACTATTCCGTTTTAGGAACAGATAGATGTATACAATTTGTACTACTTATTTCGTTAATTTTTTATTAATGAAGCGGTGACGAGGTCACCTTTTTTCTATAAAAAAAAGGGGAAACCAAACATGCATATAATTCTTTCATAATCATCTTCTCTAGAGATCTTTCTACTTTTAAGCTAAAACATTTACAGTCATGCTTATCCTGCTTAGAGCTGCTTGATATGAGTAAATGTGTTGTTGATCTACATCCACAACACTTCATAATTTTATTGCTTCAAAACAGCTCCATATTGTTCTCAAAAGATAAGCAGCTTCATATAATCTTTTTATTATTATTTTTTGTTATTTGACTATCATGAAATATTCCACTTAAGCTTTTCCATCATCTATACTGAAATTGAAAGGAAAAAAGGTCATGCTAAAAATTTTAGAGTCCATAAGAAGTTAACAGTACACTTTTGCTATCTTGTAATGATTTAAGTCACGAGGTGATGATTTAACATCTTACAGCAGTAACAATGGCATGAAGGTTGTGAGCAACGCTACAGTAGGTGTTAGGTTGTACTAGGACCCTCGGTAGTGAGATATTGGTTCCTCACCTAATATATCAATTATTACTTTATGTAGAACAAAATGTCCTCTGAAGGATGGGTACCAATTAGCTAGCTGATAGCATAGCCTAGGAGGGTTTGATATTTATGATATTATACTTCGCAATTGGCTTCAGTGTGGCAGTGGCATTACTATGGTTGGAGGATGGCCAAGATCTCTGTCTATTATTTGGGTTTGTTTTCTTTTTTCATTTTTGACAATTATGCATGTGGATCTCAAAGAGACAAAGCCTAGTGAATGCTGCAATCCTATTTGGAACTTACAACTTCTGCAATGTACAACCATTTGTATGAATTCTTTGTGCTATCATCAAAACATCTTTGGACCATTCTCGTACTAGAATTTACTGTCTTTTATCTTGTGTTAAAAAATTGGTGAGGTTTCTTAAATGAAAGTAGTTTGCAAAATATAGATAATGAGTTTGGTGGAGACGTAGGCACAACACAAGAAAAACACCCAAGATTTAATGTGGTTCGGTCAAAATCGACATACGTCCACATGCGAAGATGATGAAGATTTCACTATAACAAAATAGGAGAATACAAGAGATACACTCACTATATCTCACACACAAATCACTCAAAAAGATAGCCTGATCGTACTCACTTATGTAAGGCTCAAGAGAGACAAAAGAGAAGAAAGAGAGTTTCTTCTTCTTGCCTTGCTTTTGGTTGTTTTTTCCTCACACCCCTCATCCCTTCCCATAGCACTAATTTATAGGGAAAGGAGGATCACATCCCACCTTCCCCTTCCTTCATTATTTTCTTTTGTCTGTGCCAACCAATAGAAAAAACCTTGGCCCGTCAACATCTCACCATCCCCCTCTTTGTAATCAAAATGGAGAAAGGTGAGATAGTTATTGGTGTGATGGGTGTGGGGTTGTTTTTCAAGTCAAATTAACAATTCTCCACCTTGATTTGAAATACAAAAAACTTCTCCTCCTTTGCTCGAACACGATCGAGCCTTAGTGTGAAACCTCAATGTCTTCGCCGTAAGCCACACCCCTAACCCCCCCAAAAAAAAGATTAACCCCTGCCACTTCGAATGTCTTCTTTTCCAAGAAGGTTTAAACAATGACGAAATTTTAACCATGACAAAAGTTTGGTCAACATATCTGCTGGATTATTGGCAGTTCCGATTTTCACTACTTGCACGTCTGGGACATCCCGTACAAAGTAGCATCTGACATCAATGTGTTTGGTTCTCTCATGATGCATATGGTCACGACAAAGATGAATTGTGGACTGACTGTCACAGTAAACCGTGATGTTCTTCTGCACCAATCCTAAATCTGTTACCAGATTACAAAGTCATATTACTTCCTTTATCGTAGCTGTAACAACCATGAATTTTGCTTCTGTAGTGCTAAGCACCAATGTTTCTTACAATGTGGCTTTTCACCAAACTAGCGCACCACAAAGGGTAAATGTGTTCCCTGTCAGTGACCTCCTTCAATTTAGATCTCCAGCATAATCTGAATCTGAGAACACTTCAACAAAACTGCTCCATCTTCCTCGTTTAGCATCATAAACGAGGCTTAATCCCGTTGTACCTCACAGATATCGAAGTATCCACTTCATTGCCTGCCAGTGACCTTTACCAGGCCTACTCATATATCGACTCACAACTGACACTGCATACTATAGATCGGGACGAGTGCATATCATAGCGTACATCAAGCTTCTCCAACTTCTCCCACAACCCTGCGGCTTTCTCCTCGTCCAACACATTTTGAAGCACATCATCGGAGAGGCGCAGCTGGATAGGTGTGCGCCTTTGCATCCATCTTGTCTATCCCGGACTGCTTCATCTCGGTCAGTTGTTTGTCAACACCTTCCAAGACTGCAGCAATACCGTACTGCATCAACAAGGCCTTCATCTTTACTCTCCAATAGGCAAAATTGTTTTTCCGTCAAACTTATCGACATTAAATATGGTGGTAGACATCATGTTGAACTCTCACAAAAGAAACCCCAACAATCTTGCTCTGATACCATTTTGTTAGGAAATTTATGAGGTATCTTAAATGAAAGTAATTTGCAAAATGTAGATAATGAGTTTGGTAGAGACATAAGCACAACACAAGAAGAAGATCACCCAATATTTAATGTGGTTCGGTCAAAATCAACTTACGCCCACATGCGAAAAGGATGGAGATTTCATTATAACAAAAGAGGAGAATACAAGAGATTCACTCACTAAATCTCACACACAAAAATCACTCGAAAAGATAGCATAATTGTACTCTCTTATGCAAGGCTCGAGAAAGAGAAAAGATAAGAAAGAGAGCTTCTTCTTCTTGCCTTGCTTTTGGTTGTTTTTCCAACACACCCCTTACCTCTTTTTGTGGTACTAATTTATTGGAAAATGAGGGTCACATCCCACCTTACCCCATCCCCTCTTTGTAATCATAATGGAGGAAGGTGAGATAGTGATTGGTGTGATGGGTGTGGGAATGTTTTTCAAGTCAAATTAATATCTTGGTGTCCTTAAATTATGTTAATATCTTGTTAAGTAATGCAAGGGATCATAACTCATGATCTTTCTTTAGAAAATATATATGCACTAGATTTGCCCGTGAACACGTGCCTACGGCACGTCTTCGAAACGATACAACACACGAAAAGCCTATAAACAGTAAAACAAAAATTATGTAGTTCAAGTTTGAATAGTATGACAATAATTAGTTGTAAATAAAAGTCCATATTTCTATTAGTATATGTTGAAAAATAATTATAAATGAGGGTGTAAAATTCAACTTTTTAGAATTTTAAGGGTGGAAAATAATGAAATTTAACTGTTGAAGAGATATCTGCTATTTTCAATATAACATGCGGAATAAAAAAAATAAAAATTCTAAAAATTTTACAAACCTGAAATTTTAAAATCTAAATTTCTAAGTAAGTTAAGAAAGAATTTTGGGGTTTGAAATTTTGGGCGGGAAAATATGTTTTGTGAGAATCAATCTAGGCCATTGGTTTTAGGGGAGATTGAATGAGAGCCACTTGATAGCTTTCTTTGTAATTTATTATATAGATATGTACTACACATATTATATCAAATTATATGATGTCTTAGAGTAGACTGACCACTAGCGAGCAATCTTGCATAAATTTTCCAAAAAATAGATTTAAAAACTGAGATCCAAAAGTAATTAGTCCATGAAAAAGTAATGTAGAAACAACAAACTACATGTAATACTTGGATCTTGTAGGTATCGATCGACCTCCCTAGTCAGAAAAATAAATACTTCATCAACAAAGAAACAAAATGAAACTAAAGAAAAGAAGATAAAGTTCACCATGTACCGTCATCCGATGATAACTTTCTTTTTTGTTGTAAATGGATAAAACATAAACCATCTGCGAAACAGGTAAAAGAAAATTAAGTAAGAAATAAAAGAGTTACAAGTTAATTCCGTTTCACACACAGTGCAGAATGGGCACATAATATAAGTGCATGCGACCATGATAGAAAGCATCTCTTAACTTTTCGTGGCCAATTCAAATGTTGTATAGGAAAAGAGTAGAAGAAAATAATAAAAATTAGACGACAAAACCATGACTTGTTACTTGAAAAAAAGGGTGACAAAGAGAAGGAATCCAAATGGGAACATTTAAGTTGAACTGGAACATGAAGGCGATGACAACATACATGGCCATGATGCGGTTTGAGTCCTTTATCCTCCACCCTGCAACTTCCATCTATCTGAAGGGACCGGAGCGGGAGCTGCATTTCATTTAATTTCAAGAAACACACACACACACACAATGAGAAACAAAAACAAAATCAAAATCAAAAAATTTGATGATTTTTATTTCCCCAAATTGACAATGAAATGAAATGAAATGAATCGAATGGGAATGGAATGGAAATGCATGTCAGCCACCATTTTGTCATTTGGTTTCTTCTTGTAGTAAGCTAGGAGATTGGATTCGAGAGTGAAGTAGCGCATGTGGATGAAAGATCGACCGATCTTCCTCCTCCCGTAGCGAACCATCCAGCCCTCGTAGATGAGCTTCGGGGGCTCTTCTTCTTCCCCATCGAATATAGGAATCTGCTGCTGCAACTCATTTCATCATCTTATTTCTTACAGAATAATCAAGAAAGGGGATTTGATTTGATTTGATCGGAAATTGGGAGCGAACTGAAGGAGAAGGTTAGGGTTTGGTTAAGGGCCAACGATAGATCGATTGAGCCGAGAGAAGGTCGCCGATCGAAGCGGATTATGAGGTGGAGTTTTGAATGGAGAGAGAGAGAGAGACTAAAAATTTATATGTTAATTTTTAGGAAATTACAAAAAGAAAAATGGTATGGTTTTTTTGGGTTAGAAAGAATAATATTTGGCGGGAAAAAGGGCGATTGGAGGGGATGAAGTAGGAGTGGGAGGATCGATCGTGCAGAATATTACGGTCCGTTCTTCCTTCGTTATCCTTCCGTATATGCGGTTTCATAAATTTCCGAAACGTTAATTCCATGGTTGTGTGTTGCAATACAATATGCGGTTTCATAGCATCTATACAATATACTAGTATATCCCTATGCAAATTGCACAAGCTTTACCCAAAAAAAATATTAAATTTAACTAAATTCTATTAAAATATATATTAGAACATCATTAACATTTAATATGAATTTTTTATTTTGAAAAGTTTGGCCAGTATTTCAAACTTATACAATTTATCCTAGTATATCTCTGTGCAATATTGCGACTTCTTTTAAAATTAAGTTGTTTTTAATTAATTAACTACATTATTCTCAGAAGATGTATATAAAAATTATTTTTAAATAAAAAATGGTAACTGAATGTGAAAAGTATTCCAAAATTCTTTAGAAAATTCGACAGAGCCTCACATGTACTATGCATAAAGTTTTTTCCTCGTAATACATCATTTGATATTCCAAGATTCAATATCAACATTCAATAAATTACACGAATAAAGTCTGATATATCAACATTCAATAAATTGCACGAATTGTTCAGCCACATCATCATAGAAGCAAGAGAGCCTTAATCTCTACACAATAATATAAAGTGTTTCAAGATAATCTGGAATCGTAGAAAAAATCTACATAAAGCCTAAGACAACGATTCTTAAAGTGATTCTTATGTAATATGTACATAGGTCATAAAAATATAAAAGACTACTAAAACTGCACAAAAAGTTCTTCGCTATTAAAGATTATTGGAAAGCTTTAAATATAAGAATTGACTTGATAGTTGTTATCCATTCATATCTACAATCAACTTTGTAACTAAGTATAAAAAAAGAACAACACACTTCAACCAAAAAAATGATGGGAGGGACAACCTCATAAAAAGATACTAGAAGAAGGCATGTATAAATAGATAGTCATAAACCAAGAGATTTCAAGCACAAAAACTGGGTATAGCATTTTGGAAAAAGATATAAAAATTGATATTACATGTTTCATAAAACAAATGTTAACTGCCACATTCCAAAAACCCCATAACTATCCCTTCAAAAACCACGACTTTTCAAGACAAAACACTCAATTACATGTTTATGAGTAGAACACGAATTTATAGTTAAGAACGTGATTTCACATTCTGCAAAGTTAAGAGCAAAATGTACACTCTTCTTATATAATTAAGAAAAACAAGCAAATATACAATATTCAGTACACAATGAAAAAAGAGAATTTCTTGTATATATAATAATTGATGTAACTACGAACATCTTAGGCTAACTTCAGTAATATTTCTTGTGTATAAGAAATACATATTTGAATACGTATCTCTAGTTTTAGTTTAATGAATTTTATATGTACACCATTTCCCCATGATCTCCACCTCTGTGCCATTTCTCCATGATCTCCAACCCTAGGATATCAATCATATATTTATATGCCTATGATTGGATCCTAAATCAAGCAAACCAACAATCACACATTAGATAAAATAACTATTATAATATGAATAAAAAATAAGTTAGTTACATACGCAATGAGACGATCCAAACATAGCACAAAGACACAATTGATATAGTAACTCGTGATGGTTGAGATAGAGCAAGAAGAGGAGCAGTGTCAAATGATTGCAAGCCTGCAAGGGAGATCAGGACTACAGTAATCGATCTTTTTGAAATAATCAATCAGATTTCAAGAAATAATTGATCTAAAATTATTATTATTGTTGTTGGGTTATAATGGATATATGAAGAAGGTATACAGATAGAAGAAAAAAGAGAAAAGGATTTCTGTAGTCATCTATTGTTGAGAAACTCTTAAATCTGATATGAAAAGAGGAAGAAAATTGTCAAAACCATATACCATCCAAACTCCACCACCATTATCGTGTTTATTCCAATCTGAGTGGAAGAGAGAAGAAAAGCACACGCCTGAGAGGTAGAGAGAAATGAGAGGGAGAAAGAAAGAGTAAAGAGTGTCAGATATTTTCTTTTAAAATTTTTGGAACATAAGCAAGAAATTTGTGAGAAAAAGAGTAGAAAATAATGAGTTTCATAGCAAAAATTGTGCTTATATATTTGAGATGTGATTTTCTAGAGATTTGTTTGACGCATAAATATTATATACCATATATAACTGCATTTCACTCTTTTCTTATCTTTTCACTGCTTTTTGAAATTTGAAAATTAAAAAGAGGCTCTTATCATATGTTTCTTCTCCTTGCTTCATTTCAAATAAAGAAAGAAAAGAAGGAGTATACCTTTTTGCTTAATATATAATTTATACAATATATTATGCTAAGACCACTTTTGCTCCAAGAATTTTTTTCTTTTTATCTTTCTAAAACAAAAAAAATGAAAGCAAATGTAGGAGGCTTAGGCAACCCCCTCTATTTCTCCATCAAAAATCTAAACTGGAATCATATCCCTTTATCAAACATAAAAAATTCTGCAATATTGTATAGATGTTATTAGAGAAAATAGTTTAGTTAATTTTTTATATATAAATGATGTGCAATATATTGCACAGGGTTATACTATATACTATATACTAGTTATAATTATGTTAAGACCATTTTTATCCCATGATTTTTCTCCTTTCTCCATTGATATGGCTAAAAATAGGATTAAATCGGGACCGTTCACATCGGAGACGAATCTTAAAGCTCAGGGGTAAAACGGTAATTTCACCTACTGACGGGTCTGAAATAGGAACTGGGTCTTTATTCAAAGCCCAATAACCCATAAACGGATCCACATCAACTGGGTACGGGTTCCAACCCGCCGCACACCCGGTCCAGCAAGATAAAATCAAGGTCCCCGATTAAATCTTAATCAACGACCCTGATTCACATCTATCTTTTCACTGGGAATTAGGGATTACATTCCTTATCTATACACAGGAATTACATGCCTAATCTAATCCCTGAGACGCCTATAAATACCCCACATCCATCTCCACTAAGAGGTAATCAGTATTTTGCCAATTTACGCTCTTTCTTAATCATCCCTGATTACTAACTTGAGCGTTGGAGGGTGTGTCACCGGGATCAACCCCGGTGTCTCGCACTTTTTGCAGGTGAACGGCGGGAGTCAACGGTCAAGCTCCGGCGGAACTGGTTAGGTTTGCTATTCAGGTTTTCCAAGAACTCACAAATTCTATCTGTTTACCCCCACACCAGATTTAGCGGCAACAGATTGGCGCCATCTGTGGGAAACCAAGCGAATAGCAACCTCCCCTCTTCCCGTTCGTCAGATCTTCTCCGGCCATGCCTCCAAGGAAACTCAGATCCAGGGGGTCCAACCGCGGGCCTACCCCTCCTCATCCACAACAGGAGGTCCCCCTCCAACCCGTTCAGCAGCAGGGGCAACTTCCTCCTCAGGTGGAGGACCCCCTGCGGCTGGACCAACTCCCTCCTCAGAATCTTCAACCCCCCCGGGGTCCAACCGGGCCTCAGAATGCCGGTGCGGGGGGCTCGCGTCCCAATCCTCAGAAGCAACCTCTCCAACAGGACCGCATCCCAATACATAACCCCTCTTCCGACTCTATGGCATCCCATAATCCCCGAGCTTCCGACCTTCGAAATACCATCCTCAATCGGCAGAAGGAAGAAGATCTCCACCGCCATTTGGATGAAAAGCGAGCCCGAGAGGGAGCCTCCCGCCAACAACGTCCAAATGAGCGATCTCCTCATCGCCGAGACTACAGAAGGTCCCCTACTCGAAGAGGGCGAAGGGAGTCCCCTCAGTGTCGTCCGCGGAGAACTCATTCTCCAGTAAGCCGAGCCACACATAGGGACCGCCAAGCTGGAGAGGCACCAGTCACAAGGGCAGATCTTCAAGACTTCCAAGCGACAGTCTTACGGGCCCTCAATATCACCTCAAAGAACGACCAGAGGCCACCTACTCATGAGCCAACTAGGAGCCATCGCCTTCACACTCTCAGTCCTCGTCCATCTCCAACCTACCATCGTCGCAGCCCCAGTCCACCCTCGTACGAAGATGAGTCCCGGGGCTCGGCAAGGTATGATCAAAGAGAAGACTCAGTCTACCGCCGTCTCCACGAGATGGAGAGGCGCCTCGACCGAATTGACAGGGAAGAAGAGCAGCGAGCGATAAACCTCCGCCCGAGCAGACCTCCATTCTCCCGCACCATCATGGAGGCCCCCATCCCAGAGAACTTCAAGTCGCCTCACTTCGAGCCGTATACCGGAGAGTCAGACCCCGTGGATCACATAGAGAGTTTTAAAACTCTCATGATGATCCACCATGCTTCAGACGCCCTCCTCTGCAAGATCTTCCCTGCCACGCTGAAGGGGTCTGCGCGAGAATGGTACTCTCGACTCGCTCCGGCCTCCATCTTCTCATTCGATCAGTTCGAAGGGCTCTTCCTTACTCATTTCGTGAGTAGCCGTCGGGCTGAGAAAACAAGTGTATCTCTGGTGACCCTCAACCAAGAAAAGGGTGAACACCTAAGGGATTATGTTCGACGCTTTACCGCCGAAGCCCTGTCCATTCCCTCCCTCAACCAGTCAGTAGCCTCTGCCGCATTCGAGCGCAACGTCACTAATGCCAACCTCAGGGCATTCCTTGCCAAGAAACCTCCTCGGAACTTCTCAGACCTCCTACTTAGGGTGGAGAAGTACATACGGGCGGAAGAGGCTCTCAACCCCCTTGCTCTTGAGGAGACATCTTCCGGGAACAAACGAAAGAACACAAGTGAAGAAGGGTCCCAAAAATTCCAGAAGGACAGTAATGGCCAGCGCCGCCCGACTCCACGTTTTGAGAAGTTCACTCTCCTCATCGCTAATATATCAGAGGTTCTTATGGAGGTGGACAAGGAAGGACTACTCCGCGCTCCCCCTAGAATGTATACCCCTGGCAAGAAGAGGAACAAGGATAAGTGGTGCTGCTTTCACAGGAACCACGGCCACGACACCAATGATTGTCGGGCTCTCAAGGAGGAGATCGAAGAACTCATACAGCGGGGACACCTGACCAAGTTCGTCCAAAGAGATGGGGCTGAGCTTCCCCACTAAAGAGCCTCCAAACGAACAGAAAGGCCTGCCGAGCTTCAAAATTCAGAACCTCCCATCTCCTCCCAAGAGGTCTTCACCTTATCGTAGAAGTAGGATCTTGACTTTCAATAAGGCCGATGCCTGTAACCCGGCCAATAGCATGTAATAATGGCTCTGTAGCGCCCCGAATTTCTAATATGATATCTTAGAAAATACGTGGCACATTTCCAGTGATCCACTTCAATACAATATTAAATATAACCAACACCACTAAAATTTTCAACATTTATTACAACAAATCTTTTACAAAATCACAGCGGAATTCAAAACAAACTCAACTCAATAATTTCTTTATTTACAACCCAAATTTATCTCAAACTGATATTACAATTTTACACAAGCACTTAGGATTCAATTTAACTCAAATATGCCTCTAGCATCCAAATCTCCATCACTAAGCAACTACCTGCATCATGTGAGGCTAGAGATGATCCCTAACCCCCAAACTAAAGGGGTCAGCCATAAATGGTGTGAGAAATATAAAAATAAACAAACCACATAAAAGATCATATCTCATAAATTCTTAAACAACAAGTACTAAATAAGAAAATGAGAAATACAAAATGACAGTACATAAAACATCAAGTGGAGCTAAACTAAGTGTCGGGTGTAGGAAATAGAAAACCAAATGCATAAAACCAAGCCAAGAAAACACAAGTTCTATATGCAGACTCTCTAATGCGTACTTGTCGAAGTCTATGCATCCCATTCTACATAGGTTCGGTGCAAGCCCTTAACGTCTTCACTTCATAGGGTTCAATCCCCGCGTTATGAACTAATCCTAACACGATGACTACTACGAGATAAAGATATACCATGGATAGTATCACATGCTCGATAATTCCGGAGATGGATCACACACCCAAGATATTTCACTTGAATAATTTCGGAGATCATCCCACACTGAAACATTGACACGTCACCACAATATACCATATGTGCTTCACCTCGACTCCGATAATTCCGGAGATCAATCCCACACCACAAATAGTTACCGTGATAATTCCGGAGATTAAATCCCACACCGAAAGCCATACTGAGGTTCTTGACTCATGTTCCCGTTCATCATATCACCACTAGTGCCTGTCCTTAACATTTTGGGTTAATGGTTTACTCAACGAATCTCCTAGAGTGATATACCCTACCGGCCTAAATTCAAATCCAAATAACTGAAGTGCCTCAGTGGGCCTCAACAAATAACTCAACACCGGTATACTAGGGTCACACACCACTAGAGACTTAAACTCAAAAGGTCTAAACTAAAGTTCCACTAAACAAAGTGGCTCAACTAAAAGTCTCAAACTTAATACTTAACTGAATTATCTGATGAACCAATCATACGAAATAGCACTAAAGTTCACAAATGTCCTTCAGTATCAGTCGACTCATACTGATGATAAGTCGACTGTTCAGAGGACCAAATTCAAGATTTTACAAAAATAAACTAAGTCATTTAACAGTCGACTTAAGAAGGGATCAGTCGACTTACCCGAAGTAATTTCCAATAATCTTCTCAAAAATATTCTAAGTATATAAGTCGACTTAAAGGAGTCATAGGTCGACTGTCCAGAAGGACTAATAATTTTTACAAAAATAATTTCTTCAGTGGACCAGTCGACTGCCCATGAGCTAGGTCGACTATCCAGAACAACTTTTCAACGATTCTAAAATAAAGTATCAGGCTCGTACCAGTCGACTGTACAGTAGGCCAGTCGACTGTCGGCCCACAGATGTCAAAATTTGGTCTGATTACAAGGATCAAAATCTGAAGCTTTCTAATGATCAATGTTTATGAAACTAGTTCGTATTCAGGAAAATAATAAATCTCAACGAATCTTCATCAGGTATATGTATGTATATCACTCAAACATCAAAATGTCAAGATCTAAGTTCTCATATTCTAAATCTCAAATCTTTCATTAGGGTTTTGCAAGATCTAAACTTCTTTCACAAAGCTAAATCAAAATCTGATTTATAGATCTAATGTCCAGGTATTCATACACAAATCTCAACATGCTTTTAGCAAACAATTTTAATATTAAAGATCTACTATTTAATCCACATTATTCACATGATTCATACCACATCACAATATCTATATTGTTCACAACGTCCAACCATTACATCATGATATTTATACACATAGATTAATCAACAAGACGAATTATAATGCTCACAAAATCAAACCAACAAAACAAAGTCACACGCATGAAACAAACAACAAAACAATTTCTATATCTCTCACCTTTAGATTTGAGAAAGTCCACGAAAATAATCCTCCTCTTGCTAGATCCAAAGTCTCCTTTCTCCACCAAAAAAGATCTCCAAAATTTCGGTATTTTATCAGCAATGACGGCTGGGGGAAAAATCTCTTATATATGCCGGATTGATAATTAGGGTTTTACCCGCAACTTTGCAAAACAACCATTTCCAAAATACAAATTTACATATATAGATCGTTCTTTGGAAATTCCATCAAAACTCATTTAAATTAGGATTTATAAGAAAATATACATTCTAAACCTCAATTAATACTGTTCAAAACGTCAGAAATCACATTTTGCACTTTAACCCCTAACATTGTCAAATTTACAAAAAGGTCTTTCTTTTCTCAAAAATTGCAAATAGTTCCAATTAATTTCAGAAAAATCTGAAAAAATACTAATTAATTCTAAAATATTAAATAAAGATTTTCCATAAAGAAAAATAAATTTTCACACTTCTCATAAAAGCATTTGCACGTGTTTTGCACGTGTACAAAAGATAAATTTTTCTGAAAATATTCATTAAATCCCCAAAAATAAATTTAAATTCATTTTCAAATATAAAAATAATATTTGAAAATACGGGGTTCTACAGGCTCGCCCTATTGAAGCGGCCACTTAGTTTATTTCAATAAAACTTTACATCTTTCATTGAAAATTATTGCTCTTCTACCTCTCCGAGTCACGACTCGCTAAATGGTGAGTTCAGAGTCCAGCCTCTTCTACATGGCTGCTCCCGCAACCTACCAACCTTTAACAACGAGTTCGGAGTCCAACACTTGGCTCAATTCCTCTTCAAATAACTTGCTCTTCAGCGAGTTAGAAGTGGTACGCCATTCGGAATTGCTCCCACAACCGTTGAATCCCTCTAACGACGAGTTCGGTGTCCAATACTTGGCTCGATCCCGCTTCAAATAACTTGCTCTTCAGCGAGTTAGAAGTGGTTCGCCATTCGGAATTGCTCTCGCAACCGTTGAATCCCTTTAACGACGAGTTCGGAGTCCAACACTTGGCTCGATTCCGCTTCAAATAACTTGCTCTTCAGCGAGTTAGAAGTGGTTCGCCATTCGGAATTCGGAATTGCCATTCGGATAGTGTTTTCTTGGCAACTGAGCCCATCTCGAGATTCGCGTCACGATCGTGATCAACCGTCCAGATCAAGCCACATAGTTCAGATCTCCAATCCGAGCTACTGTCCCACCGAGCTTCAAAGTTGCAAAAAAATGCGCCTCAAAATTTGCGCTCGGATTTGCCGAACAAGAAGCCAAAAAAAAAGAGGGGAAAACGGGTCGGCAGTACGGGTTCGGACCCGTTAAGGGATCCAAACCCGAACCCCGTACCCCGTCACCTTCTTCTCCTCTTCAACACTTTCCCGCCAAAACTAAGGGAACCAAATACCAACCTCTTCTTCAAAAGCTCTGGCTCCACGCCGCTCGCCTCCCCCTCGACGAGCTCACCTTGGCTTCGCCGAGCCCTTAGCCACCGAGCTCCGAGGCCGAGCCCAAGCTTCCACCATCTCGACGAGCCACTGTCTCGCCATCACCGAGTTCACCGACTGAGCTTCGAGCCCATCGCCGACCTCCATCATCTCCCACGTCGAGCTCCCTCCTCCTTCAGCGAGCTCTCAAGTGCCCCGCCATGGCCAAAGCTCGGCCGTCGAGCCCACAATGCGGAGATCGACCACCAACCACGATGCCGAGCAAGCTCCTCGTCGAACCATCTCCGAGTTCCATCATATCCTTCACCACGACGAGCACGACGAGGCGACGCACACCACTGTCGAGCTCGCCAAACCATCGCGAGCTCCCCTCGCCGAGCTCGACGCTCCGTCTCCATCATCAACTCAGCGAGCTCGCCATCACCATCACTCCAAGAGCACCTCCGTCTCTCCTTCACTGAGCTCGCCACTATCGAGCCCCACTCCACTGTCGTCGAGTTCCTTCACCTCCGAGCCTCGCCGAGCCCTTTCAACGAGCTTCAAAGTTAGTTCGCCACGATCGCCCACCCCACGACAGCCGAGCTTCTCTCCTCCGAACTCCACAAAACCCTCGTCGTTGCCGTCCTCCTCGCCGAGCTTCAATGGCGCTCTCAGGGACGGAGACGGAGTCGGGGTCGGAGGCATGGTTGGGTCGAAGGCTTGGGTCGAAGGAAACGAAGAAGGGAAACAGAACAACTGAGAGAAGAAGACGAAGAAGTAAAGAAGTCGAAGAAGAACAAAGGAGGCGGGAAGAAAAAAAGAAAAAAAAAATGTGTGCCACGTGGCGATGCCACGTGGCGTCACCTCCCCGGTTGGCTGCCGAGCAAGTGCCCATCCGAGCTCCAAAACGGAGAAAAAAGCCGCCGAGCGACTACAACCGTTGGATCTTCCAGAAATTCGCGCTTCTGGTGATGGACGGTCCAGATCGTGCCACGTGCGCTAAACGACAAGATAACGTTTTTTTGGGAAACGCGCCTCCTCGAGATTCGTGCCGGGATCCGACGGCACAGATCGCGCCACGTGTCCAGGTAATATTATTTATTTATTTATTTATTTGTTTTAATTATTTAAAAAAATCCGAAAAAATATTTGAAAAATCAGAAAAAATTAATTAAAAATTCTAAAAATAATTATCAATTCAGAAAATTTATTTTAAAATTTTGGAAAAATAATTATTAAATTAGACTAATTAATTAATATTTTTGATAATTAATTATTTAATTCGAAAAATGAATAAAAAATTCAAAAAAATGAGAAAAAATTCAGAAAAATCTGGAAAAATCACCAAAAATCCAGAAAATTCTGAGAATATTTTTGGGCATTTTACAAGCCCAGAATAACACCGTTACACCCCAAGCAAGATCCAAAACTCCCTTAAGAACACCGATAAAATCCCGTACGCCATTAGAACAGTAAAACTACTCCTCAAAGATTGAAAAACTCAGTCTCTAGGAGTGGGGGGCTCGTGATATGGCTAAAAATAGGATTAAATCGGGATCGTTCACATCGGAGACGAATCTTAAAGCTCAGGGGTAAAACGGTAATTTCACCTACTGACGGGTCTGAAATGGGAACTGGGTCTTTATTCAAAGCCCAATAACCCATAAACGGATCCACATCAACTAGGTACGGATTCCAACCCGCCGCACACCCGGTCCAACAAGATAAAATCAAGGTCCCCGATTAAATCTTAATCAACGGCCCTGATTCACATCTATTTTTTCACTGGGAATTAGGGATTACATTCCTTATCTATACACAGAAATTACATGCCTAATCTGATCCCTGAGACGCCTATAAATACCCCCCATCCATCTCCACTAAGAGGTAATCAGTATTTTTCCAATTTACGCTCTTTCTTAATCATCCCTGATTACTGACTTAAGCGTCGGAGAGTGCATCGCCGGGATCAACCCCAGTGTCTCACACTTTTTGCAGGTGAACGGCGGAAGTCAACGGTCAAGCTTCGACGGAACAGGTTAGGTTTTCTATTCAAGTTTTCCAAGAACTCACAAATTCTATTTGTTTACCCCCATACCAGATTTAGCGGTAATATCCATTTTAAGAAAGAAAATTGAGAAGAAAAATAGGAGGCCACCACTCATTTGTCTCTTTTCACTTTAAAATCTTTTCAAATTTCAATTTAAAATTAATAATGATACACCCACTACATTTTCTACTGCTGTGAAATCGTGACCACCTATATAGGTGGATATCAACCTATTAAGGTGGCGGCCCAAGCCCACCTGTTTGGGAAGGGGGAGTTCTAACTGTTTGGGAAGGTTGTCGTAAGGTGATGAAGGGAAGAAGGGGTGTTCATCACAACCTCTACAAGCTTTTTGGAAATAGAAAATCTTGTGCAAGTGTTTCTAAGGCATGTGTTCCTAAATCGGGTGGTGTTCCAACCAAACTCCCAAACTACCAAACCCTAATTTCCCTCTCTATTTATATGTTATGAATGAAAACCAACAATATTTGATTCGGCTACACATCTATATCTTTTTTTTTTAATACAGTATCAGTACGATGCCTCGATGAGCTCTAGGCTACTGGTTTAACCACAACAAGAAAGATGAAGGCTCTGAGGAAGAAGCTTGATACACGCTTCCCTGATGTATGTGTTTCTATCTCTTTATGATCATTTTGGTTTTGTGATTTTGTTATGTAAATGCTGCAATTATTAGTTTGGGTTGATTTTGCAAGTGGGTCATGTAGATTTTTAAATTGTATGGGGTATTAGCATTTGGGCACTTTTTGTTTGAATGGATTAGGGTTGAGTGGTTATTTAACGAAGGTTATAGGTTGTGTTTATTTTTCGTGGTTGTTAATATATGTAGCAAATGGTTTTAGGCATATAGGGTTTACCTTTCTGATATGGCTAAAAATGGGATTAAATCGGGACCGTTCAAATCGGACACGAATCTTAAAGCTCTCAGGGGTAAAACGGTAATTTCACTTATAAACAGGTCTGAAATGGGAACTGGTTTTTCTTCAAAGCCCAATAACCCATAAACGGATCTGTCCTACTGGGTACGGGTCCCAATCCGTTACGAACCAGTTCAGAAGAATAAAGAAAAATTCAGATTCACAATTATCCCTAAGAGGTGGTTTTAACCACTTCTATCCATCCACATCGGGAAGTAGAGATTTGTTCTTATCTCGAAATGGATCCCTAAGGCGACTATAAAACCCCTTTCCCCCCCACCATAAGAAGGTAATCAATCTTTTGCCAATAAAAGCTCTTTCATAATCTTTCTGATTACTGACAAGAGCGTCGGAGGGTGCGTTGTCGGGATTCATTCGGATGTTTCGTACTTTTTGCAGGTTCGCAGCAGCAGCAAGAAACCAAATCAACACGTTGGTGAAGGTCAACAGTTCAACAGGTTTGCCTTATTCGTTTTCTCAAGAATCCAAAAATTCTATCTATTGCCCCCACACCAGATTCAATGGCAACAGATTGGCGTCGTCTGTGGGAAACGAAAAGCAATCCAACCTAACTTCATCAGCGAGTTTAGTTTCAAGCCATGCATCCAAAAGAGAAGGGAAAGGCAGAGTTCTCCAGCCGAAGAACCACTCCTCTTGCTCCTCCTCCTCCTCCTCCAACTCAAGGTGTTCTTCCTCAACAGGCCCCTCCAGGGTCTCGGGGGGTTGCCCAGGGGGGCTTCCATCGGAGTCGTCCGAAGCAACATCCTCCTCATGACCATGTAGCGGTTCCCAATCTTCTAATTGACTCTATGGCTTCTCAAATCCCTCCCGAGCGGGATCTCCATCAAGTGATTGTCAACCGCCAAAAGGGGGTTGATATGGCTAAAAATGGGGTTAAATCGGAACCGTCCAGATTGGGAACGAATCTTGAAGCTCAGGGATAAAACGGTAATTTCACATATAGACGGGTCCGAAGCGGACACTGGATCTCCCCTTCACAGATCCAATAACCCGCAAAACGGACCCACTCCAGCTGGGTACGGGTCCCGACCCAAGACAAACCCAGACTAGATAGAGGAAATCAGGGTCACTGATTTGACTAAATCAACGGGCCTGATTTACAGTTATCCTCTCACCAGGAATCAGGGGTCAGTTTCCTAAACTAATTGTGAGGATTTTACTCCTAACGGTTTCACAGGAAATCAGGTCCCTAATCAGACTCCTAGGGCGACTATAAATACCTCCTACCTACCACTGTGACCAGGTAATCACTCTTTTTCCAGCTTAAGCTCTTTCTTAATCATCACTGGTTACTGACAAGAGCGTCGGAGGGTGCGTCGCCAGAATCAACCTCGGTGTATTGCACTTCCTTGCAGGTTAGCAGCAGGAATCAGCAGGCTTGGATCCGCTATTCAGGTTTTTCCACGAACCCACAAATCTCATCTGTTTACCCCCACACCAGATTCAGCGGTAACAGATTAGCGCCGTCTGTGGGAAAACCATACGAATAGCAACCTCTCCCCTTTCTGTCGACTAGCTCTTCTCCAGCCATGCCTCCCAGAAAGGTCAGGTCAAGGGGGTCCAACCGTGGGCCCAACACCGCCGATCAGCAAGAGGAAGTCCCCGTGCATCCTGCTCCGCAGCCCGAGCAACTTCCTCCCCCGATCCAAGACCCTTTTCTGAATCAACAACCCCCCAATGGTCCTACTGGTCCGAACCAGCGGAGGCAGAAGCAACCTCTCCACCCAGACCATGTCTCGGTTCACAATGCCTCCTCGGATTCAATGGCTTCCCATAACCCCCGGGCCTCCAACCTCCGCAACACCGTTCTGAATCGCCAAAAGGATGAGGACCTTCGCAACCGCCTAGATGAGAGGCGGGCCCGAGAGGGAGACTCCCGCCAACATCAAGGTAAGCGATCTCCTCATCGCCGAGATG